>CM050325.1:32012658-32386873 GCA_027475135.1 Bactrocera correcta
TAAAAGTTATTTAATTTTTCTTTAGAAATACATTTCCGAAGATGTATGTATGTATATCCTTTTGAGTGTTCGAAAATTGCATTTTTGTTTTCAAAAAGGTAGTTAAAATACGAAAAATATTAAAAATTAAAATTTTATTAAATTTTCATGCAATAAATTGCAAAAAAAAAAAAGCATGTCGCATTACCAACCATAGCAAAGTTAAAACTGCATCACCCTGTATAAACAATAAATTACAACTTTAAATACTTGTCTGCATGTCATATGGTTTTCAATTACAGTTACACGCACATATACATATTATTATAAATATTCGTTTACTTTTTTTCCTTATTCAAATATTCATATGCTACATTACTCTAAATATAAATATTTATGAAAAGTTCCTTACTCGCATTGCAGCTCAGAGAGTAGTAGACATTTTGTAAATGCGTCAATTTAGCGTAATAAATTTGTATTAAAAAATTAAAAATATTATTAAAATAATTTACAAAAAAAAACTTGTAAATTTTAATTATTTAATAAATAAAAAAATATTACTTTAACAACAATAAAGCATGAAATGAATCAAAAGTATAATTTGCATACGTTATAATAATTAGTTTTTTAAAACTAATATTAAGTTTATTAATATTAATATTATATGAAAATAATGCTAACGTTAGTCATTGTAGTAAACATCTTGTGAGACATGAAAACTCCAAAAAGCAAAAGTAAACTAGTCTTAAAAGCACACATGTGAAATTGGTTAGTGGGCGGCGCGTTTTAACTATTGCTAAAGATATATTAGTTTGAAAAAATTTAAATAAAGAAAGATAAATGTTTTGGAAGTATTTAGATGTATGTGTGTGTGGTTACGGTTTTCAGGTATCTATTATTTCTCAAGTCGATTTTTCTTAGCAAATGCCCGCTGAAGTTTCAATTTTTGCCCTAACAGAAATGATTTACCGGGAAAAGGCGCTTTATTACCAATTTAACAGTGCCTAAATTATTTCACTTTTCCCATATCGTCACCTAAAATGCAAAACAACGTATCATCAAAAGAATCGCAATTGAGTTTTTTTTATCGCTTCGATGCATATATGTAGCATAAATTTTTCAGTCCCTGCTATTGGATATAACTAATATATAACCATTTATTTAACCATTTTATAACCAAAACTCAAATTTTTGTTTCAATGTGAGTAGTTTTTACTATTTCATCGCCTGTAAATTTATGAAAAATTATGTTACATTATTTTACATTTTAGGTGACGATATAATTTATTTCAGATTTTTTGATATTTTGCAATAATTTTTGGATCCTCAAAGCAAGTAAATCTACAACTTTTAGAAAATGATATTCTAATGCAATTCCTAAACATTTTCCTTTCTACAAAATGGTCTTAAAGGTTTTTTTTTTTGTAAAATAATAAAATAAATAATGATAAAAAACATTCTTTTAAAAAATTTTAAGCTGCTGAAGTAACGCATCAAATTGTACTGTATTCCTACGGTACACCATGTCGTATGAGCAACATAGAATGTATAAATGACTTGCTTGAATGCTGCGAACATTTGATATATAACTTGAACTGCATATAATTTTTAAAGTAGTGGTTTTATGAAATAAATCATTAAAATTAAATTAAAATTTATTAATTAAAATTAAAATTCATTGTAGAGCGGAGAATTTGGATTAGAATATCACTTTTTCAAGGTTATATGCTTACTTGCTTAATGTAAAGTATTTGAAAATCCAATGTTATATCCATGGAAATATGAAAGATGGAAAGAAATATGATTTAGGCAGGGCTTAAACTGAAATAAAACGCATGGTTATGTTGAATCTTTATTTTTTTAAAGGCCAAAAACTGAAACTTCAGCTAGCATTTGCTAAAAAAACTATTTTTAAAATAACGGACACTCTAATGGTACATCTAAAATATCATAAAAATACATACAAAGAAGTAAAGTGTTAAAAATAAGCAAATTATTTACTTTTATAATTTAGCAATTAGTTATAATTTAGTATTAATATTTTTTTTAACGTTTACACAAATAATTTGTGTAAAAAATTAATTAATTAGTAAATAAATTTGTAAAAAGTGATGTGTAATTAATTAATAATTAAAGCTGCGCAAGTCTTTTTTAACAGTTTAAACATCTAATTTAATAATTAAAAATTAATTTAAATTTCACTGTGAATTTGGAAAAACAATTTTTGATAAATTGTTTAAAAATAACTAACATAAATAATTATTTGTAAATATTATAAAAAAATATATATGCATATATTTTTTGCAAATATAAAAATTTATTTATTAAAAATAACATAAATCAATATTTGTAAATTTTTAGAATTTTTTTTTTGCACACATATATAAAAAAATATTAGTAATATCAATTATTATTATTTATAAGCAAATTTACTTTAAGCGGAAAGTGTGTAGTGAATATCATAAACTTACTGCTTAGGCAACAGTTATTTTCAATGATTTTTTTTTTTTAATTTTTTTCTGATTTAAATTTCTTCAAAGTAGTCTTTAAAAATAATTTTTTTTATGTAAATTTTGTATAAATTAAACACTTACACATAAAAATATAATTTATCAAAAAATTTCTTTTATTATATACATACATATTTGTATGTATAAAACCCATCATATATTTTTCCCGTTATAATATGTTTATATTATGTTCATACAGATAAAAGTGTCATGTATACATAGTAATACACACACATAGCCACACGAAATGTATGTCCATTCACATATATTTTATACATACATATGTGAGCAAAATATTAGCAACTTTGTATATAGATTTAAACACTTGTGTGCGCGACTATACTTTACTAAAGCATATATATTTATTATTATTCAAGGCATATGATTGTATAATTAAATAAACATGTAATCCACAAGTACTTTAAGTCTACTTATAAATAAATTATAGTAACTGCAAGTGTACTATAAACATATATCCTATATATTCTATACTATTGATTATTGATTCTACTTATGTAAGTGCATATTAGGTTTTTGTTTTGCTCGGCTATTTGAGAAATGGTTGCAAATGAAATGATTATTATATTACTATTATTGCATTACTGATTGATTACATAACTGTAATGATTGTAACTATTATTATTATATATTGTATTTATATACAGCAAAATAATGCAGCAGTTAGCGAGTGAATAAATATACATACATATTGTAAATGAGAGATCATTTAAAAATATAAGAAATAAATAATAAAATGTGAAATTAAAAAAAAAAAAAAAAAAAAAATAGTTCTATTTCAATTCAGTGCTTGCAGTGAATAATTTTTGAGGTTATATTTAAAAAAGAAACATGAAAAGGTTTTGTTGTTCTATCGACCGAAAAGGAAACTACAATATTATGAGCAAAGCAGGTATTCTATGAATATAGAAAACAATTAAAGTGGAGTTCCTTCCTCAACCGGCAAACAGCCTTTAGACGTATACGTCTCTCATCCTTCATGCTGAAGGTTTTTGAAAAGTGAATGATATTACACATAAGATCAATCCCAGCGGATACCATATCGTATGTTCAACATACATACAAGTTGTGCTTTCCCTGCTTTTGAGGATGGTGGCGTTGAATGGAATACTGCTTTAACTTAATGGAGAAGGTGTGAAAGTGGTGACATATGTATGTAGACGACATAGTATGGATGGTGTCAAGGAAGCTTTTATGTCCGTCTGATGCGCTCAATAGCTGCACATAGCTGCTTTCTTGCATTAACAACACATAGACGCCTTTACTCGGAAAGTAGTTTACAATTCAATAGTCACTGTCGAATGAAGACACCCTCTAGACGTGAATAGAAAGGAGATATTGTAGGAAAGAGATACAGTAGCAACCTCCAAGCGGCAGAGGGAAGCCTGTGGTGTCGTATTGGATAACTAGAGGATGATATGGAAAGCAACCACATAGAGAGGTAAACAAGCGTCATTGTTGGTCTCGTTAACGCCACTCATTAATTCTTTCGCAGTTAACAATTGCAGTAAAACTTTAAGCTCAATTCGAGGGCAACTCCATTATCCATAATTTGGGTTCCTGGTCACAGCAACAAGTGACGAGTGGTCAAGCTTGGAGGATTTTCAGACGAATCCAAGGCGGAGTTAATACCATACACGCTGGGAATAATCTAAAGAGAGTCTCATTCACACTTTGAACAAATTGCTCAGAGTATTTGGAAATCAATACCCAACTTTAGGATACCGAAGAATGTATAGCCTAAGTGTGGTAAGACTAAAACTAAATTTTTATTACATAGATCCCTGAAGTGGCAGTACTCCTACCTACCTACCTAAATGTGGCTTACTGATTTTGAGCTGAGGCTTGCGCTATTAACGGGTGATTTTTTAAGAGCTTGATAACTTTTAAAAAAAAAAAAAACGCATAAAATTTGCAAAATCTCATCGGTTCTTTATTTGAAACGTTAGATTGGTTCATGACATTTACTTTTTGAAGATAATTTCATTTAAATGTTGACCGCGGCTGCGTCTTAGGTGGTCCATTCGGAAAGTCCAATTTTGGGCAACTTTTTCGAGCATTTCGGCCGGAATAGCCCGAATTTCTTCGGAAATGTTGTCTTCCAAAGCTGGAATAGTTGCTGGCTTATTTCTGTAGACTTTAGACTTGACGTAGCCCCACAAAAAATAGTCTAAAGGCGTTAAATCGCATGATCTTGGTGGCCAACTTACGGGTCCATTTCTTGAGATGAATTGTTGTCCGAAGTTTTCCCTCAAAATGGCCATAGAATCGCGAGCTGTGTGGCATGTAGCGCCATCTTGTTGAAACCACATGTCAACCAAGTTCAGTTCTTCCATTTTTGGCAACAAAAAGTTTGTTAGCATCGAACGATAGCGATCGCCATTCACCGTAACGTTGCGTCCAACAGCATCTTTGAAAAAATACGGTCCAATGATTCCACCAGCGTACAAACCACACCAAACAGTGCATTTTTCGGGATGCATGGGCAGTTCTTGAACGGCTTCTGGTTGCTCTTCACCCCAAATGCGGCAATTTTGCTTATTTACGTAGCCATTCAACCAGAAATGAGCCTCATCGCTCATCGGACACGGACGCGAAACACATTTCGAACCGAACACTGATTTTGGTAATAAAATTCAATGATTTGCAAGCGTTGCTCGTTAGTAAGTCTATTCATGATGAAATGTCAAAGCATACTGAGCATCTTTCTCTTTGACACCATGTCTGACATCCCACGTGATCTGTCAAATACTACTGCATGAAAATCCTAACCTCAAAAAAATCACCCGTTATTTTCCAGGTAATCTCAGCCAGTTATTCGTATTATCAAAATTAATATACTATTTGAAAATTTTGACAATAAAAAAACGTTTTCGCGTATTTTATTACAAGTATTATATACCGAATATTATATTCAGACCCAAAACATTAACCAAAATGTGTTGAGTCGTTCGGTAAAAGCTGTTGAGATCTTCTGCTATCTCCCTTATGCCTTTAACTTTTTTGTTGTTATCATCATTAACGGAAGTGGTGGATGACTCGCATGTGCCAAGTGTTTGGTGACGTCACGGCATTCACTGAATGCTTTTTGCGACTCAAATATTTGCGTTCGTGATAAAGTGGTCTCCCCAAAATACCCCTGCATCAAGCACTTAGTGTCCACGAAATAGCGCCACTATGCCAAGAAATTGACTATCATGTATTGTTGAAATTTCGCTTTATTGAGTTATTTTTTTACGTGGCAGATCACAAACCCAGCGCACAACCCTGGTGAGGGATGTTTCGCATTCTCCCTTCAACTCACCTTCAAACGAACTTGCTTGAACCATATGTAAAATAATCCTTTCTGACCACTCTCAAATGAATGGTGCTGAGAGAACTTTCTTCCATTGCGTGAACTTCCACACATGGCTTGAAATTTTCTGTGTGGCTTCAGGCTTGAAAAATCAATAACTGACCAGATATTCGCCATGCGCCAAGTCTTGGACAGGACCCGTGAAAAGAGGATCGACACACACGATCTCTTCGTCGATTTCAAAGCTACTTTTGACAGCACGAAAGAAGCTGCCTTTATGCCACTATGTCTAAATTTGGTATCCCCGTAAAACTGATAAGGCTGTGTAAAGTGACGTTGAGCAACACCAAAAGCTCCGTCCGAATTGGAAAGGAACTCTTCGAGTCGTTCGATAACAAACAAGGTTTCAGACAAGGCGACTGCATACAGTACGACTTCTTCAATCTACCGCTCGAGAATGTAATTGAAGCTGCAGAACTGACTAGAGAAGATAAAATTTTCTACATGAGTGTACAGCTTCTGGCGTACGCTGATGATATTGATATCATTGGCATCAACACTCGCGCCATTAGTACTGCTTCTCCAGATTGGACAAGGAAGCAAAGCAAATGAGTCTAGTGGTGAACGAGGGCAAGACGAAATATCTGCTGCCATCAAACACACAGTCGTTGCACTTGCGACTAGGTAGCCACGTCATTGTTGACAGTCATAACTTCGTGGTCGTAGATAATTTAGTCTATCTTGGAACCTAATGCTGGTCAACAACGCCTAAACAGGTACTTCTTCGGACTGGGTAGGCAATTGCGATGTAAAATCCTCTTTCGACGAAAAAAGTCCAAATTCTACAAATCACTCAACATCCTCGTCCAGTTATATGATGCAGAGGCATGGACGAAGACCACATCTGATGAGTCGGAGTTACGAGTTTTCGAGAGAACGGTTTTGTGTATGATTTATGATCCTTTGCGTATTGGTAACCGCGAATACCGCAGTCGATGAGACAATGAGCAGTACGACATATACGACGACATTGACATAGTTCAGCGAATTAAGAGACAGCGTCTACGCTGCAGCGCGCTGGCTAGTTCATGTTGTTCGGATGGAAAAGGACACTCCAGCTTTGAAGGTTTTCGACGCAATAGCCGCCGGGGTAAGAAGAGAAGAGCAAAATCTTCACTTCGTTGGAAAAGGTGGAGAAAGATCTGACTGCGCTTGGAATCTCCAATTGGCACTAAACAGTGAAAAGAAAGAACGTCTGGCGCGCTGTTTTAAGCTCAGTGGTCTAAGCCAATACAGAGGAAGACGATTTTTGAAACACCCGCCGAATCGGCCTCTTAGTTATATTTTGAACGCGTGTGAGAGTGGGCGTGTCCGAGTTATTTTATGAATATGTATCTTAAGTAACTCTATATGTAATACTTACCGGAATTTACCATATAAATAAAATTAAATAAATATTTTGTATAGTTTCGAGAATAATAGTTTCAATTTGTTTTATTTATGTAAGTATTTTTCGCCATTTCCGAATACATATCTTTTCACAGTACGAGTTTGCATTTTTATGTAATAATTGAAATTTATATAGACTATATTATATTATATATTTTCCTTTGGTTACTTTGCATGTATGTATGTATATAAATTGGTAAGTATGTCTTCTTTAAGAAATTTACAGAGCTGTATTTTGTGTATTAGTATAGGCATACATTAAATCGACTATGGAGTCATTCTATATGGAATATGAACTGATCGCAATTTATTTTTAATGCTCACAATATAATAATATTTATAACATATTTTTGTACAATGCGACAAAGATTAAAAACTGTATTTTCAAGTTTCATTCTCGTTTTTCTCGAACCAGTGTTATCAGACGCGAATCGGCTGAATTCATCGTTTTAAAATTTTAACAATTTTGTTTTCGAAAAAGCGATTTTTTGGTTAGACCCCGTTTCGTTAAAAATTATATTCTTGAGATTATTATCTTCACATCTTTGCCTATCTTGAAAAAAAGCTAACAGAAGGAAATATCGGAGACCCTATAAAATATATATATAAATCATCAGTGTGACGAACTGAGTCTATTTGGCCATGTCGGTCTGTTCAACTAACCGTCTGTCTTTCTGCCTTTAAGTGCAATAGTTCCTCAGTTTATGAGAAATTGATTTGAAATTTTTCGTTTAATCATTTCTTCCAAAGAAACTGCTCATTGGTCAGAATGGCCGATATCGGACCACCTTTTTTATCTGACAAGTTATTTGACAAGGGTTAGTGACCAAGGTGGGTATATTACGACTTCGAGCAGGACTACATTAAAATTCTACTTCGATTTCATTCACAAGGTTGTTCTTTCTCTGTTCACACACCTGCGAGGGATTTATAGGCGAGCCAAAACCAGTCAATAAAAGGTGTAATCAGCTTTTTCATGGATAGATTGAATATAAGAAGGAGGGTAGGAGATAGAGTCTTTTGTCAGGAGCTCTTCATCAACTCTATTTTCAGACTACCACACTACAGTATTAACACTACCGATATTGCTGCCATCAAGGTAGCGGTAGATATGTACATATACTACTCCGAAAGCCGAGTGGTTATACCGGCTTTAAGATCTCTAACTGTGCGCTTAAAGTTAGTGCATGCTTCAAGCTTTTTCTATATTAAACTGATATGGGAGTCCAGTCATAGCGGATGACCCGGAAAATGTATGGCCAATGGACTTATTAGGGAGGACATCCTTACCCCAATTTCTTCCAAATGGAAGCGAGCCGGTAGCCCGATGTTCTCTTGCATTCTAGTGATGGATCTATGGACCTCCAGTGAGCTTGGCGGGCACTTGTCAACAACCAAAACTTATGCGGCTGCGAGATTCTTCCGCTCTAAGCAATATACATATTTATTGTATATCTAAACATATCGGCAGACACAACTTTGAAGCACCTAGCGAAGAGGCTGGTGTGCTGAAAACGCTTCGTCGTCTATGAGGTTATGTACTTTAAGGGGTTTTTATTTTCGTGTTTGTAGTACTGGGAAACGGCGAAAGTCGGAGTTAAGAACTTTAATCCGCTAAACTTACTTACCTATTCCCAACTCGGATTTAGGAGATTTTGATAAGACAAGATTTCTGTCTAAGCGAGAGCCATTGATTACAAAGCAACACTATGATCTAATCTAACCTAAATTAGAGTTCAAGGTAACGTTACAGTCTCCGAACCTATTGTTTAGATCACACCACTATAGTATAAAATTGTCATACAAACTGACAGTAATATAGCATAACATCGGTGCCTTATGATAGGTGAGTGGAGCATTAAAATTAAACAAAATTTCTCTGAAGAAACCATATTTATCACTGCGGTGAATATGATCTGAGAAGGACTGTAAATTTTTTATTTTATTTCTTTTATTTTTGGTGTTTTGTGAGAGCTGGTATTGTTGTCTTACATTCATTTTATGAAGTTAGTGAGCAACCTTTTTCAAACACATGTCTATTATTGCAAACGTCTGAGGACCTTTTTTGTAATTTAATAATAATGAATGCCTTTAAAAGGGAACATAATTCTAAGCGTTTTTTTCGATTGAATTTGCTGTGAATTATTATGAGAAGTACCATTGATCCTACATACCTACATAGATAGCGAATCGGGCGGTTGGGTTCAGATGATAAACAAGTTTATATACAAATATATGTTACAAATATACCTCCAAGCATTTAGTGAAGCTCCGTCCAGCATTGCCATATAAAACGTATTTACCTTTAGTGGAAAAGTACAGTTATTTTTACATATCTATGTAATTACTTGTTCGGAGGGATAGACACAGTAAATGGTTGACACTATTGAAAATTTGTATTCAAATATACAGGCATGTATATGTCTATATGTATATATAATATATTCAAGTTTATTGCTATTTTATTTTTAATATTTTCTCATGTGCGTACTTCAAGTAAGACTTGCCTATCATTTAACTGCCTGCAATACAATATGCTTTCACCTTAATGACAAATCGTTAAATAATTTTCCAAAAGAACAAGTTTTTTTTTGTTTATTTAAGTATTCACTTAATTGCTAATTCTCACAAAGTTTTACGGTTGCAAATGCGCAGACCGGATTTCGCTTTTTTGCTTTGTAAATTTATAAAGATTTTTTTTTTTATTTTCAGTGGAACTTTTAAACGCTCATAATGTTTTTCTTTTTGTATTTCTTTCAATTGTTTGAAAAACTTACTTTTATTGCATGCAAAATATTTTTTTTGTTATTTAATTTAATTTAATTTTTTTTTTCTTTAATCAAACACAGTAAACGCTTGTAGAACAATATTTTTTTATCAGTTAATTACTAATTTATTTAACTGTTTTTTTTTTTTTTTTTTTGGTTTTAAACATCACTGTTTGCTGGTAGTCATGCGTATATTCTTGCTGGAAAGTGTGTACTTCCTAATGATTTTTAGGCATTTTACTGTTATTCCATGGCATTGCCAGTATACAAAGTTTAGTGGCTCATGTGTGCACCACAAAAGGGTTAAATTTCATATTTTGCAATTTATTAATTGGTTTATTTGCTTTTTGTTTTTGCCTAAAATTTACAAAATTTCATGCTTTTTATACTTTATGTTATGCGAACGCATAATATGTGTGTATTTATGATTACTTTGAGTCACCTTTCACAACTCCACTAATTAACCACTAATTTCGTTTTAATTAATATTAATTTCACATATTTTTTTTGTAATTTTTATGCAATTCTTAGTGTCTAAGCATCGAGTTTTGTAAAGAGTGTAACAAAAGAGCGTCGAACGCTGCTAATATTGTACAGCCAATCGCTCTTCTACAGTAAGTATAGCACCATATAAATGAAACATTTCCGAGAGCATTCCAAGGGATAGAGCATAATTGTAGTTTACAGTTAGAAATTATATTCTATAACACTAGGTAGTAGTTAGTTTTGAAGGTATGCGAGTTTTACCAACGATTCAATTACTTTCCTGATTACTTTCATATAAAGTAATTAGTTCTTGCTCTTTTGATAAGCATATCTTTATGTACTATATAGTAAGGAGAGTTAGATGAGTTCGTATAAAATATTTGTATGTATGTACATGTTTAGTTGGGTAGTTTGTATGTAAATGCACGAGTTAGTATGTAGAAATAGTATATGATCGAGAGAAAAAGTTTAGAAAATATTTTATTTGCTTAACTGTAGTTTATTTTAATTTGTTGCGGCATTTTTGCCAAATAGATAATTTATTTTAAATATTATCATATACATATATGTATAAATGTATATATTTTATAGTTGTTTTTGTGTTTGTATTTAATCTAAGTGACTTGTTTTGCTGCTTCTTTTGTGAATTTTATTTTGCTATAATCGTTAGAGAACTGAAAATAAAAAAAAAAAAAATATTTTAAAACTATTTTCAACCGACTCAATCAATACTTTCTTGTAAATTGTATATGAGATTAAAATAATATAATAAAATATAAAATTGAAGTGATATTTCCATCCTTTGCGAGGACGATAGACGAGCAGCCTGTGTGATTTCAATGGAAATTAACACTCTTCGTTAACTGTAGTTAACATTACTGCTTTCATAACAGCAGCACACAGCACAACTACTTCAAAGACAAGTGGTTTACAGGTACTACTGTAAGCCAAAAATAGTAAGACTTTTTGATTTAAATTTCGCGCGAAAACCTATTCATCGAAATATTTTTTTATAGGTTGGTATGGCTGTCAGTGACATATGTGCCAAGTGTAACATCAAAATTGACATTAGTCGGCGATTTTTGCGATGATTTCTTCAACACAGAAGGTGTTGATTTGTACAAATTATTCGAACAGGGTCGAGAACTCATCAACTGACGTCCATAAAATAATGGAATTGATGCTTGAGATTCGACAATTAAGTCATTCAGAGTCTGATCTTACTAGCATCTTTGGAATATCAGAGAGATCAGTGAAAATCAGTCTGAAAGATCGACTGGGCTTAAGAAAAATGAAAGCACAATTGGTTCCAAAATCACTTAAATTTTTCGAAAAACTGAGTCGCGTTAACGTCTGTGAAACAATGCTTTCGACTATCAGGACATCATGTAACGTATTATTACTGGTGATGAGACTTGAATCTATGCTTACGACCCAGAAGGAGACAATCAATCGGCTGAATATCGTGCCAAAGGTGAGCCGAAGCCAAAAAAACCATTTCAAAGTGGGTCAAGGAGCAAGGTTATGTTGGCAGTTTTCTTTAATTCGACCGGAAGTGCCAACCAGGAAAACTATTTCAGTGTTATGCGTCGATAATTCACTATCGCATATTGCATTGATTGTTCGTGAGTTTTCGGCAAGTTTTCAATCAATATCGTGTCGCAACCACCGTATTCGCTTGATTTAGCTCCGTGTGATTTCTTGCTATTCAGGCAACTCGAACGATCGCTTCGGGGACACCGTTTTGGGTCATTTGAAGCCAATAAACAGGAATCGTTGCGCGCTTTAAAGGTTATTCTTGAGATTGATTTTAACAACTGTTTCGAGGAATGGAAAAGCCATTGTCAAAAGTGTATTGTATCTAAGGGGGATTACTTTGAGAGGGTGACATAGATTTTAAAGGAAATGCATATCAACATCAACTGTACTCAGATATTCTAAGTCGGTGGAATGGAACCAGAAATTGTGAAATTCTTTTCTTGTTGTGTTAGTATTATATTTGCGAACGGGGGATCAAAGAAAAACATGAACAACCGTATCTATGGAGACAAAGAACGCTTTCGGCATCCTCAATGCTCTCCGATTAATACGCGGTGTACTAGAATGAAAATGTTCAACATTTAAATGCGGCTGTGAAATATGGAATCTTGTAGCCTCTTGCATTCGAAAACTGCGAGTTCTCACAAACCGATGTCTTCGCAATATTTGCCGCATTTTCTGGCCCGTCATCGTCTCTAATAATCACGAAACAACCCCCCAAAAAAATCGAAATTCTAAAAAGAAAATCGAGTCGGCTCGGGCATGCTCTGAGATTCAGACACAATCAACCGGCATGCTATCGACAGAAATCCACATAACAGCTGACGGAAAAGATCAAAATCTAAGATCTAAAAAAGTTGATGTCAAATGAAGAAGCTGGCACAAGATCGAAATAAATGGAAGATTCTCATTTCTTGGAAAGGCTTTCAAAATTTGAAAAAGTTTTAAATTTATGTGATATTTTGGTAGAATAATAAACTTAGCAAAGCATATTGAAATAAAAATAAATTATTGAATCGGTTTTTATTAATTAAATTATACGTGGTAAATTACTTCGAAAAGTGCTTTCTTATTTAAACTGATTTTTTAAATTAAATTAATGTCATGTTCATAACCTTATGAAGATTTAAACTATTTTTTTTTTAATCTTATGTATCAACTACTATTTTTACTACTATTAATAATATTTTGTTTTTCAAATTTTCTAACATTTTCAACCTTTGCAGTGACTTTTTAATTCATTTAACATACTTAAGATTATTCAATGAAGTTACTAGAAATGTTAAATCATAGAAACCAAATGAACAGAAATGTCAAAATTTGACGCTTATGAATTTGTAAACTTTGTATGTATGTTTATAATCATATACATATGTATGTAGGTATGTGTTTGTTCTGTGCATATGTCGTCAGCTATTGATAATTTTTATAAACTATTTTTTTTTTTGTTTTCCATACATTTCACTTCTGCATATTCGCCTCAACACTTCGGAATTATTTTTTATTTATTATGTATATGTATGTATGTATGTATGCATGTATCTCCATTTTAAGTACGAAAACAACACGAGTATAAAAGACAAGCGGCATTTAGGCAACGAGTGATTCAGCAATATTTCTATATAAAATTTGTTTATATTATTTTATTTTAATTTATTTTTATTTCATAAAAATTTTTGTTTACGCATACGACACCTTAAGGTCTGATTATTCAATATGTTTTATATACCTTTTTTTTGGTCAGTTTGGCTTTTTTTGTTTAACACCAAAAGCATTCATAAGATTCGTTTTGCATGCACAACAACAATTTGTATTTATTTTGGGTTATGGTTTTCGAATTGGGCATGTTTGTTTTGGGGGGCTGTTGGGTTGAGAAAGTGGTGAGTTCGGTTGGTTGATATGTTTACACGTGTCATAAGTTTGTGTTATTTTTGTATATAAGTGGTGTGTAAATATTTTTGCTACGCCTATAAGCAGCACAAATCGACGGTGTGGTGAGTGTGACTTGTTTCTTCAAAAAACAAGTATACTTTTAGGTGATTTATGTGAGCTCTTACATATGTTTTTGGTGAGTATGTGTGGTGAGTATGACTTGTTTTCACAGAACCAAGTATACTTTTAGGATCTTGATATGATCTATTACATATTATGGTTTTTTTGAGAGATGTGTGGTGGGTATAAGTTGTTTCTTCACACACCAAGTATACATGTAGGCGCCTGTATGATCTACTACATGTCAATGTTTTTGTGTTTCATGAACTGTGTGCAACATTTGCTGATTTACAGTTATTGTAATAGTTTTTTAGAGTGTGGTGGGTTAGGAACTGTATATAGGTGTATATTGGAGAGTAGTCTCTATTGAAAACCGATGGTAGACGTCTACAAAGTGGTTAAAAAACAGCTTTTGCTTATCACTTACATATCTTCATTCATATTTTTACGTTTATAACTAGCTTAGGATTTATTTATTATATAGCATGTGTTTAATTTCGATCCTTTAACGTATCCATGTAAGGATTTTTTACACAATTCGATATGCAATCAAGTCCGATTTTAGAATATTTCAATTTATTTATAAGATTATTGCTTAAGCACTAGTGATTATTTACCGTTATTCATTTATTTCTTGATGGTTAATAATATTTGCTTAACTTTTAATGTTTTTTCGTATATTTCTAAATACATATACATGTATGTATGCATTTCTCAGTAAACCAAGTTTAGGGAGTAAAGGAGCTATGTGAATGAATATTGTTTGAAATGTAAGTTGAGTTTCAACAAATGTAGCTCTAGTACTTTATCATTTATTTTTTTTTTTTAAATTTTCGTCTCAACTTCACTTTTCTATTCGATACCTTTTATACAGCATAGAAAATAGGAAGTCACCCCGAGTTATTTTTCATGACTTTCAATATGAATTCTGCACTCATTAGAGAGATTATATTTTTCGACAGCGCTCAAATTAGGTATTTTTCTGAACTGTAAATGACACAGCTCTACTAAATTAAGTGTTAAGTTAAACTATATCCGAAATCAGGTTGATAGGTTTTTGGATAATTTTGGAAATTATAACGAGGATCAAAGAGAGTGGTTCCATAAGGTTATAAAAGTGTTGGAAGAAAGTAATCAAGGTAATTGTAGTCCTTATATGATGACAGTTTTCTGGTGGTCCTTAAAAAGAGATTGCCAAGTGGAAAATTTGAAAAATAAATGCTTGTAGGAGACTTATTGAAACGATATTAATTTTTTTTGGTTGTTAGACAGAACCCACAGTTTATAGTTTCATTTGGCCAAATATTATATTATTAAAAATAATTAAACATTTATTTTCCCAATACGAATACATTTTCAGTGCACACCGAGACAAGAGAAGGAAGTGCCCTGCTTAATCGCACTGAGTTTGGTTTTCTGACATTTTGTGCGCAAATTTGTTATCGATTCAACCTTAATTATTAAAAATAGTTGGGGAAAACTATTTTTAAATTAGTTCAGCAGGTTTCTACAAAAAAGTATTCCATAAATTTTAAATCTGAGATAGTGTAATTGATTCCTAACAAATTGATAATAATATTGCTGCTATAACTATATTCGTGCGCTTTACCAAGAGATGGTGTAACTCCAATGTTTCAATAAGCGTTGGAAAGCTACTTTTTAAAAATATGTCTTTCATTTAAGCAATAATATTTTTGACTAAAATGTATCGTGGTTTGGGACTGAATTAGTGTTTCTTGCGCAGAGTTCTTCTTTATTACTTTATTATGAAGAAACCGACGGTTGAAATTCATCGTTTTTTGGTAGAAGTTTTTGCTAAACATGATCTAGCTGAGCTAAAGTGCCAAAAGTGGTTTGCTCGATTTGAAAGTTTTGATTTTGGCTTGGAAGACGAAGAATATCCTAGGCGGCCAAAATAGTGTCAAACACAAGAAAAACTCGCAGAATCTTCGGTAGTCCCTCACTTTTTGGGAAGAACTCATACAATCTTCGGTAGTCACACAAGCAGCCATTTAAAAGCATGGAAATTGGGTTCAAAATAAATTGAAGCCCAGACGCTTAGAAAAACGATTTTGCATGTCAAAAATGCTGCATGACTTTACAAAAGGAAGATATTTGCAACTTGTGATAACGAATTTATCTAATACGATAGTTCTATATGCAAAAAATCATGTGTGAAAACTGGGCAATAAGTCAAATCAACGGCCAAGCCGAATAGCAAGTATTTAGTGCGAGCTTCTAAAATCGGGTGAAAACATTCATCTAATTTATCTTACGGGTGATCAAAGTGGTGGTACTTTCTTCAAGCTGCCATGTTACAAGGTCTGTCGCAAAAAAACAGGACTGTTAAAAAAACAACAAAAAATTAATATAGTTATATTTTTATATTCAAAGTATTTTCCTTGTGCTTCGATACAGCGTTTAGCACGGTCAATTAGCATTTGAAAAGAGTGTTTAAGGTCATTTTTCGGAATGCTCTTGAGAATATCGGTCGCCACCTTTTGTATAGCTGAAATGTCCTGAAACCAGTGTCCTTTCATGGGGAAATGAAGTTTTCCAAATAGATAAAAATCACAGGGTGCTAGATCAGGTGAGTAGGGTGAGTGATTAATGGTTAATGTGGAGTTTTTTGTCAAAAAATCGACCGATGACACGGCGCATTATCGTGCAATAGGCGCCAGGACCCTGCCTCATGGTATTATGGTCGAGCACGACAAATGCGTGACAAAAGACGCTTCATCACAGCAAGGTAAAATACAGCATTAATTGTTTGGCCAGGTGGGACGAACTCTCGGTGTACTATACCCTCAGAATCGTAAAAACAAATCAGCATTGTCTTAATTTTTGACTTCTGAAGACTTTTCTGTGACTTCTGATCGTCACAGAGGTCCTCACTGCACTGATCACCATAACTTTTTTAATCATTTGAAATGTTTCAGTAAACGTTTTCCCACATTTAAAACCAAATTTAATATTTGCTCATTGTTCAAAATGCATTTTACGACCGATGGCCAAAAGCTGCTGCCATTTTTTGATCGATAACATCGATTTTAGTTATCTAATTGTCTTAAAATTTTACGAAAAGTCAACAAGAGATCAAACTTTTTATTTCATGTACCCACCAATAGGTGGCGCTACCAGAAACAGTTATATTTAAAAAGCTCTGTTTCTTTTGCGACAGACCTTTTATTTTTGTTCAATGTTGTTTCGCATTTCATCATGGAAAGGCTGAACCAATTCCCACATATCGCATCAATCAATGGATTTGTTGAGAGAACCGAAGAACAAGGACTCATCACGAACTAGTTCCATCTTTGTTCGCAGGTATTTATCCAAAAAAATTACATAAAATACTACAAAAGTACTTATTTATAAAATATTTTAGAAATCCTGAGGGAATTAAAAATTAAATAAAAAACGGAATGTTCTGAAGCATCAATAAGGTAAATTATCACTGTAGGAAAATTAACTTTTCCTAAACATATGTACTATGACTACAAAATGTACTTAACTGCATAAAATGGTAATATGAAATTAATAATGAGTGTTAAACATTATAGAATTTTAACTTATTGCTTTTGTTAGAATGCAATTTACTCTTAAAGCATAATTAATACTCAGCTTAAAGTTAACTTTTTGAGGTTTTTTTTTTTGGTAAGTATAATTAATATTTTCTCAACGCAACGAATTACATTATTATATTATTTGGCTTTATGAATTAACATTGTCATATTTTTTAAATTTTGTGTTTATTTAATTTATTTCATTAAAAAGCTTTTCAACTACTGAACTTGCGTAACAAAGTTTAACGGATAACTCCAAGCTAGTGAGAGTTTTTCTATAAAATTTTCTTAGGATTTTTTATATATTTTTTTTGCAATATTATTAAATATTTTATGCTATTTTTTTCTCATTTCACTCAAGTTTTAATTGTAATTTAATTTTACAAGGCATATTTAGCAACATAACAAAGACGTAACATTTTTTTTATTTTCTTACTATATTTGAGCTATGCGTGTAATTACGTCAGTATACTTATGATTTTAACTAATATGAAATAGATCTTTAACTAGAACTTTTATCTTTTATTTTAACTACCAAATCAACAAGAACTAGCATAGTGCAACAATTTCAACTAAATTTCATGCAAATGTTGGCAATTAAATTGTTCTATTTTATTTTATATTTCTACATATGTATGTGTTAATTTATGTATATATAATAATGTATATAAATAAATGAGTATTTATATGCATGAACCTTTTACAGAACGCAATTTTTATACATTAACGGTGCACTAATTGCAATTATTAATTAACTTTTTTATTTTCTACGCAACTTAATTTTTTTCATTTACTAATTTTAAGTTATTGTATTTGCAGAATATATTTAAATACTTAAGTCACTATTATTTTTAAATAAAATGTAAGGTTTCTTGAATTAAAAAATTAATAGAATAATCAAGAATAAATAATATTTTTGAATTCAAAGTAAGCCAAATAAGTAAATTTCCTGTTATATACTAAAACATATATGAGTATTTGATTTTTATAATTTGTAGGCAAAGAAATTATTATGAAAATAAAAGCATGAAGTTTATAAAACTCGTCTCTTGATTGATGATTGACGCTTGTCCAATAAGGCAATAAGCTTTTCGGCTAGTCATTTATGCCAGTGTAACCCATAAAAATTATGCAGTTTTCGTGAGTTTTTCGTAAAAGTAAGTATTCGATCGAATGTTTCGAAATTCTCTGCTCATAATAAGGTATATTTTTAGCTAGATTGTAAGATTTTTATTTTACAAAAATGTTGAAAAATAACGGAGTTATGTGCTGTGATTGGAGGTGCCAAAAAAAAAACAGTGCCCCAACTGCTGACATGATTCCGGGCGAATGAGTAGCTGAGACAAAAAAAATCAAAAAGGCTATTAAAGTTGAAGTTATTTCCTATACAATGATTTTTAAAAAATATCAAAAATTAAGAAAATGGCGTAGTTCTGAAAAAATGTTGTTTTGTAGTTAAAAAATTATCGCTTTTTTTAATGAAAATTGATAAATTTCAACCAATCAAAATGATTGTAGGTTACTGTATAGTAAATTTATTCAACAATACTCAGTTTTAATTTAAAGTCGATTGGTCAATTGCTCGTTGAGTTATTATGTCGGCAATTTTGAAAAAATGTCGTTTTGAGAAAACCAGCTTAAAGTTCCACGTATTTATGGTTGTACCTGCGAGCGGTCGCTCCTTAGAACGCCGCTATTTAAAAACTATTCAAGATACGACCTTGCCGATTTCACAGCATATTTCTAAAAGTATAAACTATCGAAAAAGCAAACAAAAAAATATTTTTTTGAAAGTGTCGCACAGGTAAAACCCCTTAATTGAGTCAATTAGCGCTTTCTGGTAGATAACTAGTTCATCGTCGAAATGATGATGGACGCGCTTACATATCTTTTTGACTAATTTTTTCCTTGTAAAACCTTTTTATGTTCCAAAAATGCTGTGATTGGGTTGATTTAAAATATTTAGTGGTCCGCCTTATTTTCACTTAATATAGGAGAGAAAAAATTTTCAAACCAAAATTATCACTTCAAGATATTAGAGCTTACATTGGGACAAATAAGTACCGAAAATTGTAATAAAATGCAAAACATTTAATAATTCATCAATATTTATTTTGTCGCCTACAAACTAATCCCCACCACTTATATCAACATTTTTGCAGTCCTCGAAACACTTCATAAGCACTTTTTGGGATGGCCTTCAGCTTCTTCAGCGAATTTTGTTTTATTTTTTTAATCGACTAAAAATGGGTTCCACGGAGCGGCAATTTCAGTTTGAAAAATCACACGGAGCCAAATCTGATGAATTCGGTGGTTGGTCGATGGTCTTCATTGTGGTTTTGGCTTTAAATTCGGTCACAACCGTACTATTTTTGAGGAATGAGGCGAGCTATCTCCACCAGAAATTTGGTTAGAAATACAAAATTTGACACAAATTCTTAGTTCGATATTTTTATTCATTGTAAAAATCGTAACGCACAACAGCGGTATACCGACTTAAGGGATCGTCTCAGTGTAAAAAGTAGTTTTTTTTTTGAAATGTAGTGAATTTGGCCCTATTTTTGACAGATTTTCGCAGAAAAAAAACGGGAAGATTTCGAAAAAACAAGAAAAGCTTCCATACCGGTATAAAGAATGAGGTTCAAAATGTTCTCTCCTAATTGGAACAAAATATCTTCAAAACTCTTCCTTTGAGAGTGGAAACCGTTTGATAAACACCATTCTGAGAAAAACGCTTTTAAAGATTGAAGTTGGAGCATTTCCCACTATGTGAATTTCGATTTCAAAATTTGAGGAAATGTTTATTTTAGTGTTACTATCCGATAAGGCAATAAAAAAATCGTTTTTCCAAAATTCTTCACTGAGACGATTCCTTAAGCAGCTCCTGTACACAAACAGGTTGACAGATCCCGCTCTTTTCCTGGTTTGATGAATTTTTGGTTTCAAAAATTATAGATTATGGTCTAAAGTGTCTGAAAAAATTTTACAAATTTCCTAACATGCCTTAAACCCATATTTTTCATCATTATTTTAATTTTTTGTTAATGTCGAAAATTTCGCTCATACCTGATCATTAAAGCTTTTTTTTAAAAAAATAGTTTTAAACTTATACTAATCAACAAAAATGAAAGCAGATTGAGCAAATAATTATTTTTAAAGCCTTAAGTGTCATGGTTCTTACAAAAAATCTTCATTTTAAAATGAAGAAAAAAATTAAATTAAGAAAAAAGGTTTTAAATTTCATTTAAGGGGTTATATACGTTGCGATCGGTCAAAAAATCGAAAATTTTTTTATTGCTCCATCAAAAAGTCTAAGTCGTAGAGAATGTTCTCCCAAATTTTGATAAAGATATGTGCATTAGAACCAAAATTATAGCGTTACATAACGCACGTAGTCATAGGATGAAAGCCTAGCACATGCTCTTTAAACGTGATTATCTGGAAATCGTTTTTTCTAAAAGTGCCATTGCCGTGAGCACGATTGCAAACAATATATTTTACCGATTTTTTTTTTTTTTTTTTTAAATCGTTCATAACTAATGTAAGCAGTCCGTCAAAGAAGCCCTTTTTATATAATTTTAAATTGCAATGTTAAGATTTTTTAAATAAAATTTTTTCAGTCGGTAAACATGACTTTTTAAAAAGGTGATCCTCGTTTCCACAAAATTTTTTTTTTCTATATACTAATGAAATTTTTTGTGTTTATGATTTCAGTTGAGTTTCTGCACCGGTATCGTGCACTAACTCCGATATTTTTCATTATTTCTGAATGGTTAAATGTATTTTTTCACTTCGCAATATGTTCCTTCGAAACGCATAACTCATATTCAATAAAATGATCGCTACATTCCTTAAAAAATTCTCAAATTTTCCTTAATTTTTTCGCAACACAACGTATATAACCCCTTAAAGAGCTGAAATCATTATACTTTTAAGTGTTCAAAAACCGTAACGTTATAAGTAGCTTTTGAAAATAGTTATTATTATTAAGCGCTGCAAAAACCAAAAAAAAAGAAAAAAATTTTCAAATAATAATAAAAAAAGTCGAACACAAAACTTAGTATGTATGTATATGGTATATTTTTATTGTATATCGGTTTTTATAGTGTGTATTAAATGAATGTTTATTCAACACATAAGTAAATATGTAGTATATGTGTGTATGTAAAATATGTATTACATATAAATCGTATAAGTATATTTAATTAAATTTATAATTAATGCTATGTATGGTAGTTTAGTAATATTCATTCATTTCTCGTCGTATTTCGCTTTGTCTCGTTTAACATTCAGTAGTTCATTAACAGTAAAAGTGATGTAACGCTTGATTTAAATATGTTTTTTACAATATACATATACATATGTATGTAACTATATATTATGTGCTGCAAAGTGCAATGCAATATCAAAGCATCGAAAATAATAATGTTCATATTGGTAATTAAATTTTTAAGCATTAATTAATTAATAAATAATTTTGAAGAAATTAATTATTAATCAATGCTTAAAAACTATTAATTAATTAACGCTTAAAACTTAATTATTAACTAATTAATGTTTGAAAATAAAGTATTAATTTTAAAGCATTAATTAATTGCTAATTAATTTTGAAGCAGCAATAATTATTTATTAATTCTAAACATTAATTAATTAATAATTAATTTTTTGAGCATTATTTATTTGCTTAAAAATGATTTATTAATTAAATAATGTTTACAAAATTAGTTATTTATTTCTTCCTTTAATTAATGATTAATTTTAAGCATGAATAAATTAATAATTAATTATTTACGCATTATTTATTTGCTTTAAAATAATTTATTAATTGAATAATGTTTAAAAAATTAATCATTTATTTCATTCATTAATTAATTATTTTATTTTTAAGCATTTAAGCAGTAAATAATGCCTATATAATCAATTATTAATTAATTCATGGTTAAAAATTATCAGTAAATAATTAACTTTTAAACGTTAGTTAATTAATATTTTGCAAACTTTAATTAATTAATGATTTTAAACATTAATGAATTACGAATTTCTTAAAAAAAAATAATTAATTTTTAAGCATTAATTAATTAATAATTAATTTTTAATTTTTGTGCGATAGGTTTTAATGGTTATTTAAATTATAACTTGCATGTATGCATTTTGCTTCTGGTTTTATTTATAAGCTTTAACGCTGTGCGCAATACAAATTTTTAAAAAATTTTGCCTTTGATTTGCACAATTTTGACATGCGTCATACCTATGTATAGTTATATATATTTTTGTAAATATATGCTATATATAATTTTCCATTTTCTACAAAGGTGCAGTAGCACATTTCAATAAACATTTGCTTACAAAATTAAAAAAAAAAAAAAACGATTTTTTTTAATTTGAAACATTTTGTTAATTATGAAAATTTTGCAAATGATTTTTTTTTAATTTAGCATAATTATTTTAGTTGCCATTTGTCAATTTTTGTAAAAATAGCAAATTTTTTGAATTATGTCAACTTATTTTGTTACATATGCATTTTTAAATAATTTTCGCACACATAACCTCTTGCAAGCTTAGCTTTTGATTTAATTATTAATGCTTCAATGCACTTGTTTTTGCTTTCTTTTTGTCAGTTTCCGCTTCAGTTTATTTGCAAATTGTCACAATTATTTTAAGCAGTCTTTTTAATACAATTTTATTTTCACAGTTACATCACTTTTGCGTTGCCACCTTGTTTAATGCTAATGCCTAAAATTCAAATTACTTTCGCATTCATCATATTCGAGTATTCAAAATCGTTCCCAAAAGCCGCACTTTTCATATTAATTTTTACTTTCTTTAGCAAACCCAATTTTCCATTTTTTTTTTGGCAAATTTGGTTGAATATTTTTTTATTTTTATTAAATTTCGTTAATTTTATATAAAATTCATTTGATTTTTTTAATACTAAATTTTTACATTTGTTTGTTTGTGTGTATGCATCTATGCATGCATAACACAATTGTCTTTCTTGCTTAGTTTCGTGATTTGTTGTTGCTTTCTCAAAACTCAAACACAATTTCTACACTTTCTATACAATTCATTTGATAGTTTTCTAAATGCTATAATGCTTTTCAGTTGCAAACGATTTATGTGGAACTTAGGTGAACAAATTCATTATTAACTACAAATTTCTTACAGTTATATTGCCTACATATATCTTTATATATATATTGTATATATATGTATATACTATATATGCATTTATTTCTCTATGTATGCAATATTTGAATGTATATATGTATATGTGTCTTGTCTAACTTTGAGTTGCATTTTTAATTTTTTTTTTTGTTTAAAGATTTTTCAACTTTTTTTCACTTTTCATTAGTGTTGAAAAGTTTTCTTCTAAACGCACAGCTACAAATTGTACTGGTACAAAAATTATTTACTTAGGTATGTTGGGTGTGTGTGCTTTACTAATACATTTACGGTATTGCACGTATACCATCGAGTGTCGATCTTAATATTAGACTGCCTTCGACCCAGAAGTTCGGACGATCAATCATATTTTGCCAAAGAGAGAGCTCCTTGCCAGTTGCATCCATCCATTCGACGGGGCGTCCGTAGCTTTTGCCTGGAAAATAAAAAATTTAAATTCATTTATTCACAATTTAGTTTGAGTGTCATCTTTTATATAAACATGTGTTATGAATTTTGTAACTGTTATGGTGTTAAGCTCGAAAATTCATGCACAGACAAGCTTTATTTGACAAAACAAAAAAAAAAAAAAAAATACAAAAGAAAAAAAATATTTCCTAAAATTCTAAACTTTAATTTGTTAATGCCATTCTAATATTTGATTTATTCAAATAAATTATTGTTATAAAAAAATCCGATAGGTGGCAACTCTTTCAAAAATTTTGTTCAATTGAACGAAAGTTTTCGCCATATATTGTTATACTCAGGAAAAAATTAGATTGTTTTATTGAATCAAATTTTTTTAAAAAGATGGCAACTATACGCAAAAATATTTTCTATTAAAGCTTTATTCAACAGAAAACAAAAAAAGAATTTTCTTAAATCCCAATATTTAATTTCATAATACTATTCTAATATTTGATTTATTCAAATAAATTATTGTTATAAAAAAATACGACAGGTGGCAACTATTTTTAAAAATTGTGTTTAATTTAACGAAAGTTTTCGAGCTTAAGATTGAATCATATATTGTCATACTCGGAAAAAAAATTAAATCGTTTTATTGAATAAAATTTTTTTAACCAGATGGCAACTTTACGCAAATATATTTTCAACTAAAGCTTTATTTAACAAAAAAAAAAAATAATAATAATTTTCTTAAATCCTAATATTTAATCTCATAATACTATTCTAATATTTGATTTATTCTAAAAAATTCGACAGGTGGCATCTCTTTTCAATTTTTTTTTTCATTTGAAAGAAAGTTCTCACAATTAAGATTGAGTCACATATTATCTCATTCAAAAAGAAATAACTTATTTTATTAAATTAAAGTTTTCAATCTGGTGGCAACTATTCGCAAAAATATTTTCAACTAAAGACTGTAAAAATTTACTTAAACCATTTACGTTTGCCACCTATATTGGAAGCATTCATTACTTTTATCAACTTCCTCAAACAATATTTTCAACCCTTAACCTCTTCTTTGTCAGGTTTTTATCTTCTCTGTATTTTCCACTCAAAAATTTTATATAGCTAGCTTAAATTAAACTTTTTAATTTAAAACCGTTCGAGAGCAAAGAGATTAATAAAAAAATAACAAATCCAAAAATTATAGAAATATGGATGGACTCGACTGTAGCCATCATTCTTCTTAAATCTAAAATCTATTCTAAGAACATTTTCTTACCTGTGCCCAGTGAAAAGCGCACACCGCCGAGGAACTCATTACTCGCCAAACGATCGTGATCCCACACCGTTAATTCCAGCGCGCGTTCGGACAAATCGTCCAGCGATACGTCCTCATAGATGAAAGTATAATTCCAAGTGGGATGTAATGAGCGTTTCACAACTGGCGTTTTTTGTTTGGAGCTACGCGTACGGTCGGGCAGCAAGTAACTGTAAGGAAAAAAGTTTTGATTAAAATTTTATGCACACATTTGCTAATTACCAAGGACCCTTATAAAATATAATATATAAGGAGTCTTTAAACTCAAAAAAAGCTCTATAGGACACATTATAGGTTTTAAAACTGAGTCCGCGTTTGAAGGGAGTTATAAATTTGTATGATCCTGATTTAGAAGTGTAGAAGTTACCATATAAGGGGAGAATCTCTGGCTTCATATGGGCTAAGCTTAACCCTTAATGAAAATTTTTTTCGGAAAAGATCGATCATGGTTTTTGAAAAATACTGGATTTTACTTTGATCGGACTCTTTTGGCTTTTGAAAGATCATTTTAGCTAAATCCAAGTACTCAAATGTAACAAAATGCGTTAGCCATTGGAGAGACTGGAGTCCTAATGCATTTATTCAATGGCTTAAAAGATGTCTCTAAAAAATATGTACTACTGAGCCATGTTGAAATAAGATTTTGTTGATCTAAAAATAATGTATTTACAGATCACCCTCAGAACTATCATCAGGGAATATAGTTAAAAGAGCAAAATTTGGAGTCGTGAGATTTATGTTTCTTAAAAACAAATACATATGGGGTATTCCATACCAAATCGACCATTTTTGAACCCGATCCCTCTAAATTTTGCTGAAACTTATCCATCCTTTTCTACCCTTTGAAAAACATTTTTGAGAATTTTTTCAAAATTTTTTTCAACTTCAAAATGTTATGAATTTTGCTATTTTTTGCTAAAAAATGGCTTTTTTATTTTCAAATAGCCATAACTTTTGTAGAAATTGACTTTTGGGGACCTGTTTTTTACCTATACCGATTGCTCACTTTTGAACTAAGAGTTAACTTTTAAACGCCCGGTCGGACCCGAGGATGACAGCAGTGCACTGTAGTAGGAGAAAAAAGTCTGCAAAACATTGTTGCACAGCCCAAGGCTTTCCTGTTCGCTCCGTGAACGAGAGGAATTGTCCCCCTACTTCTCCCTTCTTTCTTTCACTGTCCTTAATATTTCATTTAATTGAGTTACCTACCTTTTACAGAAAGCATCACAAGTACCGTTCACTTTAATCGGACTCAAATGTTTCGCCTCCTTCACGAGCACATGCAGCTGACCGCCTTTTGTCGAGCGATCGGAACGCGACGCCACCGATTTGATGCTACCAAATTTACGCAGATTTGAACTACCGCTGCTGGTGGAGGCACTACGCATAAAGCCGGGACGCACCATCTCTGGTGGTATATATTTCAGCCCGACAACAATATCACCACGATACGTGGCTATCTCATCGAAGGGTTCACTCTGTAAAAAAAAGCAATAAAAAATTTAGAAAACTTCACGAGTGTTAAAGCTTGGCACTTACCCGCTCCTGCAGCAGATACCATTGTGATTGTGGATTATCGAATACTTTGCCCTGCAAACTCACGCTTACTTCACCGAGAAAATCATTACGTCCAAACATATCCGAATGCCAGACAGTGAGCCACAAAGTGCGCGACTCCAAGCTTGAGATGGGCATGTGGAAACGTAGTATTTCATCGAAAATCGGATTGAGTGTGTGCTTCTTGACTTTGGTTTTACGTTTGCCAGCCTTCGATTTGTCGGGCAGCAGATAGACCTGTGTTGTCCAAGAGAGAGTATATAAAGTTAGAGCAATTTTTTTCATTTGTTATTCATAAGTTAGCTTACCTTCACATATGGATCGCTGCGATTGCGCTTCACATCGACGGCAGCGAGATCTTTGCAGCGCACCACATGTATCTCCAGCGCGCCCAGTTTATAGTTGTATTGCATGCCGAACTCAACCTGACCTTTGACTACCACTGTGCCATAGCGTCCCTCGCCGGCGCCAGAGTAAACGCTGGCCATGGAATCCGAGCGCAGCTAATGGGTGAAAAGACAGGCAAATAAATGTTAGTGGAATTGGAAAAAAAACTAAAACATATACATATGTATGTACATATGTGTATATATATATATATATATAATAAAATAAATAATAATAAAGGAGTTCTTCTAATATGAAAATTATTTATTTTTATTAACAAAAAAAATTAAATATAATATATATAAATATATAAAAAATTGTTTTATTAAACTTAGTTAATTTTTAAATATTTTTTTCATATTTACTATTCAAAAAAATGTATTCAACCAATTAATAAAAAATTCCGAATTCACAGCTGTTTTCCGCGTGTTAAAGTCACTAAATATGTATGAAAGAAGAGTTCTCGTTCAATGCCTTTACATAGTTCTTTGTTTCTTGTTTTCATTTATACTCGTACATATGTTTTTATACATACATAAGTATGTATATATGTATGCACATACGTACTTATGCACATTTGCTCTCCTAAGTGAATAATCATGGCGAACCCAGTAGCGTGCAGCTGCATCTGTTATTTATGACTTTGTATTAATTCCCTCATTCGTCACAACAATGCTTTGGCTTTTGTGAACGTTCGCTATTTTCAATGTAATGAGAAAATTCTTCTTATCTTCACGCTTTTCATTCTTAAATATTTACTAATCGTCTATTAGTCAAACATGAAAGCAGTGCAGTTGCTGCACTTGAAAAACGATTAAGGTATGACTAAACACGAAAGAACTATAAACCTCGGGTGTTACGCTTGACTTATACCCCTTATGAGTGAAATAAAATTTCTATAAGTGCATGACGTTTTTCATTTTAGGAGTAAAATTTTTCAAAAACAAAAAAAAGCCTTGTGTTCAGTAGCACCGCAGATATAATGCCCTTCCCAGACAATCGTTTGATTTGTTCAGTTTATATGGGGGCTATATGCTATAGTGGTTCAAACTGAAAAATTTATTCGAGAATTGTGGCGTGGTATTCGGTGCCAAAACTAGTTCATTTAGTTTGAGATTTCCGGACTTTTAAGACACAACAATTTTTAAGAAGGACTTGACTTGAATTTTGATTTTTTTTTTCACTGAAGTCTACCATTGATTTTTTTTGTGAAAAGCTTAATACAGTGTGACAAAAAAAGCACCCGGAAATTGTAATTAAACTCCCCGGGTAAATGATATTTAAAAAAAAAAGAAAAAAATCGCTTAGTTGGTAAAACTGTCCTTAGTTACGATGCCAAATATGAGCGCAAACTGTCAAACCGGTTTGTTTACAGCAGCTGCTTAACTCGGCACACTTCTGTAATGCATTGCGATTTTCACAATGGATAAAAATATCGAACAAAGATTTGTCTCAAATTTTCTATTTCTAAAGAAAATTTTTAGTGCGGAATCATTGCGAATGTTGGAAAAGGCTTACAGTGATTCAGTTTTATCAAAAACACAAGCCAATAAGCCAGAGATCGTTGAGGACATTCGTTCTCGTCTCGCCTCGTTTTGAACGATCTTCGTTCGACCTTTTCAACTGATGAAAATATTAAAAAAAAGTGAAAGATTTGGTGCTTGAAAATCGTCAGGCAGGTGTTAGAGAGATGGCAGGAGAGCTCGACATCGCTCGTGAGTCCGTTCGAATGATTTTGGTGAATATTTTGGGTATGAAACGCGTTCTTGCTTGACTCGTCCCGATAAAGCTGATTTTTTTTTCAAAAAGATCACGATTATGACCGAATTTAAAGCCAAAAAGCAATGAATACCATCGATCAACCACCGTATTTACCAGATTCGGCGGTAATACGTATTAATATTAATTGGATAAGAATAATTTTTGAAAATATAATATATGTGGTAGGGGCAGGAATATGCAACCTCCTCAGTTTGGAGGTACACGAGAACGAATTAGTCCTGCCATTCATGATTTTGTTATAAAGTATATTTAAAAAAAAAACATCAATATTATTTATATAACCTAAAGATAAACTAAGACTACCATATAAAAATATTTTATGAATCAAAAGTGTAAATAAAAGTTATGAATTATTCAATAAAAATAAAAAAAAAATTTCTACTTACACCCAAAGAGCTGAGGCTATCGCGATTTTGATGCATCGCCACCAAACGATCGATATCCTCATCCGATTGCGCCGGCCATGTTTCGCTTGTGCCACTGCCACGTGACTGGATCGGACTGGCTGTGGACTCATTGCGTTTGCCAATAACTGGCGATTGATTGGATTCCTCGGCGGCAGCTTTGGCCTCCTCTGCAAGTAAACGAAACGAAGACAAAGCCAAATCAGTAAACAATTTAATTAGTCGTAAATGCCAATATAAGCTTTTACATACATATGTACACATGACTGCTTACGACTATGTGTGAGGTTAGTTAGTAATGAGTAAAAATAGTTGTAATTGCAACAAAGCACTTAACGCGTAATGAACATACACTTTCATACGTATTTATTTATGGGGAACGAATGTGGAAAAAACGCTGCTGTTGTGCATGCAATCAAGCGTGTATATAAATTTAGACACATGTACATATATATTGGTTATGTGCACCCAAGTAGCATTGATAAACGGCCGCACTCCCAAAAGTCTATACTTGCGCTCCTACGGCGACGATTGTGCAAGAGCAGCAAATATTTAAAGAGGCAAAAACAAAAAAAAAAAATTATAAAAATAAACGTGTCTTACAGCCGGTTTTCTATTGTAGGTACATATAGACGAGTATATGTATGTACTGTTATGAACACTTTTCGTTTCGCGCTTTGGGTTTGCACAAACTTGACTTATCTTTTTATTGTATGCATTACAATAACAACTGAAACACGCTTTATTCGAATCGCCAGCAATAGTTAAGTAATTAAAATAAAGTGAATGTGACACGAGACACGCTTTCGGATATATCGATTATGGCTGGTCAGCGGATAGTGACCATTTCTTATGACCAAACGCGGTAACGGTGCGCCAATGTACTTATTATGCAGTGTATACATTTCTATATTAACATGTAAATGGATGAATCAAAAATTAGTATACATATGTATATGGCGCTTATGGCTTGAGAGATAATAGGCCGAGTTTTTCCACAAAATTTTTGATCAGTGTTTCGGGGGCATACTTCTCATATTATCGACTATGAATTTAAAATTCCTGATGGCTGATTGATTGCTAAGAGAAAGCTATTAACTGTATAAAATATGCAATACAAATATAAAACGAAAAAAAATGTTAACTACAGTTGCAACGAAGCTAGAATACCGTTCACAAATAAAGAAATTGATTTTGATTGGTCGGTTTGTATAACAACTTTAGGTTATAGATATATAGAAATCCGATCTAAAAAAATTCTTCGAATATTATAACTTTTTTTACGTTGCTTTGTGCCAAATTTCGTGAAGATATCTTGTTAAATAAAAAAGTTTTCCATAAAAGAACTTGAAATTGAACGATCAGTTTGTATGGCAGCTATATGTCATAGTAATCCGATGTCGTTTGTTCCGAGAAAAATGTTTGCAAAACTTCAGAGCGATATCTCAAAAACTGAGTGACTATTTCGCGTGTATGCAGACAGACAGGCAGGCTGACATGGCTAAATCGACTCAGCTCAACATACTCATCATTTATATATGTATATTTTATAGGGTCTCCGATGTTTCTTTCTGGGTATTACAAACTTTATTGACCTGTTCAGGGCATAATTATCTGAAGAATGTGGTGTAGTGGTTAGAAGAATATACTATAGATTTGGCTTCAGTTTCGGACAAACATATAAATATTAAGCTTAATAACCATAAGCCATCAATGGTGATGAAACTTCAGGTGTTCTTTTGTCGAGAAGAAGTCTTCTATACAATCTATCAAGGGTTCAGAGTCATCCTAAAATATATAGAATCTCCGTTTGTGCAGTAAAAAATGCTACCGATATCGAAAAGTGGGATCAGGTATTATCCGGTCTTTGTATAAAGCGCAGGCGAACATTCGTGAGTGGTTTGCTGACTTTCTATGATAGGATTACGAACAAGAACATCAAAAACCGCATAAAATGATTTTGAGGGACTGAAAAATTAAGTTAATCGAGATAGTCGACAACTCAAAAATATGGAAAAAACTTGTTGGTCATATTTTTCAGGTTTTTTTGCGTGGATGAAAGTTCTGTTCGAGCTCAAAATCGATAGAAAACAACAAAAAAATTATTCTTTCGAATCAATTTCATCACCTTCAAAGCAATCGCCGTCCGATAAAACACACTTTTTCCAACGCTTTTTCTAGTCCACGAAAAGTCCGGATAGGATTTTTTTCGGCATAGCCTTCAAGACCGTTTTCTATTCGGTTTTTATTCCAAATGTAATTTACATCAAATGTAACAAAAAAAAAAGCATTGGCCTCTTCAATTTGCTGAATAACTAGAAGTCACTTGGAGTCAAATCTAGCGAATACGGTGGTTACCGAACGATATGCGTTGAGTTTGTGTTAAAAAGGTTCGCGGATAACCATTTTATTATATGGTAACATGGAGCAATGTCGTAATGAAGAAACCAAGGGTTGTAATTACGGCCGGTTCAGAGTAATAGCTTGTTGAAAACTACGTATGACGCTCAAATAGTATTCTTTGTTGACAGTTTGGCCGGCGGACTGAATTCATAGTAAACGACACCACGATAATCAACTGAATTTAATTTTTGACCACAGTATTATGAAAATGTATCTATTTACAATCATCATTCATTGCAAATGAACCATTCAACAATTATCGGAGTGAACTCTATGCGATGAATCGATTCCAAAACATGGAAATACGCAACAGTTGACTGGTAAAGTTATCACCTTTCTGGCCTTAGTTTTACAGATCAAGCCTCCAGAGAGTTTTTTCTGCTCTCAAAACTGGGGTCAATGCTCTCTGGAAAGAGATTTTGCGCCACTGAAAAGGTTATCACCCGAAGCGAAGCCTATTTTTTAGCAAAAGATAAATTGCAATACAAAAATGGCTTTATAAAATTCGAAAAATCACCAATGGAAGTGGGGGATCGTCGACGATTTCGATGGATTTTCTTAACGAGAGTTGAGATCAATCTAAATTAATTTTTAAAAAACTTCTATTTGTTAACAATACTTTAACAGATAACCCATATTTGTGAATTTATTATATTTCACTTTACTTTTAATGATTTCAACTCTATATATATTCATTATGTGTTTATTTTGATTAATTAATTTTTCTGATGTTGGATTAACAGACACGCCCACTACTGTAATACTTTGTTTCATATCATAAAAGTAAGTTCATTTGCTGTACTTTCTTTCTTCTCCTAACTTGATCTATCTAAAGATCTAACTGATATAGCCATAATTGTAGTATACATATACATTATATAGTGTGATATGTAAACAAAAATCGGGAATTCCCAAAAAGTCTCTCTATATAGCATTTTATAGAAAATTTTCTTTATATACAAGTATACGTGTTCTCGTCGTATTATTCCATTTGTTAGTAGGAACAACTCATACTGCCGTCATCGTCACAACAAAAAACAATAATAATAATAATAATAAAGCTTTAATATCACGAGTTCATTAACTTGATAAGAGCGATAAGATATCTGAAAATAGTTAGTTTTTTCCAACTGTTGAAGTAGTTGCAGGTCAAGGCAAACTAATTCCCCCATCAAACACTAAACGTATTAGCAATATTAATCTCAGACACATATGTATATATACAAGCTTTTTATTAAAATTTTTATATTTTTGCAGTGCTTAGAATAAACAACAATGACTTTACATAAGCACCTATAATTATATGTGTAAATAACTACCCGTCTGTATGTATGTAAATAAAGTGTGCATATAGTTTGAATGTGTGCCAGTTGGTAGTCATAAAGTTATATATTTTATAGTTAGTTTATAGCTAGAACTGGCTTTCAAGAGTTTTGCTTTGATAAAGCAATCATTTGTGAGAGTGACAGAGTGTCTATACCATATGTGTGTATATAAATTTACTATCGACTATATTGAGGAAAGTGATATTTTATTCTTTAATATTAATATATATTAATTTATGATGTGAAAGGTGTTTTGATAGCAATAATTGATATAGTTTAACATATACATACATATATGTCTCAAATTTTATTTCTGAAATATGGCAAAGCTTTCGATTAACTTACAATTTCGGCGTGTATTTCTATAAAATATTCATTTTAACTGTAATTTTTGAGATAATCAACCTTATAAAACAGTTATCTTATATATTTGACGAAACCTTCCAACTTCTTAGTGTCGTAAGTTTGATTTTTAACGGCGAAGGTAGGCTTATCCAAGTTTTGAACCCCTTGTGATCTTAGTATAGCAAAGTTTCCAGAGTAGTTTTTCGAAATGTTGAGGTCTTTGCTAAATATGTGAAGGGTAGGAGAACAAGACTATTCTCATTAGTAAGATAAGGTGCACCTCCACCACATGTAAAGTTAAAGATGTGTTCCTATTAAAGATGTGAGGAAACCACATTTTCTAACTGATTTATTATATAACTAATGTTTTTTCAGACGAGTGGTTTTCAATGCTAAAAACTCCTTTCGGAGTTGGTCTTTTTGACAGCTGTTATTTGATTTTTACCCAGTCTGGTTTGTCATTTCATAATAAAATATTGTGTTGTTTGCAAAACAATATGCGTAACACATACCGCGCTGGGTACAACATTTGGTTGACATAATCCTCCAGGAGAGTCGGGTATTCTAGTAACCACAGATGTGAAGCAGAGTATTGAAGAAGAGCCGAATGAGTCCATCCACCATCGAACGCAACAATTTCACTATATGGAAGATTTTGTAGAAGGATGTTGGTTTGCGGGCTTACAAAACGAGATGGCCACCGATCCCGATTTTCACAAGAAAATTTTGCTCAGCTCACTTTTGGTAAAATGAGTAAGTTAATAAACAAAATTGTTGCATTTGATTACATAAAAGACAAAGTTTGGTATGATTTGTGAGCAGAGGAAATCATTAGTCCATATTTCTTCCGAAATGTAGCCGGCTATAAAACTTATAGTCAGTGAAGCACATTATAGAACCATGATTAATGACTTTTTCGTGCCTAAATTGAATGATGTCTGTGTGGACGACGTTTGGTTCAAAAAGACGGCTCTACATGTCACATAGTCAACGAAAGAATTATTTAATAATGATAATTTTAATTTACCAAGACCGTGCGATTAAAAACCGCTGAACTATTTTTTGTGAGGTTATGTGAGGTCTTTTGTTTACGCAGCCAAGTCCGCCTTGATTGACCCCTTTCAAGATAATAATCGGTGCGTTAATGCAACACACCCCAGTTGCTGCAAAAAGTGGTCGAAAATTCGGCCTCTCTGCTGCAATTTATTTGGTCACTTGTTCCAAAAACATTCTTAAAATATAATGGCAAACCCTTATCTTGATAATAAAGCTAAATTCACGGCCATATCATTAAATAATATTCGTTTTATTTCTTCTTCAAAACCATATGCCTCAAAAAACACTTTTTAAAATGTCTCGTTTATCAAATTGTTCTCTAATGGTTCACCAAAGGTTTTTTAGTGATTAGGCATCGACGAATATTTAAGGATGGCATTTCAAGGTTAGCCAAAAAGATTGACAGTTCGAAAGGATTTTAATACGAATCGCTTCTATAACTGGCTATTATGTAAATGATGTGTGACCACCAATAAATACAATAAATAATATTTTATCAAATGTGGATTCACTACTTGACTGTGCATAATACTGCGTAGTCGAAAAAGTCTTTTCGTATTTTGTCAATAGATGTCGTTGCAGTCGTTTGTCTCCAGTGCTACCAATAATATTGTGTCATACCATATAGTGTTGGAAAGGTGAGATTTGAAGCTTCATTTAACCGTAAAATAAAATTGGAGAAGTTGCAAACAGTTACAGCTGTTCAAAAATGAGTGCAAATAATGAAGACACTCGCTATATTTTGAAATTTTTGTATAAAAAAGGGAAGAATGCCACGCAAGCCGCCAATGAAATTCGTGAAGTGTACGGAGACAATGTGTAGCACAACAATGGTTCGCTCGCTTCCGTACTGAAAATTTCGATATTATTTAGTTTCATATTTATATTGAACTGTTGCAGACATGGATCAAAAATTAAAAAAATATATGTTTTCATTATTCTTTTAACATTGTTAACTTAAAATTGAATGAACTTTTTGTATTTTTTTTTTCACAGAAAATTCTCTTCCTTCAATCAGTAAGCTTGAACTTGTCAACTCTTCGCCGAATCCGAAATTTCCTTCGCTTTTACTATCTTAAATAGTGCTTTTAAGGGCACTGGAGCAATCAGGTTAATGTCAGCTTTTGAATTTTATAGAGAATCGTAAAAAATTAAACTCCTCTTTTCTAACAATAATAGCAAAATAATAGCAACGTCAAATTTGACAACTTCATTAAATTCATTGCTTAAATTTATGCTTGAGCAGCATAAAATTTGGAACCATATCGATGCTTGATTGCGATGCCAAAAGTTACGAACGGAAATTTACGATGTTAACACAACATAAATTCCAAAAGTGCTATGATGCATGCAGGAATGAGTGCGAAATTTGCTTGGTGGCCCTTGGGAGAGGTGCTGCTTAGGGTTTCAGTGGCGAGTAAGTAATTTGCAATTTGCAGCTACTCATGTTTTTATAGACTATACGAAAACCATAAATATGATATAATTTGTGCTGCTTAAAGTAGTCATAAAATATTTGTGAGTTTACCGAAATATTTATATTATGAGCATACATCAATATTTGTGCGTGAGGAATTTAATTTCGGTGCGCTTTACTTGCTAAACATTCCGCTTGCTGCTAAGCTACGAGTACAGTGAGTTGTGTGTGGTCTCACCATACCCATGAGTGTGTGTGGGGGGTATACCTCCTCGCTTGTGCACCTCAGCTGTTGGCGCGAGTAAAGGTGGCCGGCGCGCCACGAAACTGCAAACATGCGGCGCATTCAATTCGTCCTCCTCGAGCGTCTCGAGGAAGCGATCTGAATTGGAGCGCAAACTGTCGTCCCATGTCCAAGCGCGTGGCTTTAGCTTTAACAAACCACCATTGCTGCTGCGGCGCCGATAGACAAATGCAGTGGGCGGCGGCAGCTGTGACGCCACATTACACGCGCCAACTACTGGCGCACTGCCGAGTACGTTAAACCCTTCGGTAGTTTTAGTTAGTGAGTGTGCCTGTTTAGTAGCTGCGAGTTCATTCTTTGGCATACTTTGTAATTGTGTGGTTGCTATGGTTGGCGTTGTGTCAGCCAAGGCTGCTGGCAGCGCGACCATGTCTCTCTGTTGCATTTCATAAATGTACGCCGCGAATTTGCCATCGATGTCATCATCTTCCTCCGAATCATATGGATAACTACCTGTGCGTCTGTCACAACAGCAGCAGGGTAAACAACACCAGCGCCAGCACTTCGCAGCACCTACGCGTTTACGCCAACCAACGCGACAGGAACAACACCTCGGCCGCTTTTGTTTTTTTGCTGGCTCATTCCAGTAATCTTTGTATCGGTTGTGCGGTTGGGTGGCGCGTTTCCTGCGCGCGCATGCACAGCGGTTGTAGCACAGTAAGCGGCGCCACCAGCGCTTTCTGCTATGACTGCGGCGCTTTTGTAGTGTTTGTTTCGACGCCGTTGAAGCGGTGGCTGTGGGCGTTGTAGTGTCGCGTGTGATGATGCTGCCGCAACTGCTGTTACTATAACTGTTGCGCTTGCGATTCAGCGATGAATAATTGAAATTGTTGTTGTCCGTAGTTGAGGAGCTCGAGGCGCGTTCTAGCGCCACAGTAGTGTAGGCGGCGTCACCCGTTCTTGTTGACGCCGATTGGTTTTTCGTGCGCGCGCTGGTTAATTTTACTTTTGTTTGTTGTGTTTTCGTTGGTTTTGTTTTAACCTTTGTCTTGCTTTTCCCGTAATTGTGTATGGCAGGCATGGGCTCAGTGACACTAGCATCTATACGAGCGCTACCGCCATTACCGTTAGCAGCGCTCAACGCATTGTATTGTGCATCTTTCGCTTTCTTACTTTTCGGACGTAATAAACGCGTAACTTTTTTCATTTTGGCTTAGGTTGCGCGCGCGCGTGGTTTATAGGGGAGCGCGTATTTAGTAGTTGAATTTCGGGTCAAATTCATTTAATTGAGTTCATAACGCTGATATGAAGACATAAAGGGTTTTTTTTTTAAGAATATGTTAGCAGGCCGCTTTTTTTTTGCTATTTCATATACAGCGCGAATGGTAAACAAGCGGAAATCATTAAAGAGTCTTATAACACGAAGCGTACATACATATGCCCATATGGAAGTAATTCATAAACACACTTTGAGGTCTATTATAATATTTTGTACTTTTACAAAGCTCTACAAACTAGTTAAAATATAATTAGTGCTCGTGCTGCTAGAATAAGATTAAGATACGATCATCAATCTCTTTTCTAGAGAAGCTCTTACTCTGCTCTAATACACATAGTGTTAAATGTTGGTCATTTCTGTAACACATGAAAAACGGGTAGCGGTAAATTAAGTGCTCATGACTTCTTACGAACATTTTACTCGAGTTTAAGGTCAAAGAGATCGTAATTACATCTCGTGCTGGAAAAGCTAATGACTTCAGAAAATCTCACAAAAGCAGAAGCGAAATATTTTGTTTGGTAATAGGAATTTTGCTTAAACAAATGTGATTTTTAATGTGTTTTTTAATGTATGTATGTAAAAAGTAGACTCGTATGTAACTATGTAATTACTCACAAAAAAGTTGTGAAATTTAAATTGTAATGAAAATTAAAATTGAATGAGTAAGATATATTTATTAAACTTTTGTAGACCAGGCTCAGTAACAATATTAGCCAAAGATACCAGAAGAGCAGAGATATGTAAGTGTTGATCCTCTTCCTATATGAATCAGTCCTAAAACTAAGTACATATGTAAGGCCCAATAGCCACCACGAACAGCGTACGAATACACACCTCAGTTTGATGTCAATGTAGTTTTAATTAATCAATAAATATAATGAAAAGAAAATTGAGAATTTATTCTGGAAGTAAAAGAGAAGAGATTTTCCCTTTCAACCTGCATTACTTTGGGTGCCTGAAGTGTGATTTAGCCAAAAATGAAATAATCAAAATTTTGAAAATTCTTGACTGGTCTTACGCCTGATTCCCAAAAACTACTCAAGCCACTGTTTTACCATATACATATTGGATATTTCTAAAAATAAAATGTGTAGAACTTAGAATATACATATGTACTTAGTGTGTCTATACTTAAGTGAGGTTATACGACGTTTGACCTCCTGTGACCTCCTGAGTGACTTCTGAAGGTTCCCTTGCAGCTCTTTAAATAGTAAAACACAAAATTAATGAAGACAATTTAGCGAAAAGTTCTTTAGAAATGATGCTTCAAATATACAGTGAATCAAAAAAGTTAGGCGCATCGTAAACTTAAATGTAAAATCTTGCACAAAATATGACGCATGCTTCGGGTCATTGTCTTGTTGAAACAATAATGACTTCCTACTTAAGCCCAACTTTTCAACGCTTGGCACTAAATTTTCCTTTAAGATTTTCAAATATGAGTGCTTATCCATTTTATCATCAATAAAAACGAGATTTCCCACTCCAGATGCTGCAATGCAACCCCAAACCATTACGTTACCGTCACCATGTTTCACAGTTTTAATTATATTTTTTTTTTCCGGGAAGCTCTATGTTTCTTCCCAAATGAGGTTAAAGGGGTTAGAAATTTTGGTAAAAGTTTTTTCAAAGCATTGTTGCAGCTTTACTTTGAAATCTTCGGATTCACCTGCGGCTATTACAGCTCGTTATGAGGTGGTGTCAATTTTTTGGGCTTTCCGGATTTGTTCTCACGCTCAAAATTTTTGGGTGTTGATGTAGTGTTTTATAATATTTAGCCCCAAACCAATTTTTTTCCAACCGATAATATTTTTGCTCACTCTATAACTACTTTAATCTTAAGCTGAATGGAGGAAAAAAATTACAAATAAAACGTATTTTTCCTAAAAACTTAACTTACTCACAATTTCACAAATAACGGAACAATTCTTTGCTTAGTATGATGTATGTACATATGTACATGTATGTATGTATGTAAGCTAATAATACGAACTGCGTCGAAAATTTGGTTTAAAAAAAATTGTAATTTCAATTTTGAATACACTTTTCAGTAAAGACAACGCCGTGCCAAAACTTTTTTGATTCACTGTTTACTCAGTTCTTTAAAAATAACAATCACTCAAATTTTTCCCATCTTACCTAAAGGTTTTCACCTAACAAATTCTTTCAAGGGTTCTCCATTTATTTGGGTGTGCGTCTGGGCAAATATTTTTTATTTTGGGTAGTCGAAAAAGTCTTTTCGTATTTTGTCAATAGATATCGTTGCAGTCGTATATCTCCAGTCTCCCAATCAAATTGTTCAAAACATACTTGTATAGTGTTAAAAAAGGTGAGATTTGAAGCTTCTTTTAAACCCGATAAAAAAATTGGGGGAAGTTGAAAAAAATTGTTTAAAAATTGAGTGAAAATAAGAAAAAAATTCCTATATTTTAAATTTTTTTGTAAAAAAAAGGGAAGAATGCCACACAAGCCACCAATGAAATTTGTGAAGTTTACGGAGACGATGCTGTATCAGTTCGTGTAGCACAAAAAGGGGTTTTCGCTCGCTTCCTTTTGGGAAAATTTTTGAAATTTCGATTTGCACTGATGGAATAATTTCTCTAGCAGAAAAATGGCAAAAAGTGGTCAATCAAAATGGCACATATTTTTTTATTTTTTTTTTTTTATTATTTAAAAAAAATAGTTGAATTTTGGGTTAGAAATGCGAAAAGACTTTTTCGACTCCCCAAAATGTATATACAGGTTTTGGAACTAAAACAGGTCAAAAGTGACCTGATTCGCAAATATCTCCCCTTTCTGAAGAGGCGAAAAAATCTTTTTTGTACTTTTTTTTTGAGTAAAAAACTTAATTTTAGTCTTAAGTCTTTTAACGAAATTCACGGGCAAAACATATTATTTTTGGTGTATAAAAATTTTTAATAAAAAAACTGAAAAGTTCAGTTTGAAAAGACATTAGTTTAACATTTAGCCCCCAACGGAAAAGTGAGGTTAGGTCAGGCAAAAAATTTAATCTACAAAACAAAAATTACACAAATTGGCTTTTAAAATTAATTCAGCACTAATTTTAACAAGTCAAAAGCGGTACAGATTTCAGTTCTTCTTTCAAAAAACCCGCAAAGAAACTATGACCGCTAAATTAAAAAATCGGAAAAACTGCAAGTTAAGCTCATTATAAGCATTGTCAACGAGTAAGCTACCTAAGTGCAGTTGCATTTCAGATCAAGGTAGATTTTTTTATCACCAGTAAATATGCGTTATTGCTGCGTGTGAATACAGCTTAAGGCTGCGTTCTTGGTTGTTCGGTATAACATTTTTCACAGCTTTAAGGCTTATTTCCGTTACTAAAGAGTTTGATTGCAATGTGAAGGTCTATTGATTTTATTATAAAACTGTTGTTGCATATTATTTTCCAAGAATTCCATAAACATATGTATTTGAATAATGCGCTTAAAAGCTATAACGCTGTTATTGAATGCGAGTACATTTTTTTATTAATAGCACAAATTAACGACAAATCATATCAATTGCCATTGTACATTTAACCTTTGAAGGTTTCTTGTTATTGCATGAAAATTAAATTAAATGAATTAATTTGCTTTACATTTCAATATGGTGACTCAGCACAAGTTTCATGGAAATATCCCGGGGTGGTAAAATTTTTCAAAAGTTAAAAAAAAAAATTTTTGGGGTTTTTTTATGGTATGGTTTTGTATTTTGAATTTGTATACAGAATGACCAACCAAGTGTGGTACTTTAAACTAGTGAATTTATAGTTAAATTATTTTTATATTTTTTAGTATGAAATTTTTCGAATTTTGCATAAAAAATATATTGAAATTTTATTAAAACAAATATTTTTCCAAAGCATTCTGCGCTTGAGAAAACTTCATTTTTATGTGTTTGTATTAGTGAAATTCGCAAAAAAAAAAATGCAAATAAATTTACAAAAATTTAATCTTGTATTTTTGAGTGCTTTAATTAAAATCTGCGGTGGGTAAAACTCAGCTTTAACCATCGTTGTTTTTAAATTTGTATACACAATACAGTCATACATGCGCACATAAACGCTTTTATATTCGTAATGCATAGTGACTGCAGCCAAAGAACTCCGCAGGTAGCGGCGGTTTCGAGGTGAGTGCCTAACAATACTGACGCATATATTTTTGGATACTTTACACCATGCATATTTTAAAACACACATACTGCATTGAAATAACGCTTTTGAAACGGGGATTTGCTTTTTGCAGCAATGGCACTGCAGTCACTGGCTTTTTGGTAAAATCTACGCGTCATTTGTTTTGGGAAGAACGTGAGTTTACTTCGTGGAACTTAGCATCTACCTTTATACAATAATATAATATATAAAAGAAATAAAAGTTGCATTGAAAATGTTAAGTGGTTTTCCCTTAAGTGAAATAAAGAAGCTGAATTTATTGAAAAAAGGTTTTAAAATTTTTTAATTTTTTTTCAAATTACAGTTATTTAAAAGCTAAACCAGTTTCAAAAAAAGAGGAAGGATAAAAGTTTCTCACAAGATAAAAGATTATTTTAATTCCAATCAAATTTAAAGCGACAAAATAATTTTCAAGTGAAAATGCCTTTTCCCCCTTCCCTTTTTTGTCCCTTTTAAAAAACCAAAAATTAAATTTTCACCAAAAATTTTCAAAAATTTAGGATTTTGCTTAAATTTTATTTAAAACCACAAATTTGGGGAAAAATATATTAAAAATCTTTTTTTAAAAATTTGAATAAAAAAAAAAAGGATTGGTTTTTGCCCCCAAAAATTTTCAACCCAAAAATTTGCCTTTTTAAAATTAAATTTTTTAATAAAAAAATTTAAAATGACTTTTTAAAATTTTTTTTATTTAACATTTTTTTAACAAAACGGGCCCTTCCCCCAAAAATCAAAAATATTTTTTTAAAACATTCGGTGGGGGTTGATAAATTTTCCTTTCCCTTGATTAAAATTTATTTGTAAAGCCAAAGTTTTTCGGTAATTTTGAAAATTAGGCCTTTGGAAAAAAAATTGCGTTCCAATTTTCCGAAGGGGGAAATGCTTTAAGACCAAAATTGGGCTGAAGAATGTTTTTTAAGGAAAAGAACAGCCCATTTTTAAAAGGGAAATTTTTAAAAAAACCCAAAAAAAGTTCCTTTTGAATTTGGGAATAAACATTTCACTTTAAATTTGAAGTTGCTGGGTTTTTTTTTTTTTTAAATGGAAATTTAAAAATTTTTTCCCCTTTTTAATTTGTTTTAAAGGTTTTGTAACACTCGAAGGAATCGCAGAGATGCTATTATATACTTTATAGTACAAGGATCAATATGACGACTTGAGTCTATTTTTTATATCCATCCTAAATTTGTCCCTCAGTTTTTAAAAAATCGATGTGAAATTTTGCGCATGTCATTTTCCACCAAAAAACTGCTCATTTGTTGGAACGCTGATATTGAAACCCCTATGGATATATCTGCCATATAAAACCCTTTAAAGTAAAGTTCTTGTAAGAAAGAGACGACTGTACAAATCAAGATAAAGATCTGTTAATACTGTTTTATGTTTTAAAAATTTGAAAATGCCAGGCCCGGGTTAGCGTTTTTTTTGGTTTTCCCAAAATTTAAAAACCATTTTCCAAACAAATTTTTAAAAAAATATTACTTCTACCGAACTATATCTCAGTATCAGCAGAGCATACGCAGATTTACCGTAATAAAAGCAAAATTTTTTGTGGGTCAAAGCCAAATTTATGGCATTTTAATTAGGAGTACGTGATTTTTGATGAAAACGGCGTATTAAAATTATAACAAAACCAAATTATATTAAAGTGTTTTTTGGCGGTAAACGAACTTTTCGAAAGTTTCTGAACAATGCTCCTCAGATTAAGAGCAAAACCGAAACGTTCGATTGTTCGGTTTTAATGTGTGCTTAGACCAAAAGGCCGTAAAATACATTGTAGGAAATATTTGCGTGTAAACAAAAAAAGGCAAAATGAAATAAACCTAAATACACGCCTCGTAACGGCCCCTAATGCTTGGTAATAAAAATTTTTGAGCCTAGAGGAGCGTGTGAAAAGCCTATTTAAGTAATGAATTGGTTTCGAATTTGTCGAACAAGTAGAGTGAGATTGCAAACAAAATAACTGTTTGCATAAAATATAAATATTGCTGTAAATATATACATATGCATGAGTTTATATGTAAACAGCAGACGAAATATATGCTTGCTTGTAAATAAACGTAAACTCAAATGAAAAAGAAAGTATGAAAATTAAAATATCAATGCAAAAATGAGAAAAGACAAAACAAAGCAAATGCAAAAAATTGAAAGTTTAGACACTTTGGAAACGCGTGAATAGAAACAAACAAACAAACAAATATATATTTATATACTATATGTTTTCATGTGCCTGACACTTTTGCGATGCTTCAAGAGAATATTTTAACAAATTTCTATGCGCATATAAGCTTTACACATTTGTTGTTTTAGCATTCTACGGCATTAAACGTGAAAAAGAAAAGAAGTACAAATTTGAAAAAGGTTGATTTCGGTTGCACCGAGGCTATAATACCCCTAACAGGTGCACTTTTGTTAGCACAAAAGGGCATAAAAAGAACTTTATTTTGATTTTGTTTCATTGGTTTTTATGACAGATATATGCTATAGGGGTCGGATTTAAACATTTTCTTCGAAGATTTTATCGCTGCTTTCGACAAAACTTTGTGCTAAATTTTGTGATGACATCTTGTCAAACAAAAAATGGTTTTTTTACAATAACAAGAATTTTATCGTTCAGTTTTTATGGCAGCTTTATGCTATAGTGATCCGATATTGAAATTTTTTTTTCATATTTTAGCATTGTTTTAGACAATAATTCAGCCAAGTTTAAGAAAAATTCTCGACAAATAAAAAAAATTTTTAAACAAGAGCTTGAGTGCAGTCGATTAGTTTGTATGGCAGCCATATGTATAGTGGTTCCCATGTTGGCGGTTTTTAAAAAATAAACTGCGTCTTGTTGGGGAAAACAAAGTGTGGAAAATTTTAGAGCGATTCTTAAAAAAATGAGGAATTTAAATTTTTATAACCACAAATAGGCAATAGTCTGATGTGGCTAAGAGGCTGATCTTTACAAGTATAAATACTTTATAGTTTCCCCCGATGTTTTCCCTTTTTGGGGGTTCAAATTTCGTGCAGACTTAATAAGCCCTGTTCAGGGTATAAAAACCCCAAAAAAACGCCTTAACCCACAAAAGAATCACGAATTCTGCGCGCGTCGCAAAGCGGTGTTTTTATGAATAGCCAGCAGTTATGGTCAAAACGACAAAAGGTAAATCGAAAGCGTCATAAAATAACGCTACAGCGCTGACTGTGTGCATATATGTGAGTGTGTGTGTGTAAATTTTTACGGCTTCGTATATTTTGGGGGAAACAAATTTGAAGCTGGCGAATTTCTGGTTTATTATTGCTAGTGTTGTTGTTGTAATTTTAGTATGTTATTTGTTGTATTTGTGTTGGTAATTGGCTGTTTGGTTGGTTAGTTGTTGTTTTTGGTTATTTCTTTTTTGTAGCGCTGTAGGTGCCAGCAACTGCTAAAATCTACTTAAAGAAACTTGCAGCTCCGCGAGCAGCTGGCCATGTGGTCGGTCAGTAAGGCACTTCAACTTGTGCATTTATTTCTTTCAAAATTATATTTAATTTTTTATTTCACAGTTTTGTGCATTTAACCAACTTTTAAGGCACAGTGTAGCGGCAAAGTAAGGCATTGTGGAAACAAGTTATTAGCGACCGCGACCGAGAAAAGTGAGGAGCACCGCAGAAACGGCTTAAATGCTAAAATATTCGTAAATATTTTCAATTTTATGTATTTCCATGCTTTATTATGAAAAATCACTTTCACTTCAGTTGTGCGTTTTGCATGTGTGTGTGTATGTGTGTCTAAGCTGGCCATTGAAGCAAAAAGAAAATGTAATTTTTTCCATTTTTCATGGCTATTTTTAGCGCTCTTTTGTTATTTTTAAACTCCGATTTTCAATTGTTAGCAACTTTTATGCTGTTAACTAATATTTACAGCGCCCATTTTGTCGTTGTTGTTAAACTAACTATTTTGCTTTGCAAAATTTTATAGCCCACTCAATATTTTTATTTATATTTTTTTATTTGCTTTTGCAAATTCGATTTTTAATTTTTTTTAACAATTTTTTTAATGCAATTAACTCCATGCGATTTTTATGAAATCATTTTTTTTTGTGTTACAACTTCCGCCTTATTATATGTTTTGTTACCCCGAACGCACGCACGCAAAGTGGCTACTAAATGAAGCTGCTCACTGTCGCATTCGGAGAAGTGTCACTGTCAGTGCTTCACAATTCGATATTCGCGTAGAATTGGTCTTGGCGCTCGAATAGTAATTTAAATACAATTATATATAAAAAAAATTTAGTAACTAAATACATTCATTTGAGCAGGGAAGCTGCAATTAATATGTCCACTCCAGCGTGGAGAGAGCGTGAGCATCTTGTTGTTACTGCCGTTAACTGTTCGTGAGTGAGGTCACCTCCTCACCTTTGGTGGCGAAAAGGTTAATTCAATAAAGTATTGAAGCGCATATAATATCTACATATGTACATTTACGATGGATACCTTACACCAAAACTGGAAACTAGTCAAAAAATAATGACATTTATACCGGTTAGAGGCATCACAGAGACCTAAGCTGAAGATTCCACATTTGCAAAGTTAGAAAAGTTGTATGCTGAGACATTGAAACATTGTGTTGTTGTAGTTGTAATGGCAGAAAACAGTCTTGAAGTAATTTCGAGAAATGGTGCCAAGTTGGCAGTCTGTGACCACATAAAAATTCGGAACCAATCCGGTTTCTTAGATCCGACTATCGCGGGAATGCACTTTGCGAATGCCCAGCTTTCAGTCTGATGAGACGGCATATATTCCGCGACTCCTAATGCTCCAACTTATTATCGATTGGTCAACTGGGGTAGAAGAAATTGGGTATTTCAACTGATCCACTGTGTTTCTGGATATGACTTAATTTCATTACCACCCGAAAGCACAATTCGTCCCATGATTGCTTAAGTTCTGACGCCTGCGGTCTCGCAATCCTGTGACACCCTTTGTAACCAACCAACCAACCATCTCCGAAAAAGAAACTCTCTAATTGAACTAGTTACTACGAAGTTTGTAACATCGAAGAAAACATCAGAGACCCTATAAAACTCAGACTTATATGAATGATCAACATGATGAGCTGAGTCGATTAGGCCAGGTCCATCTGTCTGCATATATGCGAACTAGTCTCTTAGTTTTTGACATATCGATCCGCCGATATCGGATAACTATAGTATATAGCTGATCATATATACTGAACGATTAGGGAATAAGGGTTATTGAAAAGCTTTTTTTGAAAAGATGTCTTCATAAAATTTGGCATGAATTATTGTCTAAAGAAACAGTAAAATGTCAAAAGGAATTCGTTGGATCAATTACTATAGCGTATTGCTGTCTTAAGCTGACACAGCAAAATCAAGATAAAGATCATTATAAGGTTGATACTTGTGAAGGTACTATAGCTTCGGTGTAGCCGAAGTTAACGTTTTTTCTTGTTTTGATATTAATTTCTGTACAATCGACATTGATTACCGTCCATATTTATTAACTATAGTAATTGTGAGCAGAATCATGACAATATTGCGCATGCGTCAGAGGACATGTTAGCGCATAGTGCTGCCCGTTGTTTGAGCTTCTGGTATGGTGTGTTCGATTAATCACTATCTAATGCTCGGAAAATTGAAAACAACTAGTAATAAAACTCAAAATTTCAAGTAAATCGATTTACTAGAACTTGAGGAATCGTGGGTCGCGTTTCGAAATAGGCAGTTTCGAGGAAAACGCGCTTAAATTTTCTGTTCCGGCGGAACCAGTTTAGATGCTGGGTCAGCAAAATACCCATATCTCCGAAAATAATTTGAGTTTTGAAAAATGATCTCGGAGACGTATTTTTGAATAGCTAAACTTTGAAAATATAAAAAAGAATCCTCTTAACGATAAAAAAATTGACGATCATTATCTGAAAATATTCCTTAATAGAGAGCCCTTCGCGTTAGTCGGTTTCATTGGCAATTTTATTAACAAATTTATTCTGTATGTTTGTTAAGTAATAATTTCAAAATAATATTTTCTCATGGGATAACAAAACTTTTATAAAAAAAAACCAAAAAATAAATCAAAAGTTCTGTTACAATTTTCAGTAAATTGTTTCTAAACTTAACGGGAAATGAGATTAAAAAAAAATAATAATTTGCTAAGTTTTAGGACTGTGCTTAATTACTATGCCAAATATGATCGCCTTCTGTCAACCAGTTTGTTTACAGCAGCTGCTTAAGTCGGTAGACCTCAGTAGTGCCTTGCGATTTTTACAATGGATTCAAATATTGAACAAAGAATTTGTCTCAAATTTTATATTTCAAATTTCGTGTACGGAATCGTTGCGAATGTTGAAAAAGGCTTACGGTGATTCAGTTTTATCAAAAATAGAGGCCTACGAGTGGTACAAAGCCTTCGAAAATGGTTGAGAGATCGTTGAAGGCATCGTTCTCGACGACCTTCGATCTATCCAACTGTTGAAAATATCATGATAGTGAAGGATATGGTGCTTGAAAATCATCAGGTTAGTTTTAGAGAAATGGCTTGAGACTCGACATTTCTCGCGAGTCCGTTCGAATGATTTTTGTGGATATTTTGGGTATGAAACGCGTCCGTTTTAGACGCGTTCCGATCCCACATTTATGGAGAGCATTCTAACTGCCGATGAGTTTATGAGTTTGACAAGCAAACAAGTCAACCATCATCGAAATGGAACCCGCTCTCATTCGGTCGAAAATATTAAACAAAATTTGCTGAAGGAACTGAAAAAAAGTGTTCCGAGAACTGGAAAAATCGTTGCCTTAAGTGTATTGCATCTGGTGGGGATTACTTTGATATCGACAAAATGAATATTGATGAATAATTAAATATTTGAGTTTTATTTCTACATTTCGGGTTCTGTTTTGTCACAATTTATATTTTGCTTTAATTTTTAAGTTTGTTCTGACTGAATAAAACCAAAAAGGATTTTTTTATTTTCAAAAACATGTGTTGAAATCCTTTGCGCATGACTGTAATCGAAGTATTTTTTAATGCAACAGCACCTAAACGATAGCACATGTATATATGTATATGTATGTCTGTCTATATATACATATGTAACACCAAATCGAGTTAAGCGCTTTTCTAAATTGACTAAACTACCAAAACGTCGGAATGAATATCGCGCAATTGTAATGCTGGTGCACACAATAAGCGAGTACAAAATGAAAACAACAAAAATGTGAGTGAAGGGAAGTGAGGAAATGCCGCGTGGTTAGCTAATCGACCTACTGAGTAGGAAATGCAAGCGTAACGACGAAATATCGCGTGTATGCGGCGCTTGAAAAGGCCAAATAAATTAAAGTTATTTTTCATACTTCTGTAAAGTTAAAGCGGATATGTACTAAAGGTATATTTGTATGTTTGATTAAAAGTGATTATATGTGTATGTGTGTGTGTTTGCATTTGCGTTGCAAAAGCAGTAAAAAAGTCTATGCAAATAATGAAATTAATAAACCGAAAAGTTTGCTAGCCAGAATCAAATTGATTGGGGTCTTTGCGCCAACTCAAGGAAAAACGCCAAACACTCTGCTATGCTCTGCTACGTACGCATATGTGTGTGTGTAGACATAGATAAAGCTGGCAAATATTAAGGCGTCAATGAAAAAAATTCAAAAAAAAAGTACCGAAAACAACTTATTGCTGTATTTGCAAGCAGCAAATAGATAAAAGGAGATAACATTAAATTAAAAATGCCCACAATGTCTTAACTGCCTACAGCGATGGTGATAAATTATGTCAGACAAGCGTAAGAGCACCTTAAAAATAAAGAACTTATTAAAGCGCAAGCGAATCAAATGACAAAAGTAAATAAATAAAAATTTATAATTTTTTGGCTCTTTTTTTGCTTTTGCTTTTGCTTTTTTTTATTAACAGCAAACACAGTGTTGCGAGTTCAAAGCCCGCCTACGCCCACCAAATCGATCGAAACACTGCAGCTGCTATGAGTCTTGTAAGTTTAGCGTGGCTCAGTGCTGCGCGTGTGTGTGTGTGTGTGTGTGTTGGAAAGTAATGCTTTGACTCAACCGAGAATTGACCGCTAATCGGTTGTGTCGCGACGCGTACACAGAATCGCTTGAAAGCTGCGCAGTTGTTGTATTTCTTTTGAGCATTTTGCTAGTTTTGCGCTTACAGCCATAAACATTAATGTGTGTGTGTTTTATGTGCTTGTGTGCAATATAATTTATAAACCTTTTGGCCCGCAAGCACTCAAAGAGACACGCTTAATTTGGGAACAGTTAATTGACCTTGATTGCGTTAAAAAGCGCACATTTTTTCGTTTTGTTTTAACTTTTCGCCGCGCGGTGCGCGCTTTCGACGCAACGACGCAATACTGGGCCAAGAAGGTGTATGTGTCGCTGTGGCACTTAAGCGAGTAAATAGGAAAAGTCTTTATTTATATATGATATATGTAAGCGCTTATGATTATTTCAGAGACTGCGCTTGGTTGGTGGTGACTTTGAAGTAGGTAAATGCAGCTGCAACTACAAAAGGGGCGGAAAGTTATAATGAACACATGTTCATATATAAAAATTATTTTTTGTGAGTGAAAGCATCAGACAGCTTTGAATTTTCCATTGCGCGCTTATGCAACACAGTTATTGACCTTTTAAATATTTATAAGCAATTAATTGCTAGCCCTAATTAGCGCGCGTAGCGATCGCAGCTGCGTCAGATGAATACAGCTGTTTAGAGCGAAAGTCAACAAAATGCAACGACGCGTTTCACGCTGTCAACTTTTATATGACACAACGCTTTTGAAAACCTCGAAAAAACACACCGAAAGCCCAAGTCAATAAAAGTTAATTGCATACAAGATAATTGTAATTATGATTTCACATATTTCACGCCTAACTGATAAGCATTTTTAAAGCTAAAATAAACTGACATACCGCGGAACAGTTAAATAATATATAAATACACATGTAAAAGTAAAATGAAAATAAAAATAAAAGTGCGCTTACCGCTCGACATATTCAAGCGCTTGCGCGCATCACGCTTCGAGTAGAGGAAATGCTGCAAACCCAAACTGGCGCTGGACTTTTTCGCGCTCAAGGATGCGCTGGCGCGACTCGCCAAGCTCGGTGAACGATAACGCGCGCTCTTCGCGCTACCACCGGAGCTGTAGTTGAGCGCGCCTTGCGATTTGGTGAGCGGCGTCGAGGTGGCGATTGTGGTTTGTGCAGCGCTGACGCTGACATTCGACGCAGCTGTGGCGCCCATACTTGTAGTGGGTAGACGTGGCAATGAGTTAGTGCTGGCCACTTGCGTAACACCATTTAAGCTACGCGGTAATGTTGAACGCGCACCGAATGTGTCCTCATCCGATGAATCCGATTCGTAGATGGCATCCGGCACGCTCGAACGTCGCACATCCTTGCAATCATTGGTGGTAACCCAGGGTTTGGCCGGTGATGCCTCCAGCTCTTGATGCCGTTCATCGCCGCCACCGATACTGCCGCACGAGCGCACACGATCTAATTGCTCGCGACTCATACTCTTGTGGTTGAACAACAGATCACCTGCCGAACGACGCTTTGCAACGGCCAAAGCGGACGCAGACGATGAGTTGTCACGATCGAGTTGACTGAGTTTCGTTCTGGAATCGCCATTAGCCAGTAATGCCGATTCAAAACTACCGCGCCACGAGAAACGTTCATAATCGCTGGCGACGCCACACTCCTCGCCGGCGGTATCGCTGACACCGCTGCTCGACTGATGATGGTGTGGACGTGTCGCCCCTGTACTGCTACCGCTTACGCTGCTGCTACATGCTGCCGATGTTGAGGCTGAGTCGAGCAGTAGATCGTGTGATTTGCTACGCGCCAGATTATTCGCTTCGTCCTGCAGCGCTTTGTTCGATTTCGTTTGATGTGACAAATGATGCGGCTGGTGTAGGTGGTGTTGATATGCGAAATGTTGTTGTTGTGTTGTGTGATGTGTGTTGCGCGTCGATTTCGCTTGGTCGCCACTCTCTGAGGGGCTCTCTTCTTCATCCTCCGTGGTAGTAATGGATATTTTGGCTTGTAGTCGTTTGTGGTGGTTGCGTTGTGGCGCAATTGGTGAATTGGTGCCGTGCGAATCATTACCGCTGTTTACCTCGTGCATAAGCGCGACAAGCCGTGTGCCGATGTGCTGCATTACCTTGGCAAACAGTTGCGGAGAACGTTCTACGCTTTGTGTGCTTCCGGTTGAAATTTGATCTTCTTCCACAGTGCGCTTTGTGTCGACGTCCTCGGCGCTGGCTGGTGGCAGCTCAACCGTGGCTTGCGTTGTAGTTGTATTATTTGCATTTCCCACAGCGATTTTCGAGAATGACGCCACTAATTTCTGATATACCAGCGCTGTGTCCGGATTCAGTCCGTGTGTATCGACCTCAAGCAGACCGCCGTCTCCGCGATCACCTTCCTCGTCTATCTCGAATTTGTTTATAATTTGTTGGCAACTTGCGGAGATTTGCTCCTTTAATTCGCCTTTACGGCGATTACTGCCTTCGAGATCGGAGCTGGTATAATCGGAAGAGTCACATGAGTCGGACCACGTGTCTTCACTGCTCAAGTATTCGACAATTTCGCGCACTTGTTCATCATTTATGCCCGGCACTGTTTTCATCAGGCGTGTGAGCTCATTCTCGAAATATGCTAATTGTGGTCTCGTCTTCATGCGTCGCACCGAAATAGGTGTGGTTTGATTGGGTGTTGTACCCTTTGAGTTATTCGCAGAACCATAGTTCTGCTGCGCATTGGCAGTGGCGACCACAAGTGTTTTGAAGAACTGACGCATCTTCGACATCATCAAGTTGGTCTCTTCATCCGAGCTCCAGTTGTTGAAACTATCCTTTCGCACCAAACTTGCATTGGCTGTGGGTGGCAGTGGTGGCTTGAGCGTAAGCCCATCTGGCTGCAGTGTTGTTGTTGAGTCGTTTGGCGTGGTAATACGCACCTCGGGCAAAACGATAGTTTCACTGTGACGTTTAGTGGCGATTCCTTTACCTCTTCGATCTGTTCCAGCGCTGTAGGCGATTTCGTACGTACTGCCGCGCTGGTCGTTGGCAATTCGGTTTCGGGCGATTTAAGCAGATCGTCATTGCTGCCTACAAAACCGCTATCACGGCTATGATGTTGCTGTTTCTTCGCTTGTGCGCTGCTAATGGAGCCGGGTGTGGGTGTGCGACATTCGGCATTTGTCCCACCTGATTTGCCGGCATCCTCGGCTGAGTCATGCAGTTTCTTCTCATCCAACGAGTCATGACGCTTACGCACTTGTTTCTTACGTTTAATCGTATCCGAAGAATTGCTCTCGAATGCCTTCTCGCCACCACTGCTTATATGCAGTACGGTGTCATCGCATGCTTCCGATTCGGAAGAGTCTAACAGATCACTGGCAGTGGATGGTATGAGACTCGGTTCGAGTGAGTCGGCAGGCAAGGATTGCGAATCGACCAGCAGATTGTCCAATGAGGAATTATGTGAACGCGGTGTGCCACGTGCACGTACCAAACGTTTACGTCGCTGACTGGGACTGGGGTGACCTTCACTATCACTGCCCACGCTACCGCTCTCATCGGATTCATTTTTATCGCTTGCGCTGAAACCCATAAAACCGGAAAGAAAGTATTTCTCCAAACGCGATGATGCGAGCTCTGCCGCGCTATTACTATCGTTTGCATTCTCTTCCGGCACGCCAAGCGAATCGAGGCCTTCCGAACATTCACTGCTCACCTCAGATGCTGTGTCGTCGCCACGCGTGTCAATCGAGCTCATCACTTTGCCATCACCCAGATCGAAGAAGAAATACTTTTCCAAATCGGAGGCCGACAAGCGATTATGATGATTGATGGTGCGTTGTCGGCGTCGCTCCAACTCATCCAACTCCTCACCGCAATCTTCAGCGCCACGCAATGAGGCGACCTCACTTTCTTCACAACTCTCCTCCACTATCGTATGCAAAGTGAAATCAATAGTGGAACGATGATAGCCACGCAATTCCTCTTCGCGATCGATAAACATGCCATTCGCCGCAACGGTATCATCGCCATCCATACTTAGATCCTCCGAATCGGATGCAGTTGGCGTCGTGTCATCACCGAAATCTTCATCACCACGATGACTGATTTCCTCTACCCAAGAATCATCGTCCGCTAGTCCATCCTCCAAGCAAACAGCTTTCGTCTTCGAGTTATGCTCATTATCTAGAAAATCCGCATCGTCGTCCGCACCGGCTCTACTGCTGCGACCGCTGCCACGGCCATTCGAAAGATTGTCGAAATCCTCCTCTTCCGAATCACCGTAGATAATCTTCTGATCGCGTAGCAAATCCACAGTATTCACGGGAAAATGTATCTGCTCGCTGGCGTTCATGTCGTAAGACAACGTCACCCTGCTATTATTGTTGTTGTTGCTAATCGTATTGCGAACAGCTGGCGACGAAACATACAGCAGGGCGGAGGAGGACGAGGCGGAAGGCGATTTCAGTGAGTCATCAGCGCTATCTACTCTGTGGTTATTAGCGCTGCTGGCGTTTCTTGCGGCTATGCTGTGCACATCGCTGAAACTTGTTCTTTGCTGTGCTGAAACTGCGGGGGAACTGCTAACGTGATTTGCATGACTGCTATTACTGTTCGGCGCGTTCGCCTCATAACCACTCAAACGTATAATACTACCACCATTCGCGCTGCTACCAACACAATCAGCGCCTTCCATACCACCACCACCACCACCAAGAACACCAAGTCGATTCTCGTGTGTTTGTATGGCTTGTTTGACGCGCGTAGCCGCAGATTCTATTGTCGTTATTGTTGTTGTGGTAGTGGTGGTTGCTGTGTTGTTGTTGTTGTTGGTCAAATGCGCTTTGTCCAGAAATGCAACGCTGGCATTGCTGTTGGCCAGCAGTTCATTGCCGTTACCGATTTGTCCGTTGTCTTTTGTAATCATGATTAAACTGCGATATTTGGCCGAAAGTGAAGTGGAGGGACTCGCGCTCGCCGCTGTGGGTGCAGAATTGGCGTTGAATTTCGTGCGCGTGGTGGGTGCGGTCGCGTCACCAAAAATACTATCGAATTGTCTGCTACCACTAAAGGTTTCGTTGTTGACACTAAAATAGGGTGCGTATGTGTTGTGTGCCGCCCCTGCGCCTGCCGTTGTTACTACCGCTCCAATGTCGCGTTCAGCGTATTCCACTCGAGCGCTTGATGACGCTATAATGGACGCTGGCTTTAGTTGTTCTTTCGAAGCGTACTCGTCGTCGTACGAGTTAGCGCTTTCCGCTTGACCCGCGCGCTCGTCGTAACCGCGTTCACGTACACGCTCGCGCTCGTAGCCTTTTTCGTTAGCGTTTTCTATTATTTGGTTTTGCACTACCACCACTTTGGCGTTAACTTTATGATTGGCTTTTGTAACACTTTTATCGTTGTGGCTATTATTTTCAATTTTGCCAGACTTTTGTTGATTCTCGTTGTCTTCGTCTGCGTTAGCACTATGCGCCGCTTCGCGCTTTTCCACACTTAAAACACACGCGCTCACACTATTACTACCAACTTGTGTGTTGTTGTTGGTATTTTTTGACTTATTTTGCACTAACGCCACTTCGCGCGATTTATCTTCTTCACCTTGTTTGCGTTCGTTTTCTTCGCTTTGTGCTTGTGCACTTTGCTTGTCGCGAATTTGTAAAATTGCACTGCCACTTTGTGTAGAATTTGACAAAACAACACCGTCACTATCGAACTCACTATCACCAGCACCGTCACCGTCACCGTCGTTGCGGTCTTTCACGTTTAACATTTCATTTTCAACTAAACACAACGAGTTGGCCAAAACACTAGCGGACGCTGCGCGCACGACTTCCACGGTCGCTGTCGCTGCCGCGTTCACCTGAGCTCGGCCCGAACGCGTCGACACGATGTTAGCCACTTCATTGACGGTATTGTCGTCGTCGTTGTTGCTTTTGTTGTTAGTGTATGTAGTGACGTTTCCATGTTCGTGCTCTTCAATATTGTGAATTATTGCTTTTGATGTTGCTATCTCAGCTGGCGCGTCACTCGCCCCGCTCTCACAAGCCAGCTGACGCTCTTGTGCCGTTTCGTTAATTTGCAAACTCAACTCTTCAGCTACCTGCGCGCACTCTTGCGCTTCCAGTGTTGGATGCCAAGCCACTGCTGCTGACGACTGCGCTGCCGCGCCGTCACTCAACATATGCGTGGCTTGGTAAACACTTTGCTCGGGTGTTTTATGCCTTTGCTCGTCGCTTTTCGCAAGTGCATTTGCGTTGTTTATTGTTGTTGTCGCTGTGTTATTAGTTGTAGTTGCTGGCATACTCGTTGGCTCCAGCGAGTCCATAAAGCAGCCGGAGAGCGATTGCGGCGGCGCTAGTTCATTAGTCGTTTTGCACGCTTCGCTGAATCTTCCCAGCCATGCTGGTCGCTGGAGTGGCTTTAAGTACTCTTCTTCGCTTTCTTCTTCTACAAACGTTTTTTCTTCAACTTTATCTTTTACTATGTTTTCTTTGCTTTGCTTGTAGTTTACATTGGCGCACTGCTCAGCTGTTCGGCTCGTACCTGTGCTCGTACCTGTTTTCAGTTGTTCCAGCTCGTTCGCGCTTGGTGTTGTTGGCCTTTTGTTTGTCGTTGTCGGCGGCTCATTTGCATGCGCTTCTTCAGTTTTATTATCTGCTTGAAGTGCCACCTTTTGTAGTTGCTCTGCAGTTGTTGTTGTTATCTTTTTGTTTTGCTTTTGCTTTAAGTTTGCCGTTTGTGTGCTGTTATCCTCGCCTTCTTCTTTGTTTTCATCACAAATAACAATGCGATTATCGCTTTTCGTCACCGTAGTATTGTCAGCGCTTTGTTGTTGTTGTTTTTCTACTTCTTCAATTTCAGTCACACACAGTGTTTCTTTTTCAATAGAATCACTTGCGCGCTTCTCGGAAGTCTGGCGCTCTTTACCTGTTTCTTCAACCTGAGCGGCAGTCAAGCGGCGCGGCTCACATACAACGCCTTGGTCCGCCTTCAGCGCCTTCTCTGCGTTTTGTTGCTCAAGTACTTTTTCATTTTCTTGATTTATTTCTGCATTTTCCTCATCCACTTTGGCGTGTTCCTGTGCCGCGCTATCGTTGCTTTCGTTTTTTGCTTTGTTGTTGCGCGCCTGTTCCCCTACCTCAGCCGCCTCGTCGGCACTCAACATTTTTACATTCGCTGCAAGTACTTCGTTTCCACCAATTATTGCTTCCCCCATTGTTGTAGTCGCAAGCTTTGTGTTGTTTGCTGTTGTTCTAGTTGCTTCTTTTGTACTTGTTGTAGTAGCACCACAACCTGTTTGCAAACTATTTTTAGCTTCATGCACAAGCATATCGCACTCGTAATGCTGTTGGCGCTGTGCTCGCGTTTCGTCGCCGCGTGCAAAACCAGCTGCCGCCAGTGGTCGCGCACCGCTCACTTCGTCGCCGCCGCCGCCACCGCTAACACTGTGCGCGTCCCTATTAGTTGCGTCATCATTGCAAACAGCAGCAATGGCGCGCGCGTCATCGCTTTTGTGCGCTTCTGTATTGTTCTGTGCCGCGCCATTGTCGTCATCGCTTAAGCCGCGCTCAGGTGTCACCGTCGCTGCGGCGGTGGAAGAAGACTTTGAAATGCTAGGCGGCGTAATTGTAGTAGCGGATGTGTAATCCAACAGCGCTGCGCTATTTAGCGCGCTTTCAATGGTGGTGGCCGAAGACAGATGGTCTTTGTTGATTTCTTGTACGCCGCGTCGCAATTTTTGCAATTTCAGTTCGAGCTCTGAGTTCTGTTTTGTCAGCGCCAACAAGCGATTAACGTCGTTTGAAATGCTATGCAACTCATCGCAGGCTTCTTGCGTGTCTATTTCCCAATCGTGTGCAGTTGTTGCTGGTGCGCTTACGCCAGCACCATCATCGCGCATCAGCGTTTCGCCAATACCTTCAAAGCATTTGTTTGCTGTTGTTGCGCTGAAATCAAACGAAATCGTTGGCGCGTCTGTTGGTGTGTCTGTTGTGGCATGTTTTGGCATTGCAACAGCTGTTTTGCTATCTAAATCTGTTTTAATTTCTATTTGATTTTTTGCTGCCATTGTTGTAAAATCTGTTTTCATTGTTGTTGTTTTCTCGTTTGTATCGGCGTGTGCTGCTTTTAATTGCTCTAATTGTTGCGTTGTACGATCGCTTGATTTTCTGCATTGCATGTGGCTTTCTTCGGCGTTTTTGTTGCTTTCATTGTTTTTGCTTATGTTTTTGTTGCCATTGGCGCTAGCCATGTCTGTCTCACTTGCCACTTTCTTGCTAACTGTGCCACCAATAGCGCGCGCTCTATTACTACTGCCCGACGCCGTCGCCGTGCACTTTTTACGTTCGCGTTCGCGTTCACCCAGCGCTTGCCGCTCTACCTCTTCGTCGTTCAGCAGTCGCATTGCATGCAACACCACACCGCCATTACCGTTCGCTTCATTATCGGTTTCGCCACCAACGACAATAATACAATTGGCAATCTCATCGGCCGATGTTGCCACATATTTGCTAGCAACATGTCCGCGTTCACTTTTGATTGCCTTGCATATACGTTTATTAACGGCAACATCATCGTCACCGTCATCATCATCATTGTCGCTTTGATACTCAGCATCATTATGCGCATTCCGTTCATTGTCGCTTGTGCTTGTATCATCACTCTCACTTTCATCCGCCATATGCCAGCCGCTTGCCGTTGCGCCCGCCTCTTCCTCACTAATGACCTTCACCGAATTCAAGACAATGCCACAATCGGGACGCTCAGTGTCCGTATCATTGTCGGATGAGTCTTCGAGATTGGCATCCGATGATTGTGAATCATTTTCGCTAGATGTCGAAGCGCCACGTCGTCGGTGCGCGCGTGGCACCGGATTCACCACGAATACTTTAGAGAAATGTTTGCTTTTGGGTCGCCTATCGGCTATGGTGCCCGTGTCATCGGTGTCGATCGATTCGGAGGAGCTTGAGCTATTGGTTGTTGTATTCTCACTGCTCGTATTGGTATTCTGATCCTTCGCGGAAGTGGCGGAACTACGCGAGTGTGTGCGTCTAACACGCGCATATGGTTCGTCAGCAGCGCTGGTCGCCAATGCATCGCCATCCGCAACATCATCGTCCAAATGACTGACAATGAGCGCTTCGATGCCCGCCACACTGGCGATGTCATAACTGCGCTGTACAGAGCGTCGCGCGCCGGGCGCAGCTCCTGCGGCTGTGGATGTGCGGCTCTTTGATTTGTATTCCTTTTGGTTACTGTCACTCAAATCTGTATCTGTATCGCCACTATCTGCCGATTCGGCATCTGAAGACGAGAATACATTTTCACTTTGTAGATAGCCGCCAGCCGTTGTGGCATCGCTCTTCAATTTACCAATCGAAATCATGGCGCTGTAGGATTTCGTTTGTTTGCCGCGCTTCTTTGTAGTATTATTGAATTGCTGGAAGAACACTTGTTCGTTTTCGAAAAGATTTTCTTCTTCCTTGAGTGGTATTAACAAAAGTAATTCGACATTTTCCTGCAGCTGTTGTGATCGTTCTGCCGTAGTTCTGGTCGCCTTCACTGCAGTCTTACAAGTGCTCGCTTTAGTGTTCAGACGATAACTAGTTTCAGCTACGCGCTGACGCTTGCCGCCAGCGCCTTGCTCAATTCCTTTCACGTCTTCAACGGCGCTGTTGGCGTCATGCACATAGTTAGTTGTCGCGCTGACGCTGTGCGCTTTACCAACATCACTATTTCCGCTCCGCGAAACAACCACCTTTTCCTCCGTATCGGCGCTGTCAGCGCTGACGTGCAAAGCACTATTGCTGCCGCCACTGGTGTTGTGGTTAGTCCAAGTGGTGGTGGTGGTGGTTGAATTACTATAAGTGCTGGCGTCCACGCTGTTCGCCAAACGAGTTCTTGCCGTTGCGCTATTGTTGTTGGCTACCTTAAGTTTATATTGATTTTGCTTGCCTGCTGTCGCTTTTTCTACTTTAACCGTGTGACTACACCATTGCGTCGCCGGACTTGTGCTTAAGCTTTGCTCACCGTCGCTTAGCTCGTCGTCGTCATAGCAATACGGCGCCGCCGCCGTTGCTTGTTCCAAAAGGCGATCGCTGCTCTGACTGCGACTGCACGCTGATGCTGTGACCGATAGGCGCGCTGCTGAATTTACTTCGACGTCTGCGCTTTTTCTTGCTACACCTTTTGCTGTTCTTTGCAAAGCAATTGGTATGGTTGATGTTGGTTTTGTTGTTTTCACGACTTGTTTGGCGGCTAGCGCGTTGCTGTTTGTTTGTTTTATATTCTGGTCACTCCGTGACGACGACAACGATGACGATGATGACGACGACGACGACAACGTCTCATTCGTCTTTTCAGCAAGCGCGCTGCTCCAGTCTCGGTCTGTGTCACTATTAATATTAGTTTTATTTTTCTGGTTTTTGCTATTGCTCTTATGGTTGTAGTTGCTGTTGTTCTTGTATTGTTGTTGTTGTTGGTTAACTATGTTTGCTGTGCGTATGGCAGTACAAGTTTGAACATAGCCGCTGTTTGTTTCGTCGCGGCCTACCTGTCCGCCTGCAAGTTTTTCTTGCAAATGCGCAAACTCGTTTGGCTCCACACTTTTTTCAGCTGTTTTTAATGATAACCTTTGCTGTTGTTGTTGTTTGTTATTTTCTGGGAAGCGCTGGCTTGCGCTATTAGTAGATGTGCCACTATTTGCTAATAATTGCCATTCAGCGGTGGTTGCTTCCTCTTCTATGCCCTCAGCGTCCACAGCGCTTTCGCAGTCGCTGCGCTTATCAACAGAAGCGTTCGCGGAAATTTCGATATCAACGTTCGCTTGTTGTAAAAGCTGTTGCGGTTGTTTATCGGTACTGCGCGCACGACTCCGTACTTTTTTATAATCACTATAGTGTGTTGTTGTTGTTGCTCTTGTTGTGCGCTGGCCATCTAAAAATGTGGGCGTTTCATTTTCAAGTGTTTCACACGCGTTCACCTCGGCAAAAACGTGCTGGTCCGTCTCACTGAATACACGACTCGAACGCGTCGACGGTTTTGTTGCTACTAATATTGGTGGTTCGCGCAAACCAAACGCCAACTGCTCGCCGCATTTAGCTTCAACACTGTTGTAGTTGTTGCCGTTGCTTGTGTTGGTATAACTTAGTGTTTTGTTGCTTTCTTGACTGACAGCTGTGGACTGGTGCTGCACCATTAATGTGTTGGTGGCAGCGTTGTTTGTGGTTTGTGAGCCAAAGTTGTTGTTATTATTTAGCTGTAGCTGCTGTTGTTGTTGGTAGATTGTTTGCTGTTGCTGTAGGCTGTTTGCCGCAAACCGGCTCAAACTACCGAATTCACCCAAACCACTGCTGGTCAACGTCTCCAAACTGCCAGCTGTGGCGGTTGTGCCATACCCCGATGACGAAGCCTGCGAATACATGGAGGCGCTCAGTTCTGGCGTGGATGACTTGAAACCGGCGCGCGCCAATCTTGCCTGCATACCCAACAAAGGCGCGCCGCCGCCGCCACCTTTCGTCAACAGTTAGTTCACCGGATTTACCGGCGCTCAGCTGTTGATAGTTGGCCGCGTTCGAATAAGCTGCTACCACTGCCGCCGCAGCGGCTGCTTGTAGATTGTTGGCCGCTTCGTCGGTGTGCTGCGCCAAACCGGGTCCTGCTGTGCACCAGAGCTTCTGCAGCGAGGCGCGCAATTGCTCATCTTTGTCCATAATGTTTAGTATGTCTGAATGGCTGGCGGCATGCGTATTAGCTGCGCCCTTCAACAGTTCGTTGGGGTGCCAGCTGTGAAAGGCGGCCATGGGCACTGGTATCGGCACCGGCACCGGTATGGGCACATATTGCGGTTGTGGCTGCGGCGGTGCGGTGAGCGGCGCCGGTGTAACGCCACCACAACTACAGACACCTAGTGGCGTTGTGGCTGTGCTCTCTTGTATTTGCTTGGCCGCGGCATGATGATGATGTCGATAGTGATGATGATGATGGTGATGTTTGCTTTCTTTGCCCACAAAACGCGTTTTGATGCGTGTCTTCATGCTCAACTGATGATGTTGCTGTTGCGGCTGCTGCTGTTGACGACCAGTCGCACTGACGTTTGGCGTGCCGGCGGTTGGTGCACGCACGAAATAGCCATCGGAGCTGGTTTGTGAAGAACTTTCACCTTGCATGAGCAGCTCCTCATCGGTGCCGGTGTCACTTTCGCGTATGCGCGGACAATAGACAAGCGGTTTGCGGTAAAGCAGTGGCGATTCAGTGGGTGAGGCGGTGCTCTCGCTAGACTTAAAGTCACGCATTGCGGCGTTACGACGCGTGACCAACGGCGAGGCGCACGGTGAGTAGATGATTTGTTTGGTTATGGAGCCGCTGGTGCAAATCATTGACGGCTCAAAGTAATCCCAATCGCAATCGTCTATCGTAATGCTGCTGTAGTTGTGTGTGGATGAAGTGGTGGAGCTGCTATCCTCGAACTCCTCATCCTTGCCGGAGGACGATGAGTCGGAGGAGTTAATGAAGACGAGCTTAAATTCTTCCGCGTCCATATTGTAGTGTTGGTGATTGAATGTTATCGATTTTAATTCCAATTCGGAGGAGGTCTCCATGTCGTAGGCATCTGTGCGGAGTGAAAGGAGCACGGAAAGCGGTCAGTTGCTAGTTTGAATTTGCTTGCAAAGTTGAGTGGTTTAGTTAGCCAAAGCCCTTGTTATACGTGTGAGTTACATGTACTTTCATTACCGTTAGTTTTTTGTATAAAGCACACCATTTATTAGTAAGTATTAGGCACTTTAATAAGTTCCACTATTTTTAGTTAATTTTTTCTTGGAAGCCGTCACCGTTTTTGTTAGTTAATGCTATACATCACGAACTACCAACACCAGTGTTGTTATTTTTCTACTTTACAGTTATTAATAATATTTTTAAATACACATAACCGCAAAATACTTATTTATTTTAAATAGTGATAAATTTCAAGAACAATTACATACAAACACATATTGATAAAGTTATTTACTACAGCAGCGTTACACATTGTGAATGATTAATCATGGAAATATTTAGTAACAACTGGGTGCTGTGTTTTCACCACGTGTTGAGTCGGCACACGTTTTTGACATTTTAAATGTTTATTACGAAAGAATGTGACTTTTGTATATTTAGTTTTTCTGCCATTAGCAGAGCCATTAGTATTTTTTAGACATACGCTGCAGGTATACTTAGTTCCAAATAGGCGTTATTCTCTTAAAAGGCCAAGAAAGGACAATTAAAACTTTTATTAGTTGAATTTATTTTGCAAAAACCATATGCATACCGAATATAGGGTAGGTTAGATGGCTGATCTAAGGAGATCGCACTTGGATTGCCATATATAATTCTTTGTGAAGCCAAAGAAAAGAAGAAGTCCTGTGTTCGAAATTATAAATAAGCAAAACGCTTAGTAGCCAATACAAATTTGCATAGGCGTTTAATTTCCTTCCCTCCAGCTCGGTGAGATGTCTGACGGTGTGTGTTCGCAATTCTTGAGCTCCCAAACGTGGTACGGTCAAGAAGGAAGTGTTGGATTATTTCCACTTCATATAGAAGAGGATAGCCTTACTGAGAGCAAAGATATCACTAGATCTCTTACGATCTATCTTGGGTCAGAAGGCTTTTGTACCAATGGTGGCTCAGCGCTGGCCAAGTAGTTGTAGTAGTAGAACACAAGAGGATACGGGAGCACCAACTCGTTCCCATTCTACCAAAAGCGGTTCTATTTTCTGCGATTCCGCTATGCAATGTAAACTTTAAAAGCTGTTTAAAGTGTTAGTCCAGTCATTATAGTAATTCACCTCGGATTTCGATATACCCATTTATATGTCTGTAAATATATGGTAGGTTAGGTTTTGAGACAACTTTAGGGTGTCAATATACAAGTATTTATAGACATATAAATGGGTATACGAATTCCGAGATTCTTACTAATTTAAGCTTAAATGACTGGACTATGTCGGTTTCTGCGACTTGAAATTTTCGCACGAACTCCTTAGATATATATTTTTTTGATAATAATTTCGACTTTTTAAGCGATTTCGAGATGGAAATTTATTTTTTTGTAGCTTTTGGATTTGAGAAAGTTTTAAGCAGACCAATCTTTCTCACCGCCCGACACCTTTTTGCAAGGGTCCTAAAGGAGTAGGAATGCAGACAAAGAAAATTCAAATTTTTTTACATAAGAAGAAGCGATTAAAACTGCTTTTATACATATATTTCTTAATACATACTATCAAAAGAAAAGATTTTAGCAATCGTAAAGCCTACTCGCATTAAAAAAAAAATCTGAAGTTTTGACTTGAGATTTTTTGAGTGCAAATTTGGGCTTGTTTCCAATATTAGTTTAGTATAAGGAGAAAAATAAATAGTTTAAATTGAAAAAAAAAAAAAAATACGGTATGATTAGGACATATAGTAAGATTGCTTCTTTATTAACAATTAAGTAAGAGCAATCTGAATAATTTTGTATTTAATAATAAATAAGCCACCCCTAGACAAAATGAAGGTAAGATGTGATGCTTCGTCGCTTTATCATGAGTTCTATGTCGCCTCCTCTAACTATAGACCGGCAACCATATCTCTCGAGTGGATAACAAATTTTATGCGAGTTTTTTTCGAAAGAAATTGGTTCGAAGATTTGTGAGCGCCTACCGTAAGGCGGATACTATTTAAGAATTACGACTGTCATGGCGATAAGTGATGTATATAGAAAATAATTTCAAAAATCGAGGAAACAGTTAGTGTCAAGGACGACTGCTCTGTATTACCCTGAAATAAAAAAGTACCTCATTTGTTTATTTCTTTCATTGAACACTAATTAGAGTGAACAATTGAATTTTTAAACAAAGCCTTTCTAAGAGGCATTATAATATAGATAACAAACGTTTCCACTCTACTCTCGCTAAAACACCTGTTATTATGAGCTATGTACTTGAAAAAGTATGCATCCACTAAAAAGTTGATAAGAGTAGCTTATTACTCATAAGCGCTCACAGTTTATCATGACGTGCGTATAAAATTTATATATAGTACATATAGTATAGCTGATATGCGCTATCTGACAGCTGAAAAACATAACAAGTTTTAGAGACAGAAACTCATAATGTCTTTATCAGATACAATTATGGGAGAAGGGGAAAAACAACAATAACAAAAGGGCTTAATTTGGTTGTGTGAAAAAACGATAAGATTAGTTCCTTTGCATTATAGTAACGAGTGGTCCAAGTAGAGGTACTTTTTTTAATAGCCTTTTTTTGACAAATCACACATGAGTCATGCTCAGTATTGTTTGGCATCCCATCAAGCAAAGACTTTCGCCTGAACAACATTTACAAATCGTTCAACTTTGTTACGAAAATTCCCGTTATGTAAAGAATGTGTTCACTTCGCTCAACTTATGGTCAACATAATCGCTTGGCGACTATTCACAACACCAGCACCATCTTGAGACTCAGCATTATTAGTTAGGAATATTCGACCGAATAAGTACGCAGATACAGCATGTGCAAGAACTGAAGCCGCTCGACCTTCGCAAGAGTTCTATGGGTTCTTGAAAAGTTCCAAGAAGATCCGACATGTTCGACTTAAATTTTGTACAGCGATGAGGTCTATTTCTGGCTCAATGGGTATGTAAGCAAAATTGCCGCATTTAGGACAAAAAGAGACGGTATGGTCTGGTTCGTGGACAGATGGAATCATCGGTCCATACTTCTTTAAAAATTATGACAGTGAGAACGTAACCGTCAATGGCGTCCGATATCGCACCGTGACTATTTGATGCCTAAAACTGAAGCTCGTGATCTCGGTGACATTTGGTTTCGACAAGACGGCGTCACTTCCCACACAACACATCAATCATTATGATTTATTGAAGGAACACTTCGGTGAGCAGATAATATTATGTTTTTGGCCTGTGGATTGGCCACCAAGAACCTATGTAAAGTCTAAAGTCTATGGACAGCCGCTGGATCAGGACTTGGAGCCAAACATCACGCGTGTCATTTGCTAGTTACCAGTCGAAATGCTCGAATGATTCATCGAAACTTGTACTCAACGGATGGCCCATCTGAGGCATAGCCGCGACTACCATTTGAAAGAGATAATCTTCAAAGAATAATGCCAAATAATGTTGTTTCGAATGATAACAAACATTCCGCATTAAATTTGAGTTTCTATGGTTTTTATTTCTAAAATAAGAAAAATTTTGACAAATTGCAAGGCTGCAAGTATTTAAGAAAAAATCTGCAATAGTAATATTCAAAGTATCTATCGGAAACTATTACATTTCCCTATCTTTCTGGCAATTTGTGGACTCTATCCGAAAGGTACTGCTCCATCGTGGCGGCCAAGAATGAATCAAGCTTCTTCTTGGAACCCAGTACTGATATGAACAGCATTCCAATGAGGACGTTCTGTATCGTAAGGAACAAATAGTAGTCAGAGGGAGCAAAGTCTCGGCTATAAAGCGGGTATTTTCCAAATAGTTTCTAGCCAGTTCAATTTGATGAGCTGTTTTCGATAACGTTCCCCGTTAATGGTATTACCCGGTATTATTAGAGGCTTATAATACATCAAGCCGTTCTAATCTCAACAAAAAACAGAACATTACCTTGCTGTCATGGATATTCGGCTTTGCTGTTGACTTCGTTGGTTGGTCACGTATGCTCTTTTTTGGTTTAGGGTTGTCGCAATGGCATCATTTTTCATCACAAGGCAATCCGATGCAAATGCGACATCATTTTGTAACGTCTAAGCCTCATTTCTGACATGTAAAATCGTCTTTCAACGTTTCTTGGTTTCAATTCTACGGCACCCAATTTTCTTGCTGTTGAATGTATTCGCCTGGTTTAAAACAACATATCATATACCGAAGAAGACGCCTAATGACAGTAGCCTTTCAACGTATGTTCGAAAAAATTAACCACAAGTAATAATCAAGTTCCGTCATCTCTTGACGAATACTTGTATAGTTATATATCTAATAAAAAAAAGGTATGGACGATATTTCGAAAATTTCGATTTGAATAGCTTTTATTGTAACATGCTTATAGCAATTTCGATTGTATTCATAGTGGCCTTCGAAATGGCATCCCAATATTATACCGTTTTATGTTGTGAGAAGCTTTTTTGACGTGGGAACTACTAAAATTCGTAGAGTTTAATATTTGTACTTTTCCAAAATTGCCCTGAAACTTTAATGGCACGCGATAAATAATAAAATTATCCACTTTTCTTTTTAGTTTTAGATGTTGAAAGAGAGTCACTTGTCAATAAAAATTATGGTATTTTTCTTTAACATATTCAAAAGTATAAAAATTATGAGTTTTAATAGCAGTTACATATGTAGACAGAATTATAAATGTCGCAGTTGCTGTGAATTGTAAAGTAAGTAGCTTTGTTGAAAAAGTTGCCTTACTTATACCTAAATACATACTTGTATATTAGGGTGATTCAAAAAAAAAAAAATTTATTTTCGTTTGGTACTCTGAAAAATAGGTTCCTAGACACCTCTAAGAAAGCTTCTCCAAGCATGAGTTCTTAATTGTAACGGGAAGGTCCTCCTACATACAGTTTTCTATTTTTTCTTATTATCAGATAGAAAATTATATCTCGCTTCCAACTACTTGAAAAAATATCTTGTTTCTTAGATTTTGTGGAAATTGAATGCCCAAAAAAAAGGGTCCTATGATTTTTTCGTAAACCCAACCGTTTAAAATATATTAATAGTTAAAGTTTGATTATTTTTGGGAAATTTTTTTATTTCTTATGGATTTTATTACTCAATGAAAAAAAAAAAAATCATTATGAACGATGAAACTCATAGGTTTTTGGGGGTTTGAGGAGGAAACGGAAAAAATTTTTTTTTTTTGAATCACCCTATTGTATATGCATGTGTGTGAATTAGAGGACATCCTTTAAGCCATTTGATGCTTGCGACAGGTGTCATAAAGTGCTTTTATAGCTTTCGAAAATTGTAAGCGAATTTGTAAAGGATACTGTAAGACATCTGGGAGCTAACTTAATATTTTTACGAAAGCAGAAGAGCAATTATATCATTGTTGACAAAGTATCCAAGTAATTGACGCATACCATTTATATGTATGTGTACTTACTACATATGCAAGTGTGCTTTAGAAAGCACAGAAGTTGGATTTTAAGCTAGAGAAATTTCGTAACCCAGTCAAAGTAAGATTCTTGATTTGAGGGTATTTTAGATTTTACAATATTTATTAAACACGAAAAAAAACACAAATAAGGGAGTGCTAAGTTTGGGTACAACCGAATATTTTATACTCGTTCAACTTGCAAGGATCACAGCCGGCCGTGAATGGTTTACAATCAAAGTTAAAATTGCACAGAATCGCTTTTAATTATTTTAGACAATATCTCATACTATTAACAGGCCACATACTAATAAAATCATCCCTGGGTTTCATTAAGCTAAGAGTAAAGCCAGCGGTATGTTCGAAAACTCTGATGTTAGATATACGTATATAGGGACTAGGTCTAAAGTTTTTTTTTAAGTCTAGTTTTCTACCAATTTTATCTATTTTAGGCAGAAATATACACTGCTATGAGAAAGATATGTTATTAAACTCTCTCATTTCTTTGATATAACCCACATATTGGCCGATGTACGCGGCATAAAGTCAACCGGAAGTTCGAAAATCTTTAGCACGAATCGTGCCAAAAAACAAACTGTAATAACTTTTTTTCTGTGTGAGTAAACGACTTCCTTTTTTTCTTTGGCAGGTTATTAGTTAGATTTTTTAAAAATGAATGCTGGGGATACCGAAAGGAGGATCGTACTACGTACCATGCTTTGCAGTCCGTCATTTTCATCCAAAGGGAATTCAGACGGGATTTTGCGGCATCCTCGAGTTAGATGTGATTTTGATGCTGGTAAACATGTTTACCGAATCTGGGAGTATCGCAAGAAGACCGTCAATCAACAGCCATATGTTCGTGTACAGAACAATAGCGACGGTTGCATCGTTATTTCAGGCAAATTCAAGAGTTTTGACTCGCAAGTTATCACCGCAACTTGAAGTTAGCAAATGGTCCTTTCAACGGATAATTCATATGCTTAAACCTGCTTCCGTACAAAGTTGAATTAACAAGTCGGTTCTCTCTAGATTTGCCTATTCACCGAAAATGATTGAAATGGCCGAAGAAGACAATAACTTGATAAATTGACTAAATGTCTGATGGAGACCATTTTGACCTAAACTGAAATGTAAAGAAGCAAAATTGCCTCCACGAGACGGAACTTCACCCTGAACGAGTCATTGTGTGGTGCGCAGTTTCGTCAAGGTGTATTGTGGGATCATAGTTTGTTGAAGAAAACGGTGTAACAGTAACTGTCATTGTGCACCGTTATTTAAAAGAGTTGAATAGTTTTATTTATCCAGAACTGCGCCGACGACGTATCCCTTTCAATAATGCTTGGTTGCAGCAAAATGGAGTAACTGCCATGCATAGCCGGACCAGTTGTTGCGGAGCTCTAATGACAATTTGAAAACAAATTAATATTAAGAAACTCCATTTTCAGCTGGCCGGCAAGGTCTCTTGACATGACTGCATTCGACTTTTTATGGGGTTATATTAAGCAAGGGTTGTACCAAATAAAACCCGGAAATCTAACTGATTTGAAGCAGTCCATTAAATCGAGAATTGAGGCAATCCCGATTTCAACCCTTCAGGCCGCAATGAATAATTTTCTGATGTTGGCGAAATTCTATTAGATCGCTACAACCTTCTTAGGCTGTGTGTGATGTTTGACCATCAAATATATGTGAAATAAAATGCGTTTGGCTGCTGTTTTTTACCCCGCGAAAGGATTGTCTGGCAATTTTACTATGGAAAAATAAGTTGAACAACGAGTTTAAAGTTTGGCTTTCCAATGGAATCACGACTACAAAAATGTCAAAACTGTTGCCGAAGTATTTTGGGAAGGTCACATTATCAAGAACATAAACATTTGAATGCCACGAAACATTCAATGAAGTTCGTGCAGTCAAAGAACACTTGCCTAAGGCGGGTTTATAAATACGGGCTTTGAAACTCTCAAACTATCAAGCGAACGGGGGGGGTTCAATTATGAGACGAAATAAAAAATGTTGAAGGCACTGACATTGATTCCAGCCAAGTATTTGGAAAATTACATCACGTATTGTCCTGCTTTTATTGGCTCAAAAGGAGCATATTTTGTAGGAAATAATAAAAATTTTTATTAACATAAGTTCTTTAAGACTTAGCAGGTGATCCAAGTAGAGGTACTTTTTCCATAGCCTTGTCATTTTTGTTTAGTATTATTACTCGTATTGAGAGAATTTTTCGACGAGCAGATAATTCTACGTTTTAGATTAGTGTGATATCACACTTTTTTCTGTCTATAGTCTATGCGGACAATCGATTCTGGCCTTGGAGCAACACAACACGCGTGTGTCATTCGCCAGTTACCAGTCGAAATGCTCAAATCAGACATTGAAAATTGGACTCAACTGATGGAACATCAGAGACGTACCAGCGACCAACACTTGAAAAAGATAATATTCAAAAAATAAATGCCAAAAAATGTTCTTTCGAATGATAATAAACATTTCCCATTCAATTTGAAGTTGCTTAGTTTTTTCTTAAAAAAAAACTTTATTACTGATTTTATTAATCTCTGTTGTATTCACTTTTCTAAACTTGAAATCACAGCAGTCGCTTACTCAAATAATTAAAATGTGTTACAGCATGCCATAATGTTGTCAGGACATTGCTTGCTGAATGAAGGCATACATATGTACATGACAGAATGGAATGTCAACTCTGCATAGAATAACTGTGGTATGAGTGACAGCAACAAAGAAATGTAGAAAAGCACATACTAAGTGGTCTGGGATAAGAATTTAAAATACATAACTGAGGAAAGCACATACATTAGCATATAAATGTACACTTATGTAAATCTGTAAATATAACTTTGCATATTAATCTAATTATGGCAATTATGAAAATTGTCGCAAAGCAAACATATACTCGTTCATATAGTTAAACAGCAAAGATTTTTGAAGGCTTGGTTCACAGTTAAAGCAAAAAATAAGATTGTTTAGCTCACTCTCGCACTTTGCTACTCTCTAATATTAGAAAAATACAAATGTAATTTCATGAAAGTGCACTCTCACCATAACCACCACCAGCTACTACGCCAAGCACGGCGACAAGTGTTTGACAAAAGTAATTAACGGTTAAGTTTATACGTAAATATAACACCAACACCGTGCGTAAGTATATATGCGCTTAGTAAGTGTATGAATTTGCCAAAGAAATGCAATCAAAGTTAGACACTTACCCTCTTCGGCTGCCTTCTTTTCCTGCCGACGCTGCAGTACGACTTTCTTGAAGATGACGGCGGCCGCCTCAACAGCATTCTGGATCTCCTGTTCACCCAGAGTGGTTGTGTGTTGCTGTAGTAACGGTAGAAAATGTTCATTTTAAGAGAAGTTTGAGTTTTGAATTAGCAACAAGAAAAAATATTATAATTCCCTACACAAATAAAAAGTTTTGCATATAAGGACTTGATTTTGAACGTTCACTTTGTATGGAGGTTATAGGTTATAGTGGACCGATCTGGAATACTTTTACATATATTTTAGCATTTTTTTAAATGATAATGAATGCCAAATATTGTCAAATATAAAAGATTTTTGTACCAAAACAAATTTTTTATCGGCAAATTTGTATGATGGATATATGTTATAGTGATCCGATCTAAACAATTTGTTGGAAACTTACAGCTGTGCTATGCACAATAACTTCTGCCAAATTTCGATAAGATTTCACGACAAATGAAAAATATTTCCATACAAGTACTTGATTTCGTGTGTTTAGTTTGTATGGCAGCTATATGCTATAATGGTACGATTTGAACAATTTTTTCCTAAATTGTAACGCTGTTTTTGAAAATATTCTATGCCAAATTTCGTGAAGATACCGAGTCATATAAAAAAGTTTTCCATACAAGAACTTGATTTTGATCATTCAGTTATATGTTTGCTATAAGCTATAGTGGTCCGAAATCGGCACTTCCGACAAATGTGCAGCTCTTTGTGGAGAAAAAAGCTTGAGCGAAATTTCAGATGGATACCTCAAACACTGAGGGACTAAATCGCGTTTATAAGACAGACAGACGGATATCTCCAAGTCGTCTTAGCCATGCTGATCGGGGTATAGAAATGAGTAAAAAAAATTAAAATATACAAAAAGTCACTACTTTACAATACTTTAGCCTGCGACTCGTGCGCTCGCTCACTTAATTATGTCACAGAAGTTGTGAATCCTTTTATATGTCCTGTCAATTATAACACGCGCGTCTGCGGCTGACTGGCAAAATCAGCAAAAACCAATAGTCAATAGAAACAAATATTAAGGACAATAAATTGCATGGCAACAACTTGCGTTTAAAGGCTCAACCCATGTACCATAATCTCAATCGCTCACCTTGGGTACGGTCGCTTTGCCCTCCACTGCGGCGCCTTTATTGCTCTCTGTTGTGTCATTTGTTGATTTCTTTTCTTGTGTTTCTTCAGCAGTTTTTGCTTGATCGCTGTTGTTATTGTCCTTTGCTGCTTTGCTATTCTCATTTATTTCCTTTTGTTGTTCCGGTGATTTGTTATTACCATTTTCTTTTATATGCGAAAATTGTGTTTTTTGTTCATGCTCGTCGTGTTTTTTACTTGCCGTTGCTGACTTGAGGGATAAATCGGAGTTTCGTCTTTCGTTCGAATAGGGTTTGCTGATGGCTGCGAAGAGAAGTGAGAGATAATTAAAATTAGTCAAGCATATTTAGGGAATTAAGTGAATTTTTTGGTGGAAATCTTCAATTGTTCTCAACAAATTGCTTTAAGGGAGGAATAGGGTGGATTCCTGTAAAACATGGCTCTTTGTTATGATTTCTTTTGGTTAAACAGTTAATATCTACATTTCAAAAATTGAAACATTATAGTGCGACATTAGAAGAATTTTTTTTTAAGTTTCAGAGCGAAAGGCGGAAATTTCCCCGGAACATCTTGAAAAAAGTTGATTTGTGTTCTTGGTATTGGATCATCCGAAATCAAGAAAAAATTAAAATTTTACTGCTAGATTTTTATCTCGGTAGCGGTAGAGAGACTTACGAAATTTATTTTTTTCATATTGAAGAGAAAACGCGATAAAATGAAAATGTGAAAAAAGTCGTAATAAGAACTATCCAGCCTTATCTCGTAATGGCGAAACGTGAGTTTTGAGGAAAACACTTTAAATTTTTGAAACTTCTCGTGCTGAGATCGTATATAAATACATATTATATATAGTATTATTAAATTTTCAATCTCTTCTAGAATATATTGGGATTTGTATCCCTCAATTACTGTCACTCAAAAATATTCTCAAAAACTGTTTAAAGAATGTTTCGTCCGGGTATTAATTTCCTCTCAAAATTTTCCGTATATTCTAACTTTATTGATTTTATTGAAGTACATGCCTATAGTTTGCTATTGCTATTTTAAGCTAACTTGTGATTACTTTTGTTCACTATGTTTTGCCATTTCATCATGGAAAGACTTACGTCTGGCCAACGCTTACAAATCGTTCAACTTCATTACGAAAATTCACGTTCTGTAAAGAACTTCGCTCAACTTATGGTCCTAGCATTGGAGACCTAGCATTGATTATTGGATAATATTCTACCCAATAGACCACGTCCAGCACGCAGTGAAGAAAATATAGCAGCCGTAGCTGAGAGTGTACGACTTGGCGCATTTATGTGGAGATCTTAAATTGAAAGCAAAATCGCTTCGCTCTATTAGCTCTTGAAAGGTTCTACGAAGATCCAATGTTTTCGAGCAAAATTTTGTTCAGCGATATGGTCCATTTCGGGCTAAAAGGGTTTGTAAACAAGCAAATTTGCCGCATTTGGGACGAAGAGAAACCTCAGACAAAACAACGGTTTGGTGTGATTTGTTGACCGGTGAAATCATCGGTTTATATTTTCTCAAAAATTATGCCGGTGAAGACGTAACAGACAATGGTGACCGTTATTGCGCCTTAATAACCGACTATTTAATGCCTAAAACTGATGCCCATGGTCTTGGTGAAATTGGATTTGAACGAGACGGCGCCACTTACCACACATTACACCAATGAATTCATTTATTGAGAGAATATTTCGGGGAACAGATAATTTCATGTTTTAGGCCGTTCAATTGGCCAAGAAGATCGTGTGATATAGCATCGCTAGACATTTTCCTGTCAGGATACGTAAAATTTAAAGAGTATGCGGACATATGTACCCGTTTCGATTCAGGGTTTGTAGCCATTGAGTCATCGAAAACTGAACTCAAGGGATGGACCAGCTGATACGATGTCGTGGCCAAAATTTGAAAGAGACAATCAAATCAAATTATTGGTTGAAAAAATAAATGCCATAGATAATTAACATTCCCCATACCCTCGAAATATATTGTAAAGGATCTGACTTTCATAGCTTTTGAATTTTTATATTCATTTGTACTGAACGTTTGTCCTTCTGATTTTGTTGACTGGAAATCAACCCCACTAATTACAAGGTCCCTTGCTTAGAGTATGTGCCGTACAGTTTGACAAATTGGCTAGAATTGGCAGTGACCAAGACGGGAAAGTAAGGGGGAGATCGGGGACAGTTCCTCCCGTACTCAGATTTCTCATTTTTCTCTGCAACAAGTGATGGCTCAAGAGGACATCATCTTATAAACCCGGGTTCCGGATATCTCTCTGCGGCTTGAGAATTGATATTAACCGCTTCAAATAATTTGTCAACTTATAAGGTTCTCTTGATAAATACTTAGTAGTCACTTAGTCTAAGGTGGTTATCCTGGCATCCATCGTGAGAATCAGTCTAGTATTATAACCTATTCTAATGTGGAAAACCTAGTTTCTCGAAATTTATAGAGCGATTCACTGAATTCCTCCCGGATCCCGCATTTATAACTTGTCAAAGAATGTTAGGCATCGTTTACAAGAGAAAGCTCTATGCTTCAGGCAGCATATAAATAACTGAATCCCCGGTAATTTACTCACTTTCTTCTGCATCAGCACCGTTTGTGCCACGACTATTGCGACGTCGTGGTGTTGGGATTTTCGTGTTAGTTCGTGACTTATCTAAAATATCAGCCAAGGGCCTTGGGCTGGGTATTTTCGTGGGTTCAACCTTTTTGGTTGCCTGAAAGCAAAGAGAATGCAGCGGGTTGTTAATTTATTTATGTCTTGAATGTGTATAATTACACCACTCACTTGTGTCTCCTTTTCGGGATGTGACAACGAACGTCTTGTGACTGGTTTTTGTTGACTCGTTTTGGCACCGTCCTCCGATACCGAGCGCATTTGTTCGGGTTTGCGTCTTTCATGCGTTTCGTGTTGTGTCTCGCCATTCGCAGCTTTACCACCACCATTTGCAGTGCCCATTGCAGTGGTCTCTGTCGTACCTATACCAGGAGCTGATTGTCGATTCAGATGTGCAAGCTCTTCCTGTTGCATTTGCAATTCACGCGATTGCCGCCGCCGCAGTCGGTTGTGCATTTGCGGAGTGCGTGGCAATGCACCACCGCTGGCGCTCAGACCTGTTGTCAGCGGTTGACCACTCAAACCGCCATCCGGTCCGTAGTAGCTATAGCTTTGATCGTGCGTGCGTACATTTTCAGCGCTGTGTACTATGGGGTGTTGGTATTGTGTATAGCTGCCATCGTCGGAACCATCATTGTAGATGATACGCGGTTCGCTGCTGAAGCCCGCATTGTAGTTCTTCTCGTATTGCACCTCATCGGCCTCCAAGAAGCTGCTGGTGCTGTCGCCAAAGTAGTCCATATACTCCGGGCGATTGTCTGTATCTTCATCGAGATTCTGGTATTGGTTGTACTGGTGCTTGACGTCGCCAAATGTCCGTGCGTTTGAATCGGGCGCATTGCTGCGTTCATCTTTGACACAATCTTGACGCACCAGGCGACTAGGCGAGCGACTGTTGAATGTAATGGAAAGCAGAGTTTGTTATGCCATATATTTGACACTTATATATTTTTACATTAGTTACTTACGTGGCTGCGCGATTTGTGGGTATCTCTGGCAGTAAGCGCCGATTCTCCGCGTGGTGCGGCTTGGTTATCGAGTACTCCTCATTGCTGTGGCTGCGCACCTTGATCATTTTCGCATGATCTCGTGACTGTATATTCACGCTTTGACTGCTCGAGTACTGCTCACCAGCGGTGTTGGTGGTGGTGCTTACTTCACCGCTGCCAGCGCCAACGGCGGGCACATGTTGTTGTGATAGGAATTGTCGTGGGTTCTGCACATTCGGAAAGAGAAAGTTTTGCTTGTGACGCGGTGAGAGCGGCATGAATTTAGCTTGTGACTGTCCTGGCGGCACCGACAGCGAGTTTCCGCTGAAAGCTTCTGGATTCGGTAGGGTCTGTTGGCGCATAAACTCCGGCGAACGACGATATTGTGGCGAAGTTTGACGCTTTGGTGGCGAGGTGGGTAGCAGCTTGACATGCTGATCGGGATTGGGTAAGGTAGCTTGACGCAGCATACGTGGTTTCGGTACAACTTGTGTGTAGTCGCACTCATCCGTCGGTTGCGTTTGGCCCGCTTGTGGGTCGTAATTTGATTGGCATGCCTGCTGTGATGGTGTCTGCTGCTGCGTGGGTTGTTGCTGATAGATGACCGATCCTTGATAGTTGGGCGATGTGGGCAACAATTTCCGGGGATAAGGTTGGTTCGCCGGCGTAGTGCCTAAATTGAGATGTGTTTGCTGCTGCTGTTGCGTAGGTGGCTCCGACATGTTGCACGGGAAGGAGGTCTGACGCATGAATGGTGGATAACGTTGCTCGCCCGGTGAACGCTCCGGTGAACGACTGTACGTTCGATTTGGCGATGTCGAAAGATACATGGGCGGTTGGCAGGGATTAGCCGGGAGGGTTGATTGTCGGCGCACCTGTGGGTGGATGGAAAAAAAGTTTATTTTAGTTTGATACAGACACATGGGCGTTTAGGTGATGTGTGAAAATGCAAATGTTTGTGGCATGCCGCAAATGTTGCATGCTCTGTTGGTTTTCATGGTCAGCATATGCGTACCTGTAGGCGATGGTGCGTTTGGGGATTAATAACACTCGGCGGCTGTTGTTGCTGCGGTTGCGGCTGTATGTTCATAGGTTGTGGTTGTTGTTGCATTTGTTCTGGATAATTATCACATTCGGCTGCGCTCATGTGTATGACGTCATCACTGTTGTAGGCGCTCGGATAAATCGGACTTTTTTGCATTTGATGCGGCGATGTGGGCGCCGTGAGGTTCACGTAATTATAATTGGCCAAATTGGCGCCGCTACCACTCAGATTGGGATCGTTGTTGGCCAGTGAGCTGGGTAGTGTCGATTGGCGTAGGACGCGACGTTGTGAATTCACCAAATAGTCGGTTGTAGGATGTGGATGTGTGGTGCCCACGCCGCTGATACCGATAGCACTCCCACTCTGGTAGGGGGCGGGGTGTGGCCTTTGTTGTGAGGGTTGGCGTATGAGTGAAGGGTAACTGCCAGCAGATTGTGCTTCGATAAGGTTCTTTTGTTGCGGATAAAGATTGTCGCCGACAGGATTTTGTGGGTTTTGATTATTAGAATCGTCTTCGGGATCTGGAAAAAGAAACATAATTTTAGAATTTATCTGAATAGTGACTACATATTCGTGCTAAGCGGAAATGAAAGAGCAAGCATATAATATGTCAGCATATTTTTTCAGCTAACGGTTGTTTGCATCACCTAAAGCTAATCGAGATAAATTTAAGATTATATACGAGAGACGAGACGAGTTGAAATTGAGCTGACTGCCTATCTGTCGCTTCGTAAGTCCGTTTACGACATGTACGCTGTTCCACAAAATCGGGTATATGATCTGCAAAATATGCCGATAGTCTTCTTGTCATGCCAGTATGCGAAGCAACCTCATACCATGACGGCCCTTCCAACATACTTCACTATGTGTGTAACATGGTTCCTTTGGATGCTCTCCCAACTGTTTCTACTGACCAGATTACGAGCTTCCAGTCATTCGTTATCTAATTTCGGGGCTCTCTGGCGAATTTCAACCGTTGCTTAACATCAACAAGCTGATTGGGTCTTGTTGGAGTTACTTTAGGCCTGGAAAATTAACAACTAACTAGATTTTCACCATGCTCCAAATCTTAAAAAACACCCATTAAAAAATAATCGACACACATCTCTGCTTCGATTTCAAAGTTCCTTTCGACAGCCTGAGTCTGGTATCCCCACAAAACTAATACGACTGTGTAAACTCATGTTGAACAATACCAAAAGCTCCGTCAGGGTCGGGGAGGACCACTCCAAGCCGTTCGATACCAAACGAAGTTTTAGAAAAGGCGACTCCCTATCGTGCGACGGCTTCAATCTATTGCTGCAGAACTAAATAGAGAAGATACCAGCTGCTAGCGTACCCCAATGATATTGTTATCATTGGCCTAAATAACCGCAGCGTTAGTTCATTTTTCTCTAGACTGGATAAAGAAGCGAAGCATGTGTGTCTGGTAGTGAATGAGGGCAAGCAAGACGAAATATCTCCTGTGATGAAGCAAGCATTCGACGCACTCGTGCCTGTTGACGTCACGTTGGCAGCCATAACTTCGAAGTCTTAGATAATTTCGTCTATATTGGAACCAGAATTAACACCAACAACAAAGTCAGACTCGAAATCGAATGCAGAAAAACTCTTACCAACAGGTGCTACTTCAGACTGATTAGGAAATTGAGAAGTAAATTCTTCTCTCGACGAACAAAGACCAAACTCTACAAGTCGCTCATAATTCCCGTCCTGTTATATGGTGCACAAGCATGGACGATGACAACTCTTGATGAGTCGACGTTACGAGTTTTCGAGAGAAAGGTTCTGCGGAAGATGGACCATAAATCTTTCGCATTGGCAATAACGAATGACGCAGTCAATGGAACAATGAGCTGTACGAGATATACGACGACATTGGAATATCTGAACGAATTAATAGAAAGCGCATACGCTGGCTAGGTCATGATGTGCGAACGGATGAAAAAACTGCAGTTCTGAATGTATTCGACGCAGTACTCGCCGCGGAAGCAGAGGAAAAGGAAGACCTCTATTCCGTTGGAAAGACCAGGGGGAGAAGAACTTGGCTATACTTGGAATCTGCAATTGGCGCCAAACAGCGAAAGGATAGAACGACTGGCGCACTGTTGTTAACTCGGTTATAATCGCGTAATCGGTGCTTACTCCAATAAAGAAGATGAAGAAGATTTCAAAATTGTAATAAACATACTATGGTTTACCCTTGAATATGGATGAAATTAATCCATACCATGGTCAAAGTCTCTCAACCCAATTATAATGATTTCTAAATTTATTTTTACCTTATACAAGTATACCCAACATATTAAATTTGGCCGCTTTGGTTGAGTTTATGTCACATTTATCTTAGTTGAGCTAAATAAGTTGATTTTAATACCAGTGGCTTAGATATGAACGTTCAATTAAGCAAAAGTTTTTTACATAAATTTTTGAAAGCACCGCCCAGACGTTGACCCTTGTGAGAACATTAAACGTTTGCATATTCCCGAACTTAGCCTTCCTTACTTGTCTAATTTAACGCTTTCCAATAATTTTTTTAAAGCCACAAAATATTTGTCCTTCCTTTCTCAATTATAAATGTAAAAATACACTTCAGAGAACTCGTCATGAGTTCATTGATTCAATAGATAAAAATCCCCGACAAACTTTTCGCATCATAAACAAACAGTTACCAAACAAACACGTGGAGACCAAACTTCACACGAACACAAAGAAGGTTGTTTCAATATAGGAAATAAATTTTTAGCAATTCAGTAAGCGCGCTCAGTTTATATAGATCAGTACGGGTCGATTGGTTTTTGTGATAATTATTTATGTAAACATTCATTTAAAACTTATCTCAAAGATAAAACCACAAACGTTATTATAACACAGTGGCATTCAAACATTTCTTTTACTGTCGTTTGGCTCAGATTATTCAATTTTGTATTAGCTGTCTTCGGTTCGCCATTTCTCAGCTCACTTCTGCTCTCTTGGCAAAAAAAAAATACATGTAAGTCTCATTAGATGGACGAAAACACTCCAGCTCTGAAGTATTCGACGCAGTACCCATCGGGGGAAGCAGAGGAAGAGGAAGACCTCCACTCCGTTGGAAGGAAGGGGAGAAGGACCTGACTTCGCTTGGAATCTCCAATTGGCGCCAAACAGCGAAAGGATAGAACGACTGGCACACTGTTGTTAACTCGGCTATAATCGCGTAAGCGGTGTCTACGCTAATTAAGAAGAAGAAGAAGTCTCATTAGAGTATACCGAAATCTTCAAAACTACCAAATTTTGTTTTGCATATTTGACATCACTTTTATTATCGTGACTAAGGAGAATATGTTTTCATGTATTTTCAAAACTTAAAATCAAATGTAGTATTTTATAGAAAACAAAAATAAAAGGTTAAAGCAACGTTTTTTAATGCGAAAAAGTAATTTCCTCACTAGAAAAGAATCATAGCACTATAGCGCATGCGTCAGAAGACATGTTAGCGCAGGTTTACAACAGAAGTGCTGCCCGTTTGTGTGAACATCTTTTATATTTTATTCGATTCGCTGGAGCTCACCTTTGCCACGATATTCGGCTGACTGATCGTCTATTGCTGGGTCAGAAGCATAGATTCAAGACTGATCGCTAGTAATAATACGTTTAGTGACATTCTGGTAGTGGAAAAGTATTACGTTAACGTGAAGCTGTTTTGAAATGAAAATGATCTTTGAAAATGGTTCTCATTGATCGTTCCAATATTCTAACGATGCCAGCAAGATCTCAAACTGTTAATCGTTGATTCTCAAGCATCAAAGAGCTTTATTTTATTAACGTATTGATCATCAGTTTATGTCGATGGCCGCCATGGACTTGGTTCGTCGTCAACGCATTCTCGATTTTCTTGAATAACAAATCATTCAATCAAAATTATTTACTCACGACAAACAATTATCTTCGAAGTCCTTTTCTAACATTCAGTTTCAGCACCAGAAATTTGATTCCGCACACAAAATTTAATGGAATTTTTTTTTTGAATAATTTCACTCATTGGAAAAATCGCCGAATACTCATTATGTATTTCAGAAGGACAAGCCTATACTAAACACGAATGATAAGTTTGATGTCACTGACACTCATACTAACATAGAAAATAAATATTTCGTAGAATGGATTTTCGCTCGTAATTTTTTTGACCACAGTAATATATTAGCCTTTCGTTTTCGTCAACTCAAATCTCAAACACAAAAACAAAAAAAAAAAAAAAAAAAAAATTAAACCAAAAATCACAGCACTTTTCAAACATTTTTTTTTTAATATATTGTATATACTACTTGTTTCACTTCATTTACTTCACTCAAGTCCATAAAGGACACAGCTTTAACTATAATATAGTGCTATTTAAACATCTTTTCCTCAAATAATAACACTAACATAATCGAATAATTTGAATATTATTAGTTTTAATTTCAATTATCAATTTCCACTCACTTGATATCGTCCAGGAACGTCGTATGCTTCGGCGCAGCACATCCGTCGTCGGCAAATGATCGACAGCGCCGCTCGAACCGTGCGTATAATCCTTGATCCAGTCACCACCAGTGGAAGTGGTGGCTTGCAGCTCCCTGCAACAAGAGAAACAATTCCATTTGACAATCAGATGCATTTTCATTATGTCGGAAGAAAGTGGCGACAACAAAAAAAGCAATAAAATAACACTATCATTCGTAATATGTTTATGTAAACAATTAATATTTGATTAGAAAATTTTCGCGTTCGTCGTTTTCGCTGGTTGCTGGCTAAATGAGCGCGCGTGCGAATACATGCAAACGATTTGGTGGCACAAACGACCACACAGAAAATTAGCGGCAAACGCATTAATTGAAGATCAGTTAATAAGCACACACACACGCACACATTCATACATAGAAATACATTCAGATTTAGCGGCATTTAGTGGCGGATGAAGTTGGCAGCGCCGACACGTGTGTGGGCAAGCATTGTTTGTGCGGCAAAACATTTGCAATTAGTCAGTGAATTTGAGGCATGACAAGGCTGCGAATAATCGGCATTAAGTGCCATATGCGCAAACACAGACAAATGCAAATATGTACATACCACACATACATATGATTGACAAGTGTTTATTTCATATATTTGCATTCAATAATTTTATTATACAACTCAGTCCGCATGAGTTTGAAGTCTTTGCTGTTGCTGCTGCTGCCAGGTCGGGTCTGAGCCGCTGTTGGTCTGTCTTTGTGCTTAATAAGCGGTGTGGGACGCTTTGGGTTGGGCCGTTGTGTGCATCCGACAACGCCAACAATGAGCAATCAGCAGAAATATGGCAATCAACAGTCACAAAATATACCAATTTCGGTGCTGTAGACCATTTCAACAACAATAACAGCAGAAAGTTTCTTATACCAATGCTATTTATGAGCGCTGTGGGTATAGTGTGTCACATAAGACGATTAGAATTAATATGCATTAAACGTCTTCTAACGCCTAAGCTGCTGCCTCTGTGTGCTGCTGACGACAAAACTAAAGCTTGGCTTTTGGTTGCTGATTCTTGTTTGTGGTTTGTTGTTGGTTTGTTGTAGTATGCATGTGGGTGAGTGACGGTGACATAGTCTTGCAGACAAATTGCACTCGTAGCGCTTTTCATATACTCAGCTGCACATATGTTTATGCTAAAATATGCGTTATGTGCTCATATCTCTTCTTATGTAAAGAGGGAGTCTTTCATATACGTGTGTGCAGCTACTTTTGTACAAATTTTTCAAATAGAATAATTGCTTGCCATCACTGACATCACCTACTTGCGTCCACCATATTAGCTGACATAAATATACATACTCGTACTACATATGTGAAGAGTACATAACACATTTAGGTGTGCATAGTCAGCAAAAGCACGCAAAGCTTTGGCAGTGAAACACATTAAGTTGCACCTCAAAAATTTTATTAGTATATTTTAATTACTTCTGCTCAGCTAGATGTGCCAAATGGGTTCGCGAAGTTCATAAAGGTGAATTTTTCGCAGCAGACAAGTGTATGTTTGCTAATGTATGTGTACAGCTGCGTTGAAAAAAGTAGCACTACTGTGTGGAATAATTATTTGTCGAACAGTGAATTATAATGAAACAATTTTTTTTTTTTTTCATTTCGAACATCTCTATCACGCTCGTTTTATAATGCTCTTTCTCTCTCCCTCTCTTTTTTTCTATGCCGAGTGAGACACTTTTATTTAGTGAGTAAGCGATCATTATGCATTTTTTATCTCTTTCTAACTGTTTTTTCTATTTATAGACGAGAGCCTCCATCTTTCTCTCTTTCCAAAGTAATATACTAGTATTTAGAAAGAGAAATATTACAAATTTATTTATTGCTCCCTTTCAAACTTTCCCTCCCACTTTCCTTCTAATTTTGTCTCCTTTTTTGGCACAATTTCTCTCTCTCTACTTCTCTTCTTAGCGATGAACCAGTAGTTACATAGTGAAGTTTCATAAATTTGTTTATTTCTCTCTTTCCAACTTTGCCTTTTTCTTCTTTTTTAACTCTTTCTCGGCTTCCAGTGCACCCTTCTACACTCTTGCTTAGAGTTATAAATCAGTATTTAGTGATAAATTACAAAAACTCTTGCATCCTTCATAACTTTCTCTACCTTTCTCTCTTTTTAGCTCACTACCTCTCTCTCTCTTCTTTCTAGCTCTCTACGTCACTCTCTCTCTTATTTCTAACTTTCTCTAGCTCTCTCTCTTCTCTCTAGCTCTCTCTCTCTTCGCTCGCTATCTCACTCTCTTTTCTTTCTAACTTTCGATCTTCAACATGGATATGAAGGCTTGAGCTTACGACTTTGGTATCATATTTTTCATAAAGTATGCTATGCATTTATATTTCACACCACTGTTTTCATATGTGCATAATCCATTCGTTGCAGAGTCAGAGCCAATTAGGAAGTGGTACATTGTTGTTGCAAGCTTATTTCATAAAATACACTCCCTGACACAAAATTAGTGCACCTTCACACAAACACACACATACATACAAACATTTGTATTGCTTTTGATATTCTGCTTAATTCTACACGTGTATGTTTGAGGTTATACTCGCTCTGGCTGCATGTTACTTGCTCTACTGACATTGAACTTAAGTACCGAAGTTATGCTTTGGTTTGCACATGCTGAGTTGGATCTTTAACACTCTCCACTCTCCGCACTCGTGTTGCTGAAAGTAATTAGTTTTGGAATTATTTACACACGCACACTTGCACAAAGTTGCACTTCATCGTTTTGAGTGGTGAAAGCTACTTAATTTCAATATTTTATTTCTGTATGAAGCCCTGGAAATTACGCCGTTAGGAATTTGTGATTTATATGGCCATCATGTGCTTATTTAGTTTTTTATGTTAATAAGTTTCTGAGGCTCGCTAAAAATCTATTTGAAATGAAGTAGTATGTGCGACTTGTGGACCTTGAAGGAATATTACGTATGTATATCTTATTTTTTTTTTTTTGATAATTTGGTATTGTTTGATATTGCTTTGGAACCCTATTAAAACGCGTGGCAAAAAGCAGCCTGACTTCGTCCTTATTCAGAGCCCATAGGCTAATGGGGGCACATTTTAAATAAGAGATAAGATTAAGGCAGGTATAATTGGTAGGAAAACCTTGATTGTTTTTTTTGGTATCATCGCTACAATGAATGTATGTCTACTAGAAGAAAATGATATAGTCATAGTCAACGATTTCAGGAATCATCGATTTCTACCTAAGAACAAGGACGACATAAGCATCTTTACGGAATCTTGCCGCCGCGCATTAGAAGTGGTTGGTCCCATACGTATAACACGAAGTGGGGGAACAATTAGGCCCTCGAGCTTTAAAAGTCGGAGATAGATTGCAGGAAGCAGCTTAATATAGTCAAACTATTCCGACTGGCACAGTTATTACAATCTTTTAAGATCATATGAAGAATATATAAGAAAAGCAAAATTAATATATGGATTATGGTCTCGAGACTATGGCAGAAGCACCCCGTCGAAGGAAAATAATATCACAGTCTGTTTTTAACATTGAATGTCTTCAAAAGCTGTAGTTGGATACCATCAAAGTGAAAAGTCCTTAAACCTATTAAATGTTATTCACTTTTAAAGCAGCTCAGGGAATCGTGCTGTTGAGTACACAAAAGATACGAGATTACAGATGAACCCCATTCTTGTTGATTAGTATCACAAAGTAATGTATGCTCGACAATAACCAGTTTCAAGCCCTTCATATCTTCAAGACCTAACAGTATATTCCCAGCCCAATTACAGTTATCTTTGAACCATATAGATAATAGTCTGGACCTTGGACCCAATTGGTTCATACTAAAGTTTATATCTGTTTAAAATAATTACATTCAGTGAAATGTTGAAAATTTAATTTTTTATTATTTTAGAAAATTAAAGACTAGCAAGGACAGTGTGAAAACAAGTTAAATCGGACACTCAAAGCCCTTTCAAAGATTATAATGAAAATTATTAAAAGTGCCATGACTCTCCAAATAAAAATGTCAGAAGTATGAAACTTTCTCGTAAGGATATTACAGCAAATTTACATATAAATCGTTACAAATTGGCGAACGGGAATGAAATCATCCACTTTTCGAAGATATCCGATATTCCCCAGCAAATCTTTATCAATTTAAGCCAATTTTATAATACTTTATTGACATAATTTTACCTTAAAATATGTACATCAAGCATCTATGGAGATATCGATATCAAAATTAGACAAATCGTGTCTTCAAGGTGTGGCAGCTCCACATAAAATGGTAGAAACTGAACCTTTCAAGCTCAAACTTGCCGTAGGTGAGGAATTCTATGCCTAAGCTTAGCTTTTTAAGAAAAATATCGGAAAATATTCTTCTGCCAATTATCTGGTGTCTTGATAAAAATGGTGTATCCATCGGTTGAGTATCTTCCCTCAGCTTACATTTGCTTGAGACAATAATTTTCATTATTTCGGTTTAATTAATGCCGTACATATCGGTCAATACCTGAGCAAAAGTAAGCGAGACTCGGAAGTACTACCAGTTTGGTATACAAAATAGGTGAAATCGATCTATGAATTACTTCACCGCCCGATATAAACCGATTCCCGTTACTCTCGAAGACTTTATGCCGAATATATTGGTCAGTGTATGAGTTATCTTAAAAAAATGCATTTTTTCTCAAGCATACATGATTTAAGTAAAGTCATTTCAGGCCAGTTCTAATATATCGAATACAGTGAAATTCAACTTTCTGGTTGTTTTCAACCTGTATATATTGCGTCATATATAGTATGTGATAGTTTTATTAAGTTGAATGGACATGTCTTCTTGACCACGATATGATTCATTACGATGATAAGAAATGCGACTGAAATCGGTCGAAACCTTGATTGAATTTTCTCTTATAATCCACAAATATAGAATTTGAATTTAGTGCCTTTGGATTTGTTTCGGTATTACTCAATCAATTCATACAATTTTAATAAAATTTTCGCTTTACTGCATTTCAATATCTGTCCAAATATACATATTTTCTTCGTCCTCCACATTTTTGCCTCCAATTGAATTATGAACCTATTGTTTGGGCTCAACAAAGGCACCTCATCAAAGAGAATAAAGAAAATTTTTCAACTATTGTGAACTAAACCCAACCTGCCTTTATGTAATTACCCACAGCTTGATTAAAATGTAATGTGGTGTTGTTGCTCTTCTGGCACAATATAATTCTGCTGATCGACTAAATTGCTTTTTAATGTCGAAGGTTAAATTATTTAATTCAATATTCGTGTCTTTTGCGAAAAACAAAACAATTATCATTTGAAAGGACATAAAGTCATATAGAAATGTCAACCCACAATCGTGATATATAATATATGAAAATGTATTTAATTGTGTCTATAAGAGTAGCTATGTGAACCAGTGCATTGGAAAGTGACAGACAAATGGCACGCTAAAGCTATTTCCTAAATACACAGCCTTGTGAAGACCCACTTATGTGATTGTTTCCTTAAATGAGCGGACTGTGCATTGGAAAATAATTTTTCTTTCACATATGCATGTCTGTGCTGAGAGGGGCAATATTTGAGGGCCCTGTGAGAAATTTGTTAAGTAGCAAGACTTTTGGAAGGCAAAGGAAAGGCCATCAACAATCCAAACACAAAAAATATCATATAATTGCCATACTTCCAAAACCGAATTAATGAATATAACTCATGCTTTTTGCCTAAAACAACTTGTTTTGAAACATTTCTAAGAATTCTTATGTCACACTCTGCGAAATTTCGTTTTTAAATGACATTTTGTTTTTACTAATGGGCAACTGTGCTGAAATTAACTACTTTTCCAATCAATTTCAAGAATTTTCATATTTCCTACAGGGATGCCGGTTGGCATTTGCTGCATATCTAATAACACAACAGCAACTATTAAAAATTCATGTAATTTGAACAATACAAAGTCGACAGGAAGGACACGAACAGGTGAAAATAGTTAGCTCGGAGAGTTTTGCGAATATTGTCAGGATATCTGGCATTTTTATTATTATGCAATTATTGTTGTTTGTGCTCGGTTAGAGCTATCAACTGACAACTAATATGGTTTTTATTCTTGATTTTCTAACAGCTTGACAGTTGAGAACAACCTCATTTTCTGATAGCATGCATTTTCATTTAATAGGTTTTCTAGCCTGCAAGTAACGAGGATATACCCTTCTTAGTCTTTGACGAATTCGTAGCGAATATGTCGGTCAATAAGCTTAATGAAACTAAATAGGATTGCTTTCTTAAAATATATAAAACCTATACCTTCGTTATTCTGGTTGACCAACAAAAGAAAAAAAAAAAACTAGAACAACAGACTAATATATACAGTAACCGATAAACATTTTAGGCATCCCAATATTTTCTGTATTTTAAGCCCAAAAGGTTAAGCACGCCTTGCATCAAAAGTCGATCTAAAACCTAGGCTTGGGTACTTTGGTATCTTTGCATACTTTGATTTTAATTCAAAATACATGTATTGCTATTTCGCTGAGCCTAGCCCTGGCAAGGATTTCTTCCCTGATATACGTTTGAGTGAGGAATGGTAGGGAAGTCGCTGAAAGAGAAGGGCGTTTTTAGCTTGAAGAAAGGGTTGGTTGGTCGAGGCGCATATTGCCGACAATTCCGCTTTTCATTCAGGCTTTCTGCGCAGATATGACTGCCATTAGGCCGCAATAGATTGCCACCTCTTTCAGAGTGTTGACTATCAGACAAGGAGACTATATTAGCTTTGAGACCGCTCAAAACTTGTTAGGTTATGTTTCGGTTTCCTATCTCTACTGCATAACAACTTTCGTTTGACTTCTTGGTCATAGTGAAATTGCAGGAAACTCCAAGGCTAATGAGCTTGCTGGGTCAAGTACTTTAGTCTCTCTACCTACATGCCGATCAGGAATGGGTAGGATATCTTACTGGCCTCTTGCGGTTGTTGGGCCTCAGGCGGGCTCGGCAGGCGCTAGTCAAATAATAGCAAATATGCAATTGCAAAGTCCTTCGGATCGTTTGATGTGTAGTGAACTACTCGCCTTTGGCAAAGTTCACATTTAAATTGTTATAGGAGCTCTAAGCAGAAACCCGAGCGGAACTCATGCGGTGAGATTAACCACTTTACCGAATGACAATTTCTTAAGCTGTTTGAAAGATGATGATATAGAATCTCTCTTTTCTATTGTGCTGCTTTTGTCAGATTAAGGCTAAAATACCTCGGATTTCACACTTTTAGTCATTCAGGTGAAATGGCAGAAAGGAAAGTAGGAAAATGTTCAAGCCGCTTTATAGAGTGTTAATAGTCGACTACATGAGCTCTAACCTAACTTAACCTAACTAAAAAAGTTTTCGATATTTCTACTCATATATTTCGAACAATTTTCACAAACACCTAAAATTAGCCTGTCTATAAATACACCAAAGTTGAACGGTGCATTTGCAATTTTCGGCACAACTTTTACCACGCAACAGAGTTGCCATAATATTTGCACAATATCACCCTGAAACTTTTCGCTGAGTGTGAAACTCAATTAAGTCGTCAACACTAAGAAACTATATAAATTAAGAGAAATAAACACAGCAGCATTTACAAAAACAATTGCAACAATCGGCAGAAGTGCTGTTGTCTGTTGTCTATAGAAATAACTAGAATTTACAATACATTTAACACCAATGACAATATCAACAATGTCGGCCGCAAATGAAATCAATTTATTTCCGAATAATTGTTGTTGTCGTTAATATTGACAACAAACGAGGTTTTACGCGGAATCTGCAAATCAAGATGCATTGCTCTGTTGTTATCGGCGTTTCTTGCTGTCGTTTTGTTTTTCAATTTATGGAGAATAATAAACGAGAATTGTGACAAGTGAATAAGAAACAAGTAGCCTTATGGGTAGTGTCTACTTGTTCCAAGAAAGCTCTATCATTAAATTGAATGAAATATTGTTTACTAAAGCAAAAATAGTTGAAGGATCATGCAGAAGTACAATATTATGGTTTTGAAAACTATTCCAGTAATTTTTGTTGTAAGGCTATAACGGTATAGAGGCAATCTAGAAACAAGACAAAGGAATGTTGTGGCCACATTGTGAACCTGTCAAACGTTCACAGCAAATTCTAAAGAAAATATTTGTTGTTTATAACACCGTTGGCACTTTTTGCCGTCAAAGGTATTTCAGAGAAGCTGTATTTCAGATAAGCTGTATTTCAGAGAAACTGTCTTCATGTCTGTACGAGGTGTGTTCAAAAAGTATCGTGAATTTTGTGTTTTTTTCAAAAATTATTTATTTATTCATGAATATCTATTTTGTCCCCTTCAAAGTAATATCCATGAGATATTATACACTTGTACCAACGGTTTTTCCAATCTTCGAAGCATTTCAAAAAATCATTTTTTTTTTTATCTTCTTCAGCTTCTCCTTCGATGTCGTCTTTATCTCGTCAAGAGAAGCGTAACGTCGTCCTTTCATGGGCCTCTTCGGTTTAGGGAAAAAGAAAAAGTCACAGGGGGCCAGATCTGGGGAATACGGTGGCTGCGGAATCATTAGTGTGTTGTTTTTGGCAAAAAAGGCGCGCACAAGCAACGATGTGTGTGAGCAGGGGCGTTATCGTGGTGCAAAAGCCAATTTTTGTTCTTCCACAAATCCAGGCGTTTCTGGCGGATTGTTTCGCGCAAATTGCGCATAACTTGCAGGTAATATTCCTTATTGACCGTTCTTCCCTGTGGCAAGAACTCATGATGCACCACGCCCCTGCAATCGAAGAAAACTGTCATTTACGATTCGCGATACTTTTTGAACACACCTCGTATACATTATTGCTATGGAGCCTGTTAATTCAAAATATCTTCATATTCTAAATTAGACAATTCGTGAACCAGATTGACAGGAACTTGATATTTGTCGTGTTGATATAGAAAGTATGGACTTGATATGTTTAATCTAGTGAGACCATTAGGAGTACGATAACGCTACGGTAAGCAAATGATGGAAAACCTAATGCTGGTTAAGTACATAAAGAATCTGGTGGATGGTTTAAAGACACGCAGTTGATGTAAATCTTTCTATGTACTATTTAGAGCCTTAAGGAAAATCTATTTGGATAATATTCGACATCAAATAATAAAAAAAAAAATTTTGGGTAGTCGAAAAAGTTGTTTCGTATTTTGTCAAAAGATCAAGCTGCAGTCATAAGTCTTTAGTGCTACTAATCGCATTGTGTTATACCGTATATTGTTAGAAAGGTGAGATTTAAGCTTCATTCAACCAAAAAAAAAAAAAAAATTCAGGGAAGTTGAAAAAAGTTATAGCTGTTCAAAAATGAGTGAAAATAATGAAGAAACTCGCTATATTTTAAAATTTTTGTATAAAAAAGGGGAAGAATGTCACATAAGCCACCATTGAAATTTGTGAAGTTTACGGAGACGATGCTGTATCAGTTCGTGTAGCACAACAATGGTACGCTCGCTACCGTTCTGGAAATTTCGAAATTTCGATTTACACTGATGGAGTAATGTCTCTTGCGGAGAAATGGCAAAAAGAAATGATTAAAATCGTACCTATTTGGTTCATTAAAGTTCATTATAAATATAACAAAAAATTGTTCAAGTTGGATGGGAAATACGAAAAAACTTTTTCGACTACACAATAGATATAATCGAAAATACGAAAAGACTTTTTCAACTACGAGGGCTGCTATATATATTTCTGGCCTAGGCAACACTAAGTGTTGCCAGGTGCAATCTGACATTTCCATTGGAAAGTTTGACATTTTTTAGCATAACACCACTCAGAACGTTTTGTCATTTAATCGTGAATTGTTTTATTTACAGGGAATTAAAACATTCACCTCGGCCAAAAAATGGAATTAACTCGTGAACATTTTCGTGTGATTATTTTTCACAACTTTCAACGAGGATAATCACAACAAGAGTGCATCGATGAACTAAAATCTTTGTATCATACATACAGCATACATTCGATATTGCATGAACACCTGGCCGTAAAAAAGGTTTGTTCTCGTTGGACCCCGCACAATTTGACAATCGCTCAAAAAAAAAGGCTCGTGTGGATTAGTGTAAAGAAATGCTGAAAAGTACGATCGCGGTGCTTCAAAAGACGTTTATAAGATCGTCACAGGTGACGAATCATGGATCTATGCGTATGAGCAATCGACCGTGTGGGTCTTCCAAGAGGAGCCAAATCCAACGAAAGTTGTTCGTGGAAGAAGCACTTCGGAGCAAAAGGTCGCCTGTTTCTTCGGCAAAACTGTTCATGTGGAGACTGTTCCGCTTGAGCAACGTAGGACGGTCAATTCTGAGTAGTACACCACCATTTGTTTGCCTGAAGTCTTCGGAGAAATTCTAAAAACGAACAAGAGAAGACGAATCATTGTACAACATGACAATGCGAGCTCTCACACATCGGCTCAAACCATCGGCACCCAATGGCTTCTTTTTATTCCCATACATCAAGAAAATAATGCGTGGTCAACGATTTTCGTCGCCAGAAGATGCTGTTGAAGCATTCAAAAACCATGTTTTGGAGGTGTGTCCATCGGAGTGGAAAAGGTGCTTCGAAAATTGGTTTGAGCGCATGCAAAAGTCTATAAATCTTGATGGAGAATAATTTGAAAAACAATAAAACCATTTTCGTTGATAAATATTCCTATTTTCATTATTAGGCCAGAAATATATATAGCTGCCTTCGTACCCAATTAATATAATCCTATACTATCTCGCTTAATTTTTGGTGATACGTACAACCGTTAGGTGAAAAATCTATTAAACTTTCTAGCAACATGTTGTAATAGTATGAAAATACTTTCAGAAAATATGAAGGGAAACATGATTATACAAGTTTTTTTTTAAAGAAACTTAGTGTAAGCCGCTCCAAAAACATAAAACGCGTTTTTCTCCATAGACTTTTTAGGGTTGGTGCGGAAACGGCTTGACTAATAACTGGAAATATATCGTCACCTAAAATGCAAAATAACGTATCATCATCAAAAAATTCGAAATTGAATTTCTTATTGATTACGCGTCATTACTTCAAATTACATACATAATATTAACATTTTCAGGTTCTGCGCTCAGATATGAACCAGTTTTAACCAATATTAAAAATTTTTCTTGCTCATGTTCCATTTTATTTCGTGTTTCATTCATGCCACTGTAAATTTCCGAAAATGTGGTTACGTTATTTTGCATTTCAGGTGACGATATAAATAATAATTTCTTATTTGTTGGTGGATTTGAAATAGTTTAGACAGTTTTTGTTGGTCCTACTTGAGATCAGCTCCGAGATCAAAGCAGTTCCCACATTTTTTGGAGTAAATTCCCGATTATTAAATTCTGATGATAATTGATCAATTCTTTAAATTAATTATTAGAGATATGCCTCTTCAAAAAAAAAAAACAAAAACCAAAAAAAAAACGATGGAACGTAATTTTTCTCAATTGCCAGTTGATATAAACCCTTATTGATTATTGTTCAATAGTATAGAATATTAAATAATTTTGTACATTACTAACGCTTTTAAACGCATTGAAACTTTTGTAATAAAACAAAAATATTATAAAATAAATAATATTGCGCCCAAAGGTATGCTACGAATTTGGGAAATTATTAAAAAAGGGTTACCATATCGACAAACACGCAAATTAGATTGTCACATGAACAACGAAAACGGATTATAACAAATAAATAACTCTTACTTAGTTACAATTACGTGAACAGAGGACGAGCAACAAAACGAACACATACACACATGTATACATGCATAGACAATGCAAACATATGCAAGTATGCAGTTTTCCCACTTACATTTGCTTGTGACACACCACACACACCCAATCGGTGGTGCGCGAGGTGAACTCACGACACGCTTTACACACGCGCAACTTGCAGACGCGACACGGCGCGCCACGATTCGTGATGCGCCCCAATTCGGTGTTGCAGCGCGCACAATGCCGATTCGATTCGCAATGCAACAATGGATGATGGCTACCAATGCTACTTGTGCCTGTTGTTGTTGTATTTATTGTGCCTGTTGTTGTGATTGTTGATGTTATTATTGTTGTTGTCGCCATATTGTGATTGTTCAATTCGTACTGTTGTTGTTGTTGTTGCTGTTGGTTATCTTGTTGCAATGGATATTGTGGATTCTTTTGTGTGGCATCAAGTGGGCCGCCCATGCGCAGAGCGCCCTTCCGACGCAGCGAATACAATTCGGCACGCAAAAGCCTGTCGTTTCATTAATCCGGTTGAATGGATGCATGCATGTGTGTGTGTGTGTGGGTAAAAGCGAGTGAAAGAAGAATTGAAAAAGTGTAAGGGAGAAAGTGTGTGTTCGGAGAGAGTGGGAGAGAGTGAGAGACAGCGCGCGCATTGCGTTTTTTACAAGAATTCGTGGGTGATTCGTGTTCCGTTGGTGTTTGCGGTTAATTAACGGCAAAGTTTCGATTGACAGCCGGTCGTCGGGGTCGACGGATGGGCGTATGTGTGTGTGTTGGTGTGTGCGTTAGGAAGAATAAGGCGTATGCGTGTGTGCGGTTCGTTGTGTGTTTGTGGTTGATTTTTGTTGTGAAAAGTTTGTTGGTTGGTGGCGTGTTGGTGAGTAGGCGGCGTGTAGGTGGCAGGATGAATTAGCGTTAATTTTTCGTTGTTTCAGGTTATTGTTGTTGGCATTTGTGGTTTCAAACATTCGTGTTGTTGTTGTTTTTCAGTAAAGTAATTTTGTTGTACATGCGATAGGTGTCATGTTGACGTGTCAAACAATTAAAATCGAAATTTGCGAAAGAAAACGAAAAAGGTGGAAAAGTAAAGAGCAAACAAGTGTAGCAGCGCAGCAAAAAGGGATGAAAAGAGAAGAAAAAGAGTATTAGTAAGTTAAGTTTTGCTAAGAATCTGTTTGGTTTTTTAATTAGTTAAATTTTCTTGTACTACATACGTGTTATTGTAATAGTTTAGTAGTATATAAGTGCATTGGAGTACAGTTATACAAAGTTTGACATTATAGGCGGACGACACCTTTTAAAGAGAGTGGGCTTATATAAAATAATTGTCTACGATTCACAAAGCTACTTGTGTTGGAGAAAAGTTATTAATATCTAAGATTAAAAAACTAGCCTTAAATTCATATATATTCTATTTAAGCTGTCAACGTTGTATAAATATTGGGTCTCGCACAACTATACTTGTGCGGCTTGCCAAGAGACGATGCAACTTGTATATGATTTCATTGTTTCAATATTTCGAAATTGCCTTGGAAAAAAATTGTTCTGATGCATCTCGTTTAGTATGTGTCATTCATTCATTCTATGACCTTCATTGAAGCGTAATCAACAATAATTTTTTTCTCTTAAATATGTCCAATCAGGTGCCTGATTTATTTCCGAGAATATCTTCTTTACTACTTTAATATGACGACAACCTCTGCCAAAAAACATATTATTTTTGTGCAAGTTTGTGGCGAACATGTCATGGCTGAGTATATGTGCCCAAATTGGTTTGTGTGATTTGAAAGTGGTAATTTTTGTTTGGAAGTTGAAGAACGTCCCAGTCGGCACAAAAAGTTTGGAAATGAGGAACTGGAAATATTACACGATGTAAATTGCTGCATAAGACAAGAAAAGCTCCCAGAATTTGGTAGTCGAAAATTCTTTTCGTATTTTGCTACCAATCATTTAACTAAAAAAATAAATAAATTCGGAGAAGTCGAAAAAAAGTTACAGCTGTTCAAAAATTAGAGAAAATAATGAAGAAATTTGCTTTATTACAGCTGTTCAAAAATGAGTGAAAATAATGAAGAAATTCCTATATTTTGAAATTTTTGCATAAAAAAGAGAATAATGCCACGCAAGCCAACAATGAAATTTGTGAAGTTTTATGGAAACGATGATGTATAGGTTCGTGTAGCACAACAATAGGTTCACTTGCTTCCGTACTGAAAATTTCGAAATTTCGATTTACACTGATGAACGTTTTACAGTGGTGAAATAATGTGGGATTTGTTATTATAAATATTAAAAAAAAAAATATATTAAAATTTTATTAGAAATGCGAAAAGACTTTTTTCGACTATCCAATATGTCAGACCTGACTAGCCTGCCAGATAAACAGCAGAGACAACAATCCCTGACGTAACAAAATGCTCTGTATTTGGTGAGATCTGAAGAGCGTGCTGTATTATGAGCTTTTAAAACTGAATGAAACCATAAGTAAGGAATGCTATCGAAATCTTCTCATCAAATTGAACCGAGCTTTCGCCGAAAGATGCCCGGTATTTGTGACCAGACACGAGGCAATAAGTTTTCTTCAATCAAGACAACAGTCGCCCTCATATTGTAAGACCGCTTAAAACTATTTAAAAACCACCGGCTGGTAAGTTTTTCCTTACCCCCTTAGATATTATATCTTTAGATAGGTAGTACTTTCACTAGTACTATTTCTCATGTTTTTCTTAAATAAGCTTCAGACTATTTATTCAATAAACGTTCAAATTTTGAAAAAAAAAAAAAAATCCGCATGAATATAGTTATAGACTTAATATAAAAATTTTCAAATACAGAGTTTGTACTTTTTTTTACTTCTGAGTAAATTAAAATATTTTAATGAAGAGGCCAATTTTTTCGAACACTTCTTCTTTACTGGCGTAGGCACCGCTTACGAGATTATAGCCGAACATTTGCAGAAATACAAATTTGTACAAAGTCTCAAGGGTATAAGCAGGTATTATTTGACAACATTTCTTCGAATGAGAATCTTTGACGGCGGTATGGTGCCAGTAGACAAATTAACAGTGAGCTCTGAGCTAATTTTACCTTTCTCTCAGTGTTATGTCAATCTGCCAGTAGAGTCAAAATTTTAAAGTAGAAATAGAGGTAGCGCGGTCATAATCGATTGCCACATATGATAGCCGCCATTCTGTCATTCGATGTAGTGGAAGGAGTCAATCTGCAGTTAACTATTTTTCCACAGTTTTAAATTAATAATATCTTGGTACAATTAGTATCTTTATAAGACACGCTCAGACAAGTTAATTACTGAATTATCGCGGACTCATTCTGTACTTGTAGCGCTGTAACAAAAATCTTACGGAAAATTTCGATATGCTGCTTGAAGTTTCATTCATGGGCCTGCTTATTAAAGGCTTGGTTATGCACTGTGGTTTTATTTTAGCTAAGGAGTTACAAATTGACTTTCAACAAAGCTAATTGAGTAGGATTAAAACTTTTCTTTGAGACATTATATGCGACTACTATGAGAAAAAGTAGTATGATTTTATTCATAACTAGCAGCCCGTCCCGGCATCGCACGGGGTAGGCAATTATTTATTTTTGGAAATTTGGATATAAAACACTTTTTTTCACAAACATTTTTATTTGTATTAGTAAAATTCCACAGTTATATTTGTATGTAAGTCTATTTATGTTCGATTTCTTTGATGGCTTAAGTGGCGGGCACTTTTGAAAAATTAAAAAATAAAAATAATAATAATCAAAAAATGAAAATAACAGTAATAAATAATGAATTCAGTCGTTTTACAAATATTTTTACCACTGCACGTGCTCAATTCTGCTTAATAGCAGCAACAACGTCGAATTCCTTACTTTGATTCTATTGGCTCTGTTAGCCGCCAAATCGAACATCATACAGAATTAAATTTGCACCTCTCTATACTTTACATTGTCTGGCCCGACGCGCTTTTCAGAATGCATCGCAAACAACGGCCACGGCGCTATGGCGGTTTTGTTTACTTTTTGAATTTTTTAATTCGTAAAATTTTTTGAATGGAACGTCCAATTTAAAAACTATTTTATAGGTAGTTAAATGGTCTTGACCATAAAATAATTTATTTGGATAAGGATTAATATAAACACACAAATAACATGGTTTGAATTTGGTTAGCATTTTCATTAATGTTTAAAATGAAAAAAGTTGTTGTAGTGACATAACTACAATAGTTGGACATATGCTACCGCGGAGTTTTTTGTAGACATTATGATGTTCTTCAATATTGTTGTATATTATTTTTTCTATCGCTAATAGTTTCGGCAGCGCATTCGACGAAAGACATTTTAAGACTCATTTTTCTACTCCTTCGGTTAAATTGTTCAAATTTTAGCAAGGATCCCTAATTTTTTTCAAAATGAAATGTAGCCTATGTCAAATTGGAAGAATATAGCATTATATTGGTGAAAGAATTTTTTAAATCGGCCCTGTACTTTTTGGGCCTATTCATTACAAACATACAAACATACAAAAATAGGTACAAATCTTTCCTCTTTATAATATTAGTATTGATTTGAAAATTCTAAATTTATAATTCAAAATGTATATCCTCCCCTTCGAGGTAATCCCACTTGGCTACAATGCACTTGTGCCAACGTTTTTTTTTCAATCCTCGAAACATTTGTTAAAGTCAATTTCAGTAATAACCTTTAATGCGCGTAGCGTTTCCACATCAATTGACTCTAAATGATTTTCTCGGAGCAATCGTTTGAATTTGCAGAATAGCCAAAAGTCAAACAAGGCTAAATCAGGCGAATATGGTGGTTGTGCTATGATATTTTTTGGAAATTTGGTAAAGAATCAAATACAGTATGAGACGCTGCTTTATCGTGGTGCAAAAACCAAGAGCTTTTGACTCATAATTTCGACCTCTTTTCACGAATAGCTTCGAGCGAACGGCGCATAACACTCAAATAGTATTGCAGTTGTTATTGTTGACAGTTTGGCCAGTCGGAAGGAATTCGTAGTGTGTGGTGCACTATACAATAGAAAAAAAGTTTCAACATAACCTTGATTTTTGACCTACTTTGGCGTGTGTTTTTTCGTAAGCATAGATTCAAAACTCATCGCCAGTATTAATACCTTTGATGACTTCCTGGTAGTAGAAAAGCATTACGCACGACGCTGCGAAAGAATTGAGTGATGTTGGTACCAAATGTGCTTTCATTTTGTTTAGACTCAAATAATATTTCCAAATGGTTTTTACTGATCCTTCCGATAGTCCAACGATGTCATTAAGATCTCTGACTGCTTTTCGTCGACTCCCAAGCCTCGATTCCCTTGTACTATCGAGGTGTTGATCATAAGTTGATGTTGATGGCCGTCCTGCACGTGGTTCATCTAACAACTATCACCCAAGGTCTTTTTCAACATTCTGAATATTTCGACAATAGAAATTTGATCCCGTACACAAAAATTAATGGAACTTCTTTGTTGAATAATTTCACTCATCTTAAAAATCGGTGAATGCACTTTATGTACTTCAGAAAGACATAAAATTATTATTAACGCTAACCTATATTTTAATGTGACATTTGACAACTAAGAAAAAAAATCAAATACTTAATACAAACATATAGAAATAATATATTATTGCAAATAAGTATGTGCTTTGAGTAAGTATATATAAACAACTATCGGAATTAGCGAAAGTTAGTGAATAAGCGAAAATGTTCATTTGTAAAAGGTTTCACCAATTTTGATTTTTTACGAGGAGTGATTCAGAAGCTAAGGTTTTTAAACATATTGCGACTGCTACTGATGATGATGCTAATACTGAAATTGATATCGGATGCTGGAATTTAAGAGAATTTATCTGGGAAATTGGTACCATTCAATGTTGGATATGGTATATTGTGGCTTTTATCCTGGATTTGAATTTTCGATACTAGATACGCATAACTAATGCGCTATTTGGATATTCGATATCGGATATTATTTATGTCAAATTAAGCCATGATTTATGATTTAAAAAAAGTTTTTCGACATTTTTGAAGTAAGCATAGTTATATAAATACGGGACTTTGCGCTAAATACAGTTATATAAGTACTTTTCTGACAATAATTTTTCTCTTGATAATAATTTTTCTCCTTTCACATATTCACAGGCACTAAAAACCCGACAAGCAAACGAAAAATTTCAATTGCTTCCAGTCATCTATCATCCTGTCTGCAGCGCTTGTGGCAAAAATACACCCACAATCTGCACAAATAATCATGTGATATAATTCGTGTTTTTGTGTGTCGTCGGTTAGACAGGTTTTTATTTATTTGCCGGCAACTGAACCATTGAAATTAGGTCACAGCATGCCGAAGCGATTTACACAAGGAGAATTACGACGAATTTCTTGATGAAATTGGAAAAAAGTTTAAGTGAAAAATGTTGAAGGAAAAAAGGAAAAAGGCATACTTTATGGGTAGTATTTTAAAGTAATTAAAAATTACAAGCTTTACCTAAAGGTGAGCACACATTTTTCAGTGAATTGCTTTTGTTTAATGCATATGGCGAATGGGCAAAGCGTCAGCTGAGGCAAGTGTATAAGAGAAGTAAAACTCACTGAAAGCTCAACTCAATCACTTTTCAGTTCGTTGCATGTCTATAATGGATTGAGAAAGTTTTGGAATCATTACGCGTTAATTCAAAGTGTAAACTTCCTTGCTACCTGCTGATTGCAGTTAATTAGAGTGATTTATTTTTGTGGAATGTGGTTTAAAATTATTCATGTGCTATTTGCAAAAGGTTTTACAATTAGAGTTTATTTACTTGTTTTTGAAATGTGTTTGATGGTTGTACCAATAAAACTTCAAGCTTTTCCAATTTACAATAATTTTTTTATAAATGAATTGTAACTGTTGTGAAAACTAGTCTAAAAAGAAGCTTACAAAATTAAAATACTCAAAAACATAAAATGTTGCCTACATTTCGGCTCCCAAAAATGCATTACTCAGAATTTAGCCAAGTCGCACTCGTATGCTATAACACATTTATACCTGAGACAGACATGTAGTAAGAATACAATAGTAAAGGTATCATGGTATTCTGTTTACTACGTTGATGACATACATGGCAATGTAGTAAACTCAAATACTACCTTTGTTTCATAGGCATTAAATATTTCAAAAAAAAAATTTAAACAATAAATATGTATGTAGATGTGTGTTATGGAGAAAATAAGTACAATTATTTCAAATAATGTAAAGTTAATAAATTTTATACACAAAAAAGCGATTTGGTTAAAGTCTTTCTAATATCCTCACATAAAATGAGACATTTCCTGCCTTTCCGGAAGAAAAATTGTGAAAAATATTATGTTTTCCATTTCAATAATTAATTTTTTAAGTAATTTTGATAGAATATTTCGAAAAGCTTTTGTGTAAAAGCTTTTAGGAAAGTTTGTTATCTTTTTTTTAGCTGTGTTTATACAAATACTACAAGGAAACATCATAGTATTGTTACCAGCAGAATACTACATTGCTCATATGGTATTTTGCTAGTATTTGGTGACACACATATGGTATTTGTACCATATATGGTATTGGTACTACATGTCTGTCTCGGGTATTACTAAGTTTTACTGAAAATTACGAATGAACCTAAATTTATTTTTAATTGTAATTTCATTCAATTGTAAGTCTATTATAAGTCACCAATATTATATAATGAAATTGCTATAAAAAAGTTAAATAACAAGTTAGAACAAAAAAAAAAAAAAATTGTTTGCGCACCGAAGATACTATTTCAGCTGTGAGTCGGACTTAGAAAACCCGAATGATTCTAACCGCCATCGTGTGCAAGAATTAGAGCTGTGCCCATACACCTTATGGAAGAGTTCACGTAGGTATTTTGGTTTGCGTGCTTATAAAATCCAATTCTTGCAATAATTGAGGCCGAATGACCATCGAGCGCTTAGCACTTTCGATGAATGGACCTAAAAAGAGATGACCACCGGTCCTGCTTTTCTCAAGAAAATTTTGTTTCAGCGATTGAGTTAATTTTTCGTGGAAAATTGTCTCACTTGTTGAGATGATAAGCCACAAACGATTGTTGATGTGATCTCAGAACAGAAGAAATTATAAATACCTATTTCGTCATAGTACAGTCAATGGGAAACAATATGAAGTCATAACTTATGAATTTTTCGTGGCTCCATTTGATGATCTTGATGTGGACGGCCTTTGCTTCCAACAAGTGCAAGTAAGTTAAATGATAATTTAACGGGCCTTTGATTAAAGCGCTTATTTAAACCGTAAAAATATCAATAAAATAAAAATATTATTTTTATACATGTATTCTTGATCGACTTGAAACTGAATTGCAACTCTGCAGGTTGTTGTCTACACTATAAATTTGGCTGTGTTTAACTCTGTCGGTTGTCGTTCAAACTGTATATTTGGTTGTGTGCATAGATAAAATACAGCCTGTCAAGTAAGAGCATGGTCGCGTTAATTTATAAAAAAAAAATATTTTATGAGACTTTGGTATTTATACATACATTGTACACATTACAAACAATAAAGCAGTTTGGTCAATAATGTGTCCAGTCACCACCGGCGACGATAATTGCCTGGCATCTCCGAGGCATGCTTTCTACTAATTTGACAGCGTATTCTAGTGACAAGGAACTCCAAATCTGACGAATTTCGGAAGACAGCTGTTTCAAAGTGTATGTGCGTCTTCTACGAAGCTTCTGTTTAATGCATGCCCACACATTTTCAATAGGGCTTGCATCGGGCGACTGCGACGATTGATTGAGCTTTCCACTTGAGTACAGAGCTCGCTGCGGTGTTTAGGATCGTTGTCCTCCTGCAGAATCCAATCTTTTTTTTTTCTGATGTACCATCGTTTGGCAGATGGCACTAAAGCCTTTTTGTAGATTTTTATCATTTTATCGGCATTTAGGTTGTCAGTAAAGAGGTACAAAATGCCGAATCTCTGTTTTGAGAAGCAGCCCCAAAGATGTACCTTTATTCCATGTTTTACGGTCCTCTGAACAAGCCTCTTGGTGGAAGTTGACCAAGCTTGCGTGCCCATATAGAACATTCATCAGTAAAAATTACATTTTCAAAATCTCTATCAATATTCTTGTGTGCACAAGCGAGTCGCTTTGCCACAAGTTTTTCAGTCAAAAGAGGCTTCTTCATTGTTTTGCGTCATTTTGGATCATGAGTATGAAGAAGAGTTCGGCTAGATTCGTAGGATATATCTAAACCTTTGGTATTCATTTTGCTTGTCCTTGCCGATTGTTAAAGCAGGATTCCGCGAAAACAGATTCACTATACCTTTTTCATCTTTTTTGTTTACTTTTCTATCGAACCACGTTTTGGTAAATTTATCGACAATTTTAGCCACTATATTTCGCTGTAGCCACTTCTATACAAATGGCTTCGACTTGCTCATATATTTAACAGCCGCTGATTACGACATTTTGGGTGGATGCAAAGGAATACAGCGACGCGTGCTTAGCACTCATGGCGTTTAATGTGATTCTCTTTCAAAAGATCAACGACAACTGAACCTTCGTTTAGAATGCATCAAGGATAAAGCTTCCCTCTATCGGCTGGTGAAGGAATTAGAGCGAAATCCTTCATTAACTCTAGGTAAAGTCGACCAAGCTCTTACGTGACAGACTGTTGGAATCAGCTGATTAATTTTAATCATTAGAAAAAATACAAAATAAAGAATGCAAGCAAGTATAGCAACTGATCGTTATTTGTGCCTGTCATTGATTGAGTAGCCGGCTGTGCGAAAGGCCTAAACTGGTTTCTCAAATATAATTTTCATGTTCTAAATTAATTCGGCTATGCAAAAAGGCAATTATATTTGTTCTTAAAAATGACATATTTAAAAAATACCATTTATTCTAGTAGAAAGAAAGAACAAGACGAATGGAGTAAAAGCCAAGTCAAGTCTGATATCCCCATCAAATTAAAGTGTTAAAGCCAAAATTGGACTGCATTTTTTACAGGCAATCAAAAAGTGATTACTTGTATGAGCGATAGATCAAACAAGTTAACAATATCGACCACATAACGCTTATTGTTATGGTATTACTAGTAGATTTGTAGAAAAAAATTTTTCATAGTATTGTTCAAAGAGTCTCTGAAAGCAAAAATAACTCAAACAAGATTGGATTTTGCTTTCGAAGAAAATTCACTGAGAGAAATGAGTTTAGTAAAAGCGAAGAAAGAAAACCATAGCTGCAACGCAAGAAAAAAAACAACTGAGTTTTACGTATTTGAGACAAACAGTTTTCCCGCAACTCTTTTCGGCTTAAAAATGTTTTCATTGAAAAGATTTTAATTGCATTTTTCGGTAAGGACATATGAGAAAAAGTGTTTACTACAAGTATAAAACTCAAGAGTAAATTCTGTCATAAATGACTACGAAAGGTACTTACGAATGTAAAAAAATGACTTTTCGTGTTATATTCTAAAAAACATAAATCTTGTCACACACGCTTCATGTTTTGTATATGCCTATACAATTTTTTATAGCTCAACGAAAAAGCATAATCAGAAGCGCATTAAGGACACCTCTGCTGAAGTAGGTGGACCCAGCTGTCTGCAGTTGTCTACAGTAACACGCTTTGGATTACAGCAAAGGCATAAAAAGCAACAAAAAATATCAAAAAACAAACTACACAAAAAAGCGGCTATTGGAAGGTGAAACCAAAGCGAAAATAAAAAAGAATAAAAGTTGAATAACATACACACAAAAGGAACACGTGGGTTTCACTAACATGATTTTGCCCTCGACACACTGTTGCTATTGGTTATGGCATTGGTTCGGTGGAAATGCTAGACTTTTCACCTGCATATAAATATATATAATGGTATATGTGTGTGTGTGCATACACATAAACCTCTTATGCGACCTTTCACACGCACACACTTGCAACGCATTGGAATTACTCAGCCATAGCTTAGGTTGCTATTTAACCGCTCTACTCCGGTTAGTGGTGTGAGTCTAAGTAACGTAGTCGACCACAACTTTTCCATTTGGTCAGTCAACAATTTCATCGCCTTTGACATGTCAGGCGTGACCTAAGCCAGCTTAGCATTTAAATATCTAAATATAAATGCATAACAATTTGCGCTGCTGGAATTTCTCTGAAATCAAACTAAAAATATTTAAATTACTTTTGCTCGTTTCCCTTACTTCAGCTCCATTTCAAGGGAAATAGATTTTCAAGTGAGAGCGCTTGGATTTTCATTTGACAGTTGTGAATAAGTTATGTTAAAAAGCAATGCAACTCAACCTTGAGCGTGCATAGTGAGACTCAAGTGCCTTTGTCCAACCAGCGTCAACAAGGCAAATCTGTGCGGAACAGGAAACCCAGTCACTGGGAGTAGCTGCCTACACACACACATACATACCATATATCAATTCGAGGTGTTTATTGCTTTCACAATCACCGAAAATGTGTTGCCAATAAAATAGTTTAGTAGGTAGTAAATTAAGGCGTATGTGACGTTTACTATGAAGATTTGCAGTTGCCTGCTTTTAGGCGTCTACTTGAGTGAGACAAATTCGGCGCTGTCTGAAGTTACTCATACGCCATGGCGCACTTCTTTTCACATATCAAACTACTAACGTATTTGCAAAAATAATTGTATTTATATGCGTGTGTGTTACGCAAACGGCTTTGTGGCGCTCAGAGAGGCAATAAAATGTTTACGACTGCATGCGAAATTAAGTGAAAATTTAATGAGCTTTTAATCAGAGATTGCATACTTGCCTGCGAGCATATTCCATTGCACGCGCAAATAGGGGAATTTCGCTTTAATACTATAATAATTTTCTTAATACTATAATAATACAAAAATTGGAAAATCTCATACAACTCAGCTTTTCAGAGCTTTTTGCCGCTTAATGAGTGCGTCATATAAATGATGACATTCAAAATTAAAGCATATTTTGCTTTATGGGATTTCACTTAAATAATTGTATTAAATTCAGTTATACTGCCTTCGCACCAAAGATAAATAATATCCATATGCTGAAATTGCGCTAAACTTAACTCCGTAAGGATCACATTAGGGAAAGAGAGTAGTTAACTTGTTCTTCCAAAATTTTATAATATATTCCAATATATTTATACTCTTGAGTTACTTAAGTTTTCCACGAAGTTCGAAATACTCAGTAGAAACGTTGCAGATCTTATAAAATATGTATATAAATGATCAGTCTGACAAGCTGATTCGATATAGTCATATCTTACTCTATATACGACATGTATACAAGACATTTTCCATTGCCTGGCCATGAAGAAGCTCAAATAGCAATTACCCATCTGAAAAACAATAAAGCGGAAGGCGTCAGGTAATTGCCTGTCGTACATATGTAAAATATGGTCGAAAGAAAGCATGCTCGAGGATTGAAATTGAGGATTGGTCTGCCCACCCCACAAAAAGGAGATCCCAGATTCTGCACCAACTACCGTAGGATAAGCTTACTCAACATCGCATATAAGCTTCTATCGAGCGTCGAGTCAATAAACTGATTGGATCTTATCAGTGTAGCTTCCCGCCTGAAAAATAAGTAGCTGACCAGATGTTCACCATCCGTCAAATCTTGAAAGACCCGTTAAAAGAGCATTGACACACATCACTTCTTCTTCGATTTTAATGCTGCTTTTCACAGGAAAAAAGGAGCTGCCTTTATGCCGCCATGTCTGAATTCGGTATTGCCGCAAAACTAATACGGCTGTGTAAACTGATGCTCCTTAAGATCAGAAAGACCTCTCGAAGCCGTTCGATACCAAACGAGGTTACAGAGAAGGCGACTCTCTTTCGTGCGACTTCTTCAATCTACTGCTGGAGAATATATTTCGAGCTGCAGATCTGAATAAAGCAGGTACAATCATCTACAAGAGTTTACAACTCCTGGCGTACGCCGTTGATATTGATATCAATGCCTTCAACAACCGCGTTATTAGTTCCACTTACTTCCCATTGGAGAAAGCGAGGCAAATTGGTCTGGTTGTGCACGAGCAAAGACAAAATATCTCCTGTCACCGTTCACAGTCATAACTTCGAAGTTGTAGATAATTTCGTCTATCTTGGAATCAGTATAAAGACTACTAACAATGTCAGCCTGGAAATCAAGCACAGGATAACTCTTGCCAACAGGTGCTACTTCGAAGTGAGTAGGCAACGGAGCAGTAAAGTCTTCTCTCGACGAACAAAGACCAAATTCTACAAGTGACTCTTAATCTCCGTTCTGTTATATGGTGCAGAGACATGGACGATGACATTTTTTTTTTCGAAAGAAAAGTTCTGCGATAGATTTATGGTCCTGTGCGCATTTGCAACAGCGAATACCCCAGTCGATTGAACGATGAGATGTACGAGATTTACGATGACATTGACATAGTTCAGCGAGTTAAGAGGCGGCGGCTAAACTGGCTTAGTCATGCCGTCAGATTGAAAGAAAAGTCTTCAACTCTGAAAGTATTCGACGTAGTACCCGCCGGAGGAAGCAGAGGAAGACCTACAGTCCATTGAAAAGACCAGGTGGAGCAGGCCCTGGCTACACTTGGAATGTCCAAATAGCGAATAGGAAGTACGACTGTTGTAAACCCGACCATAACAGCGTACGCGGTGTCTACGATAATAAAATAGAAAAAGAATAGAAATGGTGTTTCGGAGAGTATACTTTATAACGAACACAAATATTTGGTGGCACAAAGCATAGAGTGAAGATCAAGAAGATCATTAAAAACTTGTCTCATGCGAGGTGTTCATACATATTTATTATGACTGCTTATGACATCGATGAAGTTTAGTTTCAAAAAGATAGCAGAGGATATATGAGAATCGCTTGTGGATTGGCTTATGGACAACGTCCGGTGTGTTTAACGTGGGTACCTGTTGACGACAGCCTTACTCCACGGCGCTCAAAAGCACAGCGGATCAAATCCATGCGTTGATCAACGCCCTGAGAATGCTATGCATTTTCAGTACCGATTGGCAGTGTGGAATGGACACACTAACCAGCTTGGTCGGGTTCGAGGCCCATCTAAAACCTCTGCCGTTGACTCATGGACAGTTGGTTATAGTTTTTGGGTATAACGGTGGCCCATATCAGGCTCGTACCGAAATACCTCAATTTTTTGCCAAAATGACAACGAGTGCAGGTCACAAATGATATGTTTGACAACATAGCTGATGACCCAACATTAATTAAACGCAGCATTACTAGCGACGAGACGTGGGTCAGTGAGTATAACATCGGAAAAGTGCAACAATCAAGCGAATCTCACTTCAAAAATGGGGCAAAATCGTTAAAACCAAATTTCGCTGAAATCGCTAAAGGCCATCCTTGGCTTATAATAAATGTATAAGAAATCGAACAAAGTTTTTTCAACAGCTTTAAGATAAAAATTACAAAATGAAAGAAACTGAAATGAAGATTTTAAAATAAAATATATATAAAATACAAAAATAGCTCCTGAACTTGATACGATTTATTAATACCTAACTGTATAGTATCGCATTTATCAAGCTAATTGCAATTAAATTTTTATCAGGCTTACCAAATTCAAGGAAACAATGCAGCCAGAAGTATACAAAACAATGTCATATCACGTTACTACAAACGCCTTTAGCCCAGTCACGGTGCCTAAAGTCAAGCGTTATTATTGCTAAATTCTATTTTACATGTGTTCGTCTAGAATAACAACCATTAAGCCCTGACCCATCTATGCATTGGCCATATGATGCTTACTGAACGAAAAATGTATTGTTCACTTTCCCATACACCCACACAAGCAAACACACAACCGTACTATAACAACAACAAAAGTCAGCGCTAATTACAAGTATACACAACCTGGAGCTGAACGCATGGCCAGCTGGTGGCCGAAAGGTGCGCTTGCGGCGGCGGCGCCAACATGATTGATTCGCCTACCAAATTGGCTGTTTTACAACACAAAACCGAACATTTGGGGCTTTTAGTGATCCTGTAGTGTTTTTGGATAGCATAAAATTACCACGAAATTGTTGTTGGTGAAAATATGACAAATGTCCTCTATGGTAATATTATGCCGGCATGCTGAGCATTCGAGGCGCGCGCTTGGCGTGGCATGCGGCAAAGCGCAGCTGTGCGTCGCCCTTCCGTTTGGTTGGCAAACGAAACAATTTTCATTAGTGGCACATACAAGCTATGACAATAATATTACATGCATGTTGCTGTTGTTGTTGCGCTTTTGTATTAAATATTAATGAAATAGTTTTCTCAACACATGTTTAGCTGGGTCAATATACGCTACACACGGCGCTTACACTTTGTTGCTATAATAGCATTGTGGTTATATGCGCCGTGCTACCTGTGCTCATATGAAACTACTTTTTTTAGTGATTTTGTTTTTGTTATTGCTGCTGTTAGTGTAATTAGTTTTTCTAGCACAATCGCGCCGCTGGGTATTGATTTTCACCTTTTGCTCTGTTTTAATTTCATATGTTGGAGGTGTAGCATGCATGCGGGCACTAAGGGAAGCGCTCTTATGTGGCTGTCTAAATATGTATAATTATATTCAGAGGTGAAACATAAATGTCACATGTTAACAAAGCAATTCCATCTCTGTTGCTTTCAATGAAATATGCGCATGGGTTCGTTTTAACTGAATTACTTCGGGCATTGAATGCTCTTGTCCAAAGGATGCCATATACATATTATGTATGTATGTAAAGGCATTGCTGTCATCAATTGATTCCATGTTGTCGAGTTAATTATTCTATTTATCACAAAAAGGTATCTAAGTATTATAAATAGATTTATTATGGGAGCAAATGTATTGATGAATTTTATACAAAAGAAAAGGCAAACAAATCCTGAATATTTCTACAAAAAATTAATTAAATTATTTTCAATATCATCTATACATATGACATGTACATATCTGATATTCATGAATTTTTTAAAGTTTTTGCAGAGTAAGTTGATTGATATTCGTTTGTTGGTATGTTGTTATGCAAATTTTTGAAATGCTTTACCAATGCCATAATAGAGGTGAGAAAATACATATATACTTTTTTCAACAATTTCTTTCTCATATAAAAAATCAAATATTTTATTAGCTTTTTTTATTAGGAATATACTTATTAACAAAGAAATTCTGAAATTAAAACAAAAAAAATTTTAAACTCGGCCGCAATTTCCGGTGACCCCTTGGAAAAAAGATATGCCGCGTAGGCAGGATAACTCCTTATGGGATTATAAAAAGTAAAAAGATACGTGGTTTAGTCAAAACCCTAACCTAGAACATGTGCGAAGAAGAAAGAACTGAAAATTTCAGTGAAAATTTCGCAATATTTTTTTCATGAAGATTGGTTGAGAAGTTCTTGAGAAATCTTTCCAACCGACTTCAAAAGCGCAGTTTCGAGAAAAACGCGTTTAAGGGGGTATTCTTGTCTAGAAATTTAAAAAAATCGATTTTTTTTTATATTTTTAAAGTTTAACTATTCAAGAATATATGTACAAGAGGATTTTTTAAAATTCAAATTATTTTCAGAAATATAGGCAGTTTTATGACGCGCCATCCAAACTGGTTCGGGCGGTACGCGAAACTTTAAACGCGTTTTTCTCAAAACTGACTTTTTCGGAACGATGCCCACGATTTCTCAGGTTCTACTGGACCGATTTACTTGAAATTTTTATAGAGTCTTCTTTATAAGGTTGTCTATGGTTGGAACCAGCCCCAACCCAAAATTTTTATTTTTATTATTTTTAAAAAATTCGAAATAGTCAGAAAAATTGATCAAAAAAAATTTCTTTTTCAGGCAGTCGCCATTTTGTCAAAAAAATGTTTCTTACTTTTCCGTAGTTCTGACCATTGCGACATTATTCTAGATTAATAATCTTTTTTTTTGGTTTCAGATAACTAGGAGGGTTGAAATCATGGGCATGGTCACGTGGAAATTTTTAGAGACCCCCCACTTCGTCAGCTCATAATTTTTGAAATTTTTTACTTTTTTTAGTTTTTAATTTTTTTCTATACTCTTCAAAAATTAAAAAATAACTAATAAAAAAAATGGATAGTAAAAATATTAATTCCCCTTATTACGACACTTTAAAAATTACCTGAAATTCATGCTTCTAGACTAGAATACCCCCTTAAAGACGGCGCACTTAGCCTAGCTTGTCTCGAGCGCACAAGTTCTCAAGGCAGTATCTCCGAAACTATTACTCAGATCAACTTGAAAATTTAGATGAATATTCCGGAGATGTAGAATTTAATAAGACAATAAAAAAATTCGATTTTTTGAAACCCGTAAACCCATGTAACGCCTTAAACGCATCCCAACTTTAATACCTTTGCCGGCAGATTTTTTATAGCACAAAGTTAATATGACAGCTGTTTTTAAGTGGTGCGATCAAGAAAATTTGTTCCGAGGATTGCAGTATTGTCTTTACTAATATTCTATGCAAAATTTCATTAATATACCTTGAGAAATAAAAAAAAAAATTCAGTGCAGGTCCTGACAGTTTGTAATGATAGCTATAAGCTATAGTCATTATTATTGCTTTACTCAATAAATTATGTCAAATTTGGTGAAGATATTTCGTTAAATCAAAAATTTTTCCATAAAAGAGCTTGATTTTGATCGATTACTTTGTATGGCTGCTACATACATGTGGCTATAGTAGTTCGATATGAACGATTCTAGCAAATGAGCAACATATCAGATCGATTGCATAAACTATAAAACTTAGAATTGGATGTGTTCCTGGAACAATCTTGAACAAACTTTAACCACATTTTCAAAATTCTTGGAAAAATTCCTCGAAAAACCCCTGTCGTAACTATATTCGTTTAAAAGCAATCTCAAACAATTTTTGTAAAAAAAAATGTGTGCAATAGTGTGTTGAAGTAATTCAAGTGGGTACAAATTTTAAATGCATAGTATGAAAACGAAAGCTGATAGATTTTTTTAAATACGCGACTGACAGATGATTTTAAATACTCGAGGTTAAGTAAGGTTAGGTTGAAATGCTGGATCTGAATAATTGGAAGGCAGGAGAACAGATATTTTTATGTTACATATAAACTCCTAAAACTCCTCCACAAATTGAATGTCGACAGATCGATGAATCTTACTACAAATTTATTAAGCTGGTTAATATCAATCCCAGCCACAGGGTCGCCAAAGGTGTGAAAATCGAGGTATGTCAAAAACAGAGCAATAGAGAAGGAAGTGGCTAGATGATTTCACCTTGCCTTTCTTCAAAAATCGTTCCTCAAAATAACTAAATAGCGGCACAGTGTGTTAACCTATTGAATAGGGTCAAGTCAGAACATCGACAATTTCATTGAGAATGACCTCGCTAAGTGCAAGTAGTTCGGAGTACTCCTAACACTTCATTTTGGTTCAGAAGAATCTCAGAGTCGCATAAGTTTTGACTGTCGACCAGCTTTCGCCGAACTCCTTGGAGGTTCATAGGCCCAGCGCTAGAACGCAAGAGCACGTCGGAAAATCAACTTGCTTTAAATGGGATAAAATTGGCGTAAAGTTGCCTTAAGCATGCTGGACTCATCGGTTTTGTCTACCTATTCCTCTGTAACCGAGCACCCATACCACTCTCATATGGAAGAAGTTTCCAGGCGATGTACTAAATAAAATAATTTAAAAAGTTGTTTTTTTTACAAAATCGATAAATACACTAACATATAATACATTCACATTTTTTATAAAATCGTTATTTATTAGTTTGCATATAAAACAATTATTTTTAGCTTAAGCAACTTTTTGCTCAAAATCGAGATATGTGTGTCAAAATATTTTTTTTTTTTATTTTTTTTTTTTTCAAATGTTGAATAACTAAGAAGAGTTTTCAAATGTTGCAAATTAGTCTCATTGAAAATATTGAAAAAAAAATGAAGTATATAGAGAAAAAGTGAATCGATCTCAATGTGGATAGAGATTGCATATAATAATTTTTTTATTAATATTCAAAAATATTAAAAAAAACAACATTATTAAAATATATTAAATGTTTTTCTCTGAAATCCGCTTAATTTTATTAGCAAGGCAATTTTTAAAAGAAAAAAAATTAATTTCTTATAATAAAAAAAAAAAAAATTATTTTAATTTTTTATAATTAAAAATATACATTTTAATTTTTTTAAATAAAAAAAAATAATTTTTTACTTCTATTTTTTATTATTATTATTGTTTTTTTGCCGAAATCCGCTTAATTTGAGTCGTTAAGCATTATTTTTTTCAAAAAAAAAAAAAAAAAAAAAAAAGTATTTCAATTTTTTTTTTTTATATTTTTTTATTATAATTTTTTTTTTAATATTATATTAAATTTAGTATGCCTACAGTTATTTATTAAATTTGAATTGTGTTTATATGAGTAAACTATTCCCTTAAGCGAGTGCATCGCACCCACACAGACCTTCAAGCATCCTTCATGCATGTGTGGTTTGTTCAGAAAGTTTATCATACGCCTACGCGTCCGCTTTCGCAACACAAACAAAAAGTGCCCTAAGCCAACCAACTGTATAAGAGAGCAGCAATAAAAGAGCAACTTTTGATTAAAATTTTGCAAAAGCCTAAGGCTGCGCGCAAAACGGTCAATGAATTTATAGGAATCTGCATGAATTGCTGGCAATAAAAAGCGATTTAGTTTTGAGTGTTTGCCGAATGAGTGCGTCCACGTTTATTTTAATCATCCGTATTTGCGTACGTGGGTGCTTGAATATTTCGCAAAAATTCCTGTACTTTTACGCTACGTGAGCACGACGCACTTAGCGCACGTTGATGTGGCCATTTTGTGGCGTTGAATGCGCGCGGAGTTTACATTTTCATTTTCATTTTAAGGTTTGCTCACTTTGCGTGGCTCATGTCTTTGTGTTTGTGTACGTGGTCGGTGACCACTACACGCATTTATGTGTGTAATTATTGCCAACATTACAACTTTGTTGCCGCACGCTTGGTCATAACGACAGCCATTAAAAATATGAAAGTAAATGGCAAATAAAATGCGAGTTTCCAACAACACGCACACGTACGCGCGCATCAACCGCATATAACGGAAATCTAGTTGAGGTAGCGCTGTGGGTACTCATATTTGATTGTTGGCGCCAGGGAGAGTGATAGTTTGCCAAATATGGAAATGTACCCGCCGTTTAATATTTAATACTTTTATAACTTCATTCCGAATACGCAAATGAAGGTTTTATAGAAAAATTAAAACTTATGAAAAGAGTACAAAGTTTTTGTGAAAAGAATTACTAGAAATACACATATCAATAATTTAAAGAAATGTTTATCAAAGAAACATGCTTGGTAGCAAAATATTATGAGAAGTAATGAAAAGAGTCATGTGCAGAAGTTCAGGAAAGTGAGGAAATTTCTCTGATCGCCATTCACTTGGGAGTGGCCAGAAACGATTCTTTTACATATGGCTCAAGCAGCTAAGACTTCCGGTCTTTGACCAAGTATCCTCTTGGTAGCCTAAGAACATACGTTTGAAGGCGAGCTAAAGTTAGAAGGCAAAACATCCCCTTCACAGTGTTTTGCGCTGGGTTTGGAACCCGCCGCATAAAAAAATGGCAGCAATTAAGAAGTTTTAACAGCTTCGGATGAGAGAACCCCCTATTAATGACAACCATGAAAAACGAATTAAGGATTATGATTTGAGGGCATGCATCTGGAATGTCCGGTCCCTTAATTGCGAAGATATCGCTGCGCATCTGGTTGACGTCCTCTTCAGAGTGAAGGCTGACATCACCGCCGTCCAAGAAATGCGATGGATGGGACAAGGACTGAGACGAGTAGGTCCTTGTGGCATTTGCTATATGGGTCATACAAAAGAGGTGGGAGAGGGACTCCGTTGCTGAGTACTGTCATTCACTCCGGTGGATGAACGTCCAGCCACAATCCGCATCAAAGCCCCGAAGGAAGAGAAGGACGATGTGACCTAAGATGCCTTCTATAAGCGCTTGGAGCGCACCTATTAGAGTAAACCCCGTCACGATGTCAAAATCGTGCATAGCGACACAACAGTCGATAAAATCAGCCTCCTCGAGGAAACATCTCAAAATGGGTTGAGGCTGATCGACTTCGCCTGGCCCGAAACATGGTTATCTGTAGTACTAGATTTCAGCATGGAAACATTCACCGAGCTTCCTGGCTTTCTCCGGATCGAAAAACCACTCACCAGATCATTTGTGATATAAAGAAGACACGTCTCCGGTGATTTAGACGTGTGTATGCTCCGAGGTCCTACCATTGACTCGCACCACTATCTTGTTACAGCGAAGATACACACCCACTTCTGTACAGCAAAAACGAGAAGCTGCAATCACAACACACAGCCGTACGATTTTCCACTCTTGCATTCCTGCCCTCTGATAGCACTCATCAGCAACGCGGTATAAGGAAAGTGTGGGAGGGCATTTGAAGTAGAGTGTAGAGTGGAAAGAAAATATACTGCTACCTCGCAACGTTCGACTACAACACGTGCTGTTGTAGAACTCGCAGAGTTGATATAGTGACTGATACCCATTAGTCCAGTCATTTAAGCTTAAATTAGGTAAGAATCTTGTATATTTATACTAGTATTTACAGACATATAAAAGGGTATATCGAATTCCGAGGTGAACTTACTACAATGACTGGACTACATAGCATACTAAAATTGTAGAGGGGACACTTCTCCAGCGTGCTGAATTGCAGTGAAAGCTTACAACTATTACATGGTGAACCCGCTTCCCGAATGGTGACGATTGAGCGGACGTTCCTTTGCCCGACTATGAAGAAGTTCAAATAGCAAACCGTTTGAAGAACAACAAAGCAGTGGCGGCCGATGGATCGTTGGACAAAAGTATGTCTGACAACAACAAACTAATTGGACCTTATCAGTGTGGCTTTAGACTTTGAAAATCAACAACTTGCCAGATATTTACCATACACCCAACCTAGGAAGGACCCGTGAAAAGGATTAACGAATCCATCTCTTCGTCGATTTTAAAGCTGTTTTCGACAGCATGAAAAAGGGCAGACTTTATGTCGCTGTCTGAATTTGTCATCCCCACAAAACTATTAGGGTTGTGTAAGCTGACGTTGAGCAACTAGAAAATCTCCGTCAGGGTAGGGAAGCACCTCTCCGAACCGTTCGATACCAAGCGAGGTTTCGGACAAGGCGACTCTCTATCGTGCGACTTCTTCAATCCTCTACTGGAGAAAATAATTCGAGTTGCAGAGCTGAATGTAGAAGGTACAATCTTTTACAAGAGTGTACAACTGCTGGCGGACGCCGAACTTCGAAGTCGTAGATAACTTGAAACCAGCATTAACAGCCTCGAAATCCAACGCAAACTAACTTTTGCCAAATAGTGCTCCTTCGGACTGAGTAAGCAATTGAATAAGTCCTTTATCGAAGAACGACGACGAAGTTCTATAAGTCACTCATCATCTCCGTGCAGAAGCATGGACGACGACAACATCTTATGAGTCGACGTTACGAGTTTTCAAGAGAAAACTTCTGTGGAAGATTTAAGGTCTTTTGCGTATAGGCAACGGCGAGTACTGTAGTCGATTGAACGCTGAGCTTTAAGAGATATACGACGATATTGACGTAGTTCAGCGAATTAAAAGACGGCGACTACGCTGTCTCCGTCATGTCGTCTGAATGTATAAAGCACTCCAGCTCTAAGAGTATTCGACGCAGTAGCCGACGGGGTGAGCAAAGAAAGAAGAAGACCTCCACTTCGTTGGAAATACCAGGTGAAGAAGGACCTGGCTACACTAGGAATCTCCAATTGGAGCCAAACAGTGAAAAGAAAGAACAACTGACGCGCTGTTTAAAACTCGTCTATAACCGCGTAGGCGGTGTCTACTTCAATAAAGAAGAAGAAGAAATATTAATATAAAATTAGAGATAATCAATGTACCAATGACCTTAGTTAACTTTATCACAGATTCTTATATGCTATTCTTTCAACAAAACTAAAAAATTGTATTTTTTAATTAAATTAAAATAATATTTTTAGTGACATAAAACATATAATTAATTTTAATGTTAGCTACAGCAATCTAAAACGTGAAAAGAGGCACTCAAGAATAGCAAATTAGCCATATTGTTGTATGCACGCACACAGCCTTACATTTTTATATTTTTTAAATACTTTTAATGTGATTATTATATATTAAATATAATAAATGATATTTTCTTTTAATTACAAGCACTACATTCATGCTGCCGTGAGCAATAACCATAACCGACGCCGGCGCCACTGCTGCGCCACGCCTGCTGCTTAGGCAAGCTTAGCAAAAAACACGCAACACCCACACCGGTACAAGCATATGTATGCATGTAGGTAGACCCACAGCACAGCAGCAGTGACCAACACTCACACACCGGCACGCTAGTCGCCTGTACACTCAGCCATTCACCACGCCCACAACTTTATGGCAGCGGTCAAGCGGTGCCCTGTTGAGCAGGTGCCCAGTTTAATGACGCTTAATACATACATATATATGCCGTGTAAGCTCGCAATAAATATGGGCATTTTTCATACAGCGAAAACAAAAAAACAGCGCAGCCACTGCGTATACGTAACAACAAATTGAATATGAGTAATGCTAGGAGTGTATGCGTACCACTGTGTGTATGTGTGTGTGCTTGTGTCAGGGCAAGTCCACAAGTAAATTATTAATATTTTTTAGCTGCGGCCATTTTTTCGTCGAGTGCACTTAATGAGGCACGTTCGCCGTTTTTCGTCGCTGTGGCCCGGAAAATGCTGATTTTCACGAGTTTAAATTTTAAAGTTTACGTTTTTTTCATAAATCACCGTATTTTTTCGCAATTCATTGCGGTTTAAGCACTTTTCTCGCTCGCGTGCTTCAGTTAACTTATTGTTTCATATTTCTCCTCGCGGTTTTTGGCATGTTTGCTCATATTTTATTTTCTCTTTCTCGTTTTGTTGTTGTTTTTTTTTTTTTTTTTTGTTTTTTGAATATTTAATGTTTCTGAATTTTTCCAAATGTTCTGTGTAATTTCTTGTAATTTCTCATATTTGTCCTAAGTGACAATAATGCTATGAAGGTCTGGTACACTCAATTTGCATAATACCATATTGCCTTAACTAAGCGTCATCCATGTGTTAGTGTATTGAAGCCCTGTTGCCAACAATTTCAATCTTTTAAATTACATAAAACGAAAGCGGATTTTTTATTATTATATTTTTGTGTTTTTTATTTGTTTTGAATTTCCTTTTCTTGTACTAATATCCATTTTTCACGCAGCTGTGGCGTGTTGGTCAGTTTTGAACTTTCCCGTTGGGTGGCCTTTTAGTGTGTAAATGGAAAATTGTTTGAAATTTTCCTGGAAAACTGTACTTCCGTTTGGAAATGGGATGCAAATTCGCTTGAATTTCGTTTTTAAGAATTTTAAGTTTTGTAAATAAACCCTTCGCCCTCTATATTTCTCAGAATGAAGATACAAACATGCGCTTGATAAGTAAATAAATGCTATGTAAGTACATATGTGGTTATATCTTAAATGTATGTAGGGCACATATTCACACACTCAGGCACTCATGAATTTGTTTCTTACCTTTCGGCATTTTCCAAAAAATTCTCTGCCAATTTTAAGTTTTTTGTGCCGATTTATGGAACTAGTGTATATCGATTGGTTAAACCTTGAATTTAATTCGATTTTAAGGTTCGCTTTTACAGCTTTTATGTAACAATTGCGTAACTATGAAGGATTTGGAAATCATTATAATATGTTTAGGGACATACAACTAACGGGTGGTTTAAGTAGGGACCTCTTTTTCAACAACCCTTTTTTGACAAACCAAGCATTATTCATGCTAAGCTGTCATGCTATTAATTCACGCGTTTAGCTCAATTTATGGTCAATATAAGGGGGTATTCTAGCCTAGAAATTTAAAAAAAAATCGATTTTTTTTTATATTTTGAAAGTTTAACTATTCAAGAATATGTGTACAAGAGGAATTTTCAAAATTCAAATTTTGGAGATATGGGCATTTTTCAGGCCCGGCATCTAAACTGGTTCGGCCGGAACGCGAAACTTTAAACGCTTTTTTCTCAAAACTGTCTTTTTCGGAACGATACCCACGATTTCTCAGGTTCTACTGGACCGATTTACTTGAAATTTTTATAGAGTCTTCTTCATAGGCTTGTCTATGGTTGGAACTAGCCCCATCCCCAAATTTTTATTTTCATTATTTTTAAAAAATTCCAAAAAGTCAGAAAAAGTTATCTTTTTTTTTTTGAGGCAGTCGCCATTTTGTGAAAAATTTTTATACCCTGAACAGGGTATATTAAGTTTGTCACGATGTTTGTAACACCCAGAAGGAAGCGTCGGAGACCCTATAAAGTATATATATAAATGATCAGTATGTTGTGCTGAGTCGATTTAGCCATGTCCGTCTGTCTGTCCGTCTGTCCGTCTGTCTGTATATATACGAACTAGTCCCTCAGTTTTTAAGATATCCTTTTGAAATTTTGCAGACGTCATTTTCTCTTCAAGAAGCTGCTCATTTGTCGGAACGGCCGATATCGGACCACTATAACATATAGCTGCCATATAAACTGAACGATCGGAATCAAGTTCTCATATGGAAAACTTTCGCATTTGGCAATGAATCTTCATCAAATTTGGTATAGATTATTTTCTAGGGCAAAAATGTAATATTCGAGAAAATTGTTCAGATCGGTTAACTATAGCATATAGCTACCATACAAACTGAGCGATCGGAATCAAGTTCTTGTATGGACAACTTTCACATTTTACAAGATATATTCACGAAATTTGGTATAGATTATTTTTTAAAGTAGCAATGTAATCTCTAAAAAACTTGTTCAGAACGGATAACTGTAGCATATAGCTTTCATACAAACTGGACACATAGTTCCTAACAGAAATGCACCTGTGAAGGGTATTTAGCTTCGGTTCAACCGAAGTTAACGTTTTTTCTTGTTTTTTTCTAACTTTTCCGTAGTTCCGGCCATTGCGACATTATTCTAGTTTAATAATCTTTTTTCTTTTTGGTTTCAGATAACTAGGAGGGTTGAAATCATGGGGAAGGTCACTCATAATTTTTGAAATTGTTTACTTTTTTAGTTTTTATTTCTTTTTTCTCTTCTCTTCTAAAATTAACAAATGACTAATAATAAAATGGATAGTAAAAATATTAATTGCCTTTTTTTACGACACTTTAAAAGTTATCTAAAATTTATGCTTCTAGACTAGAATACCTCCATGATCGGCATACTGAGTGTACTATTCGCAACACCATCACAAATCTTGAGACCCATTATTCATTATTGCATAATATTCGAACGAATAGTCCACTTCCAGTAAGCAGTGGAGAAAATATAGCAGCTGTAGCTTAGAGTGTACACGAAGACCGTTGAGATTCGATTTGGCGCCATTTACTGCAACTCGGACTGTCGTATGGAACGACTTAGCGCATCTTACATGGAAATTGAAAAAAATTTAAAGTGTACAAAATAAAGCTTGGGTAAAAACTGAAACCGCTCGAGCATCTCAAGCGAAATCGCTTTGCTCTTTGGGCTTTTTAAAAGTTCCAAGAAGATCCCACGACTTCGTCATTTTTGGCTCAATGGGTATGTAAACAGGCAAAATTGCTGCATTTGGGACGAAGAGCACCTTGAAGAGATTCAAGAGCTGACATTTCATTCAGAAAGAAACAGCGTTTTTGAGTGGTTTGTGAGCCGGTAGAATCATGGTTCCTTTTTTTAAAATGATGTGGGCGTGAACGTAACCTTCAATAGTGACCGCTATCGCGCCATGAAAACCAACTATTTGATATCTGAAATTGAAGCTAGTGATCTCGGGAATACTTTGTTTCAATGAGACTGCATCACTTTCCACACATCACATCAATCAATGGATTTATTGAGAGAACACTCCGGTGAGCAGATAATTTCAGATGGGCTGGTCGATTGGCCACCAAGGTCGTGTGGTATCACACCATTAGAGTTTTTTCGGTGGGGATATGTAAAGTCTGAAGTCTATGTTCCGCATATCCCGCTTCGAATCAGGCCATGGAGCAAAATATCACGCGTATCATTAGCCAGTTACCAGTCGAAATGCTCGAACGAGTCGAAATAAGACTCAACGAATGGACCATCTGATCTGATCCCTTAAGTAGATGGAAAAGGTTATGAAACATATGACTTTCACTTTGGTAGCTTTTTTCAGGAGTTTGAACTAGTTTGAACTACTACACAGTAAATCTTGCAGTAAAAACTAACATAATTTTATAACCAAGGAGAGACCAAACCAAACATGAGTAGAGCAAAACTGTCCTGTTGCCATAAACCTGTAAAAACACTGACCTCAATATCACGAAGATATTATAGATACAACTGTTTCTTGGTGGAGTTCATCCCTAACTTGCTCAACAAGCAGGCAAACGTGGCATAAGTGAAAGTAGCTTATGTCGATTATTCAAAAGAAATGACTCAAGAACTGGCAGGTTCTAACAGGTCACTATCTAATTGACAGACGTGCCAGTCGACATATAGGAGCTGTCAGAAGGCAGACGGAGAAAATTCTATAGAACATTTTCCATGCGAATGCATGGCTTTGTATAGGAAAATAATCGAGGCCGAGAGCTTCTTAGCGATGCCTCGAAGGTTTCAAAAATAAAAAAAATTTGTACTGATGAATTCATCAAGAGCACAGGGTGATTCAGAGAGAACACAATGGAGTGAAGTGATTTTAGACTCAGTGGATTCACCATGGGCCTAGGTACGTCGTCAGATATCCACTCTACCTGCCTACACACCTTCATCAATTCAAGTTGACTGACGCAATACTCGTTTCACGCTGTCGCGTTTTACTCAGCTGACGATGGTGATGGCGGTGAGTGCTGTCATTTAGGGTAGTTGAGTGGGCCAACACGCTATTTTGACGTGCCCGCACTAAGGTTGTGTCACTTGTCACTAGCGTGCAAGCGAACAGCACTTGCGGCAATAAGCCACAATAAAGAAATATAAGAAAATGGCATGCCAGTTTAAAAAATGCTCAGAAATTAAAAAAAAATATATAAAAAAAAGTAAAAATTATATTTTAACCAAAATGGTATGTCATAACAGCAGCGTCAAGCGCAGCAGCGAGAAATGTTAATAACCATAAAAGCATCGCGAAAAGTCCAACCAACAGCCTTGCACTATTTATGAACATTAATGGAGCCGGACAAAGTAGAGTAGAGGGTGCTCTCACGCTCATATTTTAATGTACCATTAAATGGCTGTCAGTGAAATGTTTGCTTGCGTGCAGAAAAGAGTGTGAAGGAGTGCAGTGAGTAATAAGCGCAGAGAATGGGAGTTTAGCAGCAGGTGCTCAGGTGGCAACCACGCCAAAGTCATAAACGCAACTGTCGCCTGCAAATTATTCGTTCGTGTGCTTTTCCCAAGTCGACAGCTAAGACTAAACTAAAGAGTTGATAAATAACTAAACTGTAAATAAATAAATTTAAGTTTTCTATAAAATAAATACTAAATAAATAAAGATGAAAAATAAATACTAAATAAATAAACAGAAATTCAGCTTTCAGCTGGGCACTCAAGCTTGAGTGCGAAGATTGACGAAATCGAAAAAGCCGCAAGAAGAATGGCCAAACATTTATCAAAAACACATACACGCAAGAAACACTACCCGGTCACAACAACACACCACAACATAGCCGTCCAACGTGATTGTGGTTTGCGCAAACATCTCGGCTGATTGGAGAAACAATTACCGACGCTTGGACTTAAAATGTCACAGTGGCTTCATTGTTTGGGTCTTAGCAAAGTTGCGTTAAGTTGCAACAAAAGCTCAATTCATTGAATGTAATTTATTATGCACACAAATATATTTGTTTCGCTCGATTTGACATGCCTAAGCCGATAGATGACTTTGGCATACAAATACCCAGTTACTTATGTGTGTGTAAACAGTGTGTGTGCGAAGTATGCATTGAGTGACAGTGATAAGTACAGGGTGACTCATGCTATATTGTAGCAATAAATATTGTTTGCAGTTTGGTTTTGACAGCTGTCATCAATCAAATTGTTATATAAGCACTACGGATTTCGAACGAGTGCCAGTTGTAGTAACTTCATGCTACACTTGCTGCGTTTGAATAGTTTTGATTGAACTGTTAAGTGTGTGCGACAAGGCATTCTTTTAATTTTGATAATGGTTGAGGCATTTAATTCTCTCTTTTGAACCTCCAAATTATTTAAATCTGTGTAAATACTCATTAAAAGTGTTCTGCTCTCGCTATGCAGATATTATTTTAATTAATTACGATGATATCTTCCTTTTACTCTCCTTATAAAGTAACATATTTCTTCACGAGCGTCGGCACTCTCTTTCGCATTATGAGAGAGAGTCGTTGTATTCATTGAATTTTTCGTTTCCACAACAAATTACCATCTTAATTTTGATTGGTCATTTCCAAGGTCAGCCTTATATTGGTCCGATCTGAACAATAGGTTTGGTGGTTGTAGCGATGCCTTTGACAAAGAAAAAAAATTTTCATATAAGGACTGAGTTTGATCGGTCAGTTTATATGGCAGATATAACTTTAGTTATCCAAAAACGTTGATTCTGACAAATGAGCAGCTTTGTGATGAGAAAAGGACCTGTGCAAAATTTCAGATCGATAACTCCAAAACTGAAGGAATGGCTTTCGTATATACAAACTGAAGGACGGATAGGTAGACGTACGTGGCGAAATTGACTCGACTCGTCTAAGACTAACAAAAACCCAAATCAATACTCATTAAAGGAAACTTCGCTATTTGGTCCTTGGAGTTCACAACTGCAGTATTTTAATGGAGGATAAAGAAATAAGAACTTATAACATCAAGAAGAAGTCAGACTACAACATGATAAATTTGAGAGTTGGATAAGTCTCGAACAAGTTTCAAAAAACACAAGAACTTTTTATTAAATAACTATAAAGTAAGAAGGTTTCCCCAGGCTTTCTAACCTAAGATTTCTACAGTACAGTCTATATATGTATATATATGTATGAATGACAATCTCGTTGATATTCCACAAAAAAAAAAATATAAAATAGTTACATAAATAAAGAAGTGTTACATACTGAAGAGGTCCCACAAGTATCAATATTTTTAAGTAATGTTACTTACTTTTACCATTTTTTGGCTTCCTGACCATTGCGCTGTCCTCCAAGTGGAAGTAACTGTCATAAAGATAGCAGTAGATCTACAGCTCCGAAGTGTAGCCTCCTTCAAAGTGGTGACTATACACATCTAAAGTAGGTCAGATACATATATTAATCTTCAGTTGGGTAACTGTGCGCTCAAGACTAGAGCAGGCATGTCTAGACCCTTTTTCTTCAGCATCGATGTATTTAAGATTAGACCGGTTTGGGTTTCTAGCCACAGTGGTATAGTAGGAAACTATTAAGTTAATGAGATTGCTTGCATGGAATGCGACAAGAAGCAGCACAGTTAGCTTCTTGTGGCTCGCACTGAACTGATGGGCCTGAGGCCAACTCTACAACCGTTGCTCAACCAGCAAGGTTCTTTTGGTCAGGGTAAAACGGAAGAGGTCTAGGGAGTTTTCGTTCACCTTTCAATAGTTGCAGGAGTTCTTACTGTTTACTGACCGATAAGGATTCATATCATATCAGACAGCTGACTTGACGAAGATATGATAGAATCATTTCAACGTTTCTTCTTCGAATGTCGCGCATTCGCCAAATCGGAACTAATACTTTTAGACATCCAGATGAAATAGCGGTAACAGAAATAAAAGACTTAAGGGGCCCACCTAGGGTGAAATTTTCAAAAAATCGATTTTTATTTTTTTCACATTTCGATAGATTATACCTTTAAAAATAACATACTAAAATTTCAAATCGATATCTGAAACAGTTTTTGAGTTACAGCTATTTAAAAGAGTAGCCGCTCGGCAGTTAGATAACGATCATTTTATCTTAAAATGCGTTTTCCTCGAAACAGCATTTTCCGAGTTTGCTGCAGTTATTACTCAAAAACAAATGATCCAATCACTATTGAATTTTTCTACATGTTCTATATATAGTTTTCCGTACAGTGACCTATCGATTTTTGATCTGATCAAAAAATCGAATTTCGGCAGACCAAAAACGACCAAAATTTTGGGTAAAATTCGACTATTTTGTTTAAAACGCCGCCATATTGTCAATTTTTGATTTTTTTATCGTAGGTCATTGTACAGACAACAGCAACAGCCTAAAAAAGTTGTTGATATATAATATGTCATTGATGTATTTTTATGAGAATTTTCAGTTGTTAAAAAAAAAAATAAATTTTAAAATTGAGAAATAAACGATTTATCAAAATAAGGATAATAAATCGTGTAATTTTTTCAGTCTAGGTTGCCAACTGTTTGAAAATCTTTTAACAAGGAAATGGAAAAATTTCAATATTGCTTTTTGTCGGCCCAGTTCTATCCACTAAGCTTTTTTTTTGTTTGAACAATAAATTTTCCAACCTTGACATGTCAGTCACATGCATAATTTTTGCTGACACTGTATGCATTGGCTGGATATGTGTATGCAGCGCGCATTCTTGAACAAAAGAAATAATATTTCATGTGCTTCGTTCTCTGTTTTCTGACCAAATGGCATTTTACGCCCACTTAAACGCTGCCATTAAGAATGCCGCTTCAGCCGTTTGGACACTTTTCGACGTTTTGTTGCCATTTCAGGCGATTTGCGGGATTTGCGTGTGCCGTGGGCTGCTTAGCCAATGACGAACGCGTAGTCGTGCTTAAGTGACTGCGGCAGTCGCCTACATCCGCTGTATGTACAATGCTTGTATGTATGTTATATGTATGTATGTATGTACATATGTTTGTAAGTTTGTATGTTTGTATGCACTCTTATCCGCTTCAATGTGCGCAGGAGTGCAGTCAGCAACGAGTTCAATTGCGAGTAATCAACAACTAATGGGGCGTATGAGTGACTGGTGCTTTTTGCTTTATGTGTTTGTTGCTGGCAAAAGTGCAGCAATTTGTAGTCTTCTTAAGATTTTGTACATTTTTCGGTTTTTTCGTTTGCCTTTTTGTCAAAGAAATTGCAAATGGAAACATTTTTTTTTTTGAAATGTTCATTTGTCGACTACTTAAGGAAATCTGACAGGAAAGCAGCTTTGCAGATTATGTGGGGCGTGGGTATGAAAAATGTGTATATTTAGATAAAATATACTAAATATATTCCTTAATATGCATATTTATTTGTATTTTTGTTCTGTATTAAAAGTTTGTATTTGTAATACAAATTTTCACTGGACGCTCTTCTTTGTGGCCGATTTTGAGGGTGAAGCTTGCTTTGGAAGCTTCAAAAAATCGATTTTTTTTTTTTTGTTTTGCTTAAATCTCTTAAAAATAGTCTAAGAATATGTCCCCAAAATTTTAGTTGGGAATTCGAAATATTTTCGAAGCTAGAAGGGAAATAGTGACCGAGCGTCTAGCAGATATATGAGCGATTGGGCAGAAATCGAAAACTTTGACGCGCTATTTCTTGGTTTTTCATTTTTACGATTTTTCTTAATTAGCGGGCAGGATAGAAAAAAAAAACTAAACGTCGTATGGAATTGGGTTAAAGTTTACTATTTTGGCATTAAATAATTTTCTATTTAAACTAAAAAAAACTAGGAAAAGTGAGGTTTGATCATATTTTTAAACGACATAAAGTTAATTTTTTTGGTCAGAAACAAATTTATTCAATTTTTAAAAATTTTATACCTTTTTTGGAATTTTTTCAGTTTAACTAGAAGATAAATTATTAAAAAATATGAATCTCTTTAATTTTTTTCTTTTCAATAGAAATTGCGACCCGCCGTTCGACAAAGACTTATGCGAGATACATCGGGAAATTGCTTTCCAAAGACAGAATATCAAAAATTTCGTATCCAAAAAATTTGTAAATGATGTTTAAATATATCACTATAAGCGCTAGAAATTTCGTTTTAATAACTTATTTCTTTCCCTTCCAAAAAAAAACCGCAAAGAATTGATTTTTTGAGGCCTCTAAAGCTGGCTCCCCCCCGTAAGGGGGTATTCTAGTCCAGAAATTAAAAAAAAATCTAATTTTTTTTATATATTTTCAAAGTTTAACTATTCAAGAATATGTGTACAAGAGGATTTTTCAAAATTCAAATTATTTTCGAAGATATAGGTATTTTTCTGACGCGCCATCCAAACTGGTTCGGCCGGAACGCGAAACTTTAAACGCGTTTTTCTCAAAAATGACTTTTTCGGAACGATGCCCACGATTTCTCAGGTTCTACTGGACCAATTTACTTGAAATTTTTATAGAGTCTTCTTTATAGGCTTGTCTATGGTTGGAACTAGCACCATCAAAAAATTTTAATTTTTATTATTTTTAAAAAATTGAAATAGTCAGAAAAAAGTGATGAAAAAAAAAAATTTCTTGGAATTGGGCCGTCAATGTTTCGGAGATATGACAGTATTGTAAAAAATGTTGACTTCGTATAGAGGATTTCCATTACGCTTATTTTTTTCGAACGCAGATTTTGTGCGTGAAATTATTTACTTGAAAATTTCACACGACCTTTTTAGATATATTTAACAGGTAATGATCGAAGGTAGAGATCGAAATTTTTCGATGTTGCACGGAACCCTGAAAGATCGGATATTAAGCGGACCTTACACGATCGAGAAATTGCTTTCAAATTGCAATACATTCTTACTTTTCTTTTACCAAACACTTCCTCTTGGAACTTGAACGGTGTTTTGATATAAATTTTTCGATTTTTACGGAAAACGGCGAAAGAACTATGAATATCTGTTGTCAAAAGGAGATTACATTTGACTGACCACATAACTACATATGAATGCGTAAGGTATGGATTCAGCAAACATTTGGTATTCTAAAAAGAAGAGAACAGTTTTGAAACTAAAGGACTAAAAATATATCACCACGGAACACAATAATCATAGATTATATGTCAAGTGAATCTTCTAAAGGATCAAGACTAAAGAACCTAGCTGTAATATCATTGAAGAAGAATAAGATATTTAACTTCCACTTAAGCTTTATAAAAAGCAGGCAACATCTAGTGAATATATACCGCGTTTATTATAAGCAAATTATGAAGTTCAATTGTTTAAATTATCAATAAAATAATAAAAATATTTTGAGCCATTTAAAAAAGGCTGGGCACAACATAATATAAGCGTGCTATACGATTTAACGTCAATAAAAATCTCATAAAGCGAATTTTTATCCACGATTCGCTGCTGACTCGTATAAAACTCACTTCTGATTCGGTTTGTTAGTGATGAAGAAAAGTAAGTTACTTACGACAACGTCCACAGAAAATGGACGTGATCGAAACGCCGGCGCAAATGGTGGCCAATTCAGAGATGACGATCTGAAAGGGTTTAAAATTTATTGTCCTAGTTCTTGCCAATAGAGATAAGGGTTTCTATGATAGTCATCAATTTGCCTTAAAAAAAGACAAGTTAATGAAGAAAGGTACATATGTATTTTAGCCCAATCGGAAATTAAGTCAATTGAAAAAGTCTGAGAGATAAATAACGCTGGCTATTTAGCCTTAATGTTCAAAAGACGTGTGTATAAATTTGACAGCTGTCGAGTTAATAGTTTGTTCTTATGTATTGTTGCAACCTTAGTAATAGAAAATGAATAAAAAAGGGATTTGGCGTGCTTTTTGAAGCGATAAGATGCAGTCGAAGCAAACAATTGACTTGATGACGAGTTCCCGGGCACTGCCTTAGAACAATCAAATATTAAGCATGAGTATGATATAGTGAAATGAGCACCAAAAACGGCGACAGCAATGGACGCCCAAAAAAGGTGGTTACCGACGAAAATATCAAAAAAAGTCCACAAAATAATTTTGTTTGGACGTAAAAAGAATTTGTTCAATATATTACAAGTAGACACTATAGAGATGTCAACTAACGTACACATCTTAACATTTGTGAATATTTCGGTATGGGAAAACTCTGTGCATAGTGGGTATCGCGCAGGTTCACTTTTGGCAAAAATCAACAACAAGCTAATAATTCAGAGCAGTATTTAATTGGATATGTTCAAATGTAATATAATACATTAGCGATTTTGCGTTGATATATGACAATGACTCCGTCACTTTACTCCATGGTTCAATCGTTAGCCACACATTAAACACGCTCCAAAGGGTGAAAAAGGTCTGAATTTTGGGGTGCGCATGAAACCACTTTTAATAATAATACCCAACGGTTACCCTCCTCCCGCACTACCTTGTGAGAGGAAGAATCATTAACAGCGATTATTACACAGCAATTGAAAGAACGAAGTCGACCGCATTTGAAGAAAAAATGTTATTTTATCAAGGCAATGCATCGTGTCACAAGTTGGCCAAAATCCGGCCCTCGATTTGCTTCCGCATCCATCATATTTTCCAGCTACTATTTTCTACTTTCAGATCTCAAAAGAATAATAGTACTACAAAATGGTATCGAATAGTGGCAGAGTCGCTATAATCAGTGGATCATCCATGCAGGGAGCTACATATGTTGAACAAAGAAAACGAATTTTGCCAAAAAATGTGTTTCACTATGGTAGGTACTTTATATAACAGCTCTGTGGAAGTTTTGCCCGAAAAAACTATCTTTAAGAAGCTTTTGTATAATAATAAAAAAAAATTAATTTAAAAAAATCATTTCGATAATTCTAAATTCATTATCTTATGTATTCTCTTGTTTCTGCCACTTCTTTCCCATCCCCATCTAAGAGACCACAAGCTTATAAGCTCTGTGCCAATTGGCAACTTTGCCTCATTTAAAATAGACACGCTTCTTCGAGCTGTCGGAAACTGTCAAGCTCTTCGACTGCACAGATAGTCAACCAGAACCAAACATTATTTACCCACATTGATTTACTTTGCACCAGTGCCCAGTTTGTATAAGGTTTGCTGTCATTTCTTCAACCGCACGAACTTCCTCTAGCATACACAGCACCGTTAGTTTGAGTAGTGCACGTCAAAGGCGACAACAACAGCAACAAGTGAACTCTTTTGCACAATGCCAGCAGTGATATTTCCTTTCTTCGCCTTTAATGGCATTTCATTTCTTGCCACAAACGTACAGACATTCCTGTAGATATGTATATATACATATTGTATGTATATACTATACATATATATTAATGCATATATATAGTTTGAATTTATATGCGAATGCATCGTTTGCTTTACTTAACTTCATGACTTTTTTTTGTTAAGCACGCCACAGCGCACCGCGCGCACGGCTGGCGCTCAAAGGCTTAAACTGCTGAACATTTTAATATTTCCTTGATGACATTTCCGCTGTGCGCCAACGATTCATTGGCACTCAATGGACGCATACACACAGACACACTGTCGCATGCTTGGATATACATACATACATATATACATATACCTATATATAGCTACATGCGTCATTTGCGCCTTTATTCCATTTTCATAATTTCTTTTTTACTCTTTTCCTCTGCCTTTCTTGCCACACACATTCGGCCTGGCGAGCGTCGAGCGGCCTCTTCAGCGTCGACAGTTAAATGTTGTTCATTGTCGATGGCTGTCTGCTGATTGTTGGCAACTATCGGCTGAAGCAGCTGGCAGTCGCTTGAGTGCCTGTTGATAGTTTTTGCAATTTCGCTTGGTAATCAGCGCCGCGGCAGTTGTCGGCTGTCATTGCGTTCGCAATTTCTCATTTGTTGCATATGGCCGTTTGGTGGGTGTGTTTGAAGTGGGAGAGTAGCGTCAATATTGATGACATTAATGTGCGTCGCAGTGAACAATATGCTTTGAACCCGCTGGCAACTCTTTTCAGTAGGCCCTTCCCAGGTGTTCGGTAGTTCAGTATAATGAAGGGCCGTGCCATTGTTGGCTTTTGTTGATATAAAGTGATCACTAAACAATTTCAGTTCAAGGCCTTCATTGACAATTATTAGTAGGATTGCATTGATTTGCTAAGTGAAAATAATGCTGTTGGGCAAGGTATTGCATTTGAGGTATATGATAAATGAATGAAATTGACTTTCTGTTTTCTTTGATTTGTCTATTATATTACCGTATTTTCTTACATGACACTTCAATTGATAAAATACGTGCATTTCGGTTTTACTTTTGACAAACGCAAGCTTAGTCAAAGTGAACTGAAATATGAAAGAACCTGTGCGGTCAGGGCGTATGAGTAACATTAGCAGGTAAATGAACATTAAGTTATTGTTGTGACTAAATATGACTTTTAATATTCGAAATAAATCATTACATAACTAAAAACAAGAAAAAACGTTAACTTCGGCTGCACTGAAGCTAATATACCCTTCACAGGTGCATTTCTTTTAGTAACTATGTGTTCAGTTTGTATGGCAGCTACATACATATATGCTGTAGTTAACCGATCTGAACAATTTCTTCATAGATTACATTGTTGCCTTAGAAAATAATCTGTACCAAATTTCGTGAATGTATCTTATCAAATGCAAAAGTTTTCCATACAATAACATTTTTTCCGATCGTTCAGTTTGTATGGCAGTTATATGCTATAGTAAGCCGATCTGAACAATCTCTTCGGATATTACATTGTTGCCCTAAAAAATAACCTGTACCAACTTTTGTGAAGATACATTGTCAAATGTGAAAGTTTATATGCATATATGCAATAGTTGTCCGATATAAACAATTTGTTCGGAGAAGATAGCAAAGCTTCGGTAAATAATTTATGCCAACATTCGTTAAGATTTCACCATCGAATAAGTTTAATGTAAATATCTCTTAAGCCACTTAAAGTACAACAAGAAAATTCCACTAGCGAAAATATTATCAAAACTTCTGCCGACGGTGTGAAGAAATCGGATTCCAGTCACGCTTACTTTCCACATAAAACAAAGTTAAATTCCATTTGATTCTGTCCATTCGAATATATTAATCAAGAAGCAAGCAATATAATGGGTTAAAATTTTGAGGGAATAATTACTTTAGGGTATTCTACCTTGTGATCAAAGATCGTCCAAATCGAACCAAAACTGTTCAAGCCCCTAGATACCGAATATTTGAACCCTAGTTGACTTTTTACCGAAAATGTCGGTTTATTTGTGAAATATACAATTTAAATTCAGACAAATTTTCCTTAACAATAGTAACTCTGTGTATCAAAAAAGGGTGGCATCGGGTCAATACCTCCCTTAGCCCCCATATAACTAACGCAACCATTTTTCAACTTCCGGGTGATTTTGTACTGCATATATCGGTATGTTGGTTTATACCCAAACTTCGCTCATCCTTACTTGTTTATTTTTTCAAGTCATCGTAATGCAAGCAAGAATTAGTGTAAATTTTCGAAAACCAAAAAATTAAACATGATCTTAGAGAGTCTTATGAAATAATTTTTAAAGAGCAAATCTTATAAAAAACGATTATCTTCACCATCATATTTATGTTCCGAGGCTTACTAGAAGCGAACAGTGCTATTAGCATCAACTCATCAAATGGCAGTGAGCTATTAGTGAAAAATGTCCGGAATTTGCGACTACAACTGTGGCAGTAGTTTTCCATCATGACAAGGCACGAACTTGACAAGCTGGCCGAGAAGGGTAATGGCCCATATTTATACGAAAAGATACTCTTGTAGAGTGGTAATCTAGTGACTGATGCCCAGAGCTGACTGAAATTATTTAGGGAACACTTCTCCAGCCTGCTGAATGGCAGTGAAAGCATAACACCAGAAGATGGTGAACCCGAATCCTCTATCGATGCATTGGACTAGACATTCCATTGCCCAACCATGAAAAAGTTCGAATAACATTTTCCCGTCTGAAGAACAACAAAACGGCGGGGGCCGATGGATTGCCGGCCGAGCTATTCAAATACGGCAGCGAAGAACTGATAAGCAAATGCTTTCATAGCTTCGAAACTATTTGCCGAATCATGTTCAAATTTTCATATAATAATTTCACATTTCTGTACATTTGTGTAAATAGAAAACAAACAAAAATGCACAAGTAAGTTAAGTAGCCCTTCAGCACAAGTATTTAAGTAACATCCCAATATCTAGAAATTTATGAATTCATAGTCATATGATTTCACAGACTTGACGATACCAAGAACATACTAGAATATAATATACAATAGCACATGCCTACAAGTAAATTAGTAATAAAAATTAATAGGAAGCAAAAAATATAATCTATGCAATAAATTTGATTTTGACCAAACGGGAAATGAAACGAAATTATGCAAAATCTACAGATTTGTTGTAGCGCGGCAGAGCGCAAGGACAAGGCGGCGAACGTGACTGACAGAAATTGAATTTGGCCATAGCCACCGACATCATAAAAGCTTAGATGTTCTATAAGCACCTATGTAATGTACCCGTATGTATGTGTGTTTGCATAATATTACACACACACTTGTGCACATAATTTTCGTTACCTGTCACGTTCGCATGTCACCGACGAAGCACAAGCAATGAAACTAATTGAATTTTCTTAGCGCAAATCGCATAACCCTGCACAATAGTGTAATAGTGCGAACACATATGTATGGTGCTAATTTGTTGGACCAAGAAAGTGTTATGTAATCGCATAAATATAGGTGGACATCTGTGTAAGTTTGCAAATCGAAAGACTGAGCAAAGTAGGGTTGAGATTTGTATGATGGCTGAATAAGGTAAACGTGGGAAAGTTGTGAAGGCAGCTAGGCATGGCATAGTGTGATGGATTTGTGTGACACCAAACATTTTCACTTCTGCTTTTGATTGCGAGTTTCGTATGCGTAGATGAATGGAGATTTTTGAGATTGAGTCAAAACCGCAGTGACTTTGACACACAGAAATTGAAGTTTTTCATCTCGGAAATAAGGGATATGAGCAGGTTAGAAAAACCCTTTAAAAGTAGGAATGAAGGATATTATGAGGAAGTATTGAGTTATCTTAAAAGTTCGATTCGTTGATAATTGGTAAGGGGTTAAAGGGTTAGGGATAGTCAGAATTTTTAAAAAATAATTGTTTCCTCTTTTTTCATTTTCGTTCACTGAATTTTTTTAAAATATTCTCTGAAAATTTCACATTGATTCGATAATTAGTTTTTTAATTATCCGAAAATAACAAAAAAAGCTAAGACACTTTAAAGCGCTAGTGTGAAACTTTAAACGCGCTTTTTTAACTATGTTTTTTGAGCTGGTGACAGCTAGAAAACCGCTCAGTAGATTTTAATGAAATTTATACAGCTTTTAGATTACATAATAAACTCGGGCTTGGTCGAAGGATTTTTTGTTTTTCAAATTTCATCAATTTTCGATTTTTTAAGACCAATTAACTGTTGATTTTTTGGCAAAAAATTAGAAAAAAATTTCCTGAGGCCGCCATTTTGTTAATTTTGAAAAAAAAAATAAAATAAAATCCTTCGATCAGGCCCAGGATTATCTATTTATAAAACTAATTTTTTCTGAACGATTGATTTTAGATGAATCTCCAAAGACTTATGGTTGTCACCACAAGTACCTTTTTTGGAACAGGGTCAACACAAACAACTATGGCTTTGGAAAATAATTTTTTTTTTTTTGAAATTTTCGTTTCAAGTCAACACATTATATAATAATGCCAATGCCTCATTATTACTTTTGTAAAATAACACGATTTAATAGCAAAAAAATACTGAAAATTTTAATTTTTTCGTGCCTCTGACTAATTCAAATAATCACTAATGAAACTGGCTGCCAAACAAAAAGACTTAGACCTACTGATCTTACATATGTACATATGTACATATGTATGATAAGTAAAATGAATGTTTATTTGTTAGTAACGCTAAGTCTCGAGAACGGCTGAACCAATCTTCATGACATTTTCAGAAGTTGTTCGATGTGGATCTGAAACGGTTTAGAAATAAACAAACCTTATACTTTTCATGAGAAAAAGTCGAAAAATTGGATATTTCCAAAAAGTAGCTTTTTCCCATACAATTTTTTTTTCTTTTGTTTTTCAATATTTTGATTTGTAAATTATTTGAATCGTTCAATTTCGGTCGCTTGCTTTTTTATTCCGACTATTTAAAAGAAAAATTATTGAAAATTATTCAGTGAAAACTTTAGGTGTGTTTGAGACGAAGTGATCAATTACAGATTGAAATTTGTTACGAAGCCAAAAAGAGGTCTCGCTAATATCGGTCAGCGTCTCTTTGCCATCAACGTATGGTACACCAAGGTACATGAACGAGTACTCTAAGTATGCGATGACATACGTGTGGAACTATGGATCGCAGTCAATCAGCAAGCGATAGTCACGATGTCACAGCACGACTTTTCAAACAACGGCTTTTATGTTTGATGGACTTTATCTTGAAACAACGTATGTACATATGTATATGAATATGGTACTCTGTTGAGTTGCAAACAAGAGGTTTGCCGCACGCACACATTCTTCTTTGTATGGTGGATGGTGGTTACACCAGATCAAATTTATTATTATACGAAGTAATGAAAACCAATATGGTTCACGGACCTTGCGGATACCATAATCCCACTTCGTTTTGCTTGTCTTACAATAAATGCACGAAGCACCATACACGTGCTTTGCCTTCGGAAACGCAAACTGGAAATGATGGATATCCACTTTATCGTCCTAGCTCACCAGCCGAAAATAATAGAACATTTATCATTTAAGTTAGAAATGGCGAATATGGTTGTCTAATTCACATTTAAAACTCATGTCAATGTTGAATATTGCAATTTGGTGAAATCAATCAAATACGTTTGCAAATACGCCACCAAAGAAAGCAACATGGCGATTACTGGCCTTGAACGAGATGAGATCAGCAAGTTTCAAATGGGTCGATACGCGAACTGCAATAAAGCGCTTTGTAGGATATTTACTTTTGCAATTCATGGAAGTTTTCCGACTGTTGTGCGTCTGCCGGTTCAACTTCATTTAAGTCATTGCGTATCGTGAATGGTACAGTGTGCGTAAATTTTTGAGAAGCATTCCAACGATTGCAATTGCTGGAACATGATAATCACTGAAAACAAACGATGGACAATGCGATAGCTACTTCGCATACTTTTCACGAAGATCATTTCGACATATCAACCTTCAAAATCGCGTCAATTACAGGATACGAAAAAAATTATATTGCCGAAGACATTTTACATCGTATTCGCTAAGAATTGGAAATGGGCAAATTACGATCGTCTTGACAATGAGACGAAGTCGTGAATTAGTTAGTTGTTAGTTGGCCAGGAGGAAAGTTATTGTTGTTATTATATTATCGATCAGTGTGGGAATAATATACTTACATATTTTGATTAAAATAAGTAAAAAAGTATGAGTATATAGGAATTAAAAAAAATGTAATATTCAATTAAAAGAGAATTCGTTAAAAACTTTATAAAAAAAATTTTATTAAGAAAATTTCGCTAAGCATAATCTCATTCAGGGAAGAAACAACCTCAGCACTACTAATATTTTTTTTTGAGCTGGGAGATGCACGAAAGGTATTTCAGGAAAGCTGATTCGGATTATTGGTCTTTCTAACACATAAGAATATCTATATTTTCTTTCATGTTATTTATAATATGTAAGTATGTTCATTTGATATGATTACATACATAAAAAAATGTAGCTCGTTAGGGAAATAAGAATTAGCTATGATGAATGATGCCATATTGGCTCAAATGCAATAAAAATTGTGGAACTAGATTAAAAGTAATTTTCCAATAAACTCATTACAATGGAAACAATATGTATATCAATAACAAATAAAATTAATTACAGTTAGCTCTTAGTTCGACGAATTATAAAAAAATTATGCTTATGTTTCTAAATAAACATATTTTGACATTACAATACTAACAACAATAATTCAAAATAAATAGTATGCTTATTTTTGTACGCTGTGGTTCAAGTAATCAAATTAATTTCGTATTTATGTTGATTAGGCAACTTCAATAAATCAAAATTAATTTGTGGCATTTAATTCCCGTTTGTGAATAATGAGGTTTTCATGCATACATACATACTTATATGCAAATACATACATGTACTATATGTATAAAGTAGTCATGTAGGCATATACTAAAGTTGGTATGTATATGTGTATGTGTGTGTGTGCGTGTATTTATATTTACAAGTCAATTAGCACTCACTTTACGTGCTAACTGAAATTACGGTAATTGGCTTTGACGATGAAATTGTGCGTATAAAATCTTTGTATTGTAATGGAGGGCCGAATCCCGACCGGCTGTCCGACCGTGGATGTGCGTTTAAACGCCTGCACGTGCGCACAGACCAACTGTGCTTAGGTACTCGTATGTATGTACATGTGATGTGATAGCATATGTTGGCAAAAAATTGAGTGCGTTAGCACAAGTAAGCGTAATAAATAATTGCTCTAAATCCTCAGCACTAACTACTATATATATACATATGTATATGCATTTACTACAGTGGCCATATAAAGGAGCGCAAGTTTGGTGTTGGATTCGTGGTGGGAGAGAGACTCCGTCGCCGAGTACTATCATTCACTCCGGAGAATGAACGTCTAGCCACAATCCGCATCAAAGCGAGGTTCTTCAACATATCGCTGATTTGCGCCCACGCCCCGACGGAAGAGAAGGACGATGTGACCAAAGATGCCTTTTATGAGTGCTTGGAGCGCACTTATGAGAGATGCCCCCGCCACGATGTCAAAATCGTGCTTGGCGACTTCAATGCCAGGGTGGGCAAAGAAGGTATCTTTGGCACTACGGTCGGTAAATTCAGCCTCCACGCGGAAACATCCCCAAATGGGCTGAGGCTGATCGACTTCGCCGGGGCCCGAAATATGGTTATCTGTAGCACTAGATTCCAGCATAAAAAGATACATCAAGCTACCTGGCTGTCTCCAGATCGAAAAACCACCAACCAGATCGATCATGTTGTGATAGACGGAAGACACGTCTCCAGTGTTTTAGATGTGCGTGCGCTCCGAGGTCCTAACACCGACTCGGACCACTATATTGTTGCAGCCAAAATACGCACCCGCCTCTGTGCAGCAAAAAACGCACGCCAACAAACACAAGGATGGTTCGACGTCGAGAAGCTGCAATCACAACAGACAGCCGAACGTTTTTCTACTCGGCTTGCACTCCTGCTCTCTGAGAGCACTCGTCAACAACTCGGTATAAGGGAACTGTGGGACGGCATTTCAAACTCCTTACGTACAGCTGCAACCGAAACCATTGGTTTTCGGAAAGTGCAGAAGAACAGCTGGTACGACGAGGAGTGCCGTGTCGCAGCGGAGAGAAAACAGGCTGCCTACCTCGCAACGTTACGATCGACCACAACACGTGCGGGATGGGATAGATACCGAGAGTTGAAGAGGGAAGCGAGACGCATTTGTAGACAGAAAAAGAAAGAGGCCGAAATGCGTGAGTACGAAGAGCTTGATAAGCTGGCCGACAGGGGTAATGCTCGAAAATTCTACGAAAAGATGCGGCGGCTTACAGAAGGTTTCAAGACCGGAGCATACTCTTGTAGAACCCCCAAAGGTGATCTAGTTACCGATGCCCAGAGCATACTTAAATTATGGAGGGAACACTTCTCCAGCCTGCTGAATGGCAGTGAACGCACAACACCAGGAGAAAGCGAACCCGATACCCTAATCGATGACGATGGAGCAGACGTTCCATTGCCCGACCATGAAGAAGTTCGAATAGCAATTGCCCGCCTGAAAAACAACAAAGCGGCAGGGGCCGATGGATTGCCGGCCGAGCTATTCAAACACGGCGGCGAAGAGCTGATAAGGTGCATGCATCAGCTTCTTTGCAAAATATGGTCGGACGAAAGTATGCCCAACGATTGGAATTTAAGTGTGCTATGCCCAATCCATAAAAAAGGAGACCCCACAATCTGCGCCAACTACCGTGGGATTAGCCTCCTCAATATCGCATATAAGGTTCTGTCGAGCGTACTGTGTGAAAGATTAAAGCCCACCGTCAACAAACTGATTGGACCTTATCAGTGTGGCTTTAGACCTGGTAAATCAACAACCGACCAGATATTCACGATGCGCCAAATCTTGGAAAAGACCCGTGAAAGGAGAATCGACACACACCACCTCTTCGTCGATTTCAAAGCTGCTTTCGACAGCACGAAAAGGAGCTGCCTTTATGCCGCGATGTCTGAATTTGGTATCCCCGCAAAACTAATACGGCTATGTAAACTGACGTTGAGCAACACAAAAAGCTCCGTCAGAATCGGGAAGGACCTCTCCGAGCCGTTCGATACCAAACGAGGTTTCAGACAAGGCGATTCCCTATCGTGCGACTTTTTCAACCTGCTTCTGGAGAAAATAGTTCGAGCTGCAGAACTTAACAGAGAGGGTACTATCTTTTATAAGAGTGTACAACTGCTGGCGTATGCCGATGATATTGATATCATCGGCCTCAACACCCGCGCCGTTAGTTCTGCTTTCTCCAGACTGGACAAGGAAGCAAAAGAAATGGGTCTGGCAGTGAACGAGGGCAAGACGAAATATCTCCTGTCATCAAACAAACAGTCGTCGCACTCGCGACTTGGCACTCACGTCACTGTTGACAGTCATAACTTTGAAGTTGTAGATAATTTCGTCTATCTTGGAACCAGCATTAACACCACCAACAATGTCAGCCTAGAAATCCAACGCAGGATAACTCTTGCCAACAGGTGCTACTTCGGACTAAGTAGGCAATTGAGAAGCAAAGTCCTCTCTCGACAAACAAAAACCAAACTCTATAAGTCTCTCATAATTCCCGTCCTCCTATATGGTGCAGAGGCTTGGACGATGACAACAACCGATGAGTTGACGTTGCGAGTTTTCGAGAGAAAGGTTCTGCGAAAGATTTATGGTCCTTTGCGCGTTAGCCACGGCGAATATCGCATTCGATGGAACGATGAGCTGTACGAGATATACGACGACATTGACATAGTTCAGCGAATTAAAAGACAGCGGCTACGCTGGCTAGGTCATGTTGTCCGGATGGATGAAAACACTCCAGCTCTGAAAGTATTCGACGCAGTACCCGCCGCGGGAAGCAGAGGAAGAGGAAGACCTCCACTCCGTTGGAAGGACCAAGTAGAGAAGGACCTGGCCTCGCTTGGAATATCCAATTGGCGCCACGTAGCGAAGAGAAGAAACGACTGGCGCGCTGTTGTTGACTCGGCTATAATCGCGTAAGCGGTGTCTACGCCAGTAAAGAAGAAGAAGAATATGCACAAGTATGCGTGGATGCAAATAATTACTCAATTAAGTGAACGTTGCGTGATCATAAGCCAGTTACGGGCTGCAAAAAAAGTGGGGAATCATTGACAGCCAAAGTCCAATGCTTTTATTTGAATTACGGTTAAAATTTTTCTGCTTTCAAATGACAAATATGTTTTCAATATGCGACTGAAAGATTTATTTTCTAACCTTGTTTAACTTAGCGGTTTTTATGTATTTTTACGTAAAAATGGTAACTGGTAAAGGTTAGCTAGAATAATGTTGGTTGAGAAGGCCCAGCTTCAGATCTGAGACAACAAATTAAGGAAAAAATCGTACAATAATTTCCTACGTATTCGATATTTTGGTTTAAGCCTTTAGATATCTGAAGAGAATCTATTCGGGGCTTCTTTGTTGCGATTTGAGTAAAAATATATTTATATATTCGACCACTTTTGAACCCGACCCCTTTAGATTTTGCTTTCCTTTTCTACCCTTTGAAAAACATTTTTGAGAATTTTTTCAAAATTTTTTATCCAACTTCAAAAAAGTTATGAATTGTGCTATTTTTTGGTAAACAATGGCTTTTTTTTTTTAATAGCCATAACTTTTGTAGAAATTGACCTTTGGGGACCTTTTTTTTTAAATTTTTGTTTTTGCATGAACTTTTCGAAAAAATTCACCAACAAAATTTAACACGATCAATTATATAAAATAATCGGATTTTTTTTTGTTTTTTTTTTTCAAAAAAAAAAAAATTTAATTAATTTGACAACTATCCTTGCTGATCCCGGAGTGGGCAGATTTTTGTAATATTTTTTTTTTTATTTATTTAAATGGATTATTTGGATATTAACTGTATTAATCATTAAACTTAGTCATTATATTCGTAAATTAAGTCTATAAATTGAGAATATTATATCATAAAATCGTTAAATTATATTTTTTATATGATAGAAATAAATTTTAAAGAAAAAAAATTTTTATTTTTGAAAATTTGACAATTTAAAAAAAAAAAAATTAAAAATAAAAATTTGGGTTGAATTTGCAATGAGTGTATAAAAAAAAGGTGACCGGAAACTGTAATTAAATGATATTTCAGAAAATGTATTTTGCTAAGTTGGTAGGACTGTCCTTAACTACTATACCAAATAAGAGCGCGATGTGACAAACTATTTTGTTTACAGCAGCTGCTTAAGTCAGTACACCTCAGTAGTGCATTGCGATTTTTACAATGGATAAAAATATCAAAAAAAAAAAAAAAAAATAATATTTGTCTCATATTTTTTATTGCTAACCAAATTTCATGTCCGGAATCGTTGCGAATATTAGGAAAGGTTTACGGTGATTTAGTTTTATCAAAAATACAAGCCTAAGAGTCGTACAAAGCCTTCAAAGTGGGTCGAGAATACGTTGAGCGTATTCGTTCTGGACGACCTTTGACCTCTTCAACTGATGAAAATATTAAAAAAGTGTAGGATATGGTGATTGAAAATGAACAGGCAAGTGTGAGAGAGATGACAAGAGAGCTTGGAGCTTGACATCTCCCGCGAGTCGGTTCGAATGATTTTGGTGAACATTTTGGTTATGAAAGGTTCTTGCTTGACTCGTGATTACCGTAAACAGGTCTCTTTGGACATTCTTGATCATGCAAATTCTGATTCCACATTCATAGAGAACATTGTAACAGCCGATGAGACATAGAGTTATGAGTTTGACAACAATCATCGGAATGAAGGGGAAAAAACGAGCCGAAACCAAAAAAAAGAAGTCAAAGCCGCTTCAAAATCAAGGTGATGCTCATTGTTTTTTTTGATATTCGTGGTCTGCGGCATCATGAATTAGTTCCGGTTGGACAGGCAGGTCAATAGGGAGTTGAATTTGGCCGTAGTGAACCGTTGGCATGAGAACATCTGTCGAAAACGACTGGAATTGTGGAGGAATAATTCACGTAATTTTACACGATGTTAATGCACCTTCGCATCGAGCTACGATTGTGCCCGAATTGAAAGCCAAAGACGCAATAAATACCATAGATCGACCTCCGTATTCTCTAGATTTGGTCACCTGTGATTTTTTCTTCTTTCCCAAACTGAAACTGCCGCTCCGTGAAACTTGTTTTCAGTCGATCGAAGAGATAAAACAAAATTCGCTGAAGGAGCTGAAGATCTTACCAAAAATTACTTATGAAAAGTATTTCGAGGACTGGAAAAATCGTTGGCATAAATGTGTTACATCTTGTAGGATAACTTTAAAGGAGACAAAATAAGTATTGATGAATAATTAAATATTTTGCGTTTGGTTTACAATTTACGGGTACTTTTTTATCACAATGTATTAGTTGGTTTTAAATTAAATTTAAAAATTTAAAATTATGTTTATTTTTACATACCTAATTCAATAATATGAGTGTATTCAATTAGTGGAAGCGCGGCTTAATCGTCAGGCTAAAAATAAAAACAACAAAAAGAAAAGAAAAAACAGAATGAGTGAATAAAATAAACCAAAAAATAACAATAAAATAATGAAAAGAGAGAAATTTATAAATAAAATATTAAAGCATCAGAAAAACATAATTTTTTTAGTTCGTTTTTGTTTTAGCTTTTAAAATAGAATTTGAAAAAATTATTTTAAAATCATTTAAAAATTAAACAAATACCACGAAAAGCCAAAATCAGACTTAACAGATTTAAGCATACATCAAAGTCATAAAAAATACTGAATAACACATAATAACTCGGGTGCCGAAGATTTGTAAGACAACTTTGGTTTGCGATAGCTCTTCGGGTGTTGTTAAATCTTATATTCTGAGCTTCTTTCATAGTTAAAGAGGCACATGCTGCTTAAATTCGATTTCTTCATATTTCGATAGTCATAAATAAAAGCATAAATTAGCATACTAAAATTTAAAATCAATATCTCAAAAAGTATTTGAGTTAGCCTTCTCAAGCGCAGCCGCTCGGTCAGTTCATTTTGAAAGTATTTTTTTCGAAGCAGCACTTTTCGCATTTGCTGTCGTGAATTCTCGGAGACAAAGCATTTGATCGCTATAAAATTTGCTCTATATTCTATTTAAAACAGCTCAATTGTCCTTGGCTCATAGATGGCGCTACTGCAATTGGATCGAAAAAAAAAAAAAAAAAAACTCCACAAAATAATTTTTGATGGCCGTAAAGTGAAGTTGTTCGAGATAACAGGCACTCTAAAGACGTATATCAACTGAAGGTATAGATCAAATCATTCAAGGATATTTGGGAATGAGAAAGCTCAGTGCGAAGTGGTTGCTCACATTTGACCAAAAGCAATGAAGAGTTGATGATTCAAAGTAGCTGGTGTTTAAGTGTAATAAACCCAAGTTTTTGCAGCGATATGTGGCAATGGATGAAGCATGGCTCAATCATTTCATTTCTAAGTCCATTCGTTAGATACCCGAGTGAATCGCACACGATGAACCCCGTGAAAAAACACAACAGTCGGTTGGCAAAGTTATGGTATCTGTTTTTTGAGATCCGAAAAATCGGCGTTTTTGAAGAAAACGAAATTGCTGTTTCACCAAGACAATACACAAGTCAAGACAAAATCACAAGTCAGTGAAATCCATAAATTGGGCTTCGAATTGCTTCCGCATCCATTCTCCAGATCTGGCATCCAGCAACTATTTCATGTTATCAAATATCAAGCGAAAGACTCGTTGGGAAGATATCTCCGTCGAATAAAGGGTTGATCGTCGAAACTGTTGCCTATTCTGAAGCAAAGAACAATCGTACTAAAAATATGGTATTGAAAAGTTGGAGGTTTGCTATAATCAGTATATTAGTCTTGAAGGCAATTATTTTGCCAAAAAAAATGTATTTTACTAGGGTAGGGCTGGAACTTTTCAATTAACCCGTTATGCTACGAGAGTAATCAGGAGATCACTTAAGCAATTAAACAATTAAATATAACTCTTTTTTTATCCACCCTAATACTCAAACATAAATGCATCGCTATATAAATACGTATATTTCTACATATATATATATATATGTGTCTAGTATATTCGTATGCATATAAATGCAAATCAGCCACTGCCTGCACAATGCTACCGCGACTTACGCACAAACCATCGACCATAAAAAATCTCTCTGCGGATTACCGTTGAGCGATGGTGGAATGCGCAAACACACGCACACGTCTCCGCCTTTCTGTGCACTGCTGCTGCCATCGCAACTTTAAGTATATATGTATATATATATATACATAATACACCTAATACTATTCAACTATAAGCCATTCAGCGCAGTTCATTCCACTATAATTGTATATGTATATGTGTGTGTAAATGTGCTTTGTGCAACAACGTAAAGTTCTGTAATTTCGTAATTTCGTCACGTACATTTACTTAACTCTACTTCATTCACTTCAGCGCTGCTGCTATTGTTACTGCTGTTTTTGTTGCCTTTACTTTGTGCATTCATCGAAAGCCACAAAGTTATTAGACACAGAAACTAAGAATGTGTTTGGTCGCACACGTTCAGTGCTGGTGGCACTGCCATTTCGGTGGCGGTGGGCAGACGCATTTCATTGGTTCACTCACTTCCCAAATACGGTTGGGTTAAAGTGAGCGGATGGATTATGGATTCAATAAAGAAGTGCGTAAAGTCCTTAAGTGTCGGAGAAAATAAAAAAAAAAATTTATGTATAGTGAAAATACAGTTATATCGAATATGTATGCATTTGTTATTCGTGTTAAATGGGCCATATTAGTATAAGAAATAAAATAATATTAGGCCTCAATTCGATTGGCACTAAATATAGATTTTTGAGGTTATGGTATTTGTGTAAGGTAAGTGATATGGATGGGTGGAGTACTAACAAATATTACATCCAAAATGGTTGAGTTTCGCATATTTGTCTTCTTCTCTTCGCTCAACTTATGATCAACACAGTCGGTCTTCAGAGTCGGCCTACAGAGTCGGTCAGAGACCACCATCACCTATCTTAAGGCCCAGCAATCATAATTGGATGATATTCGACTGATGAGCCCACGTCCAGTACGCAGTGAAGAAAATACAGCTGCTGTAGCTGAGAGTGTACGTGAAGACCGTGGAGAGTGGACTTAGCGCCGTTCGCAGCAACTCTGATTGACATATGGAACGACTTGGCGGACTTTATGTGCTCTCTTTAAAGATCCAAGAAGATACGACGTTTTCGAGACAAATTTTGTTCAGCGATGAAGCTCATTTCAGGCTCACTGCGTATGTGAACAAGCAAAATTGCCACATTTGAGAAGAAGGGCAACTTGAAGAGATTAAAGAGCTGTCATTTCATCCAGAAAAAAAGGTTTGGTATGGCTTATGAACCATATTTATTTTTATTTTTTTTTTTGTTTTTTAAATGATGCCGGTGCATCATTCGGCGGCATTCTTTTTAAACGAGATGGAGCCACTTCCCTCACATAGCATCAGTGTATGGGTTTATTGAGAGAACACTTCGGTGAGCAGATGATTTCACATTTTGGATCGATCGATTAGCTATCGAGAGGGTGTGATATCACACCGTTAGACTCTTTTCTGTGGGGATGTGTAAAGTTTAAGGACTATGCGGACAATCCCGCTTCGATTCAGACCTTGAAGCAAAACATCACGTGTGTCATTCACCAGTTACCAGTCGGAATGCTCGAACGAGTCATTGAAAATTGGTCTCAACGGATAGAACATCAGAGACCTAGCCACGGCCAACATTTAAAAGAGATAATCTTCAAAAAATAAATTCAATTAAATTTGAGTACTGTGTTTTTTCGTTAAAAAGTAGGGAACCTTGAAATGGTTCACCTTTTACTAATGTAAATGGCCAAATTGAAGTTAGAATTTATTATTTTCGAAAATTTGAAATCTTAAAATGACAAAAGAAAATAAATCGGTGGCATTTATTATTTTTTTAATGGAATAAAGTGTCGATTAACAGAAAAAATGTATTTTTGGAGAAAATACAAATAATTGCACTCAAATGCTTGGCAATTCGAAGCTTAATAATATTTTGGTTTTATCCACTTTTTCGTTTTTTGAGTTCCATGAATGAAATGAGAACTTTAACTTCGTACATACATACATACATATGTCTGGAAAGAAATATATTCTCCTTACTACACACTTTTGATGCCGATAAGCTCTCGCTACTTTCAACTCACTTGCTACCACATTCATTGAAGTATGAACGCATCAGTCGCGATTAGTTGCAACATAAAATATGCATTTGATTCGCGCAAATGGATTATTTACGCACACCACCTCATACAAATACCAGCCACTAACCCGCAAAACACTTTAACACTTCAAATATTTACCTCATAACATTTACTGAATCGTTGCACACATACATTGAAGTGAGTGACAAGTCCATACAAAAAGGAGCTCACACTTACACACACACATACACACAGAAGGATGTGCTCACACGAAAGCTCATAAGGAAAATATGAATAAAAGGCACACAAAAAGTCACTTTGGCGCAGGTAAACACTAGTCAAACCATTAAATGGCATGCAAGAGGATAAAGGTGAAAAGATAAAATCGAAAAGTTTGCCAAGTGAGTGTAAACAACGGACGAGCATGGCGTGAATTCCTTCCAAAGTCGACAAGAAAAATGGTGGTCACGCGTGCAAGTGTGCAGGTGTGTATGTGTGTTTTAACCACTCGAGTGCTAATACGTCGTCGTCGTCGTCGTCGTCGGTTGAAGCCTCTTCGTTGTGGTCTGTCTGTCTGTTTGAGTTTTAATAAAATATTGAAGCATTGAATGCGTTGGAAAGGTGCAAATAGTTTAGCAGCTGATGTGACTACAGTTAGACGCTAATGCAAGTGAACATTAATGCCAACACGCGACTATATGTTATACTATATGCATGTGAAAGTGCCACTGGGAGTGTTCGAAAAGCGTGCTTATGTGGAACTATAATTTCGCTGACTTTGTTTTGCCGAGCAATTTTCTGTGTGCAGTTCGTGGGAAATATTTAGATATTTGGGCTTTTTCAATAAGCTCATATCGATGTGAAATTTTGAACACCTTCTTGTTTTTTGATCTTTACGAAATTTGGTGTGGAGTCTTTTTCAAGAAAATGCTATAATTATAATATTCGAGCGTATTGTTCAGAACCACTATAGCATATAGCTACCATACAAACTGTTCAATCAAAATCCAGTGCTGTTATGATTTTTTTTTTTTTTTGTTTTGACAATATATCTTCATGAAATTGGTCCTGTATTTTCCAAGAATATGTAGTTTCTTTTTCAATAATGTACAGAGGAAAATGTGTAACTTTTTGTTCTAGCTAAGTGTGGTATTTAAAAGATGAGAGATAGCATATGATCTCAACATCTCTTATGGAACCACTCCAAAATTTTTGATTGGCTTTTGGTTTTTGAATGGGATAAGTATCTATAGATTGGACCAAACTAGATAACTTTGTGTGAGGTGGTGTTTTTTCAGCAAAATTAGATACCAGAATGGTTTTTCGACTATCGACTATTAGATCAAACTCGCATTGAGTTAGTAGATAGTTATATCCGTGGAAACTGTGAGGCAGATGAACTAGCCAGAGCAGGCAAAACCCTAGTTTCTGAAGACAATGGAAATTATATACCTCATATTAATATTTCATTGACAAACATGTTATAAATATAGTTGAGTCTCAATGAACTCTATCTCAAACTTGCGAAACAAGCACTTGGAATACCGTATAATAGTTATTGCAAAAGCTCTCTTGGCATAGAATAGATAGAAACTACCTCTGGTGGTTGAGGAAGTTTCGAAATGTAGAAATTAAACAGCAACGGGGAGAGGACAGCCCCCTCCGGAACCCTCTTTTTCTTCTCAGTTAAGAATTTTTACCTGGAAACAGTACAGATGATTGCCGACCGCTCTGATAGTTTATAGTCTACCTCTTCCATACTGGAGGTTATCAACTCTGTACTCAAAGCTTACTTACGCCGGTGGAGATGTTGCAAGATTTCAGATGTGCTCCACTTTGTCCGCTTATGTTGATTTAGTATTTGCCGAATTTCCAAGTACAGATGCCTGATTTTTCGAACTCCCCACCACACAAGCTGTGAAAGTCATACAAGGTGCGTTCCAAAGTAAAGATAACTTTTTGAACCTAGCGCCCCCTGGTGGCGTCATCTATATATCGACTGGTGCGTTAGAATCCGCCATCTTTACTGATTGTCCAGTGAAAACTTCATGATATTTCATCTATTGAAATTGAAGTTATTTTGTTTTAAGTGTCAGTATGTTTGTGTTTTCGGTTATTGGTGCGAAAATGAGCTTCGAACAAAGAGCCAACATAAAATTTTGCTGTACATAAAACTGGTAAAACTTTTGCCGAGAGATTTCAATTGATGAAACAAGTTTATGGCGATGATTGCCTATCCCGTAGCAGAGTGCTCGAGTGGTTTCAACGTTTTCAAAGTGGTCGTGAGGTATGTAAATGAAGATCAACAAGTGGGCCACTCAAAATTCGTGATCACCGGAAATTCCATCAAAACTGTGCATGAATTCATCAAAAATCAGTCGAAATCATCACTGAAATTCATGATAATGGAATTGAACATCGCCAAAACATCGATTTAAAGCATTTTGACTAAACATTTGGACTTACGAAAGGTGTGTGCACGGTTTGTTCCGCACAAATTGACTGACGACCAAAAATTGCTCAGAATCCAACATTTCAAGGACGCTGGGGACCGATTATTTGACCAAAAATCACATTTTAACCATTAACCACTCCTCGTATTCACCTCATATGGCACCGTGCGACTTCTTCCTTTTCGGAAAAATGTATTTGCCTATGAAAGAAAAGCGTTAAGCAGACGTAGAGACCATTCAAAAGGCTTGCACAGGCATAATGGCGGTCATACCGGCCAACGAGCTAAAACACTCGTTCGACATGCTTTTGGACCATGCAAAAAGCTGTATTGAAGCAGAAGAGGACTAATTTGAATAAAAAAAAATGATTTTGCTGGAAAAATCATTTGTTCTGTTGTTTTTTTTTAAGTCCTGTTAACTTTGGAACGCACCTTGTGTATTCATACATACAATATATCCTTTGGTTTGAAGAATATTAACATTTGAGTGCTGAACTTTAGTTCACCAGAAACTTATTCACACATACTATATGCATAATATTGTACATATGTTAGTATGTATCTATGTACTTATGTATATAGAAATATGCATATGAGTACGTGCCTATTCTAGCTACTTTCCTGTTAACGTGCGAGTAATGTACTGTTCTCTACGTGACAGCGTTTTTGAGGTCGCACGAAAAAGGGCAAAGGGACACAGCGACTCATACAAGTAATTTGTCAAAGTGACTGTGGCTAAGAGCGGCCGGCCGGCGCAGTGTGCTGTCTAAGCAAAGCTGGTAGAGAAGATTAGGTTGATTAACGCACACAGCACAAACATACATACATACATGCATACAAACAAAGGTAATAGATGTGCGTGTATATATCTAATATTTATGTGTTTATTAATGTTAATTTTGCTAATCGTGTGTAAAACGACTTTGTTCGTATGTCTGTATGTGAGCACGTTGTGAATCGTTGATGAGGAATTCCTCAAATTATTCAATTTTATTGTTGTTACTGCCGTCCCGTTGTTTGTCATTTACCATTTTTGTTGTTTACAGTAATTGTGTAACTGTCAATTGCTGTGCTGTCAACGTCACCCAAATCAGCAATATTGTCAACACCATTTGCGGCTAATGTCGGCTGTGGTTTTGCCTATTATTTACATGACAGCAAAGGGTTAATGAACTGTGCACTGATTGCGCTTACACACACACACAAGCACACTGACGGAAATAGGTAAATAAGTTAATGTGTATGTGTATGTGTGCGCATTTGGATTTGTGGCTGCATTTGACACTATTGAATTATATTTATTTGCATTTATTCTTATTTTTGCCTATAAATACGGATACTATGGTAATGCATACAATATAAAATACACATAGATATGTATTAGTTTAATAGGTTAACGATTCTCGCACCATTTGTAATATAATTCACAATTTATATGCATTCGATGAGCTTTTTTCCATAAAAATAATTGAATTTCCGCACCATATTTCGCTATTTTAATTGAGTGAAATGCTATTTTCGCGTGTTGGCAAAATGTGATGAAAAAATTAATTAAATTTTTTAGAATTTATATGAGATGAGCGTGAAACATAAACATATATTTACATTAAAAAAGTTTTAAAGATAAATTTTTTGCATTTATTTTTTTATAACTTTAATTTTTTTCTTGTCGCAGTGTATACAAATATTATCAATGTAAAATACCCAAATATGCAGTTTAAAAAAACTAAAAGTGTAAACACAAACAATAAATTTCAATACTAACAAATAAAAACGTTAACTTCGTTTTCACCAACGCTGGAGCACTATTCACAAATAAAAAAAGATTCCTTACAATAACTTTGGTCGGTCAATTATGGCAGCTTGTGCAAGAACTGAAGCCGCTCGAATTTCCCAAGCGACTTCTCTTTCGCTCTAAGGGCGCTTGAAAAATTCCAAGAATAGCCGACGTTTTTGAGCCAAATTTTTTCAGCTATGAGGCTCATTTCTGACTCAATGTGTGTGTAATCAAGCAAAACTGCCTCATTTAGGACGAAGGGCAACCTGAAGAAATTCAAGAGCTGTAATTTCATCTAGAAAAAACAACGGTTTGGTGTGGTTTGAAGGCCGGTGGACTCATCGGTCCATATTTCTTCAAATATGATACCGGTGATAACGTAACCGTCAATGGCGACCGTTACCGCAGCATGATAACCGACTGTTTGTTGCCTGAAATTGAAGCTCGTGATCTCGCCGGCATTTTCTTTCTACAAGACGGCGCCTCTTCGCACACATCGCATCAATCAATGGATGTATTGAGAAAACACTTCGCTGAGCAGATAATTTCACGTTTTGGGGCGATCGATGCGCCACCAAGATCGTGTGATATCACACGATTACACTTTTTCTTGTTTGGATATATAAAGTCTAAAACCTGTGCGGACAATCCTGCTTCAATTCGGGCCTTAGAGCAAAACATCATGAGTGTCATTAGTTACCAGTCGAAACGCTAGAACGAGTCATCAAAAATTGGACTCAATGGATGGACCAATTTCGATGTAACCGCAGCCAACATTTGAAAGAGATTATCCTCAAAAAATAAATGCCAAAGAATGTTCTTTCGAATGATAATATACATTCTTCATTATCTCTTATTATCACTCTTAATAAGTGACCACCATGTCCTGTTGAGTAAATTTAGCTATTTCTCTTTCGGTGTCCGTCTAGTCTTTCAATTTGTTCTAGAAATTTGCAGATATCTTTTTCTCTTCTTTTATGCTTTTGTTTCAGTCACCAATACAGTTTTGAAAGGCTGTTGCACAATCAGAATTGTTTAGTTCTTTTGCTATATAAGTAGTTATAGTTAAAAGTTCGTACGTAATGTCGAGCCATCAGTGCGAATCCAGAGTAATTCGTGTGCGAAATCGATACCGAAAGATAAGAAGCCTCACCAACTTTTGAGTCAACGTATAAACCCTTGAGGCAACCCGAAAGCTATATGCAATAGAAGAAACTGGGAAAATGTTGAATGCAAGCTTGAGCAGACCATATAATTATTGGTTATTTCAGAAGTATTTGTGGAAAGAAATAACTTTATCAGAAACCCGTCGAAACATATATGCAACATTATAATGGAAGATTTCAGTAATTGATTAAAGTTTAAAATGGATAACCTTTATGAAATATGAGGTAATGGTAATTCCCAAAGCCTCCATATATCTCATGTAAAGATTTTCGAACTTCTGGGTGACTTTATGCTGAATATATCGGCCAATATTTGATTTACCTTAATAAAATTGAGAAAGCATGTTTTTTTATAACGGTGCACATTTGTGCTTAGAATGCATAAAATCGGGTGCCCTAAATCCCATATACCTAACAAGTCGTATACACTTGAAAGTACTCGTCTTCAAAGTTGCGAGAGTGTGAAATGTTCGGTTATACCCTAACTTCCATCTTCTTCCTCCTTCCTCTTCCTTACTTCTTTTGATAACAATTGATGCCACTAAAAACATCTGAAACCAATAAAAAAGTTCAAATATTTTGGAAAATATATCTTTTTATTTGTTTGTTATAAAATAGTTGAGACTCTACATAAATATTAAATAAACTAAAGCCTAAGGGCTTCTAATTAATAAAAGTTAACTGAATATTCGTTTTCAAATATTTTTGAAAACTATCAGAAGGACTTCATCATTTGACCATTAGAGCAATGCCAAAAGTATATATTCAACCGCGTAACAAATTTTTTTTGCATTAAATATTGCAAGTCTAACGAAGTAAGTTTATTTTAAGAATAATAAAATCAATATTCCATACTCATTCATATTTTATTAGGTGAAAGGGACAGCTGGTACTAATGTTTTCTAAGTAAGAAGTATATAAATAATTTAAATAAATGAATGTGAATACATACATATAGTATTATATAAATTCCAAATTACTAAATATAATACCATATCATTCATTGCAAATAATTTTTTCGATTTTTCACAATTATTCGACAGCAATAGAAGATTAATTTCGCATGCACAAAGCATTAATTATATGGCAGAAGCCTGTCCTTAAGCACACCAAATACAATATGTGTATTTATACATATATAGTAAGTATATGTATGTATCTGACTAAAAAATTTGCAAACTCTTTTTTCATACAAACACATACATATATGGACAAGTGCAAAAAGTTATTATACGCATCGCAAATTTAAATTGTCATTTGCATTCCCCACCGCAGCGCGCTCTGCCAGTGAAAAGTCGTAAAAAGAGGCGAAGGCAACACGCGTGCCTCACGCTCTATACTAAAACTTATCACTATTTGGCAAACATCTTGTGCAAATACGCACATACAGGTACATATATGTATGTACATGGATATATACATATATGTATATGTACCTTTGTATAACTACTTCCGTTTGAGTGGTAGCTTCGTTTGCGGGTACTTGAACCTGAAATTATGTCATCAACAAATATTTATTCACTTACGCTGCGATTGTTTTCAGCCAAAAAAAAAAAATAATCTGAACGCAAAAAATATAAAAAATCACAAGTCAATTTATAAAAGCTGTCGCCTCTACATGTAATAAATCTCATCTTTCTGACAGCTAAATGAAATATCGCAATTCTAATCGCTAGGTGAACATGCTATGTATTATGTATTCGATTTCGATGTCTCCCATTTATTTATTTTGTAAAACAGTGTGAAAGATATTTATTGATTGTTGTAGCCCAGGTATTTGTTTGCTGAAGTGAAAATATTTTGTTTATCTGCTACTTTTTGAAAATATTTTTCCAGAGATTAGCAGTGCTGGTGTACTGAATAGTTGAAAGTACCTACTAAAAGTTTCTCTTTCAATAACTGAGATATCAAGCTGAATTGGATATGGAGTACATTATAGTAGACCACACTAGATTCAGTAGAATTATTTTATCTATAATTTACTCAATGAATTGGTGCAACTGTTGAAAACGATGCTCATTGTCGCTTTTGACATCAAAGGCATCCTCCACTATGAATTTGTTCCTCCTGGGCAACCGTCAACGCCAAGTTTTACATGGAAGTCCTTAAGAGACTCATACGAGGAGTCAATCGAGTCCGCAAAGACATCACAGCCGATTGGAAGTTGCACCACGACAACGCCTGGCTCACACCGCCCAGATGTGGCCCCCTGAACTTTTTTTTTTTCTTGCCTGAAAACGCGCATGAAAGGGGATCCAAGCAGCATGCACCTTGGCTTCAGGGGTATTCCAGAGAATGCGTTCCTTGACGCCTTCAATTGGAAATCGCGCAGGCGGTTTTTAAAGAATTCAGTCATATTACTTTCCGGACAAACCCTGTAGCCGTCTTAATATTTTTGTTCATTATTGCTTGGCATTTCATCACGGAAAGACTTACGCCTGAGTAACGTTTACAAATCGTTCTACTTCATTACGAAAATTCACGTTTTGTAAAGAATGTGTGTCATGATCTCGGCGCCATTTAGTGTCAATAAGACGTTGCCACTTCCCTCGAATCGCTTTAATCACTGAATTTATTAAAGGGTTATATAGGTTTAGGGATAAAAATCGATTTTTTTTTATTGTTTTATTAAATTCTACTACAGCTCTAGAATATTTTCCTTAATTTTCAAGTTGAACCGGGCAATAGTTTCGAAGATACAGATACAGATATACAAATGTTGCGAAATTTTCATTAAAATTTTCCTGTTTTTCTAAACAGTTTTATGATTTTCAGTAACTACACAATAACACCTGAAAATAATGACTAAACAACCAATAATTATGAATAGAAAACATGAAACTGAAATATTTCGAAACTAATTTTTAAAATATCGAAACTTCTACTCGAAATTTTCAGTATTTTTTGCTTCTAACAAAATTCCTACGTATGCGACTGCCTCACCCAGCGTTTTTCTCCTATTTTTGTCTACATCTCGACTCAAATTCACAACAAGCCCATCAAATTGCAGTGATGCATTGTGACAGTCGACACGTGCAAGCTGCGCTCTACGAGAAAAACAACAACACACAAATTAAAAACAGATTCGAAAACCGCAAACATTTAGCTGAATTTGCACAAAAACGCCCAGCGGGGGCAGCGCTGACAAGCGAACACTTGTGAGCAAAGTAAATGCAGCGAACTATGCAAAACAACAAAAAAAAATCAAGAAAATTAAAATACAATTAAAATAAAATGTGTTTTGCCAAAACAAAATTGAAAAATGCTAATGAAAGCGATTTACATTGTGTAGGAGCAACAACAAACAGAGACACGAGCGAGTGCCGCCATATACAGTTACAGCAATTTATACGCGAGACACATTTTGGCATGCCCACGAACAATAGCGCTCATGTAAATGTATACACAGCCGTTTGTTTGTTTGTGAGTGCTTGAGTTTGTTTTGGAAACAGTTTTGGTAACCTCTGCGAGTTGCTGTGGCGAAGGTGTCAAAATTATATGCATGCAACACGAGGCGTTGCAATTTAATCGCCATTAAAATGCAATGTGAATTGTGAATGTCAAAATGTAGCGACAATAACGAGGCAACACGATCAAAAAGTGACCGTTTGAAATTAACGAAGCGTGAAATTTGAATGCGAATGCAATGCGAATCGCGATGAAAATCACATCAATGCCGTATCACAGACAGGCTGCACTTCGTTGAAATTACAAAATGTACTATATAAGTATATGTGCACATACATACATATGTACAGTGGTAAAATATACCAAATTTTGAGAAAAACCTAAAACAAAATTCCAAGTAACTCGATTTTCATATTTTGTTTCAACGAACGACTTTCTGAAGTTCTCAATGTTAGAAAAATGAAATAATATAAAATGGTTCTAAACCTACTTTCTTGGGTTTTGCCAAGATATGGCGTATTATGCCTTTGTTTCATAAATCTTCCGCAGAACCTTTCTCTCGGAAACTGACTTATAGAGTTTGGTTTTTCTTCGTCGAGAGAGGACTTTACTTCTCAGTGGTCTACTCAGTCCAAAGTAGCACCTGTTGGCAAGATATATTCCGCGTTGGATTTCGAGGCTGACATTGCTGTTGGTGTTAATACTGGTTCCAAGATAGACGAAATTATCAAAGACTTCGCAGTTATGACTATCAGCAGTGACTTGGGGGCTAATCGCGAGTGCGATGACTGTTTGTTTGATAATAGGAGATATTTCATCTTGCACTCGTTCACTACCAAACCAGGCTTTATCAACATATGAATATATAAACCACAATATTTTTTTTTTTTTTTTTTTTTCATTCAAATTTGTCAAACTTTCTGCCTGAAAAAGTGTTTTCACGCGAGATCTTTTTCATTGTTTCAATATGAAGAAAATCCTAGCCGAGCGTCTTTGTTTAGCATGATCTAAAAGTGGCGATTTTGACTCAGAAGACGATGAGTGTTCCAAGCAGACAAAAAAAAAAATTTTAAGATGATTGAAGGGAAGCATTACTCAATGAAGATTGTCTCCAAATAAAAGAAAAGCTCCCAACACTTTTAAAGGTCACTGAATCAGACATTACAAAAGGTTTAAAATTATCCGAATAACTTTAAAATCAATATGTGGAACTTGGACAACCAGTCAAATAAACGGCAAAGCCGAATATCCATGACGCCAACGTAATGCTCTGTATGTTATGGGTTCAGAAATTCTTGATGTATTATGAGCATCTAAAACCGGTTGAAACCATTAATGAAAAACGCTGCTAACAACAACTCATCAAATTGATGCGAGCGAAAGATGATGCGCCAAAAGATGTCCAAAATTTACGGCTAGACACTAGAAAAAGTTTCCCCATCATGTCATCATTGCCTCATGTTGCAATACAAGTTAAAAAATATTTCGAAAACAGTGGCTGGGAAGTTTTGCCTCACCCTTCTTACAGCCTAGATCTTGTCTCTTCTAATTACACTTGGTTCGATTGGTGCAGAACCACTCCACTTGATAATGGCTTACATTAGAAATTGGTATCAAAAATTGTATTGATTGTTTGCGTGGAGGAAGATGAGCTTTCTTCTCGACATCGGGCTAAAGTTACAGCGTATAAACCGCCGATATAACTTTGTGATTTGCTCAAAGCGCTATAGCGATACATGTGGCACTCGAAATCTACCCTTAGAGTTTGGCATCTCAAAAGACCGATCCATATGATGACCCTTTTCTATTCACTCTGAGTACAGATCGTAGAATAATCTGTAAATATAAAATACACTATAAAGGGTGATCCAAGTAGAAGTACGTTCCTCAATAGAATTTTTTGACAGTAGGGACTATTTGATGCCTAAAATTAAAATTTTTAAATTTTTTCAACAAGACGACGCCACTTTCCGCACATCGCATCAACAATGAACTTATTTAGAGATTATTTCGGTGAGCACATAATTTCAAGTTTTGGGCCGGTGAGAATATGTAAAGTTTAAATGCTATGCGAACAATCTGGCTTCGATTCAGGTCTTGGAGCCAAAAAATGTTCTTTCGAATGATAATAAAAATTCCCCACTAAGCTTCTCTGTTTTTTCTTTTAAAAGTAGAGAAAATCGAAATGGATCACCTTTTAATTTAGAGAACGGATGTTTATATCTAAATAAAAAGCATTGTTATCATTCTAAATTATTAAACAAAACTACTTCGAAACATATTGTAACACCCTATATCAAATGCTGCATATACATATCTATTATCTATATATCATGTTTATTTATATAATTTCTGAAAAAAAAACTAAATTTCTATTGAATCACCTGTCATGCAATATGCACTTGTTTGGGCGTACACTTGTAATTCCCAGCCAAATTTGGACCAACAATAAAAAGCAAGAATTCTATCTATCGAAAGCCATGAATGACACTTGAGCACGAGTCCAATCACTTGAAAATATTTTATACATACACATGTATATAAAATCTATAAATAAAAGATTCCCCAACTTAGTTAAATTGCATAAATAAATCAGAAACATGTCAGCAGCAGATCGCAAAAAGTCACATCAACGCATTACAATAGCAACAGCAACAAACACTAAAATCTATTCTTCCAAAAATTCAATCAGTCAATTTGCTGCATTGTGACATTTAGCGATTTAATATAAGTAGTGTGTATAGGCCTGTGTGTGTGTGGGTTTTTATGCACCACCCACCATAATATTTGCACACATTAGCAACTAAATTGTGCGGCTTGTCAATTTCGCTTTAAAATCTGACAATCGCGTTTCATCATACTCCCGCTCTCTCCCTCTCCCGCTCTCGCAGCTACGCTTCGCTCGTTTAGCGGCTTGTATTGTTTAATTGGCGTAAATAAGAAAGCTTTGTTTGCACCATAAATACTTGTAAATTGTTATGTTAACTATCTGCTTTGATTTCTAGATAATACTGCATGCTTTGTTAAGCCGATTTAACATAAGTACATATTTACATACTCGTGTGTGTTTTTGTATGTATGTATATGTAAATGATAGATTTTTTAAAAGCCGATCGGTTGCTTGGTGATGTGGAACTTTTTATTTCAAAAGAAATCGCAGCCAATTAAAATTTTTTAAGGCTTATGATTGATACGTTATGTAATGGTTATATGTGTGCCTTTGCAATATTTCATGCCGAGAGTTCAAAGTCTACATTTTTTGGTACATAACTATCATAAATTTCGTATTTGAGACCCTTAAAACCTTTTTAGTGAAGCAGATAGTGGTAGATATGGTAGATTAGTGAAGTAAGTAAGTAATCCGGCGGTAATATAGTAGAATAATACTAATATAATTACTCACAACCGAATTTGTTATAAGAACAAGCGGTTTGAAATCATAGCTCTAATATGAACTGCCTCACACCCATCCTTATAATTATACTATAAAATTGACACAGACGCGTTCTTCGAGACCTGACGAAGCTACTACTCATATCTGAGGTATGCACTTTAAAGTTAACTGACAAATGAGCAAACATATAAGAACTCCGTAAAGATAGTGTCTTCTGCGAGAACAATGTTTCATGTCAAGAATACAATGCAGAGAAACCACTACCGTTCCATTTTTGTTTCGTTGTCCGAACTGAGATCTTCATTGGTACAAATTTAGCTCAACTGGGTGATATTAGTCCTCGAACTATGTATTTTCGTTAAAACGAAATATTAGCGACAAAAGTATTAGAAATGCAAAGCAAATAGATTTTTTTCTTTATGAAGTATCTTAAATTTAGTGTTATGTAGTGCAGGTCGCCTCCAAGTTGGTGCATCTTGGGTAACGCTTAATGACCTGCGTCTTTTACGGCTTTTAAACTCCTGGATTAAACTGAATTATGAGTAGGATTAGCTCTATCGGATATTGGTAGAAACCTGGGCTGGTGTTTGCGGCATTCTGACACCTGAGTATGTTGGAGTGACACTCATCGGAAATGGATGACCCAACCGTCCCATTAAAACCCTGGCAAGCCAATGAGTATTTAAGAGGTGACGAAGAGAAGTGAAGGGATAGCGAAACCGACACCCAGATCTGTCACGAGTGGGTGTGCTATTCCTGGGACGACGAAACCGTCGCTGGCAAAATGCAGCAACAATACCGATACCCCAGTAGGAATTTCTACATCAGGCCATTGCACGAGTAATAGGATAGGGGAAGCCGGTAGAAACCCGCCTGTAAGCGACGTGAGTAGAGTCTTCATATGCTGCGGAATCGCCAGCACTATTAAAGGAAACTCTGTTAGACTCATGAAAGGCTTTACAAGGGTCAGAAGCAAATCAGCGTTAACCAGGAAGCTGAAGCCAGACCGCCGCTTGGCGGCCAGAATCGTAGAACGTTACGGCGAACGGACGGTCAGGTATCTGAGCAGCATGCTAATACCATCGAGTAGGCCATGAGGGTGCTGAGCGAGAGCGAAGACGATAGGACAAGATCGGATGCAACTGAAGCTAACCCAGCGATTAAGCGAAAAAGGTCGAATGTGAGAGAAGCCTCTTTTGGTAAAAGACTGCGAAACAGGAGCTGCGCCATCCTTTAGCGAAATCGCTTGGCGTGTTTGTCCGCAGCAGGGAAGAGGGTGCCATCTCCCGCAAGGAATGAAAGAAAGTAGTGGCAGCCATCTCCACAGTCTTTCTAAAGGTGGTCACAAAAAATTACATTATAAACTTATTAGATGTGTTGATGGGTGATCGGCTGTGCTATATATAAAGGCAGTCTCTCGGGTGGAGGAGGTATGGAAGGAAGCCACTTCGTCAGCTAAACCTTGCTCAGCGAGCGAGATTGATGAAATCGTCAGATACTGCAACCCCTCACTATACACGCATAACTGGAATGTAATAAGGTCGTAGAGTCCCCGAAACGATATCAGCAAGCACTGATTCTGCTAAATGCGGAGTCCGTCGGTCCTCTCAATAAAACTAAAGGAGCTATAAACTATGGGTTGGAAAGGGAGGTCTTTAGGATACCCTCATGGATGCAAAAGCTGATGGCGCTCGGAATAGAAATTCTATTCATGAATATTTCCTATTTACTAATACTTTCAGCGCCTTGGCAAGCAAAGGAGTTGTCAGATTTCTCATATGTCTCCCTAAATACCATTAGGATGGACTGAATCTGTACAAAATGGAAAAAGTAGAAGCGTTGCGGGCTTGAAAGTGTATAAAGATTGGACCACAAATTGAGCTATAAACCTCTTCTGTGGTATAGAGTATCATAATGAGAGCATATGAGGCTTCTAACTCTACAAAAATTGGATTCCTCTAGTTTTAACAACCATATCTCTTAGAGTACAAAAGTTTTATATATCAAACTTAGTGGGAACAAGTCTTTCCAGCATTTCATGCTATGTATGATGAAAGTTGGGGGACCACGCCCACCACTTTAGAACCATCAAACTCAAAACTATTAAATATTTCTTTTCTAACTTCTCCGACAAGAAACGTCTTAAGCATTAATTTCAACTAGAGAGATGGATAGTGATAATGTTCACTTTAAAGGATTGTACGCCCAATCAAAAATGTACATTTACCGAATTCCATAGACGTAAAAAATCGGATACTCTGATCCCCAAGTCGATCTGCAAGAGAAACTCCGAAAAAAGGTGTTTTGGGTGAAAAAAATTTTTAGTTTACAATTATTTCAACTTCAAAACGAAGTCCAGGTAAAGATAGAGGAACTAGTCAAAATTTAGAATTTTGACAAAATGCCATTGAAAAAAATATATATGTATATTTTTATAGAAAAAAAATAATGTTGAGTGAATTTAGTGAAACTTAAAATTATTTTCAAACATCTCATTCATATGATCATTAACTGACAAAATTTACGTGAGAAGGTTGTGAAAAAATCTCACACTGATCAGCCTAACTGTATCGGAGAAATTTTTCTCACAGATTTTGATAACACCATTTCGAGAACAACGAGTTAAAAAGTTTTGGGAGCCAATTACACTAACTTAAAAAATTCTTACAAACATGTTCATATCTCCGAAACTATCTGCCGGATCCATTTCAAATTTTAGGAGCATATTCCATAATACATGTACTTTCAAAATAGAAGAAAATAATTTTTCGAAATTTACAAGTGGAGTACAAGGCGTTATCCCTTAAGAGTTATCTTGTCCGTTGCTAGAGCGATTTCAACCAAAATTGATACAAAATCTTTCCTTAATTTCGTTATAATGTAAATGAAAGAAAATGAGTGAAATCCACTATATCCAAAGTTAACATCTCCGTATTTTGTTAAACATACTTATTTATTAAACATACAGAAATGAAATTAGCTTACAATATTCCTGCTGGGTAGCACATCTACGGCTATATTTAATTTGAATTTAATGTAAGCAAGTAATAGGAAAACTTTTATCAGTTCTTGCCTGTAAGCAAATCTCCTTTGTTTTACTTTTCTCCAGTTGGCTGCGAAAGTGCCACTAATGGCATCATACCTATTGTAATTACCAATTACACTTCGTAATGGAAATGTTAACATTTATGGCAACTAGAATGAATGTGAAACTGCGAAAGGCAAAATGAATCGGGGAAATTAAGTACAATGGAAATGAAAATATTCGCTGTACAAGCTGTTGTGCCTCAAAACTGCCACCGCAGCCAAGCGCATTGTTTGCATAACACACACACACACACATGCAAAGCATGGCATTTCGCCTTTCCCGCTTATCGGGCGGTATGTTGAATATTTGCGCTTAAACACTGACAGCAGATTAATTGGCATAGAGCACGTTTCGCGGGTGTTATCGCCAACTACCGTTACAGCGGAAAACAGGGCAACGGTAAACTTGCGGTGAGGGGCGGGAAAAGTATGAGAAATGATGCGTAGAAGTGACTCACTTTGGGCAAAGAGGAAGCGGTGTGAGGTTGGTGCGTGCAAGCGAATGCCAACGTACATATACACCGTTATTTTAGCAAAACTTGCACAATTCCAATAAGTATAAACAAAATTTAATTAAAACGACGCGGAACTTCAGTCATTTACATGGAAGATGGTCACCGGCGAAGTCTCAATATTGGAACTACAACAAAAAGTAAAAAATCAAAAACAAAAAACAAGAAAAAATACAAAAAAAAAAAAACAGAAAAGCGTTGACTTCAGTTGTACCGCAGCTATAATACCCTTCACAGGTGCATTTTTTAAAGCGTAAAGGGGTTTACTAATAAATTTATATTGATTTTGAGCAGCAGTTTCTATGGCAGCTATATGCTATAGTTGACCGATCTGAACAATTTTTTCGCAGATTGTGGAGATGCCTTGGATAATAATCTATGCCGAGTTTCGTTACGATACTTTGACAAATAAAAGAGTTTTTAATACAAGGACTTGAATTTGATCAGCCAGTTGTATGGCATCTCTATGCTATAGTAGTCCGATCTTAATAATTTCTTCGGAGATTATAGTGTTGTCTTTTGCAATAAATTGTGCCAAATTTAGTAAAGATATCGCTACAAATAAAAAAGTTTTCCATACGAGGTCTACATTCCAATCGTTCAGGTTGTATGGCAGCTATATGCTATAGTGCTTCGATATCAGCGATTCCGACAAATGAGTAGTTTCTTACACAGAAAAGAACGTGTGGGAGGGACTAATTCACTTATATACAGTTGGACATGGCTAAGTCGACTCAGCACTGTTCGGGTTTTAATAAAAAGAAGAGCAACTAAGAACTGCTGATATGAGAGTGTGCAATGTTGTATGCCTTGTGGTCGTCTGCAACAGAGAGCTCCGCCAGCTGACGCTAACCGCTATTGACCTTGCGTACAGGTAAGTAGCTGCCAAGCAAAGCGAGCCGCCGGTGGTTTATGGTGTCGATAACGATGCTGAGACTCACACTTGGTGTAATCGCTATTAACGGTAGAATAGGTAAAATATTGCACCAACACTTAAGCAGCTTGCGCTCAACACGCTGCCAACCGCTTTCAAACATTCAAACACCCACACAAGCGAACGCCAAGGACTGTGGCTGAAACGAGTAAAAGGAGCTGAGCCATGTTGAGCTATGATATGCTGTGTTCCGTTAGCCACGTTGAGCTGTGCTACGTTGTGCTGTGCCACAGTAAGCTCAGCTGAGTTGCGCGTGTTTACTTAGCTTGAAAGCGTCGTTTGTTGCGCCACTCTTTGCCGCTGCCGATAATGAGTCCCCTGCGTATTGTGGCATTGCGTCGGCATTAATTAATATAGCTGTAGCCATTAGTAAGCATAAGTACCAGCTAGTTATGGGCACACAATCAAACAAAGCGAAAGGGATATTGTTGTTGGTAGCTATTTGGTCGTAGATGTATGTGCGTGTGTGTAAATGCGTCGCATGGGATTTGCGTGGCCATAAATCATGGTGAGCTGGCAGCCAAAAAGTCGCGCAGCACGAAACGCATATATTTACATTTTATTTATTTATTAATAGCAATTATGTGTGTGCTAAATACTCGCAGTTACTTTATTTTCGCTCATAAATTCGCTTACTGCAGCCGCTTTGCGCAAATCATATGCAATCTTATCAATTAATAGCTGGCGCAAAATAATTTATTAGCGTGGCAAAATGTTAATTGAAGATTTTAGTTGCAAAAATATAAATTAATCAGCATTACATGTTCTGATTACATTTTGCTATAAATAAATAATGTGGCAAGATTTTTTCGCTAAATCATTAATCAAGAAAGTCAAGATTGGGACATTAGAAAATATTCTTATTTTTTTTTTGTAGGTTTATTTGTATGTCAGCTGTCAGCAATAAGGGACCGATCCAAATATTTTGTTGAGAGATGGTAGCTTTGCCTTGGCAATAATCTATGCCAAATTTCATCAAGATAAAATCTCAAAAAAAAATTCAGGTTTGTATGACAATGCTTTCTTCCTTCGATAAATAGGACACAACTCTCTCTCAAAACCCTCACAAAGTACCTTGGGGTAGTCTTGGACAGCAAACTTCTGTGGAAGTTCAACGTGGAAGAAAGAGCTATCAATGCTTTATATGTATGCGTGTAGACAGATGCTAGGCACAGCCGGGGGGGTCTCCCGCTCTCTTATGCAGTGGTGATACACATCTTTTGTAAGACCAATTATGCTCTGCGGTGCAATAGTATGGTGGAGAGGCGTACGGAATTCCAATGGAAAGGGGCAACTTCAAAGGCGGCTCTTGAATTGGTAATAAGTCAGCCATCTATAGACCTCTGCACCGCAGCAAAATTTAGATATATAACCTTCGGGCATTGCTTGGAGGCTAATGGCGGTTGAGCAAACACCGACTACATGATCTCACTTTTCAACTGGGAAAGAAAGTTCAAAGTAAGCATAGAAAAGACGGTTGGCGTAAACAATTAAAACATCTACACGGATGGCTCGAAAATGGACGAAGGAGTTGGTGCGGAAATATACTGTCCAGAGTTAGGCACAAGGCAGCTTTTAAAGTTACCAAACCACTGGAATATATTTCAAGCTGAGGTCTTTGCTATTATGAAAGCCACGGAGATAGCTTTAAATGTACCTGCAGGTAATTTCAAAGTCAACATCTACGTAGACAGCTAAGCAGCAATCAAGGTATTAACCTCGTATCGCATAAGTATTGCCAGAAGCAAGAAACTTCACTTCTACTGGGTGCCAGACCACTAAGTCATCGAGAGCAATGAAATGGTGGGCAAGATTGCAAAGACTATCGTACGGCTAACACCCGAAAACGTGATCAACATGCAACAACAACCGTGAAACTCATGCAATTTCAATGACCTGGACAGAAGAATTGTAAAGAAAATCAATACCCGATGGAACGAGCTACCTGGGTGCAGAACTGGGACATAATCGGAATACCAACTGAACATTGTCTAGTGGCGACGCATGCCCGCAGAATGGGACTGACAGATCGAGAAGAATGCAGGAAATGTCTAGGGCAAGAGACCAGGAAAACAATGGAGTATTCCTGTGTACTTGTTCCGCATTGACAAGACTTCGCTGAAAGCATCTGAGGTCCCCTCGGTATGATACACTGGAGGAGGCATCGATAGTGAGGCCACAGAGTCTGACCATTGTAACAGCGGATCATTGATTTAATACAATTTTTTTAATCCAAAAGCTCAGCTATTTCTTTTTATTAATGTTGTAGAACAAAAGAAGTTGTCTGATACGAAGATTAGCATCGAACCCCAATTCTTGGATCTTTTATGATTTCAGTGCGCGATACCAAACGGAGTTCATTTCAGGAGTCCATGAGCAATAGTCATACTTTAAGATATCTGCGCTTGGCGTGAATTTTCACAGACTCTGTGGCCTCACTATCGATACCTCCTCCAGTGTATCATACCGTGGGGACCATAGGCGTAAACTCTTTCGAGGATGTTGAGTTGTTTCCACGTGCCTTCGGCATGAAATCTACTCTAGCCTCCCTTCATGAGCGTGGCACATAGCTGAACTTCATGCATTTCCTAAAAATCGACAATGATTTGTATTAAAATAAGTGAAAATATAATTTTTTGTTAGTCCGTTTCAATTTTGATCAGATGGTATAATGGCTTCGGGGGATCTCCATTGATAATATTAAAACATTGATGACTAGTTTCTTGGTTTTCTTCTTGGAATACAAAATGTTGACATTAAGCAATTAATTTTTTTTTTATTTCTATAGTTGCTATAAAATGGCAGGTAAATTCATTAAATGGCAACGAAATTTCTGAATTTATCGCACAAAGAATGAAAAATATAACACACTTGACCGCTTTTCTTAATTGCTAAGTATTGAACACTTTTAAAAATAACAAACTTAATAAAGAATTTAAAAGTGAAAGAAGAAATGTAGATATATTCATTAGAAAATTTTATATTTGCTTGGAAGATTCAACGAAAATTGTTTGTTTTCTCTTGTTGTATAAACAAAAGGTCCCTACGGTATGCGTAACATATTGAATATTTATTTTGAGTTGAATCTTTGAGGAGTAAATAAATTCTTCTAATCTGCAAAATAACCAATAAATAAATGAATAAATAAATATGCAAACGTTCACTTGATATCACTTCATATCGCATAAGTGAATTCTATGGGGATTTCAATATTGTTTCTGCTATACACACACACCCACACAAACCTGCTGCTGTTTTCCAATATTCCAATAATAAAAGAAAATCAAATTTAGATTTGTATCTACATGCGAAAGTGATACCTAAGTATATGTTATATAGATCTCAGTATAAATGCACATATTTACATTCAAAAGTAATCGTAAGCTGAAAGGCTGCAAGTGGCCTCAAGCGCCAGATATTGGACACGTGTAATGTTCAAAGTCAAATACGAGTGCCGGTTGCCTAACGCACATTCACATATAATATATCTTGCATGCGTAGACATGCGTAGACTCGTACATATGTACTTTATATACATATTTATATGTATGTACGTATATGCATTTGAGTATGAATTCATAATTCAACACCCAACAAATCAAAGTTACTGTAATCATAAGAGAGTGATATGATATTAAAATAGAGATTCCAACAAACCATGTAAAACCTACTGAAGTTAAAAAAAAAAATCAAAAATTTTTATTTGATAATTTTTTATTTAAAATTGTATGTTTGGGACATAAGAAGGTAAATTTCCATTAAATTTCGTGAAATAAAAAATTTTTTGATTTAAGACAAAAACTAAAAACTCAAAATCTAGGGTTTTTGAAACATAAATTTGGAGGTTATGTAGAAAAGTTCATATTCAAAACTTAAGTATATACCTTTTCTGCTTTGCTGGAAATCTAAAGAAACCATTCTTAACCTTTAAAAATTCAGTCAAACCCCTTTCCGGCCATTTCACGACCTCAGAACGCCCGTAAAAATTTTTTCCACTAAATTTTGTTATTTTATCTTTCGCATCCGATTGTTTTAATCCTAACATTATTTTTTTTGTTTTCAAAAATTATCTACCCTGGTCTAAACGTAAGAGACTACTCCTAACTGCTTAATAGACGTTTCGCACAGGAGTTAATTGATCAATTAACCGCACTTTGCTCGATTAAAGTGCTTATTTAGATCGATTTACCGCTTAAAATAAAAATCTTGTTTTGCTACATTAAATCTTAATCGAATGGAAGTCGAGTTAAACTGCATTGCAACTCGGAGGGTTGTTGTCTACACTGTAAATTTGAATTTGACTGACTCTAACGGTTGGTGTCCAAGCTGTAAATTTGGTTGTGTGCATAGTAAACAGCTGATAAATTTTAATCATAAAAAATACAAAACGAACAACACAAGCAAGCATAATAGCCAATTCTTAATAGAGGCTCTTGTTGTCGAGTAGCCGGTTGTGTGAAAAGCAAAAACTGGTTTTTCAATCATACATATATTTAAGGGGGTATTCTAGTCCGGATGTATGAATTTCATGTAATTTTTTAAGTGTCGTAAAAAAAAGTCAATTAATATTTTTACTATCCATTTTTATTAGTCATTTGTTAATTTTAGAAGAGTAGAGAAAAAAATTATAAACTAAAAAAAGTAAAAAAATTCAAAAATAATGAGCTGACGAAGTGGGGGTCTCTAAAAATTTCCACGTGACCATACCCATGATTTCAACCCTCCTAGTTATCTGAAACCCAAAAAAAAAAAAAAGGATTGTTAATCTAGAATAATGTTGCAATTGCCGGAACTACGAAAAAGTGGGAAAAAATTGTTTCACAAACTGGCGACTGCCCAAAAAAAAAAGTTGTTTTGTATCACTTTTTCTGACTATTTAAAATTTTTTAAAAATAATAAAAATAAAAATTTGGGGATGAGGCTAGTTTCAACCATAGACAAGCCTATAAAGAAGACCCTATAAAAATTTCAAGTAAATCGGTCCAGTAGAATCTGAGAAATCGTGGATATCGTTCCGAAAAAGTCAGTTTTGAGAAAAACGCGTTTAAAGTTTCGCCTTCCGGCCGAATCAGTTTGGATGCCGGGTCAGAAAAATGCCTATATCTCCGAAAATCATTTAAAGTTTGTAAAATCCTCTTGTACACATATTCTTGAATAGTTAAACTTTGAAAATATAAAAGAATCGATTTTTTTAAATTTCTTGACTAGAACAACCCCTTAATGCACTAAATTAATTTGGCTAAAGGCTAGAAAGTACCTAAGTTCTCGGATTCATGGTTGCTTCAAAGCCTGTACAATAAATTTATCAGGATATCGTTGACAGCTTTAATAATTAAAGCCACTTTTCAATTTCTAAAAATTTTTACAATGCAAATTTCAGAATTATTCCAAGCAATTACATTTGAACGGTACCGATGGTAGTCTGGACCAAAGCTGATATAAACAATAGCATTTTCAATAGAAAAAAATTCAGAAACCCGATTGTTTTCGTTTATAGGAAGTGGAACCTTTTTAAGAACAGGTGCTCGATACATTGTACAAATTTTATAGAAGGATTACCGAACATCAGAAGGCCTTGAAATGTTCAAGGCATAACATGGTTCTTGAGCATAATTTTAAAAACGCATATTTTTTATGAAGTTGATCAAGTATTTTAATACAAATCTTTAATATCGCCTTCAAAAAAGACTCTTGGCTAATAAACGATTAGTCCAATTTTCAATACACTTGTTATAAGAATCGGCTGGGAAAGTTTTCAGAGCTTTTAGCGAATTTTGGTGTTTACGGTTTCGGCGAGATTCAGATCTTTTGGTAAGAGTTTAACTTTTCATACCCAAAACATTAACCACAATGGTAGTTATAGTAATAGTTTATTATTTTTTTTTTTGTAACCAAAAACAACACCAGCAAAGACAAAGACCCAATAAATTTTCTTCAAAATATCTTTTCGTAACTTTAGCAAAATAAATTTTTAATCTCAGTTGAAAAATGCACGGAGAAATATGGAAGACGTGAGCATGCAAACGATTTATTTTTTTCGATTAATTTTATTTCAGACGAAGTGACAGTTAGTATTATTTCGAACCTAAAAGCGTTAGGTCTAAGAGTATTGTTATGAAATCTGTTGAATATATATATATATATCTAAATTTGATAGAACAAATTGAAGAAGAATTACTTTCAGCTCTACTTGATATTGCGATCTCCCACCATTTCACGGAACGAAAAAATTACAGAAATCCTCTATATGGTGGCCCTGAACTACCCACTGAACTTGTGCGATTATGACTTTCATCAAAAAGAAGAAAACTAAGTCAATGAGATTTTAAAGCTCCCTTCACTGCATGACAGTCGACATTATCCGAATATTGACAGCTACTGTGTGTTGGGTGTTGCACAGTGGCTGAGTGATCGCCAAATGAATTCGCAGGGAATGTGTGGTGTGCGCGTCGAATTTCATCGCAAAAAGTGGCACAAACGGCGGATGTTGATAATGGCTGACGGCTGTGAGGTTGAGCGCTGTGATGATGTGCGCACACAGACACTGCGTTGGCAGGCTTTGATGGATATCCAACGTGCGAAGCAAGTGAAAACATGTGCACGAACGCACACACACAAGCCACGAACACTCAGACACACGCGTATACATAAGCACACACGCACACACATGCATACGATTAATCAATCAGCAATGAAAAGTGAATGGCAAAAGCTGCAGAGCAATGATAATCATGACAAGAACAACAACAACAACAACAACAACAACAATAAACACGGTCAGCACAACAACGCGCGCTACAACAACCGCTGCTGTGGAAGCTGCAACGCCAACAGCAAACACATGCGGCGCCAGAAGCACCAGCAGCGGCAGTGCAACACCTGCGATGAAACGACGAAATTGACGAACGGCAAACCGCCAGCAATGCAATCAAATTAAATGACAGTAATCGTTGCTGAGCAACAACAACAAATTACAACAAAACCTATGGGTTTTGTGATAAAATGTACAACAAACGGCAGCGCTGGAGGCAAGCTGCAGCCACGCAAAGAAATCTTAATGCCGTTAATAACAACAAAAATAACAACAAAACATCAAATAGCAAACCGAAAATCCATTAAAATTGCCGCTAAGAATTTGAGTTATTATAAAACGCCGCTTAAATGCGTGCTTAAAGCTAAACTAACAACAACAAGAAGAACGTGTGACGGAAAGTAGGTAAATCACATTGGTTGCACCATTAGTTAAAATACAACACGTGCGACACTTGGCGGGCGACTGCAAGCAAGAAAAACAACAACAATAACAACAACTAAATGGGCAATATATTAATCATAATGATAATAACAACAACAACTAAAATAGCAACGACAACAACAACCAAAATAATAGTAACAACAACAACGAAGAAAATAGTTACAATAACAACGAAAGAGTAAGCTATAATAACAACAAGTAGCAATAACAACAACAATAGAAAAATAATAAGAACAACAACAAGAACAACTAATTAATAATAACAACAACTAAAATGGCAATAGCAGCAAAAATAAAAATAATAATAAAGACAAAATAATAATAACAATAACAACGAAATAATAGCAACAACAAAAATATTCACAACAATAACGAAATAAATTCAACAATAAAAAATAGTAACAACAACAACGAAAAATTAACAACGCGAAAAATTATAATAACAGCAACAATAACCAAAATAGCAATAATAACAACAACAACAACAAAATAATAATGACAACAACAATATCAAAATAAAAGGAACAACAACAAAAAAAACTAAATAATAATAACAACAAAAATAATTGCAAAAACAACCAGAAAAATAACAACGGTAACAAAAAATAGCAACAACAACAAAAATAACAACAACACCAAAGTTAGCAACGTCGTTTAGCAAAACTTCTTCAGGGACTTTTGAAACTTCTCCCGGCAAGATAAACCCACAGCAATTGTATCAAGGCAAAACTTCATGCCAACAACAACAGCAATGACAACAAAATGCGAAACATTAAATTGCAACTGCACAATATGGCCGCGACAAATGTCAGCACTCGGCAAGTAAAAGGGCAAAAAGCGAAAATTGTTGGTCGTGAGTGGCGACAGCGGCGATAATTGCCAATACACAATAACCGTGTTTACAACAACAAAACCAAAACAACAACCACAACGACCGAACGACAATGAAAATATATAAAAAAAAAGTACACAGTGAAAAGTAGAAAGTAGAAAGGCAATAAAGTGCAGCAGGCGACATTCAATACATCTACATATATAGATTTAATGTATATGATATATAATAAATGGATATGTATGCGGCATTGAAATTTCTACCTACATACATATTTATATATCGTAAAGGCTTTATCGGGTGCACTTACTGCAGTCGGATGTGGGAACAATGACGCTGCATTGTTAATTGAAGTGACCACAAACAGTACACAAACACAAATACACCTAACATATACTCGTATGTATGTGTAGATAGAGAGTGTAATTCATGAGCTCATAGAGAACTATTGTCGTTCGAGACGTTAAAATGTAAATTAAGTGCTTAGGCTAATAATTTCAACAGCCTGGGGAGAACAAAAAGAAGCACCAAAAATTTTTTGAGCGTATACTTTCGGTACCATGTGATCAAAATTGTCCCGGACAAAAAAAAAAATTGGTTTCTCCTTCAAATTAAGTTCCTTAGTCAACTTTCGATGACTCGTTCGGGCATTTCGACAGGTAACTGGCGTATGACGTGCCTGATGTTTTGCTTCAAGGCCTGAATCGAAGCGGAATTGTCCGCATAGACTTTAGACTTTACATATCCTCACAGGAAAAAGCCGTGAGCTGCTTGGTCCACAAGTAAAAGAATCTTTTTTGGTTACTCCTAAGTGAATGGCGCTCAGAAAACTCTCCTCACTTGCATGAACTTCTACACATGCTTCCATCCTCTCTGGTATCGTTGGCACAAGGGTCGGTAAATTCAGCCTCCATGATAACACAGCCCCAAACGAGTTGAGGCTGATAGACTTTACAGGGGCCCGAAATATGGTTATCTGCAGAACTGTAGATTCGTGCATAGAAAAATTTATCAAGCTAACTCGCTGTCTCTGGATCGAAAAGCCACCAACCAGATCGGTCATGTTGTGCAAAACGGAAAACACATCTCCATTTTTATAAACGTGCGTACACTTCGAGGTCCTAACATTGACTCAGATCACTATCTCGTTACAGTCAAGATACGCAACCGCCTCTGTGCACCAAAAATCGCACGTCAACAAACATAAGGAAGGTTCGTCGTCAAGAATCCGCAATCATAACAGTCTGCTAAAAGATTTTCTACTCGGCGTGCACTCCTGCCATTTGAGATCACTCATCAACGACTCAATATAAAGATACTGTGGGCCGTAATTTCAAGCTCCTTATGTACAGCTTCATACGAAACCATTGGTTTTCGGAAAATGGAAAAAAAAACAGCTGGTACGATGAAGAGTACCGTATAGCAGTGGAAAGAAAACGAACTACCTACCTCTCAACGTTATAATCGACCACAATACATGCGAGATGGGATAGATATCGAGAGGGAAGCGAGACATATTTTCGGACAAAGAAAGAGAGAGACTGAAATGACAAGCTAGCCGTCTGGGCTATTGCTCGAAAATTCTACGAAAAGATGAGACCGGAGCATGCTCTTGTAGAACCCCCAGAGGTGATCTCGTATACCCAGAATATACTAAAATTATGGAGAGAACAAATGGGTCTAGTAGTGTCTGAAGGTAGGACGAAACATCAGCTGTCATCAAACAAACAGTCGTCGTGACAGTCATAACTTCGAAGTTGTAGATAATTTCTTCTATCTTGGAACCAGTATTAACAGCAACAACAATGTCAGTCTCAAAATCCATCGCAGAATACCACTTGCCAACAGGTGCTATTTCGGACTGAGTAATTGAGAAGTACAGTAATCTTTCGACGAGCAAAGACCAAACTCTAGAAGTCACTCATTATTCCTGCCCTGCTTTATGATGCAGAGGCATGGACGATGAAAACACCTGATGAGTCGACGTTGTGAGTTTTCGAAAGAAGAGTTCTGCAGAAACAACGGCGCATATTGCATTCGATGGAACAATGAGTTGTACAAGTTTTACGATGACATTGACTTAGTTCAGCGATTTAAGAGACAGCGGCTACGCTGGCTTCGTCATGTCGTCCGAATGTCTCCTGCTGGGATAAGCAGAGGAAGAGGAAGACCTCCACTCCGTTGGAAAGACCAGGTGGAGAAGAACCTAACTCCACTTTGCGCCAAACAGCGAAGAGGCAGAACGATTGGCGCTGTTGTAAACTCGGCTATAATCGCGTTAGCGATGTCTATGCCAATAAAAAGAATTAGAACTGAGCTTTCAAACGTAAAATAAATATTTATATTTATCTATACTTCCAAAAATATGTTTGGAGCTTCAGTAATTTTTATAATACTAAATGTGTGTTTCTACGATAAATTTTTTAATGATAAACATTATTTTATTAGTTCTTATAGCAACACGTAAACATTTGTACTTTAGATATATTGTTGTTGCAATTAGTAAGTATTCAGATGTGTTATGACTTTAAAGTGAAGAAAAATATGTAATAATAAACAATTTATATACATACAACTTATGTACATATGTATTATACGCATCTTAAGCTCCGCGGACTGAAGACTATAAAATTTACAAGTTATCATTGTGATATAAATGGTGTATCACATCGTTTATATACATATTTTTATGTCCATAACTATGTTCACAATTCTGTTTGATGATCATTTGTATGTAAGCTGTTGGCATTAAGCGCGTCATTCATTTTAATTGGTCATAATCGCACACTTACAGATCTGACCTTGGCCACGGTACAAGTGTTATTTCAATGAAAATTTTTTTACTCGTTTTGTTATCGATAAAAAACGCTTAATGAATGAAAAAGGTGTATGAGTGCAACAATTAAAACGTAAAAAATGCAATTTATTTGCATTCTTATGACTTTTGTTTTTTGTTCTCAGTGTAGAATAATTGTTTGCTGAAGGCAGAGGAAATGTTATTTTTAACTTTTATAAAAATGCTTATATTCATATATGCATAAAGTTATGACAAAACATACATAAAAAAATTGAAAAATTTAGATTTCGTAATTAAAATTTTTTTATACCATGCACAGATTGAACAGGTTGGCTACGAGGTCATATACAGGAGGAATTCAATTTAGCCATGACTGTATGTAAATGCGTGAATTTTTGAGATATCAATCCGAAATTTTACTAATGTTGTTTTCTCCTAAAGAAGCTGCTTATTTGTCAGAAAGGCTTACATCGGATCACTATAACATATAGCTGCTATACTAACTGATCGATCAAAATTAAGTCCTTGTATGAAAAAGTTTTTTAATTGACAAGATATCTACATGAAATTTGGAATGGACTATTGATTAAGGTATCGCTACAATTTCCAAAGAAATTATTCAGATCGGATCACTGTATTTTATAGCTGCCATACAAACTGATCGACCAAAATCAACTCCTTGTATGAAAAACTTTTTTAATTGGCAAGATATCTACACGAAATTTGGTATGATCTATTGTCAAAGGCAACGAAATAGTTTATGAAAAAAATTTTGAAATCGGATCACTATAGCATATAGCTGCCATACAAACTGATCGATCAAAATCAAGTCTTTGTATAAAAAAGTTTTTTAATTGACAAGATATCTACATGAAATTTGGTATGAACTATTGCTTAAGGTATCGCTACAATCTCCAAAGAAATTGTTCAGATCGGATCACTGTATCTTATAGCTGCCATACAAACTGATCGATAAAAATCAAGTCCTTGTATGAAAAACTTTTCTATTTGTTAAGATATTTTCACGAAATTTGGTATGATCTATTGTCAAAGGCAACCAAACAGTCTATGAAAAAAATTTTGAAATCGGATCACTATAACATATAGCTGCTATACAAACTGGTCGATCAAAATCAGGTGCTTCTATGAAAAATTTTTTTATTTGACAAGATATCTTCGCGAAATTTGGCACAGATTATTGGCTAAGACAACACTAAATTAAACGGAATTTTTTTTTTGTAACGGTCCTTTATATATCAGGTTTAGTTATACATACATATATATAGTCGCTCTAAGATCACAGCTTCGCTGCAACCGGAATCAACGTTTGCTCTTGCTTAAAATATTTTTATACATAAAACTACTTTACTCACTATGCAAATAAATTTTAACTACAACAATAAAAACAATAACAAAATTTTCAAAATTTTCACAGAATTTTTTTTACAAAATTTAATCAACTTTGCTGACACAAGGCAACCCAGCTCATTTCTAAACAAACAACCTTTCGTAAATATGTTTGTTTGCAAGCAAGCAACGCTTTATGTAAATTAGACGCTTACTCTCTTGCTTATTAAAGTTGTAAATCAAAATATTTCAGCAGCAAGTGCAGCACATGTTGAATTTCAATGTGGAAATGCGATATTTTCATCCAACACTGCAAGTGCCCTTGCTCTTGTTGTTGTTGCGATTATAATTTATTTTTCATATTTTTCGGTATGCTTCCTGGAAGTCAATTCAACTTTCTCTAGCTGATTGAGCGCATAAATGCGAAATATTTTGGAGACCCGCCCCCTATGACTTTGAATTGGCTTCCGCGCACCTGCCACACACAACAAGCCACACCATAAGCAGCAGCCCCACCATAAGTAAGCTTCGGCGTACACTAGTTCTCAGTACGGCAGACAGCTGATGCTGCTCGAACCCATTCACCATTTTCAGCTCGATTAAATAGCGAAATAAATCAAAGAAATAAGTGTAGAATACAGAAAGTGGGTGGCTGAGCGGAAAGAGCTGACAAGCTGGTAGCTGAGCGGCTGAGTAGCTGGCCGCAAGCAAATACAAGTACTTCCCCACATACTTAAGTATGTGCGGCAGTGTAAAGCACTCAACTCTCCACGCTGCTGCCAACTTTTGCCGCGGCATGAATAACTCTTTGTTTGTGTGTGTGTGTAATCTCGCGCTAGCATCTAAGTCTCTGCATGGCGTCGTATCAGGCGCTTTGTGGTTTTAAGCCAGTTATAAGTAGGTATCTCAATTTTGTTTATTCAAACTTTTTCTTGTTCTCTCTTCGTTTTTTTTGCTCAACGCAGCCGCAATTTCACTGTTCGGGGAATACTTCTGGTGCTGTTGCGTTGCGTCTTGCGGTTTGCGTATTTCCCAATGGATGATGTTGGCAGTTTGATGCAAAATGGGGTCAAATATGCTGCTACATGAATGTTTGTTTTAGTTGTTGCTGTATTTCTAATTGTGGCAATTCGTCTATGCAGCAGAAAATATTACCGCCATTTATTCACTTCATATATTTTTTTTAAGTTTCGATAAAATTTTTAAATAATAAAATTTATAATAATAAATACCATTGAAAGTATTCTAAATATTATTTTTTTATTTCGAATCGGGTGGCAACGCCATATTTTCAAATACTTTAATAATAATGCAGCTGTAAATAGCAGTACTTTTGGTAAATTTTCAAGTCCTTAATTAATATTTTTTTTTATTTCAAATCGGGTGGTAACGCCATATTAACAATAATACAGCTGTAAAAGGTACTACTTTTCATAAATTTTCAATTCTTTCATAAATATTTATTTACAAATTGAATAAAAGTGGCAACCCTGTGCCACCTTTAAAGATAAAATAAGTCTTAATAAGCACCGGGTGGCAACGCCGGTTAATTATTTTAATTATTTTAATAATAATAGAGCTGAAGTAGCACTACTTTTCATAATTTTACAATTCTTTAATATTTTTTTAGAAATTGAAAAAGAGTGGCAACCCTGTGTCAGCTTAAAGTATATAATAAATATTTATGAAGTTTATAATTTTTGTATTTACACCCTATTTGCAAGTAGACGACATTTTATGTTTTTGCATACAATATTTTTAAAGTTATGTGGCAACACCACCCTACAATTATTTCGTAAACAGTGGATTCTTGAATAATTTCGTGCTATTATCATAACATATAAATATTTAGATAAAGATTTGGATATTAACTTATTTAAAAATTTTATTAAAGTGGCAACCCTATTCAAAAATGTAATGAGACCTAAATTTTAAAAAATTTTATTACTTTTTAATCATATTATATAGCAATATACAATATAAAGAACTTGATATATTTTTATGTATAATATTATTGTATTTATGTGGCAACATCGGCTTCAATTATTTCGTAATCAGGTGGCACCGTAATAATTTTTCATTTTTGTATCAGAAATAGATATAGATATAGATATAGATATAGATATAGATATAGATATAGATATAGATATAGATATAGATATAGATATAGATATAGATATAGATATAGATATAGATATAGATATAGATATAGATATAGATATAGATATAGATATAGATATAGATATAGATATAGATATAGATATAGATATAGATATAGATATAGATATAGATATAGATATAGATATAGATATAGATATAGATATAGATATAGATATAGATATAGATATAGATATAGATATAGATATAGATATAGATATAGATATAGATATAGATATAGATATAGATATAGATATAGATATAGATATAGATATAGATATAGATATAGATATAGATATAGATATAGATATAGATATAGATATAGATATAGATATAGATATAGATATAGATATAGATATAGATATAGATATAGATATAGATATAGATATAGATATAGATATAGATATAGATATAGATAAAGATATAGATATAGATATGGATACGAGTATATAACTTTTATCTCTAGTTTCAAATCTTCCCGGTTTTTTGAAGAAATAAATATTTCAAACTCTTCTCTAACCTCAAATAAGAAGCTAAAGATGTTTAAGCAGATTCCTTTCTGGCAAAAAAATGTTGATTGATATTATTAAGCCAGTGCCCTCTTCCACATTAAACCCCAACTTTTATTTAAAAAACCCAGAATATATTGAAATTATTTCAATACACAGCACATAAATTAAATTCGAAACATTTTCCAAAGCATACAAATGACACAACTTCGGCCATACAGTGCTTATGCGGGTTCACATTTTCCTTTTCCTCCAAAAATACATTTACATACCTGCATACATAACGGTGCAAAAACTTTGTATACTTTAAAATTGTCAATTTCTGTATTTGCGCAGACACAAGCCACACACCCGCCCACTCCTAAGTAACAGTAATAAGCAGCTATTTCATAAGTTTAAGCCGCAGGCTTTTTCAGCGGATCGGTCGCCGGCAAGTTATAACTTGCCACTTGATACTGATTAAAAACTTTCTCAATGTGTCTACAAGTAATACGAGCGGCGGGCACTTGCAACAAGACTCGAAACTTTGTCGCAGACATCTTTGTTAAAGGGCTATGCGACTATGACGGGTTGAAAGATATGAATGGGAGCATGACTATGATAAATTTTCTGTAAACTGAGATGTTGACTTAAATTTATTGCTTGTGTTTGGTTTGACATTGAGTTTGTGGATTTTGACTAACATTTCTGACACTTTTCTTTGATATTCTTTGACTGCTAAAATTTTGGACTTTAGCTCTTTGGTTCATGCACTTGTAAGACAAGGCAGCAACAGATGATAAAAAAGTGGTTAATAAAAATTTATTAATACTCCAAAAGGCATGGAATTTTGGTATCATACTGGAATACCCAATTAAGCTTAAGTTCATTGCCTGTAAATACTGAAAAACTTCATTAAGTATTTGAAAGAAAATTTCAGTTGAATTAATCGTCTATTCTATTGAAACACTTCAATTTGAGTTTTAAATATAAAACTACTAATTAGAGTTAGACTAATTGATGAAGTCATACTCGTAGCTAATATTTTGAGAGGATGGGGAACTGGAAGTATTACGCAATGATCTGTTACGAAATACAAAGAAGACCAACCTACCGAAATCTGTTTAAATTAGTAATGGGGGAAGCAATCCAGAAGTATATGTTATTTGGCCTTAGAAGTGCCATAGATCCGTGGAACAGCACCCTAATCTGTGCGGATGATAACGCAGCTGCCAGTGACCTATACAAAATCCCACATGCTGCCTTGTTCCTAGTAAAAGTGCTTAGTCTCTTAAACCTTTTTGCAAAGAACTCCCGCAGAAACAGCCTTGCCTGTCAAAGCTAAGGGACTTGTTGCCAGGAAGTCGTCGACAGTGACAACACATAAGTCTAATCGAAATATATAAAGTTTTTACTAAAGATACAGCTGTCTGGACAGACGACAAGATGGACAAATATGAAATCACAGGCACAGTACAAAATGTTCCCGTGCCAGTGAGACAAAGAACTGCTCGTAGTGTCGAGAATATTGCGGCCGCAAGCGCGTCAATTGAGGAAGACCCAAATCAGTCGATCTCAAGCGTTGGCCATGTCTGTGACGGCGTTGTGGCGACTGTGAAAAACCTGTGACATCGTTGTGGCGAATTTCGCGAAAAGATCTTGGCAAATGATTAGAATTTTCATCGAAAAATTATCATCACCGTTGTGGCTCATTTCTGGCTGAATGACTTCGTCAGTAAGCAAAATATGCCTTATTGGTCAGGCAGCAAACCACATGTACTCCATGAGACACCTTTGCGTCTCGTTTTTCCAGTTTAGACAAGGAAGCGAAGCAAATGGGATCTTGTCATCATCGTAATCGCGACTTGGCTCCCACGTCAATGTTGTCAGTCATAACCTTCGAAGTCGTAGATATTATCAGCTATCTTGAAACTAACATTAAAACCAACAGCAACGTCAGTCTCGACTTTCAACGCAGAATAACTTTTGCCAATAGGTGTCACTTCGGACTGAGTAGGCAATTGAGAGGTAAAATCCCTTCTCGACGAACGAAGACCAAACTCTACAAATCACTCATCATTCCCGTCTTGCTATATGGTGTAGAAGCATAGACGATGACAACATCTATTTAGTCGGCTTTAAGAGTTTCGAGAGAAAGATTTTGCGGAAGATTTATGATTTTTTATGCAAATATCGCAATCGACGGAACGATGAGCTGCACGAGATACATATATGACGACATTGACATAGTTCAGCGAATTAAGAGACAGTGGCTACGTTGACTAGGTTATGTCGTCCGTATGAATGAAAACTCTCCAGCTCTGAGAGTATTCGATGCCGTACTCGCAGGGGGAAACAGAGGAAGAGGAATACCTCCATTCCGTTGGATAGATCAGATGGAGAAGGACCTGGCTACGCTTGGAATTTCTAATTGGCGCTAAAGAGTGAAAGGGAAGAAATGACTGGCGCGCTGCTGTAAACTCGGCTATAACCTCATAAACGGTTTAAATGCCAACAAAGAAAAAGAAGAAGATATAATGTAAGCAGTTACATATTTTAAGATATTTTTTAAGATAGTCAATTACAATTAATTATTTAATCTTTATTTTTGACAAAATTTAGTAAACAAATTATGCTAAATGTCGGCAGAAGTAATCAATAATCAATTAAAATACTGTCCTATAAATATGTTCATACATACAAACACAAAAATCAGGTTTTGACTAAGTAATTTAAATAACTCTGAAAAATCGAAGATTAATACCTAAATGGGTATAAAGTGCAGAAATATTTAAACATATAAATTATTACAAAGATTTAAGTAATTCATATTCTAAATGAGCTAAAATTATACGCCACTCGGCTAATTATACGCTGCACACAAAAACAGCAATCTGTATTGGTAATATAAAGTAATTTTAATTGTAGATGAATGTGTGTGTTTGTTGAGCTGATGTACAGTGAATCACAATACATATGCGTATGTATATGTATATGTATTTCGACAATATATGTACATAAGTAAATAATGCTAATGCTTTCTGTCGACTTGCTTATATGTATAACTACATATATATATATATATATATATATATGTAAGTATGTAAGTATGTAATTCAGTATTTAGTTTTTCATTCTCATTTGCATTTGAGTTTGCACGACACTTTGTGATGTAAGTAAGTAGGTGAATGAGTATCCAAAGTGAGTAACACTGATCACGATTTTATAGATCGCTTAATGTTGATTGCTTTACAGCTGTCCACACGGCGGTGTTGTTGAAAAAAGTCACGTCGACGAGTTACATAGGCGAGTGCAAACATAAAACAAGAAAAAAAAGTTAACTTCGGTTGCACCGAAGCTATAAAACCCTTCAAATTAGTTTTGTAAATTACTTTTATAAATTAAAGCTTGATTTTGACAGAATTTTTAGAATTTTCCTTGGCATCTATAAGCTATAATGATGCGATCTGAACAATAAATACGGAGATTGTAGTGTTGCCTTCCACAATAATCTGTGCTGAATTTCGGAACGATATCTCGTCAAATAATAAAGTTTTCCGTGAGAGAATGAGATTTTGATGAATGAGTTTGTATGGTAGCTATATGCTATAGTGGCCCGATCTGAACCATTTGTGCGGAGGCTATGGAGATGGCTTAGATAAGTATCCATGCTGAATTTCATTAAGATACCTTGACAAATAAACGAGTTTTCCATACAAGGACTTGAGCTTGATCGATCAGTTTGTATGGTAGCTATATGCTATAGTGAGCCAATTCAAACCATTTTTTCATAGATTGTGTCGCTGCCTTTGAGTAATGATTCATACCGAATTTCGGAAAGATCTCTCATCAAATACAAAAGTTTTTATACAAGCACTTGATTCCGATCGTTCAGTTTGTATGGCAGCTATATGCTATATTGGTACAATAGGGATGGTTCCGAGAAATGTATAGCTTCTTGAAGGGAAAAGCACGTGTGCAAAATTTCAGATCGCTAACTCAAAAACTGAGTGTCTACTACGTGTATATACCGACGTACGCTGTTCAGGGTATATATGGCTAGCGAAGTGGCAGACACCCGTCTGAAATGCGCCAGCGAGTGAGGCAAAGTGAGAAAATAGCAAGAAACACAAAATATACACACAAAATGGGAAAATGAAAAATACAAAAACAAAAACAAAAACAACAACTCAGCTTTGATCGATTGCGGGAAATAAAATTGACACATATGCCAGCAAAACAGACAGCCATAATTTATATAACCATAGCTGTAACACTGAAAATAAAAACAGCTGCATGACACACACACATACATATGTATACTGTACTCATACAAATACAAATATACTTGATCATTGCAGCAGTAACTCGAATTCGAATAAATGCATATTGGCGCCCAACAACTCGCGCTCGTCACTGCTACCTTCCTTCCACTCCACGCTTTCCACTTCACTCCACTTCATGCCCACTCTGCACTGTACTCCAGTGGGAAGTTGAATCACAAAAATTTAATTTGCAAACACCAATACCAACACCAACACCAACAACCTCCATATGAACAGCAAGGCATTAAAATCGAACTTGCAAGCCGCAACGGAATCGGAATTAAATGCAACAGCAAATATTCACATTCGTATTCGCATATGGATTTATCGTTACAGCTTCCTACTCAAGAACTGAAATGCAACGCTAATGCCAATAGCAACAACAATGTAATGGAACTAGTGGCTCATTTGGTTCGAGGTCGTTACTGCCATTATTTTATTTATGTGTGTACTTGGTTACCGTTGATAACCGGCAGTCAACTGAGCTAGTTGTGAACTAACTTAGTACTAGTAAGAACCCACACCTCAACTGACTGCGTTTTTCAATGCATACAAGTAACTGTTATGATTTAAATGGCGACTCAGGAAAAGGACCGAGTTTCGCGGCCTTCCTGCGATTTGCTACTGAATAGCTGAGTCTCACGAGAGCTTGGCAAGAGCTAATCCAAGGCAAATCGCTAAAGATGTAATGTTCTCTAGTTTTAGAGATTTTAACATTGTACAAACGGAATCCACATGTCGGTTCTAAATTTTTTTTTGGGGAATACAAGATTAAATTATCCTAATACATCCTTCTGAAGAAGAACAGTTCTTCTTTGGCACTAAAGCCATTTGTCCGTCGCGATCGAGATTACAAAACATTCCCAGTTCTACGTCCTAACTGCAGACAGGTCGCTAGACACTTAGCTCTTCTTTTAGAAGCATGGGCTTCCTTGCTCCTGTTCCCCACTCATCGTTCTCCCCACTTTCAAGATCACGGTTAAAAAGAGATATCTCAAATGCCCACAGACCGCATTGAACACAAAATTCTTCGGCGTTTTATTTCTATTCCCACTAGTTCACCCGTGAGATCTCAGAGATTTCCCAGCTCAAGGTTGAAAGCTCTCGAACCTCGCTGGTGAAATAGCGACTTGAAGTAGTTGCTCTTACATAAGATACAACTACAAGGAGAGCAAAAAGGACTTGTCTTTAACAGTCCATTTGTGTTTCCATATTGGGTATCAGTCCTAAAACCTACCCTAGCATGTATGTACTTAGCAGAGTCAAATTCTTGCATATTTTTTAAAATTTTGTTACAAGTCCAATTCTTATTGGACCAGTTCATTTGCAGTCCAGGCATCTTAGCTGCAAACTAGTTTGTTTCTGCAGGCCGATTTACAGCACAAAATTTCTAGTTGTAAAGTAGTATTTTTAATGGCATGCGATTTCGCCGCAGGGTTGCTTTGCATTGCAGCGCTGCGCTGTCAGCTAGCTGCCATCATTATTACAATTGCTTTGCTGTTGTTGTCGCCTGTGTTGCCGCAAAATAACCATAAATGCGTTTACAGCTTTTCAAGTTTTATTGCAATTCAACAATTGAAACGACTTTCTTGGCTTGACTCACAGCTTCCCCCACAAATTTAATTGCTTTTGTTATTGTTGTCATTTTAAAATTGATATTAATACAGTGTTGTATAAAGAAATTGGTATTTTTTATGATCTACACTTATTTATATTTATCTGAGCTTTCGAAATGTCGTGACTAATTATAAAAATTCCAGAACTCAAATTAACTTTTGCTTTTCTTTTGGTTGTGTAGATCTGGTATAGTAGGGATACGAGTAACATTCCAATTTCTTAATAAAATTTTTATATAGCAGAAAATTAATGAACCAAAATATTTTACTAGGGGTTGGACAACAGACAATGTCTGAACATTAACAGTATTCTTGAGAGGTTGATTTACTTTGCAAAATATCATTGAGCTGTTTATGATTTCCACAAGAACCTGTGGATATAGATTGATAAGCAGAAGGTCAATGGATAAAATAGGTCATATATCCTCACGCTTTATCTAAACAAGAAGGTCTCAAGTCACGCTCAAAAAGGTGGATGGCGCAGGAGCTTTGGAGAAGCCAGCGGCATTTCCACATATCTATACGCGCGGATCAAAAATAACCGATAAAGTGGGTGCTGGGTTCTATTGCGCTAGATCTCAGGTAACCTCTCAAGCTGCCGGAAACTGCAGTATTTTCCAAGCAAAAGTCTTTCGGACAGGAAAGCTGCTGATATAGCTAATAAGGCTTAAACCACGACTATGTGAATGCAATTCCTATACAAAAGGAAAATATTTATTATTGTTATAACGATTATCTGTCCCCATTAGTGTGGTGAGGTTCAGATAAGTTGTCATCGAAGTCATCCGACGGCATGCCCAGGAAACGTGCTGTTTCGACGATGTCGGACCATAGGGAGGGGTTTATAGGATAATAATCGCAACTATCGGTCGAAAGTTTCTTCGTTTGCATACATAGATCGGAGGATGCACAGATACAACTTTTTGTATTGATGAACTTCATCAGAAGCACGTGTTGGTTCAGAAGGGATATAATAGAGTGAAGAGACCCAGTTGTTTCACAAAAGGGTTAGAAGCGTCGTCAGATAAACAATCTACCTACCATTGCGCCAGAGGATGTGCTTAAAAGCAGGGAGTAAATAGATATGATTGCTGTCGGAAAGAGAATCCATATATACTGGGTTCCAGGCAATGAGGGCATTCTGGGAAATGAAATAGCCGTTGATATTGATAAAAGTGTCATCCGCTTGGCCACCGAACCAGTTGAAGAAATACGCAAGTCTTCAAAATTGATACACAAAGATATTTCCGAAAGAGCTAAAAGACGAATCAGAATAGGGTGGTATGCATACCTGGGAATGTAGCATAAATAAGATCATGTAAAAAGGAAAACACGCATGCTTCTTTTGCTCACGGCCTCAGATAGACTACAGGATGGTTGTTGGCCCAGTCACAGGGCTTCTTCTGCTTCTCTTCTGTCTGGGCTTATCTAGAACTCAATTTAGTTATCTAAACGCTTTGTAGTTCAAGGGATTAGATGAAGTATCAGATATCAAGTAACTATTTAAGTTTTTCGAATATATATTTAGGTTCGCAAAGTTCGTTGACGTCCTGCACGATGAAGCTTCAGCTCGTAATAAACTGAAGCTCAATCTGACAATATAAAAGACATGTCGGTCTTTTCATAGCGTGACATCCAGCTGGTTTAACCTACGAGCATTTATTGTTTAGGAAGTCGTGACTGCCTTCTTCTGAGTCATGAGGCCATTGAACAGATTTTCTTCATATTTCGATAGGTTTAAATCACAAACTAAAGTCTTGTCACTTACATCTGTCTTCTCCTATAAAAAAAAGTTCTCCAAAAATATAATAACATTTTGGAGATCACCGCATTCTCTTCTCCTTCTTCATCTTATTTTAGAATGACTTTTATGTGTTGAACGCTTTGACAAAGTAGAGATTCCATTATGCTCAGAAGCTGACACAAGATAAATATATAATTTTAATGATCGAACCTGGTGATTTATATACAAAACTCCTAAACTTCAATTATATTTAATCCTTTGCTATTACAATCTTTGTACTCTAGCATCAAGCTAACCTAACTTTTACAGAAAATATTTGCATTCATTTTAAATAGAAAAAAAGTATGTCAAGACTTGTTCTGTTTTCCGAAGAACTATTGCTCACTCATTCCAAGTTTTTATTGTCACAATATTACTTTGATTGTATTGAAATACCATATATGAAATATGTACATATGTATTTACTCTCGCTTATGTACTAAAAGATCCTTGATGTTAGATACATACTTATAATTCTTTAATTCAATTGTTTTCTTTGTGAAGCGTCAGCTGTTTTTGACTGCTTCTAGTTATTATGATAACACTTGAATGGCAGAATAGTCAGTATGAGAAGCTCAATGCATTTGATACAGTCACTCATCGTTTATTTTGCTTATTTCAATGCCTGTTGCATGCGTTGATATTTCCCACACTCACTCAACAATGACAGCTTTTATGTGTAGAATGAGCACATGCTCGGCGCTTTGTTGCAAACTGATGGCTGGTGGAAGTGAGTATGCTTATATACTTAGATATGAATTTATACATACATACATATGTATATCATAATTGAAATTATATTTATGGATTCTAGGTAATGTGAATGCGGCTTGTTTGTATTTGTTCATGACGGCAGAAAGCTACACGAAAAAATGTACAGAGATAATATATATATACCATATCTATACTATATAATTAGAGCAGGTTTCTTGCATACAGTCTATAAGTAAAAGGTTCTTAACTCATTGTGCAGCAATGCCTTTCTTCTATTTAATCATCTTTCCCATTGACTTCATTCTTGTAAGGAATGGTTACAAAAAAGAAGTTCTGATAATTACTATGCTAACTCTATAGGTTAGGTTAGGTTGGGTTAGGTTGGGTTAATCTCTTAGGCTAATAAGCCACGCATAGACCAATTTTGGTCCTTTACGATACCAGATGGAGTTCAATTATTAGTTCCATGAAGAGTTGTCATCCTTTAGGAAGCCGATGCTTGACAGGAAATTTAACAGATTCTGTGGCTGCACCATCGATACCTCCTCTAGGTAATCACACATTGCTGACCCCAGGTGTTTACATCGTAGTCTTGCCAATGTGGGACAAGGTTTCTCTGGTGCCTTGCTCTAGACATTTCCTGCAGTCTTCTCCATCAGCCAGCCCAATTTGATAGCGTTTATCGCCACCTGACAGTGACCACTTAGTATGATATTATGTGAACTCTATAACTACTTAGGTAATTTTTATAAAGGTTTTAAAATAGTCTAGGGTTATTTGCACTGCCTAAAAACGGAAATGTAATCCCTTAAAGGTTTCATACCTCTTGTATAACTATAATTTATACTACAGATATGTATTGCTGGGTCTGTCCTACTAGATAATTTTCGAAAGATCTTCTTCATTGATCTTCAAACTGTTTAAGAGATTCGTCTGAAAGTCAAGATTTTTTTTTGATCAAAATAAAATAATTCATGTTTGGTTGTGAAGGACTAGAAGACTGAAATAAGCTTTAATTACGAAAGAAAAATATTTAAAATAATCTTTGTTAACATTAGTTAGATATACTTCAATTGCGGTGTCTGATCAAATATGAACCGGACTGGAGCATGTAAGTGAAATCTGTAGGGATAACATTTTTGCACAGACGTTTAACTTACATTCCCGCCAGCTCGGTGGAATTCCGAAGGTGTGCGCTTCCAAGTGTTTAAGTCTTGACTTCTCAAACGCGGGACAGTCAAGAAGGAAGTGTTGATCTTCTTCCATAAAGCTTCTGCATATGATGTATGGTGGGATCCCAGCTTTACTGCTCGGACGCCAATAGGGTAATGGCCCATTAAAAGCCCCAAAACCAGTGTTTGCTGAGGGCAAAGAGAGCACTTGATTTTTTTCGATCGATTCGGTTTGGCGACTCTGTGATCCTTTTATTCGGTATGAAGCCAAAGTGAGTGAGGATTTCCGAGTGTTCAGACCGGTGTTATTTTAGAAACTCAAACTCTCTGAACCACTGTTAAAAACAAAGTTTTCAAAGCTTTAAATTTTTTTACCAACTGTGTCGTGAAAACAAAGTGAGCTTAGAGTTCGACTGATTTTGGACTAGCGATGAAAGTGGTCAATTTCTAGTTTATGCTGAACTATAACTCTTATTTACTATTTTCATGTACTTACAGATATTTCTAACCGTACAGAAGTCTGTAAATATATATGAAAAAAAAACTGAAAAATATTTTTAAATTGCTGTAAGCAAAATGCCTTCGAGTTGTTATTGTTTTCCACTTTAACTCAGTAACAGACCACGCGGCCGCAGAAAGAAGGCGAAAACAACATGAAGTGCGGCCAAGAGTGGCAAAATAGAGAAAAGCAACAACAACTGCAAAACTAGTAAAATCAAAGGAAATCCAGATAAAAACAAAAATCGCAACATTTCTAGTTGTTGAACGCTGTGGCTTGCGGCCTTCTGTCATACTCATTCCAGCATATTTATTTAGTATGTACTGTGTATATAGAATAGAAAGTATGTAAATATGCTGGATCTTTCACTTTGCGCTGCTGATGATGATAGCCTGTCTGTTCAATCGCATGCGCGCCCATGGAAAGCCCTCATTTACTCGATATAAGTAATGTACATTATTTATTATATACTTTTTATTATGTTTTTAATTTAGCTGTCCTCATTTTGTGTTCTCTCGACCCACATACATACAAACACAAGAGCCATTTGACGCACGCTTAAGACAAATGAATGCCTGAAAAGGCAAAGTGCAAAGTGCTTATCATCTGAGAAGTGGTCGCCTTGCCATTTTGGGTGCCTTGCTTTGCCGGTATTTTCTGTGTGTGAGTGTGTGTGCTTTTTTTGTAAATAGACCAACAACAAAAGGTAAATTAATGTCTAAGTTTATTGAAACATAAAATGAGCTCGTATAAAAAGGAATTTAAATAAAAAATTATTTCTGAAAAGGTGCGCTGACCAGGCTGTAAAGTTCAATTTATATACGCAAGTAGGTTTAAAGAATTTTAGCGGAATCAAGAGAAGATCTTGCGTTCTGCTTTCAGATGTGTTAAAGCCAAATTGCATATACCTATCTGAAAAATTAATGATAATGTGGGCAGGAATTTCTGCTCGGAGGCCGTAGATGAGAACGGAAATTTGTAGAAACGTATTTCTTTTTAATCGCTTCATTAAAAATATGTGAGGCTCTTGGTGGCTCAGTTTTTTCCACATAAACTCGCTTAAAAGCCGTGAGTCAATGTCCAGCTTTAAGCCCCAAAAAATTAAAGAAGGAGCAAATATTTCAATTCATTTTCTTCATTGCTATAAACAACAAGAAAAAAGCTTAGCCTTCGATTGCGCCTATAGCTTCGGTGCAAATACAAAATATTCCTTACAAGAACTTGATTTTGATTGGTCAGTTTGTATGAAAGATATATGCTATAGTGGTCTGTTATTGCTGCTTCCGACAAGTCATCTACTTGGCGAACAAATGAGCAAAATTTCAAATCGTTGTCTCAAATACTGAGAGACTTCTTCTTCTTCTTTACTGGCGCGTTGACACCGCTTACGCGATTATAGCCGAGTTAACAACGGCGCGCCAGTCGTTTCTTCTTCGCAAATATACAGATTTCTCCTTATTTACTGGCTCTCTTTTTCTTTTCTTTGACTTTTCTTTGACTGAGGAAAGTTCTCTGAGCATCATTTATACGGGAATGGGCAGAATTGATTATTTTACATATTTCTCAAGCAGCTCACAACTTCCCATCATAGCCCAGGTATCCGCTGAGCAGCCAAAAAACATCCGTTTAAAGGCGAGCTAAAGTGAGAAGCCGGTAAATCTCTCTCCAGGGTTGTGTCCTGCGTTTGAGAACTGCAACGTAAAAAATACTTCCAATGAAAGGAATAACAATATTTAGACGGACATGTCTTAATCGACTTAGCCCGCCTCCGACGTTTCATGCTGTGTGTTACAAACTTCATGGCAAACTTAATATACCCTATTCAAGGTATAAAACTCTTAGATGCTTTGCCTCGAACCCTGGTTTTGTCAGGTTTGTTACTACGGAAAGACATTGTATGATGTGTGAAAGCTTAGAAAATTAACTCAGCATACGATTATATGAGGGATCTAGATTATCAAGCAATGTACAATTGTCGTTTTTGATTGGAACGAGGACGGATCGCGAGTTCTAAACTTATGGCGGAATATTAATCTGATGTTGGAATCCCAAATCAAACATGAGGTCGTACACAAGTTATATACTCATAACAGCTCAATATAAAATTAAAATACAAAATCTGGGTGAAGAGATTTATCGGAGGTCTGATAAAAGGTCTATCGGAAGTCTGACAAGTACTTAAGGACATGTGGTATCCTGTTCAAGTAGAACAGCTTCGAACAGATTGATCTGAGGTCTGATAAAAGCTCTATCGGAGGTCTAGCAAGTACTTAAGGACATGTGGTATCCCGTTCAAGTAGAACAGCTTCGTTTAAAATTTCAACTATAAGCTTAATACAACTCATAGTACTGTTTTGAAAACATGTATTTTCGAAAAATGTGAAAAGGCCAATATCGGCCGATGACTCGATTCTTACAAGTATTTTTTGGAAGGAAATCGCGCAATGAAATCAAAGATGTGTTGGGACTCCTTTTTTTTTATCAAAACTTAGTTTAACGACTATCAGCATGATCGCTCGTTGGTTTTTGATGAGCCAAGTTCAAGTGGCTCAGACACGGCTACCGCGGAGAATAAAGCGCCAAATTTCCATTTTCTCATATTAACAGATTGCCAATTGGGCGTGTGAGAGACAGCTAACAGCAACTCTAAAGTTACGGGGATTATATCTTCTTCCTTATTGAGGTAGACGCCGCTTATGTGGTTATAGCCGAGTTTATCGGGGATCATGTACTTAATGAAATATTGGTGACGTGTTTGCTCAGGCCGTTCAATAAGAACAACCTTGAAACTATTTCCCAATAGTCACAATTCACGGTATTTAAGGCGAAGTTGGCCTATCGAGTAGAAAGGTGGTAGCCACGAGGTATGATGTACAGCGCATAGTTGGAGCAGGGCAATATGGTCAAAGAGCTCTAGTTGCAGAAAAAGTACTTTTGTAACATGACAACAAAACGGTTTCCCGGTAGAACCTCTAATTTATTTCCAAAAGTGACAAAGTCATCCGCTGCTGATTTAACGAAGCTGAAGCATCGCCAGAGCAAATATATCGATCTAAAAAGAATAGCATACTCAAGGTATAAATCGCCATCTTTAAATCTTTTGTTGTAGGTTAAGCGCTCTTTAAACAACTTTTTAACTTTATGAGTAAAAATCACTACATAACACCAACAATTCTGGAATGTTTTTGAATATCCTCATGAGCAATCTTATTCGACTAGCTTATTACATAACAAGCTGATTAATCTAGGCACAAAGCTTAATAGTATAGTATACTGCAATATATGCACACACATACATATATACCTGCGTGTTACAAACATATAATACGCAACCGCAGACAGTGGCAGAGGTAGAACAAATCAGCAGGCACAAGGCTAAGATCATATGACTCAACTTCAAGCCGTAATTGGTGATGCGCTTCGAATTCTCGAGAAATGACTTACGCAGCTGTTGAGTAATCAGTAGATAATGTGCTGCACTAAACGCATATAAGATGCAAGCCATGGCACTTTAGGGGTAAGACTGCGCAGGTCAAATAATTCCCCAAAAGTATATAAGTAAATATTTAAAAATTTTAAGGAAATTTTTGCAATAATTTTAATTTTAATAATTTTACCAAAATTTAAAGTCAATAAAATTTAAAAAATAATTGAAAAGTTTTTTTTATTAATAAAATAGATGCAGAGCTTAAGAGGCACCCCTAATATTATACATACGTACACTTGTACATCTATGATTTTGTGGGCGAATTACGCGCAAATCAATCAATAAATTGGGGAGTTAAACATTGCTTACACACATTAACCACATTAACACAAAACAATTAGCCTTTAAATGAATTAGCTTGCTCAATGAAACTCGCAATTTAAAGCCAAGATCAAAGAACTGCATATTTAAAATTCTGTTGCTTCAAAATTTATAAATTAACTGTTATCGGCGTCTTTGATGTTGCCTCAGTTTGATTTGGAAGAAATTTAAAGAAAATATTGTGCAATATAATTGGTGCGAAATGCAGTTTGAAGGTTAAATTTTATTGCTATTAATTTAATTTATGTTTTTTTTTTTAACCGGACTTGTCATGTACAAGAAGATTGATATAACAAGACTACTATGTAGCATTGATGACTGGAATGTCCGATTCCTAAATTGGGAAGGTTCAGCTGACCAGCTGAATGATGTCTTCGTAACAGTAAAGGCTGACATCACTGCTGTCCAAAACGTCCAATGGACGGGATAAGGACCGAGACGAGTAGGTCTCGCCGTGTCCTAGCATTCACCTCGGTGGATGAATGTCTAGCTACAATCCGCATCAAAACGAAGTAAAATGCAGGAAGAGAAGTACAATGTGACCAAGGATATCTTTTATGACACACCATCTATGAGAGTTGACCCCGCCATGTTGCCAAAATCGTGCTTTAAAATTCCCCAAATGGATTAAGGTTAATCGACTTCGCCGGCGCCAGAAATATGACTATCTGTAGTACCAGATTGCAGTAATTCATCAAGCTACCAGGCTGTCTCTGGGTCAAGAATTCGCCAACCAATTCGTTCATGTTGTGATAAACGGAAGACACGTCTTTAGTGTTTTCGGCGTACCTTCGTTCCATGGTCCCATTATTGACTAGATTTTTTTGCAGCGAAGACACGCACCCGCGCGAAGCTGTAATCAGCCGAACGATTTTCTGCCCGACTGGCATGACTGCTCTCTGAGAGCACTCATCAGCAACTCGGTATAAGGGAATTGTGGTACGGCGTGAAGCTCCTTTCGTACAGCTGCAAACGAAACCTTTGCTCATTGGAAAAGTCAAAATAACAGCTGGTACGATGAAGAGTGCCATGTTGCAGTGGAGGGAAAACAGACTGCCTACCTCGAAACCGAGAGTTGAAGAGGAAAGCAAGACGCATTTGCAGTCAAAACAGAGAGAGGTCAAAATGCGTACGTACGAAGAGCTTGGCCCACAGGAGTAATGCTTTCAAAAGCTTCCTCAATTGGAAATTAAGTGTGCACTGCCCAATCCACAAAAAAAGGAGACTGCACAACCTACTCCAACTACCGTGTGATAAGCCTCTTCAGCATCGCATATAAGGTTCTATCGAGATCATCAGAGCTTCAGACCTGGAAAACCGAAAACTGACCAGATAGTCATCTTCTGGCAAAAATTTGGGGCATGGTGAATTGTTTCCCATGAAAAGTGGATCGACCCACACCACCTCTTCGTCGATTTCAAAGCTGTCTTTAACAGCCCGAATAGGAGCTGCCTTTAAGTCACTACGTCTGAATTGGGGTCCTCGTAAAACTAATACGCCTGCGTAAACTGACGTTGAGTAATACCAAAACCTCCATCAGGATCGGGAAGGACATCACCGAGCAGTTCGATACCAAACGAGGTTTCGGACAAGGCGAGTCCCTATCGAACGAGTTCTTCAGTCTCCTCCTGGAGAAAATAATTCGAGCTGCAGATCCGAATAGAGAAGATACGACGACATTTTCAGAGTTCAAAGCCACTGCCTTGGCTACACTGCCTGGGTCATATCGTACGAATGAATGGAAACACTCCAGCATTGAAAGTATTCGACGAATAGCCGCCGGGAAAAGCAGAGGAAAAAGAAGACCTCCACTGCTTTGTGCAGACCAGGTGGAGAAGGACCCAACTACACTTGTAATTTCCAATTGGTGCCAAACAGCACAAAGTAAGAACGACTGGTGCGCTGTTGTAAACTCGGCTATAAATGCGGAAGCCGTGTCTACACCAATAAAGAAGATGAAGAAAAATTCAACTGAGTTGTTATTCATTATGTAATGCAATAAATATAACTGGTCAATGCGCTCTTAAATAATTAGCTACTTATTCACTTATTTTCGTCTTGTTAAATTTTCACATTATTAAACTTTTTTTCTCGCAACTTCTGCACTCCACTCAAATTAATCAGCGCCATTAAGCGTTTGTTGTGCAATTATAATTATTGCGTGCAAACTCTTTCCCTCAGTGCCATTGCGCTGCTAACAGCGAATTTCCCACATTATTTCCATACACTTGCAGGCATGCGTACAGCAGAGCTGTTAGGCCCCTTCAATGTGCGCCTCAAAACAATGAAACCCGCCAAACCTAAGAGTCTTGCGTTGCCACTTTCCAAGCGGTTCACTGGCCTTTGGCCATTTACGCTCACCTTTATTTTTATGTGTCTGCTTCTTGCAAACTACTTAAAATAAGCAGCTCGTCTTCAGTTTGAGACGTGAGTACTACGCCCAGCCCACCCCACTAAATGGCACTCTTCAATTTCGCTGCTGATTATGCATTATTAATGTCGCCTTTCCCACAAAAAGCGCTTAAATGTATTTGCATTAGTTTAATTAATTAATGTAATCGACTAATTTTCAAATTGTTGCAATTTGTTGGCGAAAAGGCTGAGCCGTTGACTTGCCGTAATTGCAAGAAGAAAAAAATTAACAACAACAAAAAGACATAAACTCGCACATTTGCCGCCAATTTGCTGACGAGTCAGGAGACAAATTTTCAAATCCGTTTCATTGCGTTGAGGCCCAACGCGCCTTTTTCAGTAATTAGAGATTATGTTTTCGCAAATCACTTTTAATGGAACCTTTTTTGAGAATCAGCGCATTTTAATTAAAAGTTATTAAAGGCTCTTTCATTTTGTGCATTAACATATTTTATTATTTTTTTTTTTAATATTTTCTCACATTTTACTTTTAAGTCATTTAGTAGTTAGTAGTAGAGTTTAGTGAAGCCTCGCTTTGAAGCAGCAAAATCGCTTTAGTGACGAAAGATTCGATGTCTGGCTTACAAAGCATGCCTTGAAACGAGTTATAATCCAATATACGACTTGTTCAGTAAGTAATGATTATTTAGCTGAATAACTGTTACATCCAAGCTGTAGTATGAGCGAAAACGGGTTACTCACAGAACTTACTAGAATAAGTTTTGTGACGTTAAGGCAAACAACTGAAAATAAAAGCGATGACAAAATGAATGAATGACATTAAATCGAAATTGCGACTACAGGAAAGCATTTCATGAAAGCTTAATGAAAGCTCAATGAAAGCTCCTAAAAGCTTTAGCTTTTTGCGGCTACCAGTGAAAGCAAATAGTATACAGACGTTCATTTTACCTGGAGTTCTACTCTGTTTATTAAACTTTGACTCAAACTGGCACTTGAACTGGGTCAAACCACTTCAAGTGATCCAGGGAAATTTCGCAGAATCACCTATTTTGATAATTAACAGTTCATATCAGTTCATTCCTGATATAAATATTTCGTCAAAATTCTTCTTTTTGTTAAAGTTGTTGAAGGTTGAACTTTTGAGGACGATAAAATTGTAAAATTATTTTCTCATAAAGTATTGGAGATAAATCGATGAAATTTTGTGAAGTCAAAGAAAAACATGTGTGCTATATTATTAATATTTTTTAATTGTCCTTTTGTTTAAATAATAATATTTTATAGTATGTTTCAACTCGAATCACGGCTACGGAATTTTTGAAAATGTTTTAAGGAGTCTACTATATTATCTGTTTGAAGAATTTTGGGGAGAGTACTTTGTCATGTATTTGGTTGGCACAAAGCATTCACTGAAGGCGGTGAAGTTGATAAAAAAATTGCCTTATGTGAGTCGGTCAGTCATCTCTGTTAATGACGATAGCATAGAAAAAGTTAAGAACACTTTGCTTGAAAATCGTTGTGTTGCTAGCAGAAAGATAATAGAGAACCGCAACATATCTTATAGACAGACTCAACATTTTTTGGTTAAGGGGGTATTCTACTCTAGAATTTTGAAAAATTCGATTCTTTTTCATATATTTAAAGTTTAGACTTTCAAAAATATGACCTTGGAAGGATTTTTCAAAATTCGACTTATTTTCGGAGATACAGCCGATTTTGTGAGGTGACGTCCGTGTTCACTAGAATTGTCTCCTAAACTTTAAACGCGTTTTTCTCGAAACTATGTAATTCTTTATCGTTCCTACCAGCATCGTGTCAAAATTTTTGTTTTTAATATTTAAAAAAAATTCAGGAAAAAAAGCGTCAAAAATGATTTTTTTTTCAAGCAGTCGCCATTTTTCAAAAAAAAAAAAATCGTGTTCCCTGAGGTAGGGACTATAACAGCATCCTTACTGATTAAGAATTTCTTTTGATTTTTTTTCAGACCACCAGGAGAGTCAGGATCAATATCACCAGGATGCGCCTTTTTTTTTACACCTGTCTCTCTCCCCCCTCTAATTATTTTAATTTTTAATATTTTTTTGTAAAATTTTTTTTCTGTATTCTTAAGATATCAATAAAAACACCATAAAAAATGGATAGTCAAAATATTTTTGGTTTTTGTTATTTTAAATAAAATTCAAAAAACTGCGCAAAATTTGATTTCTAGAGTAGAATACCCCCTTAATTCTTTGAGTATGAAGCGTGTCAATTCTTGACTCGTACCAAAAGAACTGAAACTTTTGCAAAAAGAGGCTTTAAAAGAGATTCTTTACTATCTAGCTGAGCCCCCTACATTAACAAAGGCATCATTACTAGTGACGAGACGAGGTTTTGTAAATACGACATGCAAACTCTCCAACAAACAGGCGAATGGCGCTCCAAAAATGAGAGCTATTCAACTTCAAAAAGGTGGCGGTAAATGCTCAGTTTTTTTCCTTACTAATAGCTGCTTTTATATTCTCATTGAATTCGCATTTGGACTATTATTACAATTTATTATCAATTAAATATTAATTGTGTAATGAGTTAATTGCTTCGCTGAATGTTAAAATAAGAACGATTGTAACCCTCAATCGCTGAAATTATTTTAATTGTCAAATTAAAGCTTTCTGTGGACATGAATGCTTGGGTTGTCTGAAGGTACCTCCTTGAAAGACATGTTTGGTTCGGTTGTTCTAAAGAGAAGGTAAAAAGAATGCCATTGGACTTATGAAATTCTTAATTAAGTCCTGACTAAGGAGTATTTAAGAGCTTACTGTCCAATTTCTTTGAAATTCAATTACTGAGTGCCGTGGAAAGTATTTCCTCTTAACTACTGATTAGTTGAAAAGGTGTCAACCGCACTTAGACCATCATTAAACCCATTGTACTTCCAGCTGGAAACCAAATTATGCCTTATCAAGCAACTCAGTGGATACAGTAAAAAACCTGTTTTTTTTCACCGCAGCTGTCCAATACCTCTTGTCTATTGGAGTGCTGGAAGTCGTAAAAGATATTCCATCTTAGCATTATAATGTAATTTTCCAGCATTTTATCGTTAGTTGTCCTTCAAAGTGTTCGAAAAAAGTGCTTCAAAGAAAATTTTCTAACACTTTCATGCTTTATGAGGATCTTCCAGTCGTTCAGCATTCTGATGGGTAACTTGGAATGGTTAATCGTTCCAAAAACTCAATTATTCTAAGCCTAAGCACAGTGGAGATTTATTTTGACCAAGGTAATTCAAGGTAGGCAGAGGCATGGACGATATTTCTGTAGCTAAGCAGCTTAAGATCGCAACGCTTAAAACTCTCTTGCCTTTTATGACTCGGCTAATTCCGCTCGTTCGCGGATTGCGCCCCTCGCGTCGGTTGGGCGGGAGGAGGGTAATCGTTGGGTATTAATATGACATCATCTGTTGAGTCGGTGTTACAGATATTCGAGAAAAATTTTCTACAGAAGATATATAGTCCTTTGGGCATTGGCAACGGCGAATATCGCAGTCGATTGAACGATGGATAAAGAAGAAGAAAGAGGCGAAGTAGTATATTAGATATTTATTACTTATTGATTTTATTGCTTTAAAATTATTTTCATCATTTTCATTAAATTTTACCTGCTTTTGCTTTTATTACTGCTAGATTTCGAAAAACAGACATTATATTTGTGCTAATTGAAGGCTTCGTTCCTCAGGTGAGATTGACTCTTTTGAAATTTCTACAACTTTTTTATAATTTTTTACGTCTGCTGATGGCTGAGGTTTTTGAACTCCAATGAAGCCAAAGTTATCGCTATTCATACAACGCAGACAGATATTTTCTAAGTAAAAACAAAAAGAAATAAAAAAAGGTTGTTCTTTTAAAACTGCAGACATGCACAGCTACATTTATTTGTATGTCTACAGAAGGTAAATATTTATTATTCATGCATATGAGTTAGCATCGCTCGACACAAAAGAAGCAGTAAAGCAAAAACAAGGTGGAATTAAAAATTAAAAAAAAAAGTAAAATAAACATAGAAGTATCTAAATATGGGTGGAGTTTTGATATTTGTACCCACTGCACGATGAACGAATCAGCCGGGTATGCTGAGTCAACAACTGTTGGTCGGCTAGTCAGGAGATCGAGTAATGATGATTCAAATTAGTTGTAGGAAATTATTTTAGCAAGCAATCCTTCATAGGTCTTGTACAAATATTACTTAGGAAACATCTCCATCAAGAGAAAAAGGAGCAAGTATTCTAATATCATAAATCAGAAAGGTTTAAGTTTTTGGAGCTTCATTGAAACAATTCTAAGAAAATAGGTTAGCTACATTGTCGTGGCTTTTTAGAGGCAAAAAATTTAAGCAGATACTTTTTGAAGATGATATAGGTGTAATATTTCCCGATCGGTTATAAATCCGATACTTTTCCCGAACCGTATACCCGACTGTTATGAAAACGTTGAAATTTAATATTAACTTGACTTTTCTTAGTGCAATGAATGCATTATATCTGAAAACGATCTCCACAAAAGTGGATGATTTATTCGGTATTTTATCTCTTCACTATTTTTGCAGAGATAACTAAAGTAAATCTGAAAAACTTAATAAGAGATTGCAAAAAAATTTTTTATTTTGTAAGAAAATATTTTTTTTCTATAACGGCTTGGAGCATAATTAAAATATTTTTAAGAAAAATTATAAATCGCTGCTGTTTCCGTTATATCGAACCCTGCATAGCTCAGGTGCCTTCTTTTGAAAGATATCGAGATAACCCTCACGATCACTTCCTGAAACACTATATATCGCTGATTCTATGTTATTTGTACACTTTTCAAGAGAACTATTGAAATAAAGCGGCGCATCTATATTGAAATTCCGTTATATGGAACCCTGTATCACGCAGTAGCCAGTTTTTGAAAGAGGTCGAGACAAATAACTTGCTGAAATCCCATATATTGCTGATTCTATGTTATTTTTACACTTTTCCAGAGTACTATTGAAATGAAGGGGCGAACCCATATTGAAATTTTGAAATAAATATTTTTTTGTATTTTTTGCATACATCAATGGATTATACCTTTGAAAATACTATACTGAAATTTCAAATCGATAACTCAAATATCTTTTGTGTTATGAGCTTGTAAAGTTTAGCTGCTCAGTTAAAAAGTCCCATCAGTTTAGCTTTAACTTGCTTCAGCGTTTACTCGAAGACTAATTATCCGTTCACTATCATGTTTTTTTGCATGTTCTTCAAATACTTCGCTATATACGAGTAAGTAAGTACTGCGCTGGGTATAAAATAGCAAGTAAGATTTTGATCTTCTCTTCCTGTGTTGCAGACGCGAGGCATAGAAAATAAATTAAAAAAGCTGTGTTAGCCGACAGGCAGACATACAATTCAATGTCTGGTGTGTGAACAAGTTTAAAGGAAAAATGCAAAATAAAATGCCAACAATATTCTTATCTCGCAGACTTGCATTTTTTTATTTGAAATTTCAGTTTGCCGTGTTTTATTAAATTTAAAGCATTTTAAGCTTCAAAAAGTTGTACGCATCAACCAATATCATAAATTGATACAATACAATAGGCGAAGAGGACACAAAGAAATTGGAAAAGCAAAACAGCCCGAAGCCGAATTCAATGAAAATTTAAAGTTCACAGTTCGTAAAACGTACGGCTACAATTACAGTTAGTAAGGACGCTTTAATACCCTAAAAGCACCCACATCAAATATGCGTACACTCATTTGAAAAGGGTACATTCAAACACACATATCTGCAGCACACATGCTAGTCAATCTGGGACACTCATATCCCAAAATAGGTATGTGAAAACAAACATACGAGTATGAACCGTCAAATGAAACTTTTTTGAGTTGCTATCTGGAAAGTCAAACCGAAAGTATACACACATATATATGTATCTATCTATATTTATATATACATATGTATTACATATATTTTTAGTTACTTAAATATTCTGGCAAACAATCCTTCACGGTAAATGAACCCCGAGCGCCACAATAATAGTCGTATCTATCCCTCAGTGGGGTTTGAAAATAAAACTGACCCTCAAAGATAGAAACTAAATGAAAATTTTGTGTTTTTCCCCGAAAAATGGAAAATAAATTTTGATATGTGCGTGCCAGCTTTGCTGACGCAATTTTGACGGAAGCGTATTTTCATTTAAAATTCATTTAGAAATTTAAGCTGCTCCGGAAGAGTGGGTTTTTTCTATTTTAACAGCTATTTTTGGCAAAGGAAAAGTTTAAAAATTTAGTTCAAAAAATTTGTGTTTGTTGTTGTTGTAATGGTTATCTAGTTCCCATTAGGGTAGTGAGGTTCAGCGAAGTTGTCATCAAGGTCATTCAACGGTAGGCCTGGGCCATTACTAGGATGCGGTTCCGCTTCAAGCAGGTGACTGCTTAGTGATGATTTCTAAGAAAACACCCCAGCAAACACAACTTGAGAAAATTTTATTATGCTCCTTAACTGGGAGAATGCAGGCCTATGTGATTGTTCATTAGTCCCTTGTCTACATTTCATCGCATCCAAGCGACCATCTCGATGCGGCATAGTTAAGGACCGGTCGGCCGTTTGCCTTGTATGTTGCCAAAAACGTTTCTTTGTCGTTTCCCCATGCGCTGCCGGCTGCGACCTAAGGATTTTGTTGCGGCTATGTACTTTGGCTCGGTCGTGTGAGGAATAAAGGGGCACAGCTTGTCGAATGTCACGTCTAAAATCTTAGGGTTATTGACAGTCGGAATTTTAACGCTATGGTTCTTCTAAACTTTTGGTGTCTCTCTAGTGCTTCAGTTGCTACCGATATAATCGAGCATTCAAAAGCTAACTCGGTTGTAAAACTTTAATAAATGTTGTTTAATTTCCTTAAAATAATTGTTAAATATGTACACAGTATGCATATACCTTACACATGTAGTATATCGAAGGAAGTTTTCTGACATATAGTGGATCCATGCTTCTATAATAATTAAGATATTTTTAGAGAGATAGTAAAATTGAGGATTTGCACTGCGACTTACGGTCTATTGTGGCTTCTCCTATATCACAAATGGTCATAAAGGTCCAGCATCCTGAACATTTCGGGGAGCCTGTTGGGCGCAACTGTCCATCAAATCCTGACCTAAGGCCTGAAGCATGCTTCGCCAATTGCTGGGCAATCCAGAATCAGATTTTCTGGAGTTTCCTGTTTTAAGTCCCACAACCAGCAATATCTACAAGAGAGTGCCCTGTATAGAGACCGACTAGGAGACAGAATTTGTCTCGGCGGAGGTTGAAAATTTTCTTAAACCCAGAAGTAGCTTGGCACACTCTCTCCTCCGTGAGAAAAATCTCAATTAAAGTGTAGGACCCCATTGCAGTGGATGGATCTGGTCCCGTCATCCTGGACACTGCCGCAGAGCGGGCTAGTTCGTCGGCCAGCTCATTGCCGGCTACCCCTTATGCACCGGCATCCAGATTAGATGTATCCGGTTGCACACACTGATAGACAGTTCAGCCTTCCTACACACTGCTCCTCTAAATATACTAATTAAACAAGTACAGCGATACGTTGATTGCGATTACAGTGGAGATTGAGTTCTGCACACCGTCTTATAGCAAAAACTTCTGCTTGAAGGCTTGAAGAGATTGAAGTTAAGCATTGCTAAATACTTGAGCCAACGCCAAAATGGACGTTGAACTCAGGTCCGATGTTGAACAAACACAGCTCATTTCATTTTGCCAATCGTCCATAAAAAGTGTGAAATTGGAAGCATAGAAAAATACACTCTGAGCAACTCTTCAAATAGTTTTTCAGATTATTTGGCTTGGTCCACTTTACATCGCTCAAAAAACTCCTATAGAGTAACTGATAGCTGAGAGGATGAGTAAAAAGTGGAGTTGTACTTTGTCGGACGGAAAGGCACGATAAAAGACCAATCTAGACTCCAATTTTTTCCGCTTATGAAGAAACAGTGCCCTCACACAATACAGAGGAAAGCACTACCGTCAATTCGAGAGAATGGAAATGGCAGCAGGCTTGAATATTCGGAAGATGCCATCGAAATTCGTTCAGTGAATAGTTTTTCATACTATCATATATGTAATTGTATGGAGATAGCATTACAGTGGACATTTTGAACGAAAATTAAAACTTAAAAATATATACATACTAGTAGATTTATACTTAATGAACATCAACAAATTGTGGTACCAGCTAATGTGCATGGTTAATGGTGATGTCTGCTTAATAGAGCGTCCATTTAATAGAGTTTTCACTGTATTTTTTGTTTATAAACTGTTTTTACTATCCTATCTCCTAAGTTAGATCGAACTGGACACATTGTGCTAAATTTTGTTCAAATCGGTTTAGCAGTTTAGGAGTTCATCGCGGACAAACAAGGTCACACGTACTTTTTATATGTATATAGGGCGGGTCATCTAAGGTTTTAAATTTGAATTATCTAAATCTGAATTATCAAACGTCAAATACCATTCGGAAAGTGACAGATATTCAGTAAAAAGTCTAAAATTTACAAAATGGGTCGCTATTCACTAGAAGAAAACTGGTAAGTATTAAAAACTTTTTTTCAAAGTTCGTTTGACAGAGGATGGTCTATTTTACCGGAAAATCGTCATTTCGGACGAGGCTCATTTTCACCTCGATGGTTACGTTAACAAGCAGAATTGTCGCATTTGGTGCACAGAAAACCCACACATAATCGTCGAGAAGCCAATGCATCCAGCACCAATCACTGTTTGGTGCGGATTTTCATCTGGTGGAATCATCGGCCCATTTTTCTTCGAAAATAAAGAAAGAACCGCCGTAACCATCAATGGTGAGCGATATCGCGCAATGTTAACGGAATTTTTCTTCCAGCAAATTGAAGAGGAAGGCTTGGAGAACGCTACACTCAAACTTTTACGACCTATCTTCGAAGATAGCATAATCAGCAAAAGAAGTGATGTGAATTGGCCTCCCAGAAGCTGCGAGACTCCGTTGGACTATTTTCTGTGGGGAGCTATTAAAGATAAATGTTACGCCAACCATCCAGAAACAATTCAAGATCTAAAGTACGAGATTCAAGCTTCTGTAGCTGCCATAAGGCCTGAAACCATCGAGAAAGTACTCCAAAATTGGGTGGATCAGATAAGCTACTGTAAACTCAGCCGTGGTGGTCATTTGTCCGAAATTGTTTTCCACAAATAAATTTCATAAAACAACCTTTTAAATAAATGTTAGACCTTTGAATAATATCAAGTCGTTTTTTTTATTGACTTTTTAAATTTAAAATTTTATATGGCCCACCCTGTATAAAGATATATTGCTTATTTATAACAGATATGTACGTTAGCATATTATTTTTGAGTATGCAGTCAATACAACAGTTTTGGATTGACGTAAGAATATCCGAAAAAAACGAAACGAATCGAATAAGCAAAGATTTGAGTTATAAAATTTTGACTATTGATATTCAAGTGCACGCCCGTGTGCACCAAGTGCCGGCAAGAGTTTCACGTGGCTTCCTCCGTCGCTTTGAGCGCAAATGTCTGTAAAATAAGACACATACATACATACATACATTCATACACACATATACTCGAATGTGCGTTTGACTCTCTCATTGCTTTTACCACTTTTTCTCGCTTCATATCCTACTTTTCACTTGTGGCTCTTGCGTTTGTGTTGCTTGTTGCAGCCGGCTCATATTGCTGCCGTTAACTTTTTTTCAGTGTTTTTTGCTGTTTTTGTAATGGTGTGTAATGTAGGTATTTTAAAATTTTCTGCACGTTGTTGCGCCGTTGTGCGAATCCTGTTTGTCTTACCGTTGCCAATACAACTGTTGCTGTGTCGCTGGCGGTTTGTTGGTGTTATTGCAGCATATGCGGTTGTTGATTTCTTATTGCCGTGTTTTTTCTTTTTCTCGCGTTACAGCTGCTATTTTATTGACATCTGATACGAAATACGCGAACTCGTGTAACTGCCTATTATTTTTGTTGCGCAGCACCCTCTCTCCGTTATTCCTGCCTTCGTCTTGTTTCTGCCTTTACGTTCGTTGGAAATGTGTTTTTCTTTTCTTTCCTTTAAATTTACGCAATTGCTCAAGTGAACTTAAGAGTTCGGCTGCACAACGTTCACTTAGGAGTAGCTAATATCGGGCTTAGCAATTTTGCTTTAAATTTTAGGCTTTTTTTTATTCAGAAGATTATTATAATAAGTTTGCCATAAGTGACGTTTGTAACGTTCAGGGAGAGGGTCGGAGACCCTATTAACAACCTATTAAATATGAACGAGCTGAGTCGATTTAGCCAAGTCCCTCTTCCAGTTGTATAAATGCGAACTAATCCCTCAGTTGTTGAGATATCGATCTGACAGTTTGCACACGTTCTTTTCTCCTTAAGAAATTGCTCAGTTGTCGGAACCGCCGATATCGGATCACTGTGGCATATAGCTGTCATACAAAGTGATCCGTCAAAATAAAGTCGTTGTATGGCATAATTGTTTATTTGAAGAGATATCTTAACTAAATTTGACATAGACTATTTTTAGAAATAACGGTACAATTTCCGAAAAAAAATTTCAGATCGTATTACTATAACATATAGCTGTCATACAAAATGACTGATCGAAATCAAGTTATTGTATGGAAAGCTTTTTCATTTAACTAAATATCTGCTCGAAATTTGGCAAGGAATGTTTTCTAAGGCAGTGACATAATCGCAGAGGAAATTATTCAGATCGGTTCACTATAGCATATAGCTGTCATACAAAGTGATCCGTCAAAATCAAGTCGTTGTATGGCATAACTGTTTATTTGAAGAGATATCTTCACATAATTTGACATAGACTATTTTAAGAAATAACTGTACAAATTGCGAAAAAAAAAAATTCAGATCGGATTACTATAGCAGATAGCTGCCATACAAACTGCACGCTCAAAATCAATTTTTATTAAAGTATAGATTTTTCTTGTTTTTTAGGAAATTATAATGAATTATTTAGCTTTACATACATATTTTTTATGTATTTTTTCGAAGTCTTAATAAGCGTAGCTTAACCCTTCTCTGTCTTTCTCTTTTAATCCGTGCAATATATGCATACTGTCTATATACAAGGTCTTTCACAAAAGAAACAGGACTATTAAAAAATACAACAAAAAATTAATATTTTTCAAAAGTTATATTTTTTTATTCAAAGTAGTTTCCTTGTGCTCCGGTACAGCGTTTAGCCCGGTCAATTAGCATTTGAAATGAGTGTTTAAGCTCATTTTTCGGAATGCTCTTGAGAATATCGGTCGCCACCTTTTGGTTAGCTGAAATGTCCTGAAACCAGTGTCCTTTCATGGGCAAATGAAGTTTTCCAAATAAAAAATGACAAAAAATCACAGGATGCCAGATCAAGTGAGTAGAGTGAGTGATTAATGGTTAATATGGAGTTTTTTGTCAAAAAATCAGTGACAAGCGTCGACCAATGACACGGCGCATTATCGTGCAACAGGCGCCAGGACTCTGCCTCACGGTATTGTGGTCGAGCACGATGAATGCGTGACAAAAGACGCTTCATAACACCAAGGTAGAACACAGCATTAATCATTTGGCCAGGTGGGACGAACTCTCGGTGTACAATACTCTCAGAATCGTAAAAACAAATCAGCATTGTCTTTATTTATGACTTCTGAAGACGACCGACTTCTGATCGTCACAGAGGTTCTCACGACCTTCTTGGAGTCCCTTAAACCACTCATGCACATTACTACAGGATAGGCACTGATCACCATAAACTTTTTTCATTATTTGAAATGTTTCAGTAAACGTTTTCCCAAGTTTAAAACAAAATTTAATATTTGCTCTTTGTTCAAAATGCATTTTACGACCGATGACCAAAAGCTGCTGTCACTTTTTGATCAATAGCATCGATTGTAGTTATCGAATTGTCTTAAAATTTCTACGAAATGTCAACAAGAGGTCAACCTTTTTATTTCATATACCCTCCAATAGGTGGCGCCACCAGAATCAGTTATATTTAAGAAGTTCTGATTCTTTTGCGACAGACCTTGTACATACATAATATCCAGTTAAGATAAGCAGTAGTGTCTAAAGACATATATCTACATACCATACATATATATTTAGTCTACTATACATAGTATATATATATACATATGAGTTTTAAACTGTTTCTTACATTGTATCCAAGTTCACTCTTAAACCTACTTCACACCTCCAAAACCAACTTGTGGCGGACACCACGCGAAGACGCGTGTGGCCGTCGCAACACATTCACCACTAACACCTGCAACATTTGCATACCTTCACGTGCGACACAAGCGTAAATATTTGCCTTAAACTTTACTTTACCTCGACAGCGCCGTGCAATATGCGAATTTCGCGTGAAGAAAAGCAAGGAGAGTGCGAATTTTTATTTAATTTTTTTTTTGTTTTTGTAATGTCTACCTTTTCGCGCATGGTTAAGCTCTGCGTTGCAATTGTTTGCTTTATAAGCTAGTGAATTTTCCAGCATTTTTCGCTGTCATATTGCGCTGCCTTATCTTTTTAATTAAATTTACACATTAGTAAGCAAAAAAAAATATATATTTAAACCGTTAAAATTCCAATCGCACAGAACACACACAAGCACGTACGCACACAGCTGCAGTGCGTAAGCTCGCAGCTCGCGTTCGCTGAAGCTTTTTAAGGCAACCCGTGCAGCTGTGTGATTTTCACGCGTACGCGCAATCGTTCGATCCGTTGCCGTCGTCTGCTATGCGCGGAGGAAAAAATGCACGAGTGCGAAATGCGATACGAAAGAGCAATTTGGAAACAAAAGCCCAGGCCTTAATTACCTGCAACAACAGCAACGAATTAAAGGTGAATTAATGGCAGCATCCAGCCGTATGGACCCATATCAAAAATGCACCCACGCACACATAAACCAACATAACCGAGTTTGTACTTGTGTGTACTACTGTGGGCAAAAAATAGTAAGACTTTTCGATTTAAACTAAAAATTTTGAAATTATTCAAAGAGAGTCAAGAACGCGTTGACAACGAACCACGTCCAGGTCGGCCCTCAACATCAATTGATAATTTTATATGTCAATACGTCAAGCAACTGTTGCTTGAGAATCGACGACTAACAGTCAGGGATCTTACTGGCATCGTTGGAATATCGGAAGGATCATTTAAAGCCATTTTGAATCATCATTTGGGCCTAAGAAAAGTGAAAGTATGATTGGTTCCAAAATCACAATTTTTTCGAAAAGCAACGTTGCGTTAACGTCCGTGAAGCAATGCTTTTCGTCTACCAGGATGTCATGAGTACTGGCGATCAGTCATCGATTAACGATTAATACTGGCGATCAGTCATGGATCTGTGCTTACGTTCCGGAAACAAACGATCAATTGGCCAAATATCGTGATAAAGGTGTGACGAAGCCCAGAAAAGTCGTCAAAGCAAGTCAATAATCAAGGTTACGTTGAGAGTTTTCTACGGTTCTCGAGCTGTGGTGCACTCCGAATTCTTTCCTACCGGCCTGACTGTCAACAAGGAATACTATTTGAGTTTTATGCGTCGTACGCGCGAAGCTATTCGTAAACAGAGGCCGGAGTTATGTGCCGAAAACTCCAACGTTCTGCACCACGATATGGCACCGTCGCATACTGAATTGATTCTTTATGAGTTTTTCGTGGAATTTTCAGCCAATATCGCGCGTCAATCACCGTCTTCGCCTGATTAAGCTCCGTGTGACTTTTAGCTGTTCAGCAAATCAAACGACCATTCCGCGAAAACCATTTCGAGTCAGTTGAAGACATTAAACGTGAATCGGTACGCATTGGAAGCTATTCCGGAAATTGAGCTTAACAGTCGTTTCGGGAATTTTCAAAAAAAAACGTTGGCAAAAGTGTATTAGAGCAAACGGTGATTCCTTTGAGGGGGACGGCACAGATTTCGAAGAATCAAAAAAGAGTTTTAAAATTATGAACAAAATCTTACTATTTTTTGCCCACTAATTGGCAAAAATTTCCATACGAGCCACTCGCTGCTCTCTTTCAAATATCTTCGTATATACCGTTATTTCGTACCTTATGTGCTACACTCAGTAAATATACATAATCCTTTTTGACTTGTTGACTCTAGATTGCATGCTTATTGTTGTTGTTCGTTGATGCTCATTACCTTGAATTTCCATGGCAGAAATGATTTTGCGAAAGTTTTTGCTAATTTCTTACTTAAGTGCTTTCGCTTGTACTTATCAAATGATATTAAAATGTCTTGGCAGCTTTGTTCTCTGTACATAGCTATTTTTGTTGTTTTTGCTATGTCTTCGTTTTTGGTGTTTGGCTTTTTATGTGAGTTTGTGTTTGCTCATGATTCTTTTCACTTTGCGAATTTTCATATTTATTTAGCCAATTAGCACCGACTGCCACCTGTAACAGTGTATCAGAGTTGAGAAGAGATGTGGCTGCTTCGACTTTTATACAATATTGAGGGAACAATTAATGTTAAAAATTTAGTCAAATCTGGCAGAATTTTGACTAATTTAGTTTTGAATATTTCTACAGAAAGAATTTACTGTTTACAAGTAATACCGGTTTAAGATGATTTCATATATTATATATCTGACTAAGAAGAAACTGATATACACTAAAATTATCAATTTAGGATTCGTTCATCAGAAAAAATACTTAAGGCATCACTTATGACGTCGAATAGTGAAAAATAACCGATCATTTATAAAGTTTCCGACTTGATACATAGATGGCGCCACTAGAATTAAATCCATATGATTTTTAGTTAGTCTTTATCTTCAAAAGGCGCATGTCGGATCATTAGTTTGTGAATCATATATATTTTTTATTATATTTCGACAGAAACAACTTTTGTCACTGTGAAAAAAATGGAGAAAAGTGAATCTCGCCTATTGATAAATTATTGCTGTTTGAAGGGAAAAAATACGGCTAATGACGGATTTACAGACACTGCCCACGGAAAATAAACCATCAAAGATTGGTATGCTAAGTTTAGACGTGGTAAAATTAGCACCGAAGACGGTGAATGCAGTCGACGTCCAAAAGAGATCGTCACCGACGAGGACCTGGTTTTTCACAAAATAGTTTTGGATGACCATAAAATGAAATTGTTCCAGACAGCAGGTACTCTAAAGATATCAACTGAACGTGAACATCATATCGCTCACAAATAACGGGTGGGCCATCTAACGTTTTAAATTTGAATTATCTATATTTCGACATTGGAAACGTCAAATACCATTCGGAAAGTGACAGATATTCAGTAAAAAGTCTAAAATTTACGAAATGGGTCGCTATTCACTAGAAGAAAACTGGAAAATATTGAAAACTTTTTTTCAAAGTTCCTTTGACAGAGGATGGTGTATTTTACCTAAAAATCATCTTTTCGAACGAGGCTCATTTCCACCTCAGTGGTTACGTTAACAAGCAGAATTGTCGCAGAAACCCCGCACGTAATCGTCGAGAAGCCAATGCACCCAGCACGAATCACTGTTTGATGCGGATTTTGATCTGGTGGAATCATCGGCCCATTTTTCTTCAAAAATAAAGAAGGAACCGCCGTAACCATCAATGGTGAGCGATATCGCGCAATGTTAACGGAATTTTTCTTCAAGCAAATTGAAGAGGAAGACTTGGACAACATTTGGTTCCAGCAGGACGGCGCTACGTGCCATACAGCAAACGCTACACTCAATCTTTTACGTCCTATCTTCGAAAATCGCATAATCAGCAAAAGAAGTGATGTGAATTGGCCTCCCAGAAGCTGCGAGACTTCGTTGGACTATTTTCTGTGGGGAGCTGTTAAAGATAAATGTTACGCCAACCATCCAGAAACAATTCAAGATCTAAAGTACGAGATTCAAGCTGCTGTAGCTGCCATAAGGCCTGAAACCATCGAGAAAGTACTCCAAAATTGGGTGGATCGGATAAGCTACTGTAAACTCAGCCGTGGTGGTCATTTGTCCGAAATTGTTTTCCACAAATAAATTTCGTAAAACAACCTTTTAAATAAATGTTTGACCTTTGAAATATATCAAGCCGTTTTTTTTATTGACTTTTTAGATTTAAAATTTTTTATGACCCACCCTTTATTTCCGAATCAGAAAACTCTGTGTAAAGTGGGTGCCACGCGAGCTCACTTTAGACTAAAAACAACGACGAGTTGATGATTCGTAGCAGAGTTTGGAGCTGTTCAAGCATAATGAACGCAAGGTTTTGCATCGACATAGGACAATGGTTGAAACATGGCTATATCATTTCATTCCGAAGTCCAATCGACAGTCATCCGAGTGGACTGCATACGATGAACCCGCTCCCAACCGTGGAAAAACGCAACAGTCAGCTGGCAAGGTTAGAGCTTCATATTTTGTGTCATAAGTCAGTAAAAACGATAAAACGATGGCCAGAATCTATGAATTGGACTTTGAATTGTTTGCGCATCCACCATATTCTACAAATCTGGCCCTCAGCCACTATTTCCTGTTCTCAGATCTCAAAATAATGCTCGCTGGCAAAAATTTTTCGTCGAACTACAAATTGTACTACACAAATGTTATCAAATAGTTGGAGGATTGCTAGTATCATAAAAAATGTCTTTTACTATGGAAGGCTGGGGAATTTTCAATTGTCGAATGTACATATATGCGTAAGTTGCGGTAACCAACCCGTGTGCAGCTTTGGATCACGGCTAAAAGAGAAGAAGCTTCAGCGGAGCCACTCCGATATATTCGATTTAAGGATTCGCTGAAGTCTAATGGCAGCGTCTGTTCACCAGAGCTGCGGCTGCGAGCGGGCGTCGGTTTTGAAACCAGCGGCTCGCTATATAAATGTGTATGAAGCTTTATACTACTCGCCTAGCGAGGCTTTGCGCTCGGTTTGGGCCCTGCCACGTAGAATCCTTTACCAAAGAAAGGAGACAACAGCCTCGTATTTTATTTATCGATTGAGGCAGTAAAAAGTCTGCCGGGTTAGCTACTTTACGTATAAATTTCCATTTTTATTTAATATCCGTAATCCATATGAATTTGTATAGACAATTTTGCGCCAACCTCAACCTAAGCAAACAACCACAAATCCCCTTAGTACTTACGCACATATTTAGCAAAATTAAATTATTCTTCACAGCAATTACGACCATGCGACCACGAGCTTAACCAAGTGCTAAGTACTTAAATAGTTATTGATTTCAGGCAAAAGTAGGGCATTGATTGCGCAGAAGGGTTTAGTTAATTATACACCCATAAATATTTAATGGCAATTTAAAAACAAAAACAACAATTACTATTTAAAAATAGTGCAATAATATTGTGTATACACTCTACTCGCCGGCAGCACAAAGCCGTCCAGCACCGCTGAAACGTCAAATTCGCTACGTTGACGAGTCCACTTACTAAGAACACACGCAAACACACCGCTGTCTTCGCACACGGGCAAACACACACACACACATGCGTCCTGTCGTTTGTAATATCCGATGATTGACTTAACAATTGGCTGGTCAGTTTGTCGTCGTTTATTTGATTGCCTTGACGTCAGCGCGTGTGTGTCCGGATGACGTTGCTTTTGTTGTACGTTGCGAGTTGCTGTTGTTGTATCGTTATTCTAGTTGGAATTTATGCTTATAAGATAGCTTTGTCGCTTCGCTTCGATTTCGAATTGTGTATCTACCAATTGCTTATGGGCAAATAGGAATCGCATATGAGAGCCAGACCACTGTGTGTATGTACATACATATGTATGCATGATACGTATATGCATGATATATACATGCATGATATGTATATGCATGTATGTATGTTACATGCAACACATATATACATATGTATGTGCGTAAGCAGTGAGCTCTTCTTTCGTGCTGGAATTTTACAAACACAGATTCATGTAGCCAAGTGTGTTTGTCGTCGTTTTATTGCTGCGTTGGTGTTGTTGCTCTGTTTTATTTACTTAATATCCGGTTATGTGTATTGCAGCGCTCATTCCAGGCATTTATTTTTAGTCTTCGCTGCAATCCAAATGTGCTTAACTTGATATGCCTTTGCAAACAGTGTGCTCGGGTTTATTATAAGGATTTAATATTGACAGTAAAGCTGCTTGTAAGCATCTGCTTGCATTTAAGCTTGCATATAGCCGAATTAGTGCTTAGGGTTAAAATCTTTGATATCATATACTGCATATAACGGGTGATTTTTTAAGAGCTTGATAACTTTTTTAAAAAAAAAAACGCATAAAATTTGCAAAATCTCATCGGTTCTTTATTTGAAACGTTAGATTGGTTCATGACATTTACTTTTTGAAGATAATTTCATTTAAATGTTGACCGCGGCTGCGTCTTAGGTGGTCCATTCGGAAAGTCCAATTTTGGGCAACTTTTTCGAGCATTTCGGCCGGAATAGCCCGAATTTCTTCGGAAATGTTGTCTTCCAAAGCTGGAATAGTTGCTGGCTTATTTCTGTAGACTTTAGACTTGACGTAGCCCCACAAAAAATAGTCTAAAGGCGTTAAATCGCATGATCTTGGTGGCCAACTTACGGGTCCATTTCTTGAGATGAATTGTTGTCCGAAGTTTTCCCTCAAAATGGCCATAGAATCGCGAGCTGTGTGGCATGTAGCGCCATCTTGTTGAAACCACATGTCAACCAAGTTCAGTTCTTCCATTTTTGGCAACAAAAAGTTTGTTAGCATCGAACGATAGCGATCGCCATTCACCGTAACGTTGCGTCCAACAGCATCTTTGAAAAAATACGGTCCAATGATTCCACCAGCGTACAAACCACACCAAACAGTGCATTTTTCGGGATGCATGGGCAGTTCTTGAACGGCTTCTGGTTGCTCTTCACCCCAAATGCGGCAATTTTGCTTATTTACGTAGCCATTCAACCAGAAATGAGCCTCATCGCTCATCGGACACGGACGCGAAACACATTTCGAACCGAACACTGATTTTGGTAATAAAATTCAATGATTTGCAAGCGTTGCTCGTTAGTAAGTCTATTCATGATGAAATGTCAAAGCATACTGAGCATCTTTCTCTTTGACACCATGTCTGACATCCCACGTGATCTGTCAAATACTACTGCATGAAAATCCTAACCTCAAAAAAATCACCCGTTATATTGCTTTATATGTAAGTGTATTTGTGTTTTCGAAAACAAAAAAAAAGAACAAAATTAGGATAAAACCAATAGAAACGAAAGATAAACTAAAATTAAGGGAAAATAATATACGGGCGATCTGCAGTCGGAATAGAAAGAGGCAGGGTATGGTTGAGTTTTTATGGGGTTACATAGGTTTGCGAGTTTAAAAAAATCGATTTTTTTTTTCTTATTTAATTCGGCAACATCTTTAGAATATTTTCCTTAATTTTCAAGTTGATAGGAGTAATAGTTTCGGAGATACATCCTTGAGAGCTTGTGTGCTCGAGACTAACTAGGCTAAGTGTGGCGTGTGGGCAAAATTTCTCGAGAACTACTCAACCGAACTTCATGAAATTTTACATCGGTCTTTGAGATACCAATCCTAAAGACTTGAACGAAGTATTTTTTTCGATTAAAATTTCCTGAAATTTTCATTTTTTTTTATTTCTGTCAAAAATCCAATTTTCAGTTTTTTCCTTCTTCCAAGTTCTAAGGTAAGGTTTTAACTAAATCACGTATTTTTCACTTAAGATGATCATGTAATGTTTTATCCTGCCAGCACGGGGGCATCTTTTTCCGAGGAGTGTTCGGAAATGACGTCGCAATGGCCGAGATTAAAATATTTTTTTTTTTTAAATTTCATAATTTCTTTGTTAATAGTGTATGTTTGTAACAATAAAAAATTCTAATAAAATTTTAATTTTTTTTTCATTTGAGAAACCCATGCAACTCCTTAAGGGATCGTCTCAGTATGATCTTCCCAAAAACTTTTTTCATTATTTTTTTGTTTTAATGTTGAAATTAACTAATCGATCCGGTTTTTTTAAATAATTTCATTCATGACATATACGAAATGATTTTTTTATATTTTTTTGGGTGTAGAATAGTTAAGTAAATTGTTGTAATGACACGTCTGGTCCGCTTCTATAAGAAACGCTCTAGCGACCGTAATAATTTGAATTCCGATTTTAAAATTTGAGAGAATGTTTATTATAGTGCGCACTGTCCGATAATGGAACAAAAAAATCGTTTTTCCAAAAGTTTCACACTCAGACAATCCCTTAAGCAATAATCTGTGTCAAATTTTGTGCAGATGTCTTGTCAAATAAAAAAGTTTTCTATATAAAGACTTGATTTTGATCATTTAGTTTGCATGGCAGCTATAGTCTATAGTGATCCGATATCAGTCAGAGCAGTCAGAGTAGCTTCTTCTGCCAATTGCCCAAATGAGTGCTTTTTTAAACTTTCTAGACTGTCCCTAACTTTTAAGCTCGTAAATATTCTACGAGTTTTTGTATTTTTTAGCTTTTCTACATTTTTAAAAAAATATCAACTAAAATTGAAGTTTTGTTTAGGCTTCTGGCCGCACCCCTCAAACGCGAAAATTTTATACGAATTTTCGGATTTGTTTTTTTTTTTTGTTTATTTAATTTTTTTTTGTTTATTTTTTTTTTTTTTGTTTATTATTTTTTATTTTTTTTGTTTTTATATTAGTTTGTAATTTAGCTTTATTTAGAATCCATAGCAAATATTTTTTTTTTTGAGAAATTTTTGAAATTTTCTTCTTAAAAAAGTATTACATCTTTTCTCGTCTTACCACTATTCACACTAATTTCTCCTTGCTATTCCTCGCTCTGATTGTAGGTGTGTGTATATTTGTGTATTTCCACTAGTCGTTCTCTAGCTTTTCGTCTCGTTATCACTTAGCTTTGTCGCTTTGTCGTTCTTTATGCGCTGATTTATGAGATTCCTTTATTAATCTGCCTCTGTACTCACTAGTGCTGTTTAACGCTTGCTTTAGCAGCTTTTTTTCGCTACTGTTTTATTTGTTTATTTTTGCACGATTTTTGCCGCTTTCGCTAAGTAACTTTATAAATATTTATTCGTTGCGCTAGTCACTAGAATTTATATGCGCTTTTCTACTTTGAGTTTTGTTTTATTTTATCATATTTATTTATTTTTTTTCGTCGTCGCTTGTCACTAAGCGCTATAATCTACTGTTTTAAAATTAACTTCGTTGTTTATTCGTTATATACATATATATACATGTACATATATGTGTAGATGTAGTAATTTCTATGATCGTAATATATTTTTATAATCGTAAAATATTTTATATTTCATAAAATACTTCAAATATGTGCTCACACCGCATAAATGTAATTGCATTTGTATTTTTTAACTACCAGCGTCGCACTTAGCAGATCTTTACTCGCTTTGCCGATTCTTCTGGTTTTCTTGAAATTGCACTTTGCACGTATTTCGCTCTATTTTGCATGCCTTGCTATTTTCTATTTTCTATTATTTATTTTTTTAATTTTTTTTTTGCTTTTTTATTTTTAATAATGCCACTTAGGCTTCTTTGTACTCTATTTGCCCAAATACAGATTATTGGCCTAAGCGCACACCCTTCCTATACACACCGCACCGCGCCTCGGTAGCAATACCGTAACTCCGCTAAAAGCCGATACGTTCGCTTTGAACCCCGTTTATAAACTGATCTTAGTGGCTAACGTTGTGATTTCTCAGCGCCAAGTCGCCGTAGCCAACGAGTTATAGCCAATAGGTGTGCGTTTGTGGAGAGTTTGTAGACTTTTTCGGTGAGCGTTGCGCTCAACAGGTAGGCATGCAGCGCGCTTGGCGCTCTGCAGCGCACGAAGGGCCGCGTCAATCGCCACAGCTCATTTCTTCGTACAGCAATATATGTGAATGTGTTGTTGCTTTCTGTGCGTGTGTTTGTCGCTGTCTACCTGTTGCGCTTGTTGACTTTGCGTTTTCTTGCTGCTTATCTCAATATTTATGCTTGCCTCTCCGGGCTATTTCGCGTTCTTTCATTCACCATATACTTTTTTTCCAATTAAATACCTTTTCCTTGCCTCTTCTTATTCGCTTTCTTTGTTTCTGTTTTGTTTATCTGACACATGCACACACACAGTCAGTTTTGTTTGTTTATTTGCCGTGTCACCGCCACAGATTTTCCTTATTCAAGTCACACTTACAACGCCGCGCAAGTTGACAATGCAGTTGTTGGTCTGCTTCAGTGCTTCACTGCTGCCGCTGTATGCCCGTACTTTGCCACATCTTCGGCTAAATAATACACCGTGGTATTATAAAACGTATTATCATCATTAGCATTATCCCATTATCATTTAGAATGCGCAACCCTGTCGCTGCTGCAACGCCGTCAACTTCAATTAATTACATTTGCCGTGCTCACAACCAATGAATGTTCCCGCGCACAGGCCAACAGCTATGCCAGCGATCCCACACTGCGGCATTCCGCCACTCTTTCACCGTTCTTTAGTTATTTACCACGCCTGTGGTTCACAGCAGACCCTCTTCAGCGCCAATATTACTTACATATATGTATATACTATATGCTGCATAGCTACGCGCTCGCGCTCGGTCTAAACAATGCCAGTAAGAATTTCTCACACACACACGTCCACATATAAGTGGGAAAAAATTTATGCGCCGACCCTCAATTCACACACAACCAACTCGGGCTAACCATGACCCACCGCAATGTTGGGGCTCAGACAGCGGCGGTCTGCACGACAAGCGTTGGGTATGCTGCCGCCGCTGCGTATGTTAATGGCACAAGGCGAACTGTAAAGCTGATATAAATATGTGTAGATGCAAATATATATACACATATATTTACTTATATGTATATACTTATTTATATTCATATAAATACATTGTATAATTATTCTGCGCCACCACCCACTCCACCACTGATAACAAATACATACATGCATATTGTGTATAAAACGCGCATACACAGCTTTAATCCTGCAGATCTATATACTTGCACTTAATAACTCTCACCATAACCCACTCATTACCCCTCCCACCCTCACCGTCATTTACATTTTGCGCTTTTCTTTTGGTTGCCATTAAAAATTTCCCAACTCTTTGCTCTTTGTTGCAATTTCTCCACATTCTTGCGGCATGGCATTATCTGCATGCTTGTATATATATATATGTATGTATGTATGAGCTTCGTTTTTTGTCGTAATCTGCTTGACTTTTATACTTCAGAAGTGCGCTGCTCACAGACAGCTTAAGTGCTTTCCACACACATTCCGTCGCCGCTTTGCATTGCGCTGCCAGTATTTTCTTTTAAATAAATGCAACAAGGTGGCTTGTATATTTATTGTTGTTGTAGTAAGCGCATAGTTTGCATATTTTTTATTCTGCATGCGCTTTTATACCAAAAGAATGTGTGTAATTCGGTGGAAGTTGCAAATAATAAGAAACACTTAAGTACTTTGACACACTCATATGAATATGCAGATATGCTTGCACACAGCCATACATAGTTCAAAATACTTGTGTATACAATACATGTAAATATGTTTGTTTTGACAACTTTTATATGCAAGCTTAACTGAAGGACAACAACAAGCGAGCTTAAAACAAAGTTGTGACCTTGGTCGTTCAGTCTGTTTAATCCGAGGCTAAATGTTATCCTTACCAATTTGATAATAAACCGAGCGAGAAGGTAAACTGCTAGAGCGAATTCACCAAAAAGATAATCAAGGAATAAACAAAACATTGACGACTTGAACCATGATCCCATAAATATGAGCAAAGACTCTACCCTCCTAGCTACTTAGAAAGTGACTGCCATATGAACCAGTATGTAACATTCTCGCTTATAATCGTCGACTGATGATTTTTTGGCTACTTCGTATTAGTTGGACTGTACCAGTTTTGAATCAGTAATGTTCTCTACAAATTAGCATATCTTCGGAATATCATATTATTAGATATCTTCGGACTCAATCAGTTTCTTTTATGGTCAGCAACTGAGTGTTAAACGAACCTGCATTATATTGGATGATTCATTTCGAGATTCCCTACTTTTTTCAAGTAAAACACTTCAAAACTTCAAATCTAATGTTTGGGAATGCTTATATCATTCGAAAAAACATTCCTTCACATTTATTTTAAATTATCTCTTTCGCGGCCTCGGCTACGTCTCAGATGGTCCATCCGTAAAGTTCAATCCTCGATGACTTGTTCGAGCAGTTCGACTGATAAACGACGAATTACACGAGTGATGTTTGCTCCAAGGCCTGAATCGAAGCGTGATTTTGCGCATAGAATTTAGAATTTACACATCTCAACAGGCAAAAGTCTACCTGCCCAAAACGTTAAATTATTTGCTCACCGAAATGTCCTTTCAATAAATCCATTGCTTGATGCGATGTGTGCGAAGTGGCGTCGTCTTGTTGAAACCAAAAATTGTCGAGATCACGAGCTTCAATTTCAGACATTTCGGTTATCATGGCGCGATAATGGTCACCATTGACGGTTATGTTCTCAGCGGCATAATTTTTGAAGAAATATGCATCAAAACGTGGGTTTTTCTAGATGGAATGTCGGCTCTTCAATCTCTTCAAGACACCGGTCCATCCAAATGTAGCAATATTGCTTGTTTGCATACACATTGAGCCAGAAATGGGCCTCAACACTGAACAAAATTTGGCTCAAAAACATCGGATTTTTTTGGAACATTTCGAATCATGCATCTCCAGTTCTTTGAATGCTTTCCATTTAAGATCTTGACGTTAAATGCGCCAAGTTGTGCCATATCTCTCCATGGTCTTCGTGTACACTCTCAGCTTCGAATGGTATATTTTCTTCACTGCGTGCTGGAAATGGTCTATTCGGTCGAAAATTTTTCAAAAATGAATCCAGGGTCTCGAGATAGGTGATGGTGTTGCGCATAGTACCCTTTGTAAGCCGATTATATTAAACAGAAGTTGAGGGCACCAACCCTATTCTTTACAAAACGTGAATTTTCGTAATAATGTTGAACGACTTGTAAAAGTTGTTCAGGCTTAAGTCTTTCCATGGCAAACAATACTCAGCAAAAATAACATTACAGCTTGACATGACTCACGCATAATCTGTCAATAAAAGTCTTAATTTCAGAAAATGGTTATTGTCAAGAAAATAACTAAATTAAAAATTTAAAAACTCAGACCTTAAAACTCCAACAAAAGCTTCTCAAACTGCCTGCGATACATGTACATGAATCTGACAGCGTTCGCTCAATTATTCCAGTTGACGAATTAACAACTCAATTAGTGCTTTGAAAACACGCTAACCAAAAATCTAATAAAAATAATTGCAATTCTCTTTGACTCCGATGTCAACTGAAATGACATTTGCCTGCCAAGTAAAGCGAATGCTTTTGCTTTAAACAACTGCCAACGTCTCGGCAACGAACAAGCCAGTCGAAATTAAAGAAGATTGGATGCTGAGAAATTTGAATTGTGTATTTGCTTCTGGCAGTTTGTTTATCAGTTGGCGTTTAGTCATGGCTTGTTTAATTCCGTCCATCTTCGAACCGGTGGCAAATGAACTTTGTCTATTTGGTTTGTTTACTACTTTTGCTTTTGTTTTTGAGGCAACAATTCAGCAGATAATTTGTGCCACGCGTCTTGGCACTAGGCCGACACTCTCTATACGCTAAGTAAATGGATGCTCTGGAGTTGCTCACTCTGACATAATACATATTAAAGCGTTGTTGGCTGAGCGTTCGCTGCTCTTTTTCCTAAATTTCTTTAGCAAAGTCTTTGACCTTTTGTTTATGTTCGACTATTTAATAATGTTTCACAATTCAAACACGAAGAGACAGATGAAGAGTAGTGATGGAAGAGGATGCTGTATGTTAAGATGTTAATTTACATTACAAAAACAATAACGAGTTGTACTTTAATAGCCAAGAAATTATATAATGAAATTACTTAGAATTTCGAAAACTTGTAGTTTGTGTGGCCAAATAATATGGTAATTGGGCGTGAGTTGGTCGTGTAGCTGTCATGTTATTTTTGTTTAGTATTGCTTGGCATTTCATCAAGAAAAGACTGAGGGTGTAAACGAAAACCGTGGAGAGTCGACTAGGCGCTATTCACACAACTCGGACTGACGTATGAAAACGACTTGGCACATTTTACGTCGAGATTTTGAATGAAAAGCATTCAAGCGACATCACTTTGCTCTATAGGCTCTTCAAATGTTCCAAGAATATCCGATGTTTTCGAGCCAAATTTTGTTCAGCGTTGAGGCCCATTTCTGACTTAATTGGTATGTAAACAAGCGAAATTGCCACATTTGAAAGACGAGCAACTTGAAGAGATTCAAGAGCCGTCATTCCATCTGGAAAAACCAACTGTTTGGTGTAGTTTGTGTGCCGGTAGCATCAACGATCCGTATTTCTTCAAAAATGATGCCGGTGAGAACGTAACCGTCAATGGTGATCGTTATCGCGCCGTGATAAGCAACTTTTTGATGCCTGAAATTGAAGCTCGTGATCTCAGCGATTTTTGGTTTCAACAAGACGGCGTCACTTCCCAAACATGGCATCAAGCAATGGATTTATTGAAAGAACACTTCGGTGAACAGATAATTTCCCATTAAGGACGTTCTATTGGCCACCAAGATTGTGTGATATCGCAACGTTAGAGTTTTCCCTGTGGATATATGTAGAGTTTAAATTCTATGCGGAAAATCCCGCTTCGATGCAGGCCTTGGAGCAAACATCACTCGTGTAATTCGTCGCTTATCAGTCGAACTGCTCGAACGAGTCATCGAGAATTGGACTCAATGGATGGACCATCTGAGACGTAGCCGCGGCCAACATTAAAAAAGATAATCTTCACAAAGTAAATGCCAAAGAATGTCTTTTAGAACGATAATAATCATTCCCTATTAATTTTGAAGTTTCTGTGTTTTTTCTTTAAAAAAGTAGGAAACCTCAACCTTTACTTAAATTTAGCAAGTTGCATCAATACATCTCAAGTTAAAAATGATTTGGTACAAGAAGCTTTTATTTCAATATTCTCTCGATTGTGCTCTCACACAAATACATTCGTAATAAACGCTCGTAAATAACCTTCTTGTTGCACAACAACACTTCCTTCACCACTTTCGTCTACATGGCATATCGATTCAACCGCAATCAAAACATTCTAGCATGTATACAAAGCATAACAACAACAACAATTATACAGTGATAGACATTATCATTTCTTGTGTTGGTTCTCATTTCATTTAACTTGAAATTTATGCAGAATTTTAATTAAAAAGTTTAAACAAACGCCAACAACCACACCAGCGCATTTACACAGCAGGGGATTTAAAACTACAGCAAAGGCCAACACATAGTCCCTCACATACAAACATATATGTATATATGTTTGTCGGCAATCATACACTTCATTTACTGCAATTATTAGCGAAGCCTTAAATGCTGGCGCACATAACCGTTAGCATTAATGCTTTGGAGCTGGCCGTGTGCCATGGGTTGCGGCGAAGCTTAATGATAATGGTTGGTTTACAAAGCGTTAGACAGTTATGCGTGCGTGCGTGTGTGTGTGTGTGTGGTTGTGTGTTCATGGGAGTTAAACTGAATGAAAAGTTGGCTATGATTGTGAGTAGAATTTATATCTACAAAAATACACAGACCAATTGGGATTTAGTTGGCAACTACTGGCATCTCTGTTCAAGTACACAGTCAAGGTGAACATACATTCACTATATACATATATCTATGTATGTGAATCTGATGGTACTCTTTAAGCTTATTTTTATATTTATGTACGTAAAAAATATAACTTTTTTTTTAATTTCTATGGAAATATTGAAGCATTGACATTTTTGATGTTAAACTCATACATAGTTGGCGTACGAACATTATTTGTCTTCTTTACAGTAACTTAAAATATTCTTCTCAACCAAAAATTTAAATTAAAACGCGCACATTTTCTTCAACTTTCGACGGGGATTTACTCAGCAATTAAATAAATAATTAATAATTATAATAATTAAATTTGTTGCATCTGAAGCTCTACCAAGCACCAGTGTTTATCGATGGTATGGTGAATTAAAACGAGGTAGCAGATCACTGCAAGAAGAATTTCCTGAAGGTCGTCAAAGCTAGTTGCTTTTCCGGATATCAGGAATATCAACTGCCGAAAACGGATTCCTCTTCATCAGGACAATGGGGACTCTCACAAATCAACTGAAGCAACTGCATTTTTGAGGACTCAAAACATCGATTTGATAAATCATCCACCGTATAGTCCTGAGATGACATCAAAATACTACTTTTTATTCCTTAACGTGGTATACAACTGGACAAAAGATTAGCGCCATTCAAGTAAAATTGAAATGGTTTCATTAATCAGAAGGTTTAAAACCCCGGACTCCTCTCTCACCTTTTTCAGAAGTTCAGGCCTTCAACATCTTGATAAGGTGAAATACCTGCGTGTAACCGTAGTCAAAACAATCGACAATTGCTAAGAAATTTGAACGTGTCCAAAAAGCATTTCCCACCGGCATCTGCGATTCATTGTACCCTTTTTAACTTGCATCCCTGAAAAATTGAACCACATTATCGCAACGGCTTCTTCTAATGGATGTTTTTCCGCTCATATACCGACGAGAGATATGTTGACGGGGAGAACTAGCTGGAGCAGAGGCGCTGTGAGCTTTTTTATGGATCCGTCAAATGTAAGAGAGCAGGTTGGAAGGAAAATTTTCTATAAGAAGCTCTCCGTCAAGCTTAGCTTTAGGATATGGGTATATTGTAATGTCAAGTAAAAATAGCTATATTAAAATAGCGGAATGGAAACGAGTTGGATTCCTGTTCTCATATTGCGTTCTAGCACTGATCCCATCCGCCTCTAAGGCGCTTAGCAGGCGTTGGTTAGCGACCAGCCTCTGCATGACTACGCATCCTGACCTAGAGTAAAACGTAAGAGATCTACTGAACTACCTGCTCTTAGCAAAGTTCATTTTGTTCATGCAGTAAAGTCGGACGGTAATTGACAAATTTGTATGGAAGAAAGTAAGTAAGTAACATCCAGGCACTTTCCATTTTCCAGCTTATACAAGGCTGACGATGAAACATCTCCACAGTCATACCTTCAGCGAACCTGGAGATATAGGCGAAACTACCAGTAGCCTTCTCAAGCGCTATATGTGATCGGCTCAAAACAATTCTTCGAATTACGGGGATGTTTAGGATGAGTGTTATAATAGTTCTAAGCACCACGAAGAATCAGCTAAAAGCAGTCACAATAAGATTCTTGTCAAGATCCGCCGTTTAACCTAACCAAAGACAACATAAACATATATACATATATTATATGCCCTGAACATGGTATATAAAGATCCTCTCTTTCTTATGGTTTCTGTAGTAAAAGTAATTTAAGAGGCGGGACTGTAACAAAAGACCACAATACTTTCCAAGCCAATTTTTTAGTAAACTTTAAAATCTTGAAACTTATTCCCAGAAATGTAATGAGATATTTGAGCTCAGGAACGAATTCGATATTAACAACCGTCTACGTACAGCAAGGCCAGAATCTTCGAAGACGGTGTATTGGAGACGTTGTTCGATGAGGACCCAAGTCAAACGCCAGAAGTGAAACAAGCTCTTCTGGCATTGGTAGTCAGTCATCCGTCAAGCCATTTCAAAGCAGCTACATGCGTTGCGAATGATTCAAAAATGATGAACTTGAGTTCTTATGACCTCAATACCAGAAGAGGCACATTATCAAACTTATTAAAACCTACCTACAAACGCCAAATGGGAAGTCTTACCCACCTGCTATATTCCACATGTGTGGCCCGATTATTATTTGTTCCGTTCGATAGCACATGGTCTGGCTCAGAAGCAGTTCCAGTCAAAAGACGACAAAGAAAAATGGCTTGATTCTTGGATAGCATCACAAGATGAAGAGTTTTATCGTAAAAGTATACGAGCTTTGTCAGAAAGATGGGAAAAAGTTATGACCAGCGATAATAGTACTACATCCCCTCCACAGGGTTGTGCGCCCGGAGCACACTCTTGTAGAACCCTGAGGTGATCTAATGAGTAATGCCCAGAGCATACTAAATTTATGGACGGAACACTTCTCCAGCATGCTGAATAGCAGTGAAAGCATAACACCCGATCGCTGAATTGATGACGATGGTGCGTACGTTCCATTGGCCGACCAAGGAGAATTACAAATAGCAATTACCGAACAACAAAGCGACGGGGATCAACGAGTTACCGACCAAGCTATTCAAATACTGTGGTGAAAGAGCATAAATCAGCTTCTTTGTACAATAAGGACGGACGAAAGAATGTCCAACGACTGGAGTTTAAGTGTATTCTGTCCAATCCACATAAGGTTCCATTGAGCTTATTGAGTAAATGGTCAAAGTCCACCGCCAGCAAACTGATTAGACTATATCAGTGTGAATTTAGACATGGAAAATCAACAGCAGACCAGATACTCACCATACGCCAAATGACCCATGAAAAGAGGATCGACACACACCATCTCTTCGTCGATTTCAAAGCTGCTTTTGAAAGCACGAAAAGTAAATGCCTCTGAATTTGGTTTCCCCATAAAGCTAATACGGCTGTGTAACCTGAGGCTGAGCAATACAAAAGCTTCGTCAGGATCGGAAAGGACCTTTTTGAGCCATTCGATACCAAACCAGTTTTCTGACAAGGCGACTCCCTATCATCTGACGTCTTCAATCCCCAGACTGGGTACGAAAGCGAAGTAAATGGGTCTGGTAGTGAACGAGAGCAAGGCGAAATATCTCCTGTCATCAATCAAACAGTCTTCGATGGAACGGTGAGCTGTACTAGATATAAGACGACATTGACATAGTTCAACGCTCAAGAAACAGTGGTTGCGCTGGTTAGGTAATGTCGTCCGAACGGATGAAAACACTCCATCTCTAAGAGCATTCGATGCAGAACACGCCGAGAGAAGCAGGATAAGAGGAAGATCTCCACTCCGTTGAAAAGACAAGGTGGAGAAGGATATGGCTTTGCTTGGAATTTCCAACTGGCTTCTCGCCAAACAGCGATGATGTTGTAAGCTCAGCTTTAACCGCTTAAGCGGTGTCTACGCCAATAAAAAGAAGAAGAAGAAGCTAAAACTATTCTCGAAAAAACATTCCCTCTCCTAAATTAATTCCCTGAAAATTTTAGTAAACTTTTGTATTTACAAAAGTCACGAAACGCTTTTTATTCTGTTTAATTAATTTTCTAATTACTGGACAAACAAATTCACTAAAAATTCTCTGAAATACAACTTAGCTTTTATGCATGTTTTAACGATAATAACGAAAGTAAATGCGATAACATCACTAAAACGGACAAACGACAAGACAATTTAGTCGTCAAATCAACTAACCAAAATGATTATGATAAAAGGAATGAAGCTGGGAATTAAAAAGCAAAAATAACGCGGGTGTCTGCGCACGTACATACAAATAAACTTAATTTTCACATCACTGCTGACGCCCAGTAGTTGAAAGAAAAAAAGAAAAAAAAAATACGTAGCCAGTTGCCACAAAGCGTGGCACATGCATAGCTGTGCAACAGCGCGGCAAAAAGCAGCCATTTCAGATGGACGTGATGATGACTCGACAGAAAAAAGCCGAGATTTCACTACGCTTGCCAAGTGCCAACATCATTTATGCTAATAATTGCACATGACGCTGCAGCGGAGCGGATGAGATGAGAGCGGGATGAAAATATGTGCGGAGATAAAAGAATGATTGATGGCAACAGAAACAGGCGTCAAGTAGGTGGCAGGCAGAGCGTGTGAGCGCAGTTAAATGGCTGCCAGAGGATATGAGCTGTTGCATGCTAAAACGCTATATACAAGTATGTGTGGTAGTGTTTGTATGAGTAGGTGTGTGTGTGTGATTACGTTTATTCCTTTGCGCTGCAAATGGGTATGTATTACTTTTTGAAATCATCTCCCATTTAATTGCGGTTTTCATCGCATCATTTATTTTCGCTTTGCTTTACACGTATGATGATGATTTACGCTTTCATTTCTTCCATATTTGACTTGCAACGGTACAGGCCATTAAGCAATAGCTTCCAAGGGCCTTGAAAGACCCTCATTGCGCACACCAACCGCAGCGCAAATTTCAATTATTGTTTTTGAGCGAAACAGCAATTTTTCATCAACGCCAAAATCAGTACAGGCTCATAATCAGCGCGCTTGAGCCAGCGTCTAGCTGATTGCAATCATCACTCGTTGATGGTGTTGTCAGTTGCCCAGCCTGCGCCGCAACGCCTTTCACCCAAACACTTGGCCGAGTGACCGCAACAAGCTGTCTGCCGCCTCTGCAATGGCCGCCAATTCCTTTGTGGATTTTCTGAAGCATTTGCCTTCCACTTTCTTTTCTTTTCTTTTTTTCTTACTTTTTTCTTTTTCTTTTCGCATTTCATCTTCCCCACAACCGCACCCTTATGTAACATTTATTCTTTATAACAATAAATAGGCTTCAGTTCATTCACCAATCAATTGTGTAGCCTCACAGCGCCAACCGCCGCAGTGGCGGCCTACTTAACCGCTGAGCATAAGAGCAAACGGAAAGCCCACAGCTGTTCAACCAGACGACCACCAGCCGTGCCTGGACACCGTGAATGGTATTCATCAAGTTGCTGACTTCATTAAAACGTCGCTCCATTGTTAGACAGCATGTCCATCACGCACACACGCCTCATCGCTCCATTTGTGCGCATATTTGCACACAGTTATCCTCTCACACACACACGCACACATGCACGGGCACAGCACTGCTTGCTGTTCTCCTTAGCAGTCATCTTTTTGTCCCACCTTCCTCGTTTGAATTCGGCTTTTTCTTGGAAACCTTCAACGTCATCTCGTTCATGGGGTTGTGTGGGTGCCTCCGTTACGCTTTAATTATGTTAAATCTCCAGTGGTGATTTTCAATTTTCCGAATTTCGGCTTAATCGTTGCTTCTTTTTGTGGAAGCCGCATAAATGAATTTTCAATGGCTTGCCACATTTTTATGCAAGCGAGCTTCCACAGCTATCACTAGGGAACTGAAGGTTACTCACTTGAAGGGTAACTTTTCAAAAGGCATGCCTGATCAAGAGAATTATGAAGAAATGTTGCATGCATATTGTATATGCTTTCGGTTAATTGCGGTTCACGGAAATTTATTACGAAAGTAATTTCAAGGGGATAATGTATATCTGGTTATATATGAAAAAGAAATTGTTGATATTGATTGATATCTGAAAAAAAACATGTCCACCTCATGCCTTTAAAACGTATTTAGATTCGTTGGGTGCCTTGTCATAGCGGAATCGCTGAAAACTACAAAACCGATGAACTCGCTCATATAGGAATAGAAACCGGTAACATCTCCGTTGTCAACTCGTGTGCTAGTACCGGAAAAATGGACCTCGCGTGTGCTTAACAGAGGTTGGTCGACGCCCAGCTTATGTGCGATTGCGGATCCTTTTCGTCTAAAAAAGAACATAAAAGATCTACTGAACTACTTGCCCATAGTAAAGTTCATCTTGCCGGAATCCTAAGAGTTCTCACTGGATATTGTCCAATAGGCATTCATGTAAATTGTCAAAATTCTATGGAGTAGATGAGGTGGAAATAACAAGACACTCTCTACTCCACTGTCCAGCTTTCGCCAGACTGAGGTTGAAACATCTCTGCAGTCTTACCATCGGCGAATCAGAAAATAAATATATCCGATATTGACATTAGCCACCTCTACAGATTTCTGATAATCTCAAAGCGCTACGTCGATTCATGGGTTTCTTTATGCTCAATCTTATAGGTCAACGGACCGGTGTTATAAGTTCTCCAAGTGAGATTAGTGTTTGAATCGACCATTGAACCTAATAAAACCCACCACTGAGAAATTCACCACACGTGTTTAGGTTATAAATGACTTATCTCATAAATGCATAACTACTTAACATATTAGTGGTGAATTTAATTCAACTAACTCAACAAACCAATTTAACTACATCCAATGAAAATTCAACACACTTGCTTGGATTGTAAATCACATACTTCATAAATACATTATCGCCATAATGGTGAACAACAAATAGTGGTGAATTTAACACTAGTAACTCCCCATGTCAACATAACTACACCCAATGGAAATTCACCACACTGACATTGATTTTGAGGGACATTTTTAAACAACAACGGCTTAACTCACCATAATTTATCAATTAGTGGTGAATTTAAAAGTACTAACTCACCATAATAACATATCTTCACCAAAAACAATATATATCACAAAATTAAATATAGTACATCCTTGTTTATAAAGGACATACTTTATAAATACATACATACATCGCTTTAACGCGCCATATTGGTGAACAAAAATTAGTGGCAAATTTAACACTACTAACTACCATACCAATACAAAATTTAGCTAAACAAGATATATCTCTTAACTGAACTTACTACACCAAAATATATTAAATAAAACCTACCACTGCGAAACTCACCACACTTGTTTTAATTATAAATATCTTAAGAAAAGCTTTACAACACATATCTCTAAACTAAACTTACTACACCAAAATATATTTAATAAAACCTACCGCTGAGAAACTCACCACACTTTCTTTAATTATAAATATCGTCAAACAAGTTTTCTGAAAAAAACTGTTAACCGCAAATATACAATTACTACCAACTGTAAGTATGAATGTGCATGTTGTTGTATTATTTACCTTCCCCTCATACCCAAATATTTGTATATATTACAAACACTTTTTATAAGCCCTTTAACTGAATGTAACCCACACTAATCAATCAACCCGAGCACTACAATAAAGCACATGTCTGCAAACAAATTAAATTTAACCAACTGTAATCAATTTATATCACTTTAGTATTAATTTTAACCAATATACAAACAATAGCAACACACGCGTTCATTCGTCCCCGCCACGCAAATCCGATCAAACTCACACACACATACACACACACACACATATATATACATATACCTTCGACAGCATATCGCTTTTCCACCTCAATTTCCTCACCAACAACTGTTGTACCGTCTGTATGCCCGCTCACCACAACCGGTAAGTAAATTTATCAAAACCACAATTTACAATGCGCCAACACGATAAACAACAACAACCATACAGCGACAAAGCAACCGCATACGCCCTGTAGGGCACAAATATTCCTGCACAGCGCCATGTGGGAGCGCGTATGGGTGTGTGTGTGTACGAGTATGCATGTGGTTATGTGCTAGCGGAAAAGAGCAACGCTGTTGGTTGGCATTACAATGTTGACTGGTTCCCTGGGCACGGCAGCGCAGCAGTTGAGTAGCGAACCACAAAGTTTACGCTTGTTCACATAAATTTTAAATGATCACCGGCATATTGCTTGACGGCGGTTTGAGCGTTTGCCGGCGGAGTTTATGGGTGAGCTCACTAATGTATAAATAGGAGTACTCAATACAGGGTGCAGCATAAGGAAGGAACGTCGTCTCGGAAATAATTTTGGCATATAATTTGGCAACTCTTGATTTATAGGAAATTGGGTTTAATCGGTCAGCTATTTTATTTTTATTTATTTATGTTATAGTGCTAAACTAATTTAAAAAAATATTTGGCTATCATACCGATTTAAATGCTGACATTTTGAAATTTTTTTTAATAGAGGTTGCCACCTGTGAGAAAATTTAAAACAGAATTCGAAAAGATTACTGCTATATGTGTGTATGGTAAAACATTTTGTAGAAGTGTAGCCACCTGTTTGAAAATTTTAATTAAATAAAATTAATAAAACAATTATATTCAAATATTAAAGCAATTCAGAGTGGTTGTCAACCATTTATAAATTTTTACTAAATAAAATTATAATGCAGAAGAAGAGTATCAGCAAGACGAGTAAGAAGTCATACACTTCTGCGGCAAGATAGAGCTGAATTAATTTTAATATAAATCATTTTTCTTTGTGTTCTTAAAATCAACAGTTATGTTTAATAAACCACATTATTAATTTGTTGTAATATAATTAATCTTGTCCACATAGTTGATCTTGCCCATATATATACATATATCTTCTTCTTTACTGGCGTAGACACCGCTTACGCGATTATAGCCGAGTCAACAACAGCGCACCAGTCGTTTCTTCTCTTCGCTACTTGGCGCCAATTGGATATTCCAAGCGAGGCCAGGTCCTTCTCCACTTGGTCCTTCCAACGGAGTGGGGGTCTTCCTCTTCCTCTGCTTCCCGCGGCGGGTACTGCGTCGAATACTTTCAGAGCTGGAGTGTTTTCATCCATCCGGACAACATGACCTAGCCAGCGTAGCCGCTGTCTTTTAATGCGCTGAACTATGTCAATGTCGTCGTATATCTCGTACAGCTCATCGTTCCATCGAATGCGATATTCGCCGTGGCCAACGCGCAAAGGACCATAAATCTTTCGCAGAACCTTTCTCTCGAAAACTCGCAACGTCGACTCATCCGTTGTTGACATCGTCCAAGCCTCTGCACCATATAGCAGGACTAATACCCGTCCGTGACTTATAGAGTTTGGTTTTTGTTTGTCGAGAGAGGACTTTGCTTCTCAATTGCCTACTTAGTCCGAAGTAGCACCTGTTGGCAAGAGTTATCCTGCGTTGGATTTCTAGGCTGACATTGTTGACATATATACTATTTATAAATTTTACTAAATAAAATTGATGGACTAATTGGATTGTTGAATTATTCATGGTTACTGAAGGAGATTAAGAAAGTCCACAGTGGAAAATTATGAAATAAAATTATGATTATGAATGTAAAAAGAATTTCCACTTGCTTGGAAAGTCGTCAGTAAACAAGTTGATAAGAAACAGAATTTCTAACAATATCTGAAGCAGACTAAAATATATTCGGTTGTCTATAGTTTATAATAACTTTCGTAAAAAGTTACCACCTGTTTAAGAAACCATATTCAATGCTGAAAATACTATTACCCTGCAAGTCACATATCGGTTAAATCACCGGTTAATTACCCTTTAGTTTCCCTAAGTCACCTATCGGTTAAGTCACCGGTTTATTACCTAATGGTTTTCCGAAAAGTTCGATGGTTTGCCTTCCTGATTGTGCCTTTTTTAATTCCCCCTTGCAGCTAATTCAAATATAAAAAGTTTTGGAGTGCAATTTTCCAACTAGAATTATTTTCATAAAATCCATTATCCACTCGGAGTAAACTTAAAGTTTTTGGTAAGCTTTCTTTCTCAATTAAAATCACCGCACACAGCAAAGGAGAGGGAGGAAATTTTTTGCGAAATGCAATAACTTTCTGGGTAGGAAACGGAAGTATTCGCCAGTGATAACATTTACTGTTTTGGTTTCTACTGGCTGACTTTTCCTCATTATAGGTGTGACATATAATATTGTTATTATTATTATTTGTTGATAGTGATGGAAAAAAATTTATTGCCTATATATTAGTAATTTGAATGGTAGCCGTTTTGCGCCTAATATACCATTCATAGCCTTCTCTGTCAAGAGCGTTCGATAAGTATTATATAATATGCATATTATAAAAGCCGACAACTTGAAAACGTCGGAACAAACTCTCCATACCTATGGGTAGTTTTTAGAGCATATTCCAAGCAGAGGTTTTTACTATAAGTCGGTACTCAGCGACGGTCAAGCGGTACTAAATGCAATCTGTGCATACAAGATCGAATCGCTATTGGTGCAGTAGTGTATAGAACGGCTGAATAATCCATCAGATCGTAACCAAGTGCACCTTATCTGGGTGTCCGGTTACAAAGATATCCTCTAACATGGTATGACCCGAACCGTTCTTTGCGGTTGGTCCGCATATCATAAAGGAGCTGCTCCGCAGGGATGAAGGAGTAGGTAGAGAGGTATTGGCAACAACTTCATGGCATTTGCCATATATAAAGTTACTAATGAGTGGTTACAACCTTAAAATATTTAAATATGTAATTAACTTTCCAAGACAAACTGAGGCCACTCGTTGCCGTCTACACTGGCCATTGAAAGCTCAAGAAGCACTTATATAACAAGGCCCTAGCTGCTTTTGCGAATTCCCAGTTCCGTAACATGAAGCCTGAAACTCCAGAGCTCTGCTTATTGACTGCACATCAGTCTGAAGGGACAGCATAAAGGCTCTTGGATCCATATTTTCAAAAAGAGATTGATGAGTCGTTGTGACTTAGGGGAGGACTCAATAGACCGTATGTCGCAGTGCAATCACTATTTATTTATCTAATCTAATATAGTAAAACTTCGAGGTATGACAATTAAGTAATGAGACTGATTCCATAAAAACAGTATATTTGAAAATTATTCTACAACTCTGTCATCCCCTTCAAATTAGTCCCCTTGGGCAGCTATACAGCGATTCCAGCGCGTTTTCCATGCTTCGTAACATTTCTGGAACGCTTCGAATGGGATGTCCGCGAGTACCCTCGTCACGGCCGCCTGGATGTCGGGCGAATAGAGCGGCTGTTGCAATACGGCGATCCCTGAGGGACGGCGCGTTGTCGTGATGAAGGATCCAATTACGAGCGATGTCTGGGCGCACCCTGTTGACTCGTTTTCGCAATCTTTCGAGTACTTGGCAATAGTAAACTTGATTCGGAGTTTTCTCCGGAGGAACGAATTCTTTGTAGACGATTTCACGGCTATTAGAAAAGACAATAACAGGGCGGGGAATGCGCGAAGACAACCATTGGGAGCTTTGGCGTTTGGTTTCCGGGTCTAAGAGCACTATCACAATACACTCTTACAATTTTAGCGTACGTTTCCGAAGCTGTTTCGCCCAATCTGGCGCAAAATTTTATCACGACGCGTTGCTCTTGATTTCGTTTTTCCATTTTCGTGACGAGCATTACAAACACACGTCTACTCAACTTGACGCAGCAGGCGAACTAAACAAGCTAGAGCGATGGTAAATATATCAATGGAGTGGAGAGGGATGCCGAAAAATGAGAAAGGGAATTTCAAGGTCACAGGTTTACCACAAGCGCGACAATAAAATCAGTCTCATTACTTAAATGTCAAACTTCGTAAGCTATATTTAATCTAATTTATTAAATACCTCAACTATGTTTCCACCTTACACAGGCATAACGGTCCAAACACACTTTTAAGCAACTTTCTCAACGTTAAATATTCACTGGCTCCAAATATTTGTATTCTTTAGTTCATTGTTTTATAAAGAAATTAGATCTTTTAGATTATTGACTGAACCAGCATGTCTGAAATAAGACAGAGTTACTTGAGCCATTTAAAGAGATTATCAACCTGTGAATTAACTCTTTACCATCAAAAACTTCTTTCTATGCTTTCACGGAGTAGAAACAGCCCCAACAAGCAAGAAAACGTGGCATAAATGAAATATAGGCCGAACATGACAACTATTAAAATTCAAAAGAAATGACATAAGAACTCTAGTAGGAGTGCTATCAGGTCATAATCTCATTGGCAAATTTGATATTATTTGATTTGATGGTGTAGAGAGGACGTAATAGACTACCTTAATAGTTTTAACCGGTTCTAGGTTTTTTTACAGTTTTGCTCGATAACTTTTTTATAAATTGAATATCATTACTGGCATTGAAAGCTCCTGGTTTTAATAAAGTGTTTTGATTTCAGTGGCACTTCATTTATTCACTTCGTTACGGCATGAATGTAGCCTTACTGAGGGCATACTGTTAATAGCATTAACTCACTTCGCTTTTGGAGTTGCTATTTTAGTTACGTTTCCAGCTCAAAGTGGTTGGCGGGAATTGCAATGACGCCACCATACCCCTACTCTAAACTCTCCTTCTTAAAGGCGCACTGCTGTGATACATTATACCCATAATGCTGATGCTTGCGGTTGCGGGTACCATACACTTTTTCGTGCTAAATATTTGAACTACATTCTTAACCTACACACACGCACACACATAATACACACACATAGAACTATGCAAACATAAATATTATCCTTAGCAGTTCCACTTATCCTGGTTCCGCTTACGCCCCCACGCCATCCTCTAAAGTGTGCCGTCACATTCGTGCGGTAAAACTAAGTTTTTGTTGTTGCTTTAGTATATTTGGCATAATTTAAAATTTTCACAATAACAATGCGCACATTCGCAAAAATTCCACTCTTTTATGCACCCTCGCGCGGTGAAGGCGATCTACACGCAAGTTGTTGTTATTATTACTTTATTATATTTTTGTTTCGCTTTCCCACTAAAATTTCGCAGCGTTCGCATATCTGCGTGCAGAACTTTATGTGCTTGCTGTTGGCTATATACATACATAAGTACATAAATGAAAGTGTATGTGTGTGACACATTGAAGATGCTTCGCGATTGCTTTGAGACTCTGCGATATGCGAGCGGAATAATATGCTCGCTTTGTTGTTCTTACTATTCTTGAGTTGTTCTTCTTTTTCAATTCTATTAAAAATGCAGCTGTTATTCGAAGCCCTTGAACTTTGATGAAATTCTAAGCAAAAAAGTTCTCAATATTCGCAATAAACTGTTTGCCATTGCTTACACGCACACATATACACTTATAAGCATACATATACGAGGACGGTTCAGTAAGTACCAGAATTGATCCACTGGTATATCGCAGAGCCCGAAGAAAAGTCAGTCAAGGAGAAACTTCAACTTCGGTTGCACTGAACCGTTCTGATTTCAATCTTCAGCTTATGTAGCAGCTATATGCTATATCATCAGTGCTGATAAATATTTGCAAAATTTTAAATCGATATCTCAAACATTTAGGGGCATACAGACAGAAGAGTATACAGATAGAACATACGAACAAGGCTAAATCGACTCAACTCATCACTATGATGCCTAATATACATATTTTCTTCGACTTTTCCTCTGAGTTTTACCAAATTCGTGGTAAAATAAATATATTCTGCACAGTGCATAAAAATTGGATATTACCGAGCAAAGCTGCTTCAAAGAGAATCAAGATTATCCTATCTAGTTTCTGGGAATCACAAGTTGTAATCTTCATCCAGTACCTGGAGACGAACAAACTTATCACGAGATTCTATTTATACCAGTAAGTAAGTCACCCTACCTTGCAGACTTAACGAATATGTACTTTTCAGATGCATTTATAAAAGTAAAAACATCACTGTGTCAACTGTTTGCAGCTGGAAGGAGACTTTGTTCAGAATTAAGGGGTTAGGGGTAGTTAGAATTTTCAAAAAATTTTATTTTTTTTTTTGCATTTTCGTTAAGTGTAATATCTTAAAAATATTCTCTAAAAATTTCACCTTGATCCAATAATTAATTTTTGAGTTATTCGAGAAATAAGAAAGAGAGCTCGGGCACTTCAAAGCGATAGTGTGAAACTTTAAACGCGTTTTTCTCAAAACTATGTTTTTTGAATCGGTGACAACTGTAACTCGAAAACCGTTCAGTAGATTTTAATGAAATTTATACAGCTTTTAGAATACATAATAAACTCGGGCCTGATCGAAGGATTTTTATTTTTTCGAAAATTTCCTTTTTTAAGACCAATTAAAGTTGATCTTTTCACAAAAATTTAGAAAAAAATTCCTGAGACTGCCATTTTGTTAATTTTGGAAAAAAAAACAAATCCTTCGATCAGGCTCAGGATTATCTATTTGTAAAACTAATTTTTTCTGTCCGTTTGATTTTAGATGAATCTCCAAGGACTTATGCTTGTCACCGCAAGTACCTTTTTTGGAACAGCGTCAACACAAACAACTATAACTTTGGAAATTGAATTACTTTTGTTTGAAATTTTCGTGACTTCAAGTCAACACATCCTACAATAATGCCATATTACTACTTTTGTAAAATAACATGATTTAGTAGCAAAAAAACAAAAAATGAAAACTCTCATTTTTTCGTGCCTCTGACTACCCCTAACCACTTTAGCCGCCAATTCTTCAAAAATTTTCAGTTTTTCCTTTTTAGGCTAAGTGCTTATTGACAACCCTTGTAAATATACAAATACAGTTAGCTCAACGTTATAGAAATTTGATTTACTCAATTTTATTATTAAATTCTGTGTTTCTCGTCATCGCTTAAGTGAAATGCTAATGGGGATTATTCTAAGAAATCGATACGTTGCATTTCATTTTTAAAAGTTGGTGTTGACGACACAAATGGAAAAACTATGTTCGCAGCAGAAGATGTACAACTTTTCAAGTTTCTTCACTAAATGTGAAAAATACTCTTTCATTTTGTACCAATCAGTACCTAAATGTACATGCCAATATTTGTACAATATACGCTGACGCTGTTTGAGAGTCCGAATCTTTGATTTTTGTTTAACCTTTGAACTTAATTTGATGGATTTACCAATTCTACAACTTACATTGTCTTGCATGAATTTTGATTGATTATTGTAACTTGTGAAATTTGTAGTAAATGACTTATGTGCAGAATTTACGATCTGTAATTGAAAGGTTATGCGTTTTATTACATGAAACATCTTTGCAACGTCGGAGAGTAAGTTATATGATGCACTTTTCTTTTATATTCAAGCAAAAATATCGAAGACCGGTTCCAAAATATGTATTTTTCGAATTTTTTTCAAGTTGCTAAAGTGGTTGCCTAAGGAGAGCTTTAAGAGGACAAAACTTTGGTGCTTATAGCGGTCATTGATTCGCCACTGCCACGCTTATTAGTCTGGGCGCTACTCGTGACTCTGTAATACTTGACTACTTGACGAATCGAAGACAGCTTTTATTTCTTGAATCCAGCGTACAAAAAATAAAAGAACTTTAAACATTCTATAAAACATGAGAATCGAATCACAACCGATTGTCACTTGTCAAATAAGCAAGTAATAGGCAAAATCGAAAATATTCACCTATACATACACTAACTTTGTGAGGAGTTTTTTTCAACATTAGCTCAAAGGTCATGGAAAATAATATCGAGTCAAAAGACGGAAACTTCAATTCTTATAACAGAGTTTCTATTAACGCAAAGGCAAAGAGTTCTGCACTATGACGGCAATTTCTACAGTATTTATCAAGAGGTTAATTTTAACAGATATTGTAGCTCTTCAAATTACATTTATGAACATATCATTTGTACACTAACTACCGATGTCATTAGTAAAGAAGAAAATCATTAAATTTTGTTTATGTTCACTTAGTTTCTTGGACCCCACATATTGACCGATAAATATTGTGACAAAAAAATTGTAATTGAAATTTCCAGGGTAAATAACATTTCAAAAGAATGTATCTTGTTAAGTTGGTAGGACTATCCTTAATTAATATGCCGAATATTAACGCAATCTGTCAACCAGTTTGTTCACAGCAGCTGCTTAAGTCGGTACACCTCAATAGTGTGTTGTGATTTTTACAGTGAATAAAAACATCGAACAAAGTTTTTGTCTCAACTTTTGTATTTCTAACCAAATTTCGTGTGCAGACTCATTGCGAATGTTGGAGAAGGCTTAAGGAGTGATACAAAGCCTTCAAATATGGTTGAGAAGTCGTTGAAAGCATGCCTCGTTCTTGACGACCTTCCATTTTTTCAACTGTTGAAAATATTTAAAAAGTGAAGAATATGGTGCTTGAAAATCCTCAGACAAGTGTTAGATAAATGGCAAGAGAACTCGATATCTGTCATGAGTCCGAATGATTTTGGTAATCAGTTTAGGTATGAAACGCGTTCTTACTCAACTCGTCTCAATAAAGCTGAATTTTTTTCAGAAAAAAAGGACCGTAAACTGGTCTCTTTGTACGTGCGAATTCTGATCGCACATTCATTAATAGCATTATAATTGCTGAGAAGGCATTGGTTTATGAGTTTGACATGTAAACAAGTCAACAATCACCGCAATGGAGGGAACAGCACGAAGTTAAAAACGCTATGAACACCATCGACCATCGACCAACTACCGTATTCACCAGATTTGGGTTCGTGTGATTTGTTCTTGTTCCCCAAATTGAAATTATTGCTCTGTTGGACCCATTTTCAGTCGTTCGTAGCGATAAAACAAAATTCACTGTAGGAGCTGAAGGACATCCCAAATAGTGCAATATATGAAAATTGTTTCGAGAACTAGAAAAAATCGTTGGCTTAAGGGTATTTCATCTGGCGGGACTTACTTTCAAGGCGACCAAATAAATATTGATGAATAACTAAATATCTTGCATTTTATCTACATTTTCCGGGTACTTTTTGGTCATAATGTTTATGGTAAGGACGACGCATTACATTTTGGTTAATTTATGGTCTAATTTGGATTTTATTTGTTGAATTTGTGAATTTAAATGCAAGTGAGCTGAAAAGATTTCAACGCAAATTCGAGGGGGTTGGATCAATCTCTCCGATGTCTTCTTTTTCAAATAAGCTTGGCGTGTTTTTGAGATATTTTACTACTTACTGTTATACCCTGAGTCAAATTTCGATGCACTAAGATCTTAATTGGTCACTGTATTCTAACATCTTATATACTAATACGTTGTACAGTACACCATGTCGTATGATAAACTCAGATCTTATAAGCAGAGCGGTTGTTTACATGAAGGAAAAATGTTGAAACAAGCGCTTATAATATGAGCAACGAAGGCAAAAATATGCATTGAAATATTCTGCAAAATATCATATATTTCCTTTAGGCATTTGTTTCCCCTATTTTTAACGAGACAGGCCTTCAGCTTTTCAAAATATGCTTTATTTTTTTAAGTAGTTATTAAAGTTCGTACTTCTTCGACAAGGTGGTTAGATTCTTTTATTTCTATACCTTGGGTTTAGAGTCTTATAATAACATTTGTGCTACTTTATAAAGCCAGAACAGTATTAAGATTATGCTGTAAATGTGTACATTATATCATTTAATTGGTTAGGGGTGGTCAGAGGCACGAAAAAATGAGAATTTTTAGTATTTTTTTTTGCTACTAAATCATGTCATTTTACAAAAGCAATAATATGGCAAAGAAAATTTCAAAAAAAAAAAGAGTTTAATTTCCGAAGTTATATATATATTGTGTTGACACTGTTCCAAAAAAAGGTACTTGCGGTGACAAGCATAAGTCCTTGGAGATTCATTTAAAAGCAATCGGACAAAAAAAAATTAGTTTTATAAATAGATAATCCCGGGCCTGATCGAGGATTTTATTTTGTTTTAAAAATTAACAAAATGGTGGCCTCAGGAAATTTTTTTTTAATTTTTGCGTAAAAATCAACATTTAATTGGTCTTAAAAAATCAAATTTCCGAAAAAGTAAAAATCCTTCGATCAGGCCCGAGATTATTATGTATTCTAAAAGCTGTATAAATTTCATTAAAATCTACTGAACGGTTTTCGAGTTTCAAATGTCATCGTTTCAAAAAACATAGTTTTGAAAAAAAACGCGTTTAGAGTTTCACACTAGCGCTTTGAAGTGCCCGAGCTCTCTTTGTTATTTGTCGAATAACTCAAAAACTAATTATCGGATCAACGTGAAATTTTCAGAGAATATTTTTAAGATATTGCACTTAACGAAAATGCAAAAAGTATCATTTTTTGAAAATTCTAACTACCCCTAACCCCTTAAGAATTTCCATAAAATACAATACCAAAACAATTTATTTCATTTCAATTATGCTTTAGTTTCACGATTCTTCGGTCAAAGGACTAGCTGACCACTCGCTGCCAAACGGTCAAACAAAATGCAGAAATTTCTTTTCGCATCAATATACGGGAGAAAAGGGGTCATGGCATATTTATTAGTTGAATACAATGTTTCTTTCTATTTCAATTTATGTTTTAGTTGTCTTTGTTGGTTTCTGTTTTACCTTTGTGCTTTGTTTCTATTTCAGTACTTTAGTATCTTCGTTTCACAAAGGTCAAAACAACGTCATTAAAACCAAATGTTGCATGCAACAATTGTTATTGTTAACATTACTGTTGATCTTCTGTTGGGATTAATGTTTTATAAATACTTAGCCCAACAAGAACAACAACAAACGGCGGCTTACCGTCATCAACAGAAAATGCCCGCAAGTTTATTTATACTGTGACTACAAGTATATATAAATATATGCTGAAATGTACGATGGAATTTGTAAATATGTATGTTTATGTGTTTACCTGTTACTTTGTTGCGAGCGACTTATTACATTTTTATATTTGCACAACGTGGAAAAGGGACATAAAAATAAAATATGAAAGGCGTACAGAAACAAAGCGGAGAAACAAAAACAAACAAAGCCGCAAGTGGTGTGCCTTCAAAGCAAATGAGTTGATCATGCAAAGGGCAAAGCACATAATAGAAAAATGTTGTTGAGACAAATAAGGAATTCGCAATATTACGGTCACATATCATAACAATTTAAATTACTTTGCGGTTGCCCTTTAAACTTAAAAACATAATGCAATTCAGAGGTTGTCTTTTACGCCCGAACCGTATTTGGGTTGTTGTTTAGTTTTTGTGGTTTGGTTGCCCTTATGGTTGCTGGTTAATCGGAAAATAAAGCTTTTTGTATAATTAAACTTGGGCTTTTGTTATATCGTGTATACATATTTTGTCATATATGAAGCACAATATTCGTCGGAGTAGCAAGCGCTTTGACTACGAAGGCCATAAGGAATCTAATAACGTCTAGGGACCGCAGTACCAGCGGAAGCAAGAAAACGGATAACCTCGAAACGCGCAAGAAAATTCCATGGAAGGCTGGAAAATGCTATTTTAAGATATATAAATGTAGAGGTGGATTCGTATTTATTATAAGAAAAGTGTTTATTTTACAAAAATATTCTTATTTTATTTTACAAAATGTTTTAGTTTTAGTTTCAACTGGGACGATGCTCGTCCGCGTGTCGACTGACTGTCGTTTCCAAAGTCTTCGTTACCCGTTTCTTTGTCGCTACTCGTTCCTTCGTCGCTACTCGTTGTCTATTGCAGTCAGTGTTGCATGTTACTGTCCGTACGTTCGCCCACTTCTAGTCTGTCCTTTATTCGTTCCCACATAAATTGCAATTGCAAAAATCGAAGAATACTTGTTATCATAGCATTCAAAGACAATAAATAAAACGAACGGTGTCAAAAGAGACATAGGTACTCTTGATGACCACTTTGGCCCAGCGGCACGAAGATATTCTGCTCTTCTATCAAAAAGTTCACCAATACATATCTCTTACATTGAACCAAATTTCATGCCTCGACTTAAGTGATGACTTCATAAGGGCAACGACCAAATCACATAAAGAGAGAGCCCTCAACACATTCATTAAAGGGCTAAACGGCGATTTATCCCGCTTCCACAGCTTTCGCGAATATACAACCTTGCCTCCATCCCTGTACCTATGTCCAAAACTGGGCAACAGGAGCTGTAGAGTAACACACATAAACTCAGTCATCAAACCCCACCACGACTTCCTCGACATAATACTTTTAATAATTTTAATAACAACAGAGCCTTTTAGCCCGAAAAAAAATTTCAATCAACACGCATTGGGTCGTCAATCAAATCAAATTCAAATGAACTTCCTCATGAACTTAAAGGAAGTTACCCCATTGCAGCGAACAAAACTCTATCTCATCTGTGGATCGAGAAACGATCCGAATTTTCGAAATACCAACATATCCTCAAAAAATGAAAATTAGACAGAAATATTTTAGTGATTTTAAGGGATTATCATTGTCTCATGTTTTTTTTAAATGGCTGCTATCAAGACCACTTTCAATCAAAGACATTCGAAGACTGAATAGGTTTTGTGAACTTGGAAATATTAGCACTCTCGAGGATGCTGCAATTCTAGCAAAGTGCCTTAAAAGAGTCACCTTTCTATGGAAGCGAAACAACTACAAATTCTTAGAACAAATATCAAGTAATCCTTTCGTAAAATACCTGAGCATGGAAACCGCAATGAATGCATTGATGAATATATACCATAAAACATTAAAAAATTTCATAAAAAAAAAAATTAAATTATAAAAAATTCCTACATGTGCTTTTCAGTCTGCATTAAGCATTCCCATAAGTTTTTAAGTAGTTCAATTATATTATTTTAGAGAATATAAAGGGTCCACTAAAGTGAAACTTGACAGAATGATATTACAGACATTGCTGAACACACTGACAAAATTGTACGCAAGTATTGCCACCACGAGCTGTAAAAATCACATCGATCTCCAAAATAATAGCCCTTGGCTGGATAAAATCTGCTGTGGGAACTGGTCAAAATCACGTCATCCCTATTAGTAGGCGCTGTACGTAAGTTTTATAATCGACTGCCTCGCCAAATTCAAGTGTACGCTATCTATGAATTCTTTACTTGATTAGAAACCCATAAAATGGATTGAAGTATTATCTGCTAAAAAAACGAAGACAAAACTTTACGGCACTGGCTCACCAAACTGCCATTACTGTATCCGTATTGATCATGCCATTTATGCAACCCCCATTATTTTTGCATTTATTTAAATACATTTATGCTTAAATCGTGAAATTTGTATTTGAGTTTCTTACTGTACTGAAATAACTACTTGAACTGGTAGCTTAAAACTTTTAGGTTACATTAAAAGGAGGAGAGGACTTAACTTTATTTGTTTTCGCGCAGATAAGTTGTTTTAGAAATACTACACCCATAACATTACTATGACCTAAAGAAAAGTTTCAGTAAACTGCTTTTTTATTCTTTTTTTGGTTTTCTTTAATGTTTGAAACACTTAATAATAGTATTTTAAATGTCATCAAGCTTTTAACGGGTGATCTAAGTAGACGTACTTTTTTCAATAACCTTTTATTGACAGATCACGCATGAGTCTTGTCAAGCTGTCACGTTATTTTTCTTCAATATTGGCATTTCATCATGGAAAGACTTACGCTTGAACAACGTTTACAAATCTTTCAATTTTAGAATGAAAATTCCCGTTCCGTAAATAATGTGTTTCGGGCGCTTCTCTCAACTTATGGTCAACATACTAACTAATCTCAAGACTACCATTAGTTTTAAGACCCACTATTGATTTATAATATTCGACCGAACAAACTCCGTCCAGCATGCAGTAAAGAAAATATAGCATCCGAAGTTGAGAGTGCACACGAAGACCGTGAACAGTCGATTCGGCGCCGATCGTAGCAACTCGGACTGACGTATGGAACGACTTGGCGCATTTTACGTCGAGCTCTTAAATTGAAAGCATACAAAGCTTGTGTAAGGACTGAATCCACCCAAGCTCATCACTTATCTTCGAAATAATTTTATTTGAGAAAACTAAACTTTATCATAAGGTTTGATATTTAAAAAAAAAAAACAAAAATCATTTTGACATACCAGCGCTATTTGTATTCTTTACAGTAACTCAAAATATTCCTCTCGGCCAAAAAATGAAATGAAATCGCAAACACTTTCGCACGATTATTTGTGACAACTTTCGACCTGGATTAACTCAGCAGCAGTGCATCGATGAACTTAATACTTTTTTGGCGACGAAGCCGTCAGGGTCCAAGGGTCGTCCAAAATCTGTTGCTGTGCCGGGAACTACCTCTATTGATGCTGTGCATAAGCTGTTATGGCAATGACTTCATGAGACGTGCCATTTTCACGACAATCGGGTCTAAACAACCGGAACGGACCCGGATTTTTATCCGGAAAAGGACTGTCAACTCGCCAACATGCCTCGATATTACTTCAGGAATGTTTTTGATAAATTGTGGATTTGATGAGACATCCTGTACTGTAGTCCTGACTTGGCACCGACTGACTTTTTTTTAATCCTATGTAAACCTAAGTAAACTAAGAAGTCCACGTTTTTCGACACCTGAATAGACGATTGATGCATTCAGAATGCAAATTTTTGGAAAACCTCAATCAGAGTAGCAAAAAATCGAAAATTAATTCAAACGCATGATAATGTGTATAGATCTTCATGGAAAATATTTTCAAAAGTAATAAAAAAATTTTCGATGACTAATATATGTATGTTTTAATACTATAATCCGGAAATATAAAAAGCAATACCCATACCATCAAATCAAGCTTCACCAATAGAAAGCCCATATAATAAGACTTCGAATTGCAATAGGACTGTGAATTATTTGCAAGATTAAACTAGCTACGCTGGAAAGCAATGGAGAAAATTTGGACCAATAGAATTATCTTGATAGAGCATGACCTCGATAGACAGAAATCATAAAAAATTTTGCTAAATGACATAAAATTCTTTATCTAGAAACAGCAGAGTGAGCATAATTTATACCTATATTTAAAAAAACAACTAAAATAATGCATATCGTAAGCATTTTACGAATCGACGAATAAATAAATTCACAATAAACACTATCAGCGAAGCATACTTTTTCGCTGATTCTGCCATCCGTAAACCATAAGCAGCGCAATAAACAAGTTTTAAACACGTACACCGTGTCGTATACGCAACACTTGAACTACTGCGCTAGTCAGCATAACATAGTAACAAATACTTTACGCGAGCAATAATAATAATAGTAATAATAACAATAACAATAACAATAAAGTGCAGCACTTTGCTGTTCTTTTCATTTTTTTTTTTTTTTTTTGTTTTTTGGTTGTGTACTTACATTATACGCGTGGCATCGCGCTGCCGCACATTCTCATCCCGATTCAAAACTTCGATTATCATTTTGCGCTCCGCCTCCGACAAATTCTCCAGCACTTGCGATGTGGCCACCGCCAACTCGGGCCCGAGCGCATCGATGGTTTCGCTGGGTATGCCCTCAGTGGCGGCATCGATGGTTGTAATGCTGCCAATACCACCACTACCACCACCACCAACGCCAACACCACCAACATTAGCGCCGACACCAATCAAACCAACACCACCTACGCCCGCACTACTATTCATGCCCATGCCGGCGCAAAAATTCGTATAGCCCGCCATATTCATGCCGCCCAGCATGGACATGCCACCAAGGCCGGTGCCGCCGCTGCCACCGCCCCCCATACCAATGCCGCCGATGCCATTATTGCTATTGCTGTTGTTGCTCTTCATGTGAGCGTAAGCGCTGGGTGGCAGCACATTGTTGCTATTCGGTTCGGGCAGTGCGTTGTGTACGCCTCGTGGCTTGTTCGCGGCTGTGTTGGCAGCAGCGCTGGGCGTGGGTGGCAGGCGTGCGCTGCGACCGCTTGACATAATATTATGCTCGTGTGGAAAAGAAAATACAAAAACAAAAACAAAACACTCAAGTTTCCACGCACTTCACTGCACTACGCTCGGCACTTCACTCCGCACTTGCTGTTGTTGTTGTTGTTGTTGTTAGCACTTCGCATGCGACACAATTTATTTAGTTGGCCTTTTTCGTTGCTCTGCGCTGCTCTGCGCTGCTCTGCTTGCCAACTTTTTATTGTTCGCTTGCTGCCACTTTATTAATGCGATTTTTTTATGCTGGCCTTATTCACTTACTTCATCGCTATTGTTATTATTTGCCATTGCATGCCACATATTTTTCTTCATTGTTGCCACTAGCTGTTGCTTACCAGCGGCGCTCACCCACTCTCGTACTCATGCACAATGCGCTCGTATTTTTTTATGTCGCCGTCGCTTCGTTGGTTGCAACAATTTGTTTGTGTGGTTTTACATTGAAGTCCTCAATTTATTTACGTTTATTGCTGTACATCAATGCAATTATGTGGCAAGAACGTTCTTTTTCCGTTATTCGCTGCAAAAACAAATAGGAAAAACATTTTTTAATTGTAATATGGCATAAGTGGCGGCTTTGAGTGTGCTTATTGAAATATTACATTGTAAAATTAACCTATTAAAAAGTCATTATTTAAATAAGCAACCGCCAATTCTGTAAATTGTAGTTTTATATAACGTATACACCCACAGTCAACTAAGTGGAAGCGCATCAAGCAGCTTATTGGATTTCATGAATAAAATGCTCACTCTCTGCTCAAAATAATTTTGAAATGAAATATTTATCAAAAAAAAAAAAAACATCTCGCCAAATGGCAATAATGATTTAAAGCATCTTAAGGGGGTATACTACTCTAGAAATTTGAAAATTTCGATTTTTTCATATATTTACAGTTTAGACCCTTAAGAACATCATATCCTCCAAAGGATTTTTAAAAACTAAAACTATTTTTAGAGCTACAGTTACTTTAGTGACTCAGTACCTAGCCCGGTAGGTAGGTAGACTCACTTTTTTAAACGCGTTTTTTTCGAAACTACTTTTTTCCACACGGTACTGGCATTATCTCAAGTTCTATACAACTTGATTGACTTGAAATTTTGTGTGAACCTTCTTAATCCTTTATCGTTCCTACCAGCATTTTGTAAAAATTTTTGTTTTTAATATTTAAAAAAAATTTCTATTTTCAGGCAGTCGCCATTTTTCAAAAAAAAATTGTTTTTCGTATTCCCGGACTATGACAGCATCCTTACTGATTAAGAATTTCTTTTGATTTTTTTCAGACCACCAGGAGAGTCAGGATCAATGTCACCAGGATGCGCCATTTTTTTCTACGCCTGTCTCTCCTTTCCCCCCGCCCCCTCTAATTATTTTAATTTTAAATATTTTTTTGTAAATTTTTTTTTTCTATATTCTTAAGATATCAATAAAACCACCATAAAAAATGGATGATAAAAATATTTTTAGTTTTTTTTTTGTTAACTAAAATTCAAAAACCTGCCCAAAATTTGATTTATAGAGTAGAATACCCCCTTGAGGGGGGGTTATATCCACATACATGTCGGAAAAAAATCGTTTTAATTTTATAATTTTTTTGGAAGCCATTTTATTTGATATTTGAGGCGTTTTAGAGTGCTTGGAAGTTCAGTCCCAAACTATAAACGTTTTTTTCAAAATGCTGTTTTCAAAGTCGGTGACCAACATTACTCAAAATTGACTATGCCGTCAAATTTTAACACGATTTATAATATATATTTTTTGGTAATTAAACGAAGACCGACAAATATTTTTTTTATAAAAAATTTAATGCCGCAATTTTGGTCAAAAATCGATGGTTTTTGTCAAAAAATTTTATTTTGCTTATTCCTTCGTTTTGTTACTAGATTTAACATTACTTTAACGAAATCTGTTTTGTTTTTAATTTCAAAGGATCCAGTTTGGAAAGATAGTGGTCACCGCAAAATACAGATATTCATCGAAGGACTAGTCTAAACTTTGATCTTCCGATTTTTGTGAAAAAAATTACATTTCAAAGTGGCCTAAAAATTGCAAGAAAACTTTTGATGTGACGTTTGACACAGATGGATATAACCCTTAACCTATTAGAATTATTTTTATCTATCTGTCGATTAATTCTTCCGTTCGAGCAAGCACAATTTGAGTAAAAATTGAGAAAGCTTGGTACAAGCATTACTCAAATTGTGCCTGCAGTCTGAAAGTATTAATATTGTATATGGATTTAATCGTACCGGAGTCATGCTACCAACATACCGTTAATCGAAAAATTATTATCAGTTAAGTTAAACCTGAAGGTAAAAGTAGGTATTCTGGTCGGATTAAAAATTGGGTATTGAGTGTGTCACCGCCCACTTTTAGTTGAAATCGTATATAAACATTTACATATAAATAATTTCTTAATTTTTAATTCAACCCAAATAAATGAGATCTGTGTGAAGGAGCATGTTTTCTTGGAAAGTCAGAATTTTGGGATATTTGTGAAAAAATAATAGTACCTCACTTCGAAACTTACTTACTTTAAAAATTACGTAACCTGCAAGCTTTCAATCAGAATATTGCCATTCTTTCCAAGAAGATATATTTTCTTCGAAAGAAAAATATGTTAGCCGCTAAATTTTAATCAAATTAAATGTACTTTAAAGCCAAAGAGAACTGAGTTACAATGCTTCAATAATTTAGTTCTTTCCTTAATTTTATATTCTTAAATTATTACAAATTATATAATGAAGAAAGGTGATTCCCACGACAATTTAGTCTTCGTACCCAGAATTGTCCCCGGCCGAGTTATTCAAATACCGCGGAGAAGAACTGATAAGCAGCATGCATCAGCTTTTCTGTAGAATATAGTCCGACCAAAAACTGCCCCACGCCTGGAATTTAAGTGGCAGAGCACACCAATCAAACTACCGTGGGATAAGTCTCCTCAACATCGCATATAAGGTTCTATTGTGTGAAAGATTATAGCCTACAACCGTCAACACAGTGATTGAACCTTATCAGTGTGCCTTTAGGCCTGAAAAATCAACAACTGACCTGATATCGATCCGATCACCAAGCACAAAATCTTGGAAAAAACCACCTCGCGTCGATTTCGAAGCTGCTTTTTACAGCACGAAAAGGAGCTGTCTTTTTGCCGTGAAGTCTGAATTTGGTATCGCCGCAAAAAAAATACGCCTCTGTTAACTGACGTTGATCAATACCAAAAGCCTCGTCAGTTTCAAGAAGGACCTCTCCAAACAAGGTTTCAGACAAGGCGACTCTCTATCGTGTGACTTCTTCAGTCTATTGCTGTAGAAAATAATAGGAGCTGTAGATCTGAATAGCCACCTTACTCCTGCCAAGCTATCCAAAGTGTTTTCTTATTGAAGCTTCCTACAACTTAGGTTTACACGTAGAGAGACCTGTCTTTTTCGTGCAGGACGTTGGCTGTTAAAGAGGCTAAATCTTGTTGTAGATGGTTCGCATTCCTTAGCATCTAGCATATCGTCTGACACTCACAGCGTGCACATATGTTCCAAGAACCATTGGTAAATTTAATTAGCTATTAAATATCATTATCCAAAGCATTATTCAGGAAAATACATTGCTTAGTTATCAATTTTTTTATTAAGTTTATAAAACTTAAAATCTCAGCTTTAAAACTTCCAGATCGACGACTCATTTAATGTAGAACCAGCTGTATACCTTTCCCAAAGAGAAATATTTCACGATTTTGTCTTTAAAAGTCAGTATTATGACCACATTAGCTCGAACGCATGATAAATAAATATAAATGTATAGTTAAGAATGGGTCGAATACAACGAATTTTATTAGTAAATAAGATCGGATATGAGAATAATTGCTCGACACAGTCTTTGTATCAACTCAGTGTAAAAATATGGCTTTAAATAAAAGCTCTTTAAAATAACAGTATTTTAATAATTCCGTTTTTCCGCAAACAAAACAAATACGTATGCATTATAATTCAATTATGCTATAAATGTGCGCCGCATTTTTTAAAACAATGAGCTTCAATTTAATTAAAACGTAAATAACTCATTTGCCAAACAAAAGCTGACATTGCATGTTACTCATACGCCACGGTAAGCGGGCACGTGTCAGCGCTAGCGTTGTGCTTACTTGCATGCAGTGGCGTTTGCATTCGAGCATAAGTATAATTTGTTGCAAATAAATTAATATTCAATAAAGGCGAGTGGCCAGTGAAAAGAGAGAACAATGATTGCGATTTAAAATGTGGCGTGCGGGTAGCATTCTTGTTTATACTCGCGTGCTAGGCATGCAATATTGAACGCCATTAATAGAATAATAAGTAGCGAATACAAAACCTTTGACAGACGATTGGGTAAACTGCAGAAATGATTGCTCAGAAAGAAATATCTAGTGTATTTTTAGACTTCTATTTTGCATACACTTTAAGTCTTTTATAATGAAAGAATTACGAAAACTGAAAAGTGAATTTTAAAAGGATATTCGCTTCAAATTTTGTACAATGCTTTAATGAATGAAAAAGGAAATGAAATTATTTTTTATACCTTTTTGCTAACATATGATTTCTACGTGTTCACCCTAAGCTGTGTAATTTTAAGCTTTTCAAAATGAAGTGAAGTGGTATTAGCCGAGTTAACAACAGCGCGCCAGTCGGTTCTTCTTCTGGCGCCAATTTGAGATAAATAAAATTATCGAGCATTACACCTATCGTTCAGCTAGTGTGTCAAGCTCTTCGTACTCATGCTTTTAGGTCTCTCTCTTTGTTTGTCCGCACGGGTTGCGACACGGCATCGCTTATCATGTCAGCTGTTCTTTTGCCTTTTCCGATAACCAATGGTTTCATTTCCAGCTGTACGTAAGGATCCGTCCCACAGTTCCCTTATACCGAGTTGCTGATGAGTGGAGTGTGGCTAGACGTTCATCCACCGAGGTGAATGACAAAACTCGGCGACTGAGTCTCTCTTCCTCGGAACTTGCACTCTTTATATGGCCAGAATAGCTATGTAGTAATTGCAGAATAGTAAATTGTACTATCACTGACTATAAGCGTTTACGTTTACGAAATATCCTTATCAAACTCCCATATCGCTTCCCTGAATCGAATTAGTTTTAACTTCAACAATTTCGCACGAAATTGACGTTTTAGAATTACCGCTAAACGTCAGCAAACAACAAACTACACTCACTTCCACACAAAACACACTGAAAAGTCAAGTAAATTGAAGCGTGTCAAATTTCCTTTTCACTAGAAGGACACTGAGACTACAATCAGGGCAAATATTGGCGGCGGGCAAATGAGAGCTTCGACCAAAATACCAAATCACTCATTCACATATTTGAGTGGCAGCGCACTTTTACTGTTGATTGCATTCCAATGAAGCGAACACACCGATGATCGCGGTTATATAAGTGGCAGAATAATATATAATTGGAAACTTATGAGACTCATACATACATATACACGTGTTGGAGCATTATTTAATTTATAAAGCAGTGAGTGGATTATAGTTTTGCTTTGCAATGAGCATACATATGTCGAAAGCGTTTTAAATGGCGGCATTTTTATACCCTGAACAGGGTATATTAACTTTGTCACGATGTTTGTAACACCCAGAAGGAAGCGTCGGAGACCCTATAAAGTATATATATAAATGATCAGTATGTTGAGCTGAGTCGATTTAGCCATGTCCGTCTGTCTGTCCGTCTGTCCGTCTGTCTGTATATATACGAACTAGTCCCTCCGTTTTTAAAATATCCTTTTGAAATTTTGTACACGTCATTTTCTCTTCAAGAAGCTGCTCATTTGTCGGAACGGCCGATATCGGACCACTATAACATATAGCTGCCATATAAACTGAACGATCGGAATCAAGTTCTCATATGGAAAACTTTCGCATTTGACAATGTATCATCACCAAATCTGGTATATATTATTTTCTAGGGCAAAGATGTAATATCCGAGAAAATTGTTCAGATCGGTTAACTATAACATATAGCTGCCATACAAACTGAACGATCGGAATCAAGTTCTTGTATGGAAAACTTTCACATTTGACAAGATATATTCACAAAATTTGGTATATATTATTTTCTAAGGCAACAATGTAATCTCCGAAGAAATTGTTCAGAACGGGTTACTATAGCATATAGCTGCCATACAAACTGAATGATCGGAATCAAGTTCTTGTATGGAAAACTTTCACATTTGACAAGATATATTCACGAAATTTGGTATATATTATTTTCTAAGGCAAGAATGTAATCTCCGAAGAAATTGTTCAGATCGGTTAACTATAGCATATAGCTGTTATACAAACTGAACGATCGGAATCAAGTTCTTGTATGGACAACTTTCACATTTGACAAGATATATTCACAAAATTTGGTATAGATTATTTTTTAAGGCAAGAATGTAATCTCCGAAGAAATTGTTCAGATCGGTTAACTATAGCATATAGCTGCCATACAAACTGAATGATCGGAATCAAGTTCTTGTATGGAAAACTTTCACATTTGACAAGATATATTCACGAAATTTGGTATATATTATTTTCTAAGGCAACAATGTAATCTCCGAAGAAATTGTTCAGAACGGGTTACTATAGCATATAGCTTCCATACAAACTCATAGTTACTAACAGAAATGCACCTGTGAAGGGTAGTTAGCTTCGGCGCAACCGAAGTTAACGTTTTTTCTTGTTCATTGAATAAAATTAAACATCAAATATGTTAAAAATTAATTATAAAATAAATTAATAAACGAGCAGCAACAATTATTTAGTTAAATATTTAAAGAAAGTCTGAGTATATATAATATTAAATAAAACCAGAATATTAAAAAAAAAAAATTAAATAAAAATCAGAAGACGGAAAAATAAAAAAATTAAAAATTAAAAAATGGCAAAATAATCAAGAAAAACTTAAAAAATAAACACTTTTTTGAAGGAATTAATTTTTTTCAAGTCTATTTCACTGAAAGCATTTTAAGCAGTAGAAAAAATTGTTATTGGCAACAAACAAACAAGTGATCTCCTCGGTGCGTCAAAGGCAGCCGAAGCAAGCTTTTTTGACATGATATTGACACATCCATGACGTGTAAATAATCCGTATGTATTGTACGTATGAAATCGAGTACACAGTAAAGTAGAAAAAAATGGCTGTCGATTTTGGGTAAATGAATAATGCATTTTTCAATATTCAACTGACAGCGCTAGCTTTGGGTGGCACAACGAAATTGAAAAAAAATTTTATGAATATGCGGAGCAATACAAATAACAAATATAAATACATACCTATTCGACAGCTAAATTACTGAATTACCAATATCAACAGTGAGAATCGAATGCATTTGAAATATCACTGTATTTTGGAGAGTTTTTTATATTCTCGTTTAACTTTTATTTCTTGCTTTCATCCACTGAAAAGGCAGGAAGTAGTGCTCTTTCTCTAATACCCTCAGAGATCTAAAAATAAGTTAAGTTTTCCAAAATTCTTAAAATATGTTTTTATATCTGTCTTATGAACGTTTTAAGTGCATCAGACTTTATTGTATTAAAAATTTTAGAGCGTTTTCAACCCAACTCACTTTTTGAAAGGCGGTGCCATCATAACTTTAAAACCACTGATTTTTGTGGTTTTGAAAGATAGATCGATTACTGCACGTCAGTAACATTAAATTGTACCCTCCAGATGGTATTAAAGGGTTAATTAGAAGCGTGTAAACTGAACTATGTGCGACACCCCGCTCACAATTAGGTGAAATCATATATCTCGGCACTATGCAACAGTACGAAAATGGGCAGAATCGAAATACAATCACTTAACATAAAACACAATTTTAAATTCCATTTGATTCCTTCATTTTCGGGTACCAAGAAACATAACATTTAACATAACAACTTTTCACGAATATTGCCTATATTTATGACCAAAAATTGTTCAATACACCATATATCGACCAATATGTATGGTATATAGTTATAAGTTGGCGGAAACTTGACCTAGCCCCCATATAATAAAAATATAACATATATCCATATGATTGGTGATGGTATGTTTCTAATGAATCTCAGGGAAGATTTTACAGGGTTTTCCAAAAAGAGCAATATAACTTCTTTCGAAAGAAAAATAAGAATTGTTAATAATTCAAATATTTTATCATTAGTAAGAAGTAAAACCGATGCAATTAGATTATAAATATAGCATCATTCAAATGGCTTCCAAGACTTAATTTACACTAACGAATTCGATGAACTCAATTTTCGCGTACTTTTTCCATTAAATCAAGTCGTATGTATGTTATGAATGGCACATTCAGTATTGACTTCTAAAGCTTGAAAATGTGTGTGATATATTGCTAAAGACCAATGACTTCTAATAACCCCACAAGAGTAGTCTAATGGTGGTTAAACATAACTTCTTAGATGCCCGTTCAATGTCACAATTTCATGAAATAATCGAATCGACAAACTTTTATCGCAATAATTTGGTTCTTACACGTGCTGTGGGACACCTAGTCCCGTCTTATTGGAACCAGTTATTGTAAGGATCAATTATTTTGCGACCATAAAAAATTGGTTATCATCGATCTGTATCGCACTCCATTGACAGTAACCGTGTCACACGTTTCATTTCGAAAGAAGTGCGGACTAATGATTCCACCAGACTAAAAGCCGCACCAAACTGTCAATTTGGGTGAAAGTTTATCACTAATTTGTGTATTCTCTTCGCACCAGAATCCTCCGTTTTGTTTATTTACTGCACCACTCAGGTGAAAGTGAACCTCATCGGAGAGGATAATTTCCTTAAAAAAATAGTTATCTTTTTCAAGTTGATCTAAAGCAAATTAGGCAAATTCGTTTACGTTTGTCTAACGGCTTCAGTTCTTGAGTGAGAAGAATTTTATATAGAAGCAAGCTCAATCAAATTCAAATCCAAAATATTGGCTTTTTAACATTATGTAAAAAAAAAATTTCAACATTTCATTAATAGTATGTGGCATTGGGAAACCTAAATAAAATCGGGTCGATATTATGTATAATGTTGAAAAACTACTATACATACATAAGTTAAAAGAGCAAAAAATGTCCAAAAAGGCGCTTAAATTATTTTTAAGACATCCTACTTGTTGTATTTGATTTATAACAATTATGCATCAGGTATTTTTTTGCTTCTTTGGAACTTCAAATAAGTCTGCATAAAAAACAAGCTCAATAGTTACTGGCGATGAAAAGTTCATCACTATATCAACGTCAAACGAAACTGATATTGGTTAAATCACGGCGAACCTGCGTAAATAGTGTTCAAACCAGCATTGATGGTGAGGAAAAATTTACTAAGTGTTTGTAGATTGGCAAGAAATAATTTACTGTGAGATGTTCCTATCCGTTCTAAGTTTGAACTCCGCGCTGTACTGTCAGCAATTGGACTATCTGAATGAGGCATCAATCAATGGTCAAAAGAATTGGAATTGTATTCCATCAGGACAACACCAAGTCTCATACAACTCGCCAAAAACTCATTAAGCTTATTTTAGGCGGTTTTATGCATCCCACTTGCAGTGCGAATCTGACACAATGTAATTACTACCTGTTCCAATGATTTTTTTGGTGAAAAGTTCACCTTAAGGGAACCTTGTTCTTACAAGGCATCGGCTATCTCAGTTGTTTGCCAAAAGCGACGAAGTTTTTTATATATTATATACCAAAAACCAAAATGTCAAATGTTTACGTGGACATAAATTCAAAAGTGCATAAATCTGCAATCTGTAATCTGAATCATAAAATTTAAATATTCAAATCGCGAGCTTTCAAATCAGGCGTTCACAAAAGTATGCTTTAGAATTAATCTCTATTCCCAAGCTACATAAAATTTGAATTAAATTTTTAAATGCAAAATATTAATATTTTTTATTTTTAAATGCAAAATATTACAAACACACACACATATGCATATCAACACGCTTATAAAGCGTTTTAATCTGCGCCACCTTTAAATTACGCATAAACAAATTTAACCAGCTAACATTTACATTTTCACACCATTTTGTGTTTTCTTTTCCATTCATTAGCCTTAATTTGCGCAAACAAGTAGGCAATTTACAGAGGCCTCAATAATACGAGCAACTTGTTGTACAGCTGCGCTTGATCACCTACAGAAACACAGCAATTAAATGAACTCAAGTGGAATAAGCGAGTAAGCGCTTAAAAGAACAACACAGCGACACACTTGTCTGCATACAAGCATATGCATGAGTATACAATATAAAAAAGAGAAATAAGCTGCTGCTGCAGCTTGGAGATGCTTATGACAAGCTTAATTAAAAGTCAATATTTTCCAGTAGAGATTAACGCTTAATTAAGCATTATAGCGCTGAGTTTAAGACAGCCATACAGTTACAGAAGTAAACACAAATGAGCAGATTAAATTGTGTTAATTAAAAACTTCTTTCAAATTAAGGCTCGTACTTTTATTTGAATTTAAGGCGATATTTGAAGAGACCCTAGTGAAATTTTTTGTTGTTAATATTGCACTACAACTCCAATTATTTAGTTCTGTGCATGATAGTGGCTTAATTGTTGTTAATTTTCATCATTAAATGAGATTAGGACGTAATTTATAGTTTGAAAAATATTAAAATTCATAAGAATTCATTTCAACTTAATTTTTATTGCCTGAACAGCGCCTCGAAGCCATGTCTATCTGCCTGTTGTATATAAGCATACCAGTCCTGCAGTTTTTGAGATATTGTTCCGAAATTTTGTACACGTTCTTTTCTCCTCAAGAAGTTGCTCATGTTTGGGTAACGCTGATATGGGATCACTATAGCATATAGCTGCCATACAAATTGAACGATCAAAATCGAGTCCTTGTATGGAAAACTTCTGCTTTTAACAAGATATTTTAACGAAATTTGGCATAAGTTATTGCTTACAATATTGCTATGATCTGTGAAGAATTTATTCAAATCGTACCAATATAACATATAGCTGCCATACAAACAGATCAACCAAAATCTAGTTTTTGCAAGGAAAACTTTTTCATTTGACAAAGTATCTTCACGAATTTTGGAAAAGATTATTACTCAAAGCATTGCTACAATCTGTGAACAGTTTGTTCAGATCAAAGCAATTTAGCTTATGGCTGCCATACAAACTGATCAACCTAAATCTAGTTTTTGCAAGGAAATCTTTTTTATTTGACAAAAATTCGTAATAAAATTCGGCATAAATTAATGTCTAAGGCAACACTTTAATTCCCGAAGAAATCGTTCAGGTCGAAATAGTATAGCACATAGCTGTCATACAAACTGAGCGATCAAAATCAAGTCCTTGTAAGGAAAACTTTTTTCTTTAACAAAGTATATCCACAAAATTTTTGCGCAGATTATTACTCAAGGCATTGCTACAATTCTGTTCAACTCGGGCAACTATAGCGTATAGCTATCACAGCTTCGTTGCTGCCGAGGCTAAAGTTTTTGTGCTTGTTTTTTTTTCATATAAAATTATGACACATTACATTCCAATTAACACCAAAGTGTCAGTTAAAGTGTCAGAATTATTTAAGTAGTATTTTTTCTTTATGAATTCACACTTTCCACACGCACTGACAATACAAAAGTTAAGTGTAAATTACACAGATAACTCATACGCACTGTATCACCCGCTACACAACACAATAAACGTCGACCAGTCAACAAAAAGTTTGCGCAAAAGCAGCTTCATTTACATGTAAAAGCGCATGAAGTGTGTAAACTTTTGTGTAACTCGTGTCTTTATCGTAAATTGACAGCAACAAACAAACAATTACACGGGTAATCATACAAGCTCGCACACGCCGGCATATTTACATTCATTCCTCTGTGCTTACATATACATACGCATATAAGTGCAATGTTCATTGTAAAAGCATACTTGCATGTACATATATGTGTGTGCAAGTGTGTGAAGCGAAGTGAATACTTACACGTTTTTGCCCCAAGTAAAATAGAAGACAAGTGACGAGACACACACACAGACATACCTGGTTTTGATTGTCAATGCTATGCTCAGACGCATTATTTTCAACTCTACTGTGCATTTACATGTAAGTATGCATGTTGAACATCTGTTAAACTATACTGAAGAACGAAGTGTGGAATAGAGCGGGTTGGAAGAAGACAACGTTCTTTTTTTATAGTCGAGGTAAAGTGAGTTTGTGATATAGTTTGTGCTTCCCAGCTGTTTGTGCCCGACATAAAATATTGTATGTCTTTTTTACAAAAAAAAAATTAACAACGAATTTTTTATCTTCGAAAAACACGCAGCTAGTCATCCTTCTATCTATGTTAAAGAAGCGTATTGGCATTAAAGAGATAGCGGAGGATCTTAACAACTCCTATGGATAAACTCAACATATTTTGGTTAAGGTTTTGGCTATGAATATTGTTCATACAGGATTCGTGCGAAAAGACATGAATGCACTACACATTCTACTATGATTTGGCTTTTTGCTCAACACTCTTAATAGAACTTCAAATCAATTTTGGTTTCACCAATGTTTTCTTAAATTTATTTATTATTCACATTTCTGCTTTTTCCTTACTAACGGCTACGTCATTAAAAGGAATAACCAAGCAAGAAGTTGTGCACTACTCTATAATCTTACTTAAGAACACTTACAAGCAGTCCTATCCCACTTCTGCGCACCCGTTTTTCTTATACAAGTACTAATGTGCCCAAAAAATAAGGTGACATTGTATTTATTCTGAAAATTTTTTATTTATTCTTCCAAATCGATTTCATCCCCGATGCAACGCACTTATGCCAACGGATTTTCCAATCTTCGAAACAATGGTTGTAGTCACTTTCCGGGATGGCCTTCAGTTCCGCTTCCGTTTCGCTGCGGCTTGAATCTCCTCTATCGTATAAAAACGGTGTCCCCGGAGCGATCTTTTGTGATTGGTGAACAGCTAGAAGTCACACGGCGCCAGGTCAGATGAATACGGGGGTTGCGGAACGATATGGGTTGAGTTGTGAGGCCCAAAACATCCTTCAAAATGGTATTCGCTGAGACTTTCGATATGCCAACTTCATCGGCATGGTCTCTAATTGTTAATCGACGGTTTTTAACACCAAATCTTTGATTTGTTGAACGTGAGCTTCGTCGGTAGAGGTTAATGGTCGCCGTGGACGCTCTTCGTCTTCGACACGTTCACGGTCGGCTTGGAACTCACTATACCACTTGCAAACATTTTTTTTAGACATAGCCTCATCACCAAAGGCTTTCTGCACTATCCTCAACGTATCCGCAGCAGAAAATTCATTCCGAAAACAAAATTTAATTCAAATTCTTTGCTCAACAAATTTCGACATCGCAAAAAACGAAAAACTCACTTTTAGCAGCTCACAAAACGACAAGTATCTCAAACACTAATGAATATTTTGACATGAAATTTGACATAAATGTGACTGACAATACTACCAACCTAAAAAAAAATAATAATTCTCCAAATCCTTCTACGCGCGCAGTTTAAATTCAAATGTCACCTTATTTTGGCACAGAGTGTATCCGTTTTCTTTGAATGCGCCGCAATGTAGGCAATATTTACCAAAACAATTTCACTGATAACTGTAGTATATCCTTAGGAGTATATTTGCCAAAATCACGTAAAATAGTTCGCAATCAGATTTCTTCGAGCTACTGATATAATTTGAGCTATCTTTATTGTATAAGATAACTTAACAATTTCATTTATTGTGCTTTGATGCAGGAATTCCTGAAATAGATATAGCTTGTCAGGTCTGTCAACGAGACTACTCGAGTCCATCACTATCTGCTAAGGCTGAGAAGCAAGCTACAAGTGCTTCGGAACTTTGTTCGACAAAGTCTTTGCTTAGTGCATTGATACTATTTAAATAGTGATCACTGGAAAGGAGATTTAACATCCAACTGTTGCTTTGTAATCTATTTGTGCGAGCGGATGATAGAGCACTAAAATTTCCTGGTAGATAAGCATACTTACGTATGTATGCAAGTTAACATTATTTCATGTTCATAATACCAGGAACTCACAATGCTACCTAAGCACTACTTAGTACGCTGCCTCACGCATGCAGAGGTAATAAAAGCAAAAACCAGACACACAAGCAGTTAGCCTTGGTTGACCTATATTTTAACAATGCAGCAACTATGCATTTGTCTCGACACTTTAAGAGATTGTGCGGGGCAATAGGTGTAAGCATCTATTACATTGTTGCAGATTTATACTAACATACGAACACATAGTAGGTGAGGATATCTAGATAATACTCATCTTGCACAGAGGTGAATATAAAAGAGATTGACATTAGTCATATACGGATCAGAACTTATGCTAGAATATTTCACCACATGGGTCGACTTAAACTTCTGTTCGGCCTGTTCTCTTTAAGCAAACTGCGGAAAGCGATGGATGGGATAACTAAGTAAAGTACTTGTTGGACGGCTGAAACTAAAACCTGGTAGATAAAATAAATTAAAGCTTTTCTGTGTCAAAAAGTTCGTCAAATAAATCAGAATTGCTAATTTGAAGAATTAGTTGAGAAAATAATTCATATTTTGTTTCAGATAATTTTAGACTTGCCTCGTTAAGCAAATGAAGACATTTAACACAATTTTAGATCAAGCAAAGTAACTTCAAACTAATCCCTTTCCTACCGCAAATGGAAGACATCCGTTGCAACCAGCGGATACAGTGAACTAGATCCAGGATAGGAAGCTTTCATGGAAGCTGAAGAGAGTGCAAAGTAGACATCAATTGCCTTATACTGCTGCAGAGGAGCCATTGTCCAAAGGTGGGGTATCTCACCAAAAGTGGTCCTCTGGCTCTGGCACCATAATATACATTTGCAAAAAGACTCGAGAACTTTCAATGGGTGGCACTCATCAGCAGTCCACTCTGCACTAAGGTCCACTTAAACCATGACACTTAACGCGATCTTGCAAATAGTGTCCGTAGACATCGTCGAAAGGTGTTTGGCCGCCAAAGTTGCTATCAGATTCAAAGAATCTGTGTTTCTAAAAAAACACGTGTCTTAACACTCGGCAATCCTTGCACACTTTGACTTCACACCGGATCATTTGTATCATGAAGTCGCCAAACCGAACTCTGGCGGCTCCTTCTCTACCCATATACCAACGAGGGGGTTGTAGGTGGGAAGAAGTTGTTGGAAAGGAGCGGGAGTAAGCTTCTTTTAAACTTGAAAAGAATGTTGGTGGAGGGGGGAGCTCTCCATCAACTTTAGCTCCGAATGCTCCGAAAAGCACCCTCCTTCAGAGAAGTGATCATCCATTCCAACAGTGCGTTCAGGATTGGCCAAAGAATGTCTAACATCGATAACGTCGAGTATCTTTGTGATAAGACTGGAATGGATGCCAGGCCACAGCGGAATCGCAGGAAGGAAAGCCACCCTAAAACCGCTATCAGTAGAATGGGAGCGAGTCGGTGCTCCCGTATCCTCTAGTGTTCTACTACTAAATACCTAAGCTTCTTGGGTATGCCACGCAAGCAACCAATGAAATGTGTGAAGTTTACGGAGATGACGCTGAATCAGTTCGCGTAGCACAACAATAGTTCGCACACTTGCGTTCTAGAAATTTCGATTTGAAAGATGCATCTCGCTCTGGTCGACCTAACGTTGAAAAAGTCGATTAACTTATGGAAAAGATTGACCAAGACCGTCACATAAGCAGCCATGAAATCGCTAAGGATCTTAACATTCATCATCAAACGGTTTTGAATCATTTAAAAAAGGCTGGCTGGAAAAAGAAGCTCGATGTTTGGGTAACACAAGAATTGTGAATTACAATCTGCTTTTCTTTGCTGAAACGAAATGAAATCGAAGCGAATGGTAACAGGAGACGAAAAGTTGATCAAATACGACAATAATGTGTGAAAAAGATCCTAGTTCAAGCGTGGTGAACTTCAACAAATGGTCGCAAGGCCAGGATTGACGCCACAAAATGTTATACTGGGTGTTTGGTGGAACTGGAAAGGAATCTTCCACTATGAGCTGCGTCAGCCTGGTCGAACGATTGATTCTACATTTTACTGCCAACAACTAATGAGATTGAAGCAAGTAATCGAAAAAACGGCCAGAAATGATCAACAGAAGGAGCTTCGTCTTCCATCAGGACAACGCTAGACCACACGCATATTCGATGACTCTGCAAGAACTGGGAAAGCTTGGTCGGGAAGTTTTGATGTATCCACCAATCTTGCATCATCAGACTATCATTTGTTTCGGTCTATGCAGAACTACCTTAATGGAGTAAAGTTGTCTTGAAGAGACGCTTGTGAAAATTACTTGTCGCAGTTTTTCGGCGAGAAACCAGAAAAGTTTTACACTGATGGAATAATGTCTCCAGCGGAAACATGGCAAAAAGTGGTTGATCAAAATGGTACATATTTGGTTCATTGCGGTTCATTATAAATATAGAAAAAATAAGTTGAAATTTGAGGTCCTATAAATCTTTGGAAAGATTGAAATTGTCAGCATATAAAGACTATTTTAACTTTCTTATTACAGAAGATACATTATAAATAAATAACGAAAACAAATTGGTTAAAACAATTTCATTAAGGAATACTCGAAGAGATGTTAATTGAGTTCTTTAAAATATCTTCAAAAATCACTCGTTATAATGTGTTACTCAGAAGAGCAGATACCGCTAAAGACCGAGATAATACTGCTTTCGCTCGATAAGCAAATGAACACAATAATTCTTTTTACAAAATAAATTGCATAAAATCAGAAATTTCTAAGACACAAAAAATACTTTATTTATGCTCTTCTCCTAACTCAGACCGTAAAAAAGTCAAATGAGAAACTTCTATGTTCCCTGTTGTATGCTTGTCTCTCTCTCTCTCTCTCATAGTACTTGAAGAATAAAAAAGTCGTGTGGCATTTTTAAAAGAAAGTTCGTCTACTTCCACGCACAATACACATTGATGGCCTTCTATTTCAGTTTGTCACAAGTGGTAAGCAGTTTTCAAACTCTGTCACAGCTATTGTTTAACGCTTGTTGACGTTGCGAGCATGACCGCAAACAAAACAACGCCGAGAAAAGCAAGAAAAACAAAGCAGGCACACATGCACACACAAGTAGCGCGTAGTCAACAAAGATAGCAGAAAAATGCTACAAGCAACAATATGAACAAACAACAAAGCAGCACGATGTTGTATGAAAAGGGCCAACATGTCGTATGAGTTACCAACAATGCTGAACATTTTTGCTTCGCCTGCTAATGGCTGAGTATTTAAGGTTGCTGAGTGTTTGCCACAGTTATAAGATTATGCCATTTCCTTTTGCGTCTATTAAATTTCCTTTCGACATATTGTATTTTGCGCTGCCATTGTGTTTTCTTTCAATTATGTGAGGAGTGTTTTACCTACATTAATGGGCGCATTAATAAAAACAAAAAGTTTGCTTTAAACTTTTGTGTTTAGGTTTGTATGTGTTTAATTTAACAGTATAATACGTTTACTTATTTTATACAAAAATTCCTATTTTTTCTCATCCAAATCACGCTATGCATGCTTACAATTTCTTTTAAAATTCTTGACACAAAGAAAGGTCTCCTGCATAAAGAAAGTCCTCTGTTTTAAATATGTGAATTCTTTCACTTTTTCGCATACACAACACAATATGCAACCTCAATCACAGTCACCGTTTCTTTATGCGTCCACATGCGTCTACACTTGTGTACTCAGGCATTACCCCTTTTGCCGCATTGTTTGAATAAACTGCTTAGTCGCAGCGTGAAGAAGACATCACCGACAGCAATTCAGTTGGAAACACTTAAAATGTGTTTTAAAAGGCATTGTGTCGCTTTGCTCCAAAAAATTACTTTGCCGCCTTCATACGTGAATCACATAAACACACGCATACAAACGTATGTTCGAGAAAGTTGTGTAGAAATTGCTGTTGGAAAATTTAACACACGAGGCGTTGGTGGAAAATTTTAAGAATTTTGGAAATGCTGTAATGCAAGTGAAGGCTTCACACACATACTGTCACACTATTTGGATGAAACTTTAAATTGTTTCTCAACCATATCGTAATAACCGCTTGGAATGAAATGTCAAGCAAAGTGGGAGCGGAGCAAATCTAAATTATTCTCCTCTGAATTTTTGGAATTTTCTTCAATCAACTCGTAGCTCTGTATGTAGACTACATCTTTATCAAGCGCTTTAGTTGTTGAAATTCACATTTTTTTTTTTTTGCAAAAGTTTAATTAGAAACTAGTTGAATTCTCAGATTTATCAACATAATTGGAACTAATTTAGTCCGAAAATGTTTCAACTTCCTTATGTAATACTGGCTTGTGCAAGGGTAATACTTTTACAATTAATATGTGAATTTTTGCAACGGCAAAATTTTTGATAAATGCTTACAGATGATTGGAAGCGTATTCATTTTCTATAACTTTCGAAGTCAAAAAGAATTGTGTGCAATAAATTATGTTAGATTAAAGGTAAACTTAAAGTTTACAACCCAACTACGATACAAATTTTTTTGATTACAAAAATATAAATTTTCGATTTGTGGTCTTCTTCGCCACCAGAGGCCGCTGTGTTGCAAAACTCAAAAAAAAATCTGTTATAAGCCAAGCTTAGAAGGTCATAAGATCAAACGGAATATGAAAATCAATTTGCTTTTTGAAAACATTTTTGGTATGCAACCACTTCCAAATGAACTTTCCGTATCTAAAAAGTAATTTTTTCTTGAAATCCTAAAGTAATAGCTAAAATTTTAATATACTTTTGGAAAAAATAAAAGTAAAATTAAATGAAAGCAAGGGTAAATGCTAACTTCGGCTGCACCGGTCGCTTAATTGGTTGATTAAAAAGATAGGCGCAAGATCGCCAAACCGCAGAAGGCCGTATTTAGGCCATCATTAGGCCCTATGTGCTCTACAGTGGTAACCAGTTAAACCTTATCCAGCAACTCAGTGGATTTTGGTAAAAAATACATACGATTTGTGGCATTGAGATCGGTGGAAGATATGTCGTCTCAGCCAGCTGACACCTGAGAATTCGCAAAGATAATGCTAGAGCGTATCATCATCCTCCTTGCATACTCTGCATTCCTCTGAATCCATTTTACAAAATTACTAAAGGCGTGATGCGCTGTGATAACCCCCACAATATTATTAAGTTTTTATTTGCCTAGAAATGGCAGCTTTTTGGTTTAGCCACCACCAAAACTAACGCAAAGCAACTTTTTGGTATGCTCTGTGTTGCTAGGCTAGTGTACCGAAACAGTTGCTTGCTTCAAACAACCCTTGAAGAAGCTAGCAGCTGTAGTTGAGAGTGTACACCAAGACCATGAGGAGTCGATTGGCGCTGTTTACAACTAATTGGGTTAACTGAACTGAGAACTGAATCCTCTCCCATCAAGAGTTAGCGCTTCGCCCTTTGGGCTCTTGAAAAGTTCCAGTAAGATCTAACGTTTTCGTGCCAAATTTTGTTCAGCGATGAGTCACATTTCTGGCTCAATGGGTATTTAAACAATCGAAAATGTCACATTTGAGACGAATAGCAACCTCAGAGGTTTAAGAGATTTCGTCCATGGACTTCGAAATGGATCACCCTTTGCATGTTTTTGTACTTTTTTAAATAAAATCAATTTACTTTATCACAAGTTAAAGAATTTGTAAGAAATTTGCAATAATGTGCTTGGCAATAAAGCATTTAGCGCAACCTCAAAACTCAAAGCAAAGATTACCAACAACACAAATAAGCCTGAGGCTAAGGACGAAAATCTAATTTATTTAATAAAAATTTAGGAAAAAATACCAAAATATTTATTCAAGCAACTAACTGGAAATTTACCACTTTGAACTTAATCCACTTTAAAGTAGGTGTCAAAAACACACACACACAGTTAAATTGACTGTAAACTTTGCAGTGCCGCAACCAAAATGAATTAAAATAATTCAACTAAAAATGCAAATATACGAGCTGAGTTCGACAGAGATTTAAAATAATAAAAACAAAATAAGCCAAGAAAATGAAAAATAACAAAAATAGAGATTAACAAAATTGGTCACAACATCCGGACATTTTCAAAACAACTGGAGAAAAAGTGATGCACATGTGTGCAGTAGACATTTGTGGCAAACAATATAAATGCATACATACAAACACATACACATAGATGATAAATTATAATTTGAGTAGTAAGGCAGACGAAATACACACACACATGCACCCAAGGAAGTCGATATCTGCTGGTGAAATGTTGAGAGCACAAAAAGGCGCGCAGATGCTGAAGCAATTGGCCCAACAACCTACAATCTGTAATCAAATTATTTCCAACCGAACAAATTGTTGCTCCTCTGGAAAGGCCACACACACTCACATTTGCATACTAAGAAGTACCACACACAGTTACTTTGTTGCATATCGATTAATCCTTAACGCAAAGTCATGCAACCGGAAAGATGACCAAGCATGCACCTTGTCCTTTTTGGGTGAAGACTTCCAGCTGTATTGTTGTTATCTCATATTGATCGCCTGTGTGGTCTGTGCTCAGTCTCCGTGCCGGCACTCGATTTGCCTGTTGCTTCATTGCATTTTAATATGTACCGCCACCACCTTGAATATGCGACCTGCAGGCGTATTTAGTATGTATGTATTCGCTTTTCCGAGGGTTAGGGCAGTGGAGGTTATGTGGCAGCTGTTGCTGCACTTAGTTGCTGCTATTATATAGTCTACAATGTATGGAGAGGCTAGCATACTTTGGCCTTAGGGTCAAATATTTATGGTAATGTGGAGAAATGCGGTTCCTGAATATACGTAGATTAAGCTCACATTCGTATATAAAACTTATGTTTGTAGAAACGTATATATGTACATGAGTAAGTGCACATTGCAAATTGCCATATTAGAAACATATTAGTTGTGTATTTTCTTATTGGAAAATATCTGTTTTGATGCAATAAAATATTTTTATTGCATTATATGTATTTTACTTATTGTACAGTAACTATAATACCCTCTACAAATAAAAAATATTTTACATAACATTTTATGAACAGGCAGACGGATATAACTACATCAATTCAACCTGTCACGCTGATCATTTATATTATATAATATGTGGGTCCTTCGATTTTTTCTTCTGGGAGCTACAAATTTCGTAGTAAACTTGACATGCCCTGTTCATTGTATGAATAGACTTTGAGAAGCGACATCCGTCGGATAAGAAAAATTATTTTAATAACTCACTATTTTAGAGATTCAACTAAGACAAATAACTCCACTCTACTTCGATTGTATTCCTCATAATCTGGGCATCACGGTACCTTCTCCTGGTGATCCCTTCTCTGTTTACATGCCTGAGAAGGATTTGAGAGCTTTTTCACAGATAAAGCTAAAGCTACGAGTAGGGGTTTGAGGTAGAGTTCTATGTCGGGAGCTGCCAATCGACTTTATCTGCAGACTACTCAATTAGTAGTCTTTCAAACGGACTTAGCTGCTGTGAAGGTAGCAGTACTGGTCCGAATTCGGCTACCTTCAGAGACACTTACATGCACGCCAACAGCAAAGCGGTTATACTGGCTTTGAGCTCGCTGACTGAGCGCTCAAAGCTAGCCAAAGAGTGCATAATCACATTATCAATAGCATCCAGCTTTTTCCGTATTAGACTTGTTTGGATGTGCGGTCACCATGCAATTTATTAAGGCTTCAATGTACCTAGTTCTACGAATAAGTTAATTGAGTTCATACCATTAGTGCAAATCAAAATGACATTTGCTTGGTACAGATTGCAGTAACTCTCTATTAATGCCATAGAATTTCCTTCGGCTGAAAGAATGATTTTATTGGTAAGCCAGAAGATATCATTCGCCTAGTTGCCGTCCCATTCTGCCAATAAATAACGGAAACTAATGATGAGGTGTAACTTCATTCCTCATTTATGCGAAAGAAAAATTAGTGCATAAATGCATGAATTCGTGGAAAATGGAACGAGTTATGATTGCTGGGGGCTTCTATGAATATTATTTAATGATGAGAGAAACTGTTTTAGAAATCTAAATCCCTCTTTCATACTCTCCAAAGCAACAAAGACATTGATTTATTCAATTATTATTATTTATTTTTTATTATAATTGTAATTACACTAAATGCGAAAAAACTCTAGCAACTAGGGCTATCGCTTATTTTTGGTTAAAAAATTTATAACTTATATTAATTTATGAATACTTAAAAGTTTTAAATAATTGAAAATATTTTTGACATTGTCTTCGTTTGGGATGTTTAGTATGGATCAAGATCCCATATCCATATCCATGAAATATGGTGGATCGGTGGAGGTTTAAGGATTGGCATTCCTTAAGGATATGGGTGATAGTTAAAGAAGATGAGTTGCAGAAATGGCACATTGGCTGTGACTCCTTCTTCATCAAGTGATTATGTGTAAGACGGGTGTGCCCAAGGCGTAGTCTTATAAAACATTTGTTCATTACAGCTGTGGTATTGGTTGAAAGTCTTAATTAATTTTGTTCATTGTTTCTAAAACTAGTCGAAACAAATACAGCGTAATATTAATCTTTAATTTCCGTAATAAAATGAGGAATTGATTTCCGGTTATCTGACTGTACCGCCGTTCATTTTTCGTACAAACAATGATTTGAGTAAAAATTGGATTATCGTGACAATTGTGAACAGGTGATCCAGGGAGGTAAGTAACGTAGTTAATCTCAACGGACTATGATCAGGCATACAAAAAAAAAAATTAAATCAGAAAAGATTATTTCAATTTAAAACAGTCAATTGAAACATCAATAAAAATATCGAAATGGAACTTGTCACAAATAATAACGAATATGTAGGAATTGAAAATATAGCAAAGAAGGAAGTGCGAACATTTCATGCTCTTGCCACTTGCTAAGTTCAAAGTCAAGGAAATGCCTTCAGATACAAAGGTTTCTAAGTTATAGATCGAGGCCTAAGGCAATCCGAACATTAGGTAAATAGGGCTAAAAATATATTAATCCGATTCAATCCATTTATTAAATACGGATTCACTCCGAATTTTCTTATATTATTAGAAAAGGTCTTTTTTTCGATTTCCGTTAATATATCTCACAAATTGACCGATATTTACTATAAAAAGCTTGCAATTAGAACATTGATCCACATATTTGGTATCTATGGACTTGAATAATTTTTCATTTCGACACTTTTTGGTCATACTTGAAGCAAAGATGCATTCATTGGTGATAAATTTCCATTTACAAAAATGAAGGAATCAGAGGGAATTTAAATTTCGATTATATGAGAAGTAGGCTTGATTGTACTCCGATTTTGTTTCTTTTTCCGCTAGAATATAGAAATGACAGAGTAACATTATATACAAGATTTAGTCGATATTGGTCGAGTAAGTCATGAGACATGGCTTTCATCAAAAAATGTATGGTGCTACATCCATGGTCCATATTTAACCCCGGCTCCTACAAAGGCCTCTTTCATCAGCCATTTATAGATTGGTAGCACTTGTAGTAGTTTATAATGAAACCGCTATATGGGAAGTGGGAGGGGTTATCACCCAAAAAAAATAAAAATCCATAAAACACTTGTAATATAATTTTTCAAATCTACAGGACTAAGCACCCGCATGCAATTTACCTCAATATATTAAATCATACTCAAATACAATATATGAAACGACCTTAAACAAATCTCCGTAGATCAATTTCCGGTCGGCATCACACATATTCACCACGGGCGCATCATTACCACACTAATTATTGTCTTCCGGTCAAAGCCGTGCAATCGAGCAAAGTCTCTAATGTCAATAGCAGATACGCGACGCCCGCCTGTTACACAATGTCGGGCGCACAAAGGAAACCAGAAGCGAATGACAAATGTATCCGTTGCAATCGCTGTAACGGAAGTGCCGCAGCAAAAAAAAACAACAAAACAAACTAACCAACAAGCGACAGTGTGCGGGTGCAACGTTCTGCAATAAAAACCTATTGATGTCGCAACAGATTAGCTGATGGCGATAGCAACAACAATACACGGGCAAGTATAAAACAACAAGCAGTTACATAACATCAACAAACATACAAGCAAAACAAAAAAAACAACGATTGGCTAAAAGGAACTTTTGCGAAACAAAACCCAACAGCAGGCGCGTATGCAACAAGCAGTTCCAGTCAATTAAAAGCGAAAAAGTTGACGAGCAAATTGGTTAGCCAGTACCAGGACTCAACGCTTTCTCCGATGCCTGCCAGTCAACTAGTATGAATTGCCTATTCGCGGCAGCCATTGATGTAAATTGAGCGCAGCGAGTCGGGGATGAGTGAGCGGCCATCAGCCAAAGCCAGCAGCAGCAGCAGCAGCCGCAGCAGCTTTTCAGCGAATACTCATAATTAAGCTTTAAAAAGTGCTCTTCACGAGCTCACTTCAATGTTGTTCAGTTGCGGTGTGCGATGGCGGAAAAACACTACACAGCACAGCCAACGCTAATGAAATGTACTCTGAATGGCAGCTGAAAGCCCAACGTACTTCTGCAGCAGCAGCAGCAGAGTGCCTCGTTGTAAAGCATTACGTTGAGTTTGAAATGGTTGGATTTTTCCTTTTTCGCTTTTTGCCTGCCGATACAAATTTCCTTATCCACAGCTATGCGCACACACACTCACCGACGGCTTGTTTGCTCTTTGGATTTGCTTGCAGGTTGGAGGGAGTATACGATTCGGTGGCAGACTGTTGCTGGTACTCGTCGTTGTTGGCATCACATTTGCTTGTGGCCGCATAGAAAGCTAGTCTACCACCATCCCGTTATCGATTAAATCATTAGCAGAGCAGTATGATTTTCCCACATCGTACTCGGCACTTAATCGTCGCAGCTATGTGAGTAAATGCTTACTCCCACCACATTCGTAACCGTTTAAAAATGAATGTCATTTACAAATTGATGTGATCAACTCAGCGCACTCTTTAAGCTTTTTGTTGTTATTTAACTTAAATAAAGATATAGCGAAGTAAATGCTGCCTTTGAGGTAAAGTGAGGATTTAAAATTAGTAAGAAAGAAAAGAAACAAGAAGAATGATGACATAATTTATTGCTCAGACGAAGGAAGATGAAGAGATCTATTGAGGTAATTATTTAACTAGTTTGTGAGCCGTCTGATGAAAGAAACTGAAAAATAGCGCGTAGAAGTGGACTCTTCTTACTGAAGACAATAAAAAGCTCAGTAAAAATTAGTAATAATTTTAGGCATCCTCCGTAGAATACTTCAAATATCATATGCTTTTATTAACACGTTATCAACCTTGCATTATATAAGCTAAAAAAGGTGCTGTATACTGTCTGAGTCAAGAAATAAAGCCAAAAACTAAGAGTAGCTATACACAGTAAGGTCCGTATGCTTCCAGTTAAGAAGCATCAAGCAGTTTCTGCCGGTGTTTTCGCAGAAACCATCCCTGTAGTCGCCTGTTTATAGAGGAACCATCTCTAGGAACATCAAGATGTCCTACCTTAACTACGTCGACGGCATAAGACAATACTTCGGACGCCACAAGCTTCAGACATGCACTGATCGTAAATATCTTTACCGACTCCCTTCCGTGAATGACTTAGTTGGAGTCAAACCCTCACCCATTGCACACGACGAGCTTGAGTTGCTGCGAGAATCGAGAGTGACCCTTGCGCTGCTTCGTCCTGGATACTGTAACAGGTTAAACTCCTACTTATCTAGAATCGATCCTTAAAAAAAAAAAAACAAAGTTTCTGTTCAGCATGGAACGAGTCCCTGCATGACTCTAATCACCTAACCCTACGCAGCCATCCAGCTAACCCTTCACAACTGACACCCTTTTCCCTATGGTCCAACCCCGTCAAACAGCACGTTTACTTGCAATTGGATGACTTCGATGACAACTTTTCTTAACATTACTACCCTAGATAACCGTTACAACCACAACAATAGTTCAGTTAACTTGGAAAGTATTTAACTTCTTAACTCCGCTACAGTCGTCGCCGAAGACTGCTTTGTAGCAGAAAGAAGTTAAGATGAATCATCACGAATGGCTTTTAATAAAAATATCAGGCAGTAGGAGAACTACAACTGAAGTCAGACCACCTCGAAGCGAAGGTAAGAACAAACGAACAAAGATTGTACCCACTCAAAGGGAAATGCACTTACAGCTTCGGGTTAGGCAAGGTCTTCTATACCGACAAACTTTTTGCAATATCACGCGAGCAACAAAACCCACTATTTATACTATTAAAAGAAACATCTTCGAAAATACCAACAACAAAGCTTAATATATATTACAACGGCTGATTCAAGTTGAGGTACTTTTTTCGATAGACATTTTTGATAGATCACGCGTAAGTCGTGTCATGACAAAAGTTTACAAAGTTGTTCGACCTTATTACAAAAATTCATGTTCTGTAAAGAATATAGTCAACATAATCGGACTACTGATCGTACTATTCTCAACACCATCAACTATCTTGAGATCCAGTACTTGTATTTATTATTGTATACTATTCAACCGAATATACCACGTCCAACAGGCAGTGAAGCAGTAGCTGAGAGTGTACAAGGAGACCGTGAATAGTCGATTTGGCGCCGTTCGCAGCAACTCGGACTGACGTATGGAACGACTTGCCACATTTTGCGACGATATCTTATATTGAAAGCGTACGAAATACAGCTGGTACATGAAGTAAAACCCCTCCACCTTCCTAAGCGACATCGCTTCGTTCTAAGGGCTCTTGAAAAGTTCCAAGAAGATCCGACGTTTTCGAGTCAAATTTTGTTCAGTGATGAAGTCCATTTCTGAAGAGATTCAATACCTGAAATTTCATCCAGTTTGGTGTGGTTTATGGGTCGGTGGAATCATCTTATATTTCTTCAAAAATGATGCTGGTGAGAACGCAACCACCAATGGCGAGCGCTATCGCGATCCCTGCGATCTCGATTCCCCTTCGATTCAGGCCTTTGAGCAAAACTTCTCACGTGTCATTCGTCAGTTACCAGTCGAAATGCTCGAACGGTTCATCGAAAATTGCACTCAATGTATGGACCAACTGAGACATAGACGCGGCCAACATTTGAAAGAGTAAAACTTCAAAAAATAAATGCCAAAGAATGCTCTTTCGCATGATAATAAATATTCCCCATTAAGTTTAAAGTATCTGTGTTTTTTTTTTTTTTTTTTTTAAATAGGGAGCGTCAAAATGGATAATTTTTTAACTTTTTAAAAGCTTGTATTTAGTATAGTTAAAATAATCGGGTTTAGATCAAAATTGAATCATTTTGTACAATAACTTGCTGCCAAATGAAGGTGGTCTCATAATGTCACTGTCATAGAAATCCTTACCTAGTGGCAAAGCACTGAGACAATCGATTTTCACAAGCTTCTTTTGTGGCGAATTTTTCACCAAAAAAATAAAAAATCGTAATAGACAGAAACAGATAATAATCACATAGTACTAAGTCCGGATTATAAGGTGGATACATAAGAACCCCACAACCAAGCGCCTAGAGATTCTGAGTGCTCGCAACCGATGTGTGTGGTCTGCGGTTGTCCTGAACGGTGTGAGACGGTGGAGTCTACCAACAGCTTTTTGTTTAGGAAAAGTATTGAATTCATTACTAAGCAGCATGAAATCAAGTTTTCACTGAAAAATTGTTTCATCCTCCTTTGGAATTGACGGAAAACAAATAATTATCGATGAATCCTAACTGATTAATTAAAGAAATGCAGGGATCAATAGTCAACAATCCTTGTAGGTGCATTGGAACTAGGATGATAAATGAGTGTAAGCGACACTAAAAGAGTCTGTTTAAAAAATAAAAAAAAATAAAAAAAAAAAAAATTAAAAAAAAAAATGAAAATAAATAAATAAATAATAAAAATATCAACATATTGGTTTTTTGAGCTTAGTGGCGTTATTGTCAGATGATAAGGGTCAACACACTTCCAAAAAGCGCTTTCTGCAACAACATCATTCCCACTCAATTTCAATTTTAAAATCAGTCGAAAGAGAAGGTAAAAACATTACCCAAGCAACAATTTATGATCTCTTAAGCCATATAAATAAAGCATTGATATTTTTCAATAAACGAAGAAGTGTCTTTCCACCTACATTTATTTGAATGCAACTTGCGTTCTCTTGATGCGCTTGTTTTTATTGTATATTTATTTATTTTTATTAGGTATTAAAGAGGATACTTTAAAATGGCGCCAAAAAAGCTGCTTACTTTATTTTCACACTTTAAATTTCCGTAGGCGAGCATCAAACGGGATTACTGCATAACGTTTGCCCACAAATCAACCGCAAGAGCAACAGTACTAACAGTACTGGCAGGCAACCACCGAGTCACAGACAGACAAACAACTAGGGCAACCACTGCTCGTGCTGTTTGACTCGCGTATGCGTAGGCGTGCCACATATTTTGATCTGGTGTTTGAATAATTTTGATTTAGATGTGGTATTGAATTTCATTTTGGGTAAACACCACCCACACAGCCGACACCTCGACGAAGGACACGCAGGCATTCACACTTCACTTTATGGTGATGCGCTCACTCATTGACAGCACACCATAAATATTTCATGGTATCAGCTTGTAAGTAAATATACTAGTATGTGTGTGAGGATACGCTTTCTCCACTCTCAAGTCGAGCAAATACGAATGTATTGAAATTTAATAAATTAGTATAATTTATAAAAGGAAATTGCTACGATTAAGGATATCACCGCTGTGGGAAGATGTTTGTATGTATGTTTGCATGTTTGTGTTTTGTTTTTGTAGGGATTTGTGTGGGAAATGCTTTTTCGTTGCTGAAAGAATCATTAGCACCACACACTAATTTTTTCCTCCTCAATGTTTCCCCAAAAGCTTTGACATCGGTGTGTCTGCCAACTTTACGCATTATGTATCTTGCTACATCAGCGCATACATATTTATGAGTTTGATTAATTATATGATTTATCTGATCACTTTTAAATTGCTAACAGTTTTTCGTTGCGAGCACATGTAGCGAGATGCGCAAAGAATTGGTGTGTATTCGCAACAGCCTTCGCTCATCGCTCGTAAGTTGTGACAAGCTCAGCCAACTCTGATGGCATCTTTATCAATATTTCACATTTACGCGCACGCTCGTCAACGATAATATTAATCAAAGTAATAGTATAGCGTCTACAAGCAAGACAGGTATTTAGGCCGTGCTGCTTCGGCGCCTTTGGGGAACTGGTAAACTTGTTCAGACGCGGCGCTTTTAAACGCCTTACTTTACTTCTTGAGCGAAAACGCGTGTTTTTATTTATTTATTTTTTTTTGTTGAGGAGAATTATATTTGCTTAAGACATCACATTCGCTTAAGTATTGAACTGGGTTTACGTTTCCACTGTATCCTCGCATGCAACACACATTCAGTGACGTCCGCCCTAACAATGTTTGCTGCAAGAAGTTCCTCAACAACTGCTTGCCAGCCAGTTTAACGCATTTCATCACATTAACGCCAAACCGATGAAAGCGTGTCTCTTTACGTCCTTATATGATACTACCTCTGCACCCGCAATCACATAAAGTAGTTTGGGAAATATAAAGACTTTTATATACCTGTGTGTGCGCGTGACAATACGACCTCACCCGGTATCCGCTTACCCTGTTATCGACTCCACGTTACCCGGCAACACCTAAATTTAAGCGCCACCTTTTTATACCAGAGCTTAATTTTTCTACTGGAGATTTTCCATATCTTAAATTAAATGATCTTTAGATAAATCTAACAAATTTAGGTGTTTGTCTTGGATTAATTTGGTATTTGTCTGTGATAACACTTAGAATACTGTCGCGTACGGTTAATCGATATGATTCTAAAATAAGAGTTAAGGTTATGAATCGTTCCCCACCAAGTCTTATATAGAAATAAAAAATCTTCACCTTACCTTTAGAAAATTTACAGTTAATATTTAAAAAGCACAGTTGAGATGCCAGCTGTTCTACAGGAGATCTCTCAATCCGTATTTAACTTGTTTGGACAAAAGGAGTTGTAAACCATTTAATATCTTTTTCTAGCACAACAAACCCTTGGTTGCTTTATATGAAAGCATATATTTTAAAATATTTGTCAAAATAATTCCCGTTATTAAGGTTACTGTCTTTAACTTCCTTCCGGCAGAAATTTATAGAGAGATACTGAGAGAAAAAATAATCCAACTCCTCTCCTTCGTTATTTTATACCTTAACTGAGCCTCTATGAAAGACATTGTTGTATCCAAACCTGTAGGAAAATTAAATGGCATCATCTTACATACATATATCAGCCTAAAAATTAAATTTGTTTTTCTAATATAATACTATAAAATCCAATTCTTTTTTCTTTTTGACTTGTAGTATTTGGTCTTTATTCGTCGGGAGAGGACTTGGCTTCTCAATTGTCTACTCAGTCGAAAGTAGCACCTGTTAACGCTGGTTCCAAGATAAACGAAATTATCTACGACTTCGAAATCATAACTGCCAGCCGTGACGTGGGAGCCAAGTAGCAAAAGCGACGACTGTTTGTTTGATGTTCGTTTGATGTTTCGTCTTGCCCATCTTCACTACCAGAACCATTGTCTTCACTTCCATATCCTTATCCTTATCCTTATCCTTATCCTTATCCTTATCCTTATCCTTATCCTTATCCTTATCCTTATCCTTATCCTTATCCTTATCCTTATCCTTATCCTTATCCTTATCCTTATCCTTATCCTTATCCTTATCCTTATCCTTATCCTTATCCTTATCCTTATCCTTATCCTTATCCTTATCCTTATCCTTATCCTTATCCTTATCCTTATCCTTATCCTTATCCTTATCCTTATCCGTATCCTTATCCTTATCCTTATCCTTATGCTTATCCTTATCTTTATCCTTATCCTTATCCTTATCCTTATCCTTATCCTTATCCTTATCCTTATCCTTATCCTTATCCTTATCCTTATCCTTATCCTTATCCTTATCCTTATCCTTATCCTTATCCTTATCCTTATCCTTATCCTTATCCTTATCCTTATCCTTATCCTTATCCTTATCCTTATCCTTATCCTTATCCTTATCCTTATCCTTATCCTTATCCTTATCCGTATCCTTATCCTTATCCTTATCCTTATCCTTATCCTTATCCTTATCCTTATCCTTATCCTTATCCTTATCCTTATCCTTATCCTTATCCTTATCCTTATCCTTATCCTTATCCTTATCCTTATCTTTATCCTTATCCTTATCCTAATCGCATGGAGAAAGCAGAACTATCGGCGCGGTTTTTATAGTCAAAGATATCGATGTCAACGGCGTACGCGATCAGTTGTATACTCTTGTAGAAGATTGTACCATCTCTATTCAGCTCTGCAGCCCAAATTATTTTATGTTTAGAAATGAGTAAATCCGAAATGTACTATATTCTGCAAATTTATAGCGCCTGCGAGCGGCTGTTCGATTATGAAAGAAGCTTTCTTTAGGAAGAAATATTGTCGTTGCTGAGAGAGTGCCCGATCACAGCTTGCTTTAAATGTAAATTTCTAAGGCAAAGTTCGTAAAATGCGTTTAGTCCGATGTTATTTAAAGTCCTAATTTCGAGACCAGCTTTTGGTTAAAAAACAACTCTCGTCCAAATCAAGAAATTGCTGTTTCTGCATTTTCATTCAAACAGAGTTGAATCGGTAAATTACTATAACCTTTGCATATAAGAAGTTCGAGTACGCCTGAGCTAAGCCCCTTGCTCTTCCTTCTTCAATAACCCACTTCTTGTGTTGCGATGCTCTCCCAACTATGATGCAGTTATACTTCTGCGTGTAATAAGATAGGGATTTACGATACTTTCCTTTCCGCAATGGTAAATTACACGCGCTACAACAAACTTCCTTACTGTTATGTCATCTTCTCTGCAACTCTCGTTATTGCTTTTACCGTGCTTTTGTATTTCATGCTTTCATTTCTTCCGCTAATGCCTTCACCTTTTTTTAGCTCGTATATTCGTCAAAGACATTTCTGTTTCTTTTTTTTTTTTGTATACACTATATTCTCCACATTTCATCCTTGCCAACATTTATGACATGCCGCAGCTTCGACTTGGCAAAAAAATGATTTCAAGATGCCCCTGAAAACTTCTCACAGTTTACGCAGGGTATAAGTATACATGTACATATGTATCTCTAAGCTGGTCTCATCTTTCTTGCCAACTCGTATGTATATGATGTTATTAAAGTGTCTCAGTTTGCGCACCAATTTTTCACCGTGTCTTCAGAAGAAACCTGCGAGCTGCAAGGGGTTGACTAGTATTCGCGTGCGTTTTTGTTTCTATATACATACATATAGTATATAATATATAGTTCGAAGCTTCTATCCCAGCTGGATTTTAAAGCGCTGATTTTAGTTTTGCTTGTTGTTTTTATTGCATTAGTTAGTGTCTAATGCTCAAGTGGTTCGACTAAGTGAAATATGCTTGACATTAATGTCGCTGTCTGTTATGCGTCTTCTGTATCGTTGTTGTTGCTGACAGGCAGCTTCCTAATTTAATGGGTTTTAAAAATGTATGCACTTCTGAAAAATTTTAGCAATATTTTTAACAGAAAGTATCAGTTGTGTTGAGAGCGAGTAAATTAGGCTAATGCTTTAAACGAAAAACTTTTTGGATATTTTAAGGAAATTTTGCTGTAAAATTTGTTTTCAACTTTCCATAAAAAGTCCTTTGAGATATTTAACAAATTTGTAATCTGTACTCTGTTGCAAAGGTTGTTGTTATATAATACTATATAACTTTAAATATGTCACTTTTTGGCTTCCATCAAAGACATAGTAAGAAAAAAGCAAACACCAAAAAAGCTCACTCGGTTGAGTTTTTAACCACTTTCATCAAATATTTTCGGAAAATATTTTATTTGGAAGATAGCTCTGGATTCCAATCGATCTCTTTATATAACCCCAAGTAATGGTCGCTTCAGCAATCAATCGCTTATTTACTTGCATTGACTGAGAGCTTCATCAAAGCTTGGCGAATTATTCAAAGTATATTCTAACGCGTTTGAACTTTTATACAAAAGTGTGGAGCATTATTAAATACAAGCTCTATGATGTCATTGACTGAATAAGTGTATCCAATCACAGAGTAAATGAAGAAAAAAAACTTTATCAAGGTTCATTCGAGTTGATCTCTACATGAAAACCTATCGTTGGTCAATTGGTCATCTTCTGACAGCATGTTTGAATTAAATTGGGCTCATCAGACATAAGCTGTTTCTTCAGTGGCACACAATGTGAACGGCCAAGCAAGTATTACAAAAATGTTTTACTCTTAAAGAAGATTTCATTAAGCAAAACGTGAAAATCTGCGTAAAAACTTTCAAAGACGCAAAAATTTTAATCCCACAATTCAAAGTGGTCGCCATCCAGCGGCTGCAATGGTTTGGGACGTAGTCTCTAGGGTCTAAAACTGGACTCAAGTTTACTAAAGTTACTAGAGTGTACCGTTTAAGAAGACCTGGTAAAAAAGTTAAGCATTCCCCTCATCAGTGCAGAGCATTGTATTTTCTAGCAAAATTCTGATTGAACGCATAAGACAAAATCCACTTATCGGTGGCTTAAAGCCAATATTTCCGGTTTCATAGCTACATATGACTGGCCATCCATAAGTCCAGATTTGAATCCAGTGAACTATAGTTTATGGTCACGGTTTACTTCTAGGTATTGAAACTTTCGTGGTTAGCTTAATATACTCAGCTTAGGTATAAAAATGTTCCAAAACAATTAAAATATCCTTAAATTTGACTTTGGCTTTCGTTGGAACAAGAAAGGCGTTGCAATTTTTACAATGAATAAAACTACGGACAAAGAATTTACCTCAAATTTTGTATTTCTAACAAAATTTCGCATGCGGAACCGTTGCGAATGTTGGAAAGGGCTTACAGTGATTCAGTTTTATCAAAAACTCAAGGCTACGAGAAGACGGGTCGAGAGATCGTTTGAAGACACACCTCGTTCTGGACGACCTTCGACCTCTTAAACTGTGGAAAATATTATAAAAGTGAAGGATGCTTTAGAATCGTCAAGTAAATGTTAGAGAAGCTCGACATCTCTCAAGCGTCCGTCCGAATGATTTTGGTGGATTTTTTGGGTATGGAACGCGTTCTTACTCGACTCGTCTCGACCAAGTTGAAGTTTTACTCAAAAAGGGTACCGTAAACAGGTATCAAGCCCAACGTCTGAAACTAGTTCATTTCTCTCTATACATAACTCTTAAGCCTGCTCATAATAGGAATTTGTCTAGAACACAATTATACAAATGTATCTACTATCTACTGAGTTAATCCAAATTCTTTATCAGGAACTGGCGATGCGACTACAGCAGCGTGCTTGCTTGCATACAGTATCAAAACTTTTCAAGAAAAAAAAATTTGAATTTCTTAAAAACACAAAAAAACACTGAAAAAATCTAAAATACAAGCCCGAGTTTCCATCAATCCAGTTTTCAGCATTTGTTTAATGAAATATATTTTATTGGTATGTATTAAAGCAGAACCGACAACTGCTCAGCAGCAATTGGAATGGTGTGCGTGTTTGTGATTTTGATAAACTGTTTGCTGCCACGAGAGCGTGGCTATGCACGATGCTTGCTGTACTGGAAATTCGCATTCAGAAGAGCCAGTTTACGTTTTCCGATTTTATTGAGCTATTGTTTTTCTTTATTGTTATTGTATTATTTCAATTACGCACAAGCGAGCACACAATTGCTTAATTCGCAGATTTGTGTTGGTATATTTCAATATCAAATTAAAGCGCACACACATACAGGTACACGCACAATTATATCCTATTGCTTGTGATGGAAGGATGCAATTGTGATTTTAAACATTAAATTTAATTTTTTCAAGCACATATGGTAAAGCTATTAAATGGTCATGCATTTTTAAAATATGCATTAAAAGAAAATTCCAAATATTTATGTCATTCATTTGAAATGTGTTAAAAAATCAATTTTCATGTTTGTTTACTTACATTAGGGCTGGAATTAAGGCATATTCGGTTATCTTAATGGATTATGCGTTGGTACGGATAAAATCTGGATAATATCGGCAATCGACTAGTACTCGTCTATATAATCATTCAGCTTCTCGGCTTGATAAAACGCCGATTAATATTCATCTCTTACAATATTATTTATCGTAGTTTTGCACAACTTAAAGGAAGAATGTGTATTAAGGAAGTATAGTATATTCTCGAAGGCCTGGTGACAGATTGAAATGAATCAAACACCTCATACATATAATGCCAATACAGTCATAGTGGAGTAGGGTAATGCATAGTAAGGACATCATGAAAGGTTAAAGGGGAAACCCCGTATGGTGGAGCTCTTTCCCCATGTGAATCTTGATAATTAACGACTTACTTAAAGAACACTTAAACTTACTTAAAGTCACTCAATTTGATGCTGTTCTTATGTTAGTAGGAAAATTCTTAATACTGTCCACGAGCGAGCCGAAGAGTACCTCAACGTGATAAGATTCCAGAAAAGTATCAACCCTTATTCGGAGGCTCACATTTTCAACGTGAGATGAAATATCTAGAGCTTATTCTTGATAGAAAGCTTTCATGGAAGACAAGCACTGAGGAGAGAGTAAGGAAGACATCGGTTGTCATATATTGCTGTAGAGTAGCTATAGAACTGTAAAAAAAAGTAGGGAAAGATGGGGAACCAAAGGTTGTGTTATGGCTTTATAAAACCGTAATCAAGCCAACAATGTTCTATGGAGCATTCGTCTGGTGGAGCACGCTCGAAAAAGCTACATTTACTAAAAAGTCTGAATGTGTACAAAGTGCGACTCTCATAGACATCTCCAGTGTACTGGGAACTACACCAACAGTAGCACTTAATGCCATTTTACACTTAGCACTAATTTATATGTATTTTCGGCAGGTGCATTGCTGCGAAGTGAGGTTTAATGTTTAGGTTAGCTGAGCACATAAAGAAGATCGATCAACGAGAAAATATTCTACTTCTTCAACAGCCTTTGCCTGACTAATGTTGAAACATCTCGGCGGTCTTACCTTCGGCAAATTAGAAGACATACGAGAAACTGATATAAGAAGACTTAATAAATTTTTTATACGCACCGAGTTTCTAATCTGTTCATGAGATCTCAGATATGAATAACTTCTTAAAATAACCTCATCTAACCTAACATATATAATACACTACTGTGTCCAAAAGTAAGGTGACATTTGAATTAAAACTGCGCGCGTCGAAGGATTATGAAAATTATTTTTTTTTTTTTAGGTTAGTAGTACTGTCAGTCACATTTATGTCAAATTTTATGTCAAAATATTTATTAGTGTTTGAGATACTTGTCGTTTTGTGAGTTGCTAAAACTGAGTTTTTCGTTTTTTGCGATGTCGAAATTTGTTGAGCAAAGAATTTGCATTAAATTTTGTTTACGGAATCAATTTTCTGCTGCGGATACGTTGAGGATGGTGCAGAAAGCCTTTGGTGATGAGGCTATGTCTAAAAAAAATGTTTACAAGTGGTATAGTGAATTCCAAGCCGACCGTGAACGTGTCGAAGACAAAGAGCGTCCAGGGCGACCATCAACCTCAACCGACGAAGCTCACGTTCAACAAATCAAAGATTTAGGGTTGAGACTTTGCTGATGAAGTTGGCATATCGAAATTCCCAGCCAATACCATTTTGAAGGATTTTCTGGGCCTCAAGCGCGTCAAATCTCGACTGGTACCGAAAACATTGAATTTTTCGGAAAAAAGGCGTCGCGTTGAAGTGTGTGAAATGATGCTTTCCGACTACCAGGGTGTCATGAAATGCATTATACGAGTAACTGGCGATGAGACTTGGATCTATGCTTACAACCCCGAAGCAACCGATCAATCGAGCGAATATCGTGCCAAAAGAGAGCCGAGATCAAAGAAATCGCGCCAAAGTCGCTCATAAATCAAGGTCATGTTGACTGTTTTCTTCGATTATCGTGGTGTTGTGCATTATGAATTCCTTCCAACCGGTCAAACAGTCAACAAGGAATATTATTTGAACGTTATGCGTCGTTTGCGTAACGCTATCCGCCTAAAAAGGCCGGAATTGTGGAAAGAAAATTCTTGGTTTTTACACCACGATAATGCACCATCCCATACTGCCCTCGTAATTCGTGATCATTTCGCCAAAAACTCAACCCATATCGTTCCGCAACCACCGTATTCACCTGATCTGGCGCCGTGCGACTTCTGGCTATTCATCAAGCTCAAAAGACCGCTCCGGAGACACCGTTTTTATAAGATAGAGGAGATTCAAGCCGCAGCGAAGACGGAACTGTAGGTCATCCCGGAAAGTGACTACAACCAGTGTTTCGAATATTGGAAAATCCGTTGACATAAGTGCATTGCATCGGGAGGGGATTACTTTGAAGGGGATGAAATTGATTTGGAAGAATAAATAAAGAATTTTCAAAACAAATACAATGTCACCTTATTTTTTGGGCATCAATCAATTTTCAAAATAAATACAATGTCACCTTATTTTTTGGGCATCATGATTGACCGTTATTTGCGGTAAAAAGTCATATTCATATATTGAAAGTTATATTCCGACAATTTTAGACATACACGGACGGAGATCACATACTTTAAAGGCACTATTTGTGGAAAATTTTCTTCAATATTTTCATTAATGCTTGGCATGTACACAATGAATTAGTTTATGTTGTCCTGTTATCCGAAAAAGTTGTTCGAATATTCCGCGAAACAAAGTTAGTACATTCGGATAAAGAATATTCGATTAATCCAGTTTACTGAAAAGCGAATTGAAATTCTCAGTCTGACTCTCTCTCTAACTGATACATATACACACGTTCTTTTCCATAAGCTTTAAAACTTATGTATTGTTTGCACATACAACAACACAATATAAATGTCTAACGACAACTGCAAGCACTTAAATCTGTCTGCCAAGAGCTTCACTGAAACAATAGAATTTAAGCCTCTACTTTCATCACTACTTGCTCAAATATTACGAGCTCCTACCACAAATACCAGCTCCTACAAATACCTATATATGTATATATGTATGTATATGTACATATACATAACTGTATATCCCTCATATTCATCAGGTGGTTATTTTTAGTGTATTTGTTAGTGTTGGTTGTCTGCCATATTTTTGGCAATTCGCCAAACCAGCACACACTTCCAGACAGACTTGACTGCACAGGCTGTGTGTGCAGCTCAATGGTTTCGTCCTTTAATAGACATCCACTACCCAATTCGCACGAAAATCAATAAACCACTCGTATTGCACAATATTTATATATACACATGACTGTATGTATGTGTTTCTATATAAATAGCTTTCTTCCGAACGTCAACACCCAATTGAATAAACTTGAAAATGTACCGAAATAGCTGTGTCCATAACTTTTATTTGAATGTGTGCATTTAGCGATTTTGCAATTCAATTAGCTCTTCGCTGATTTAGTCAATCTTCTGGACAAGGTGAACGCCAGCATCGTTATTATTCGTATTCTTAGTAATCGATGCAGTGATTGCGCAGTCGATATTGAATAATAATGTGGTCTATATTTCATTGGCTGCAGCAAGTATAGCACAAGTCGAGTTAAGCATTCATTGAAATATGTAATTATCTGAGCATATTTTACTGAATTTATTTGAGAGGTGGCACTGTGGATACCTTCCGATCGAGAAACTATATCAAGTTTTACATTTCGATTAAGAACATTATCATTAAAATTGAAGTTTTTTACCAAATTAATGACAACATGTACCTTATGGAGTGAAAAAATTTCATTTTTGAATATTTGTATTTTTTACTTAAGTATCAAGAATATATTGACGTGTAATATTAGTTAATAAAAGAGATTATAACTTTGTGTAAAATATATACATATATAAATGATCAGCGTGGCGCTATGAATCGATTTAGTCATGTCAGTCTACCACGGGAACTAGTCCCTCAGTTTTTATACTTAGTACGGACAGTGCCTTTGAAGTATGCCACCTGATGACCAAAAAAATTGTCCAAATCCAGCCAAAAGGTTGGTCAAGCCTCTAAGTACTGGATATGTGGACCCCAAGGGCTTTAGTTGACTCCTTCAAACCAAGAAAATAAAGGTTTATGCATGGGATATACAATTGAAATTCATCGAGAATCTTTTCCTGATAGTAGTATCTTTGTATATATAGATTGTGTTGAATCGGTCAATACTTCCCTAACCCCATATATCTAGTAATATAAAGATTTTAGAACCCCGAGATGACTTTATGCCGCATTTATCGGCCAATATATGGGTAATCTCAATGAATATGAGATGCGTATCTTTGTGATTAAATAGGTAAAATCGGGCGGAAACTTGACCAGAGTAGCCCTCATATAACTAATATCAGGACTTTTAAATATCGGGCTGATTTTACTCCATGTGATTGGTGGTTGTATGTGAGGTACTTTATGCAACCCAGGGAACAGGCGACAGAATTTCAGTATGTGGTTTTTAATACTATGTGGTATTGACAAAAATAGATAAAATTTAGTCGATACTACCCCCACTATCATATAATACATATGTGACCTGGTCTACGAAAAGGGGGCTTTGGTGTCAAAAAATCATTTTTTTTTTCAATTTTTTTTTTAATTTTTTTTTTGTTTTTTTTTGACACCTAAGCCCCCTTTTCGTAGACCAGGTCACATATAATGATTTTCGTTTTTCAAACAAATCTTATGACGAATACGTGACGTTTTACATTGTAAAGTATTTCCCTGGCTTTGATTCCTACAAGTTACAACAGTATAAAATAATCGGTTCTACCCGAACTTATTCTTTCCTTACTTGTTTTTTTTTTTTTGTTTTACCATAGAAATAATTAACTGAAATACATTCCATTGGATACCAAAAACAGCTTCGACAGACACATTTCCCATCACCTTAATTTTTCACAGATCGCAATCCCTTTCAATAATATTTTCAGCTACAAGTTTTCTTAAACCTGTTTAGTTTGATACTCTTAATATATTATTTTTTTTTTTGTTTTTACGTCGCCTCCCCCCTTCAAACCAAGCTTTTTAGACATCTACGTTATCAATTATTTAAAATTTTAAATTTTGAACAGGTTTGAACAACACATTCGCTTGAAGACCCTGAAGGCTCTAATTGCTATCAACACCTGTTCCCAATTTTTTTGGATTTTATTGCCAAATACATAAGCGGATTAAAATTTTCCATGAATTATTCCGTTGTTATTACAATGCACATAAACGCATAAATTCATAATCATATGTAATGTTTATAACTTTTTTTGACTTCACGAATATTAAGTAATTTATGCGTGATATTTGCAGATTCATATATGTATATGTGGCATGTTTGTGAAATACGGAAATACATACATTCATATTTATGAACAAATTTTGCACACATGTGAGTGGCACCACAAATTCCCCAATCATTTCACATGGCACAATGGGGAATGCATTTTAATGCATGCAACACGGGTCGAGCGAAACAGAACCTTTGGGTTTGGGAATATGTAAGTGTATTTACAAGGCCAAAGCCAAAGCATACTTTGTGAAATTTTAAAACGTGTGGTAAAAATATGTATGAAGTATATTTCCTGCCCATACTATATGCTCATAACATAAAAACAGTTATGGAAACAAAACATACATAAAATAATGACCAAAAATATCAAAAGTTCCAACGAATTTCGAACTTAAATTAATAGTAAATGTTTGCTTAGTTTTACTTATTTAATTTATTAATTAATTACCAAATGTCAGTGCGCTCTCTTCTACAAACATATTCCTCACTTTGCTGCAGATGTTCGGCAAGAGATTTATGGTAGAAATGTATACTTTAAATTAAGTAAATTTTATTTGTACTGCTTGATTAACCACAATGAGTACTCTCACATATGTATGTACTCGTAAAACTCGACATGTTTCCGCATTTTGTAGTAAAAGTGAAAACTTTAATTAAGAAATTCTCAAGAAGCTTTTACGCAAATCTGCAACTTTGTTGCGCGTAATGTACAAAGTCGTGTTTCATTCGCAAGGAAAGCTTTTAGCGAATCATCTTTTCGCAGTTTGGAAAGTTTTAAACTAATTTATCTTTTAAGACTGGTTTTAAAATTAAAAGTTACTTGCAGTTTGAGTAAATTTTTTTATTGTTTAACGGTAACGTACGTTTTTGCGTAAAGTCAATTAGGCGAAGTTCTCAAACTCTGTAAAATTAATGAAAATTGCTACTGCTAGCTTAACAGTAAAAAATTATAAAAACAGGAAAAGTCGTTAACTTTGACTGCATCGAAGCAGTAATACCATTCACAGGTTCATTTCTTATATTTAGCCAAAATAACTACGAGGGCTGCTATATATATATGTGGGAGTGGAACCTGTGGGTCAAAGGTCCACACGTAGCGGACGTGCCTTTTAAATGCACCTCTGACCAAACTGCTCGAACATATGCTAAATTCGAACAATATTCGAACTGTATAGTCAAGCATAGTCGAGCATAGCCGAGAAGAGTTGAGTTGCACAGTAGAGTTGAAGATGGCAAGAAGGGCAGACCAGCCGTTGCCTGACAAGTAAATTAAATTGAAATACATATGTATGTATATAAGTTAATTTATATTAAAAAGTTTAAATGTAAAGTGAATTAAAAGTAATATTCTAGAATAAGTCGAAATGTGTTAAAATGTGTAAAATTAATGAATTTAATAAATCAAACAATAACTAAAACTACATAATAAGTCGAAATGTGTTAAAATGTGTAAAATTAATGAATTTAATAAATCAGTGAAAAACTAAAACTACAAATGGGGACTCAACCGAGGTGTGAGCGTGTGTGAGCCGTGAGTAAAAAAAAAAAAAAACAAAATGCTAAAACGTTTTAAATTCAGTGATTAGTAGTACATACATATATATGCAACATTCCGAGCATGTGTACATAAGTATGTAAGATGTGCAAACGGGGTATGTAAGTTTCCAAGAAGTCCAATATTCCGAGAATCAGGCAACACATCAATTTGACGATCTTCGGAGAATTTTCAAGTGAAGCGACCGTCGAGCTAAGTAAGTTTCCAAGAAGTTCAACATCATTTGGACGATCTTCGGAGAATTTTAAAGTGAAGCGACCGTTGAGCTAAGTAAGTTTCCAAGAAGAAGTTCAACATTCCTAGAAGACGCGGTGGCAGTTAGCTTAAAAATTCAAATTCGCAAGAACAACGGAATTTTGACAAAAGCTTGAGCGAGCTGAGAGCGAGAATCATGCAACGCATCAATTTGACGATCTTCGGAGAATCTTCAAGCGACCGTTGAGCTAAGTATTTATCACAACGTACAGTATTCCAAATGTTGAGAGAGGGAGAGAAGCTTTCTGCGAAGTGCGAGGCGTCAAAGATTTAACTAACGGTGGCAAGCGAGAAAATACAATGAGGCAAACAATTCAGAGGAATAATGTATGTATAAATTATTGAAAAAATGTAATTAGAACTAAGTACCAGAAGTAAAAAAAAAAAAAATGTAAATGACAAAAATGTATGTTTGTATAAATTAGTATACATAAGTTTGTTCATGTAATATTAATGTATGTACATTCCAATAAGAATTAGCTATATTAACAAATGTGGTGTAAAACATGACTGTTAATTTGATTTGCTGATATGTGTGTATATCAGAAGAAGTCAGTAGAAATAAGTACTTTAATAAGTAAAATTTGCATTCATTAAAATGCAAATGAATTAGTATTTAGTTATGTACATATGTCTTTAATTGATATAATATTATTTAAGGAATAAGTTATGTTTTAAGATGTATATGTATGTATATCTTTTAGAAATTGTAATCGACTTAACAGGCAAAGACGATGGACGTGCAGGATATTTTGAGTTTGACAGTAGTAGCTTTGAAGCATAAGTTGCGAGAAATTGGACTGAGTGTTCAAGGTAGGAAATGTGAATTAAGAGATAGGTTGCTATTACATTTCGGACATGTGTCGGAGGATGAAGATGAGAGTGAAAGTGAGTTACGTTCAGTGATAGAGATGGTAGAGGCACCAACCTCTCACCAAGCCAATATAGTGTCCAATCCGCAGTTCACACTGAGGGATGTGGAAGGAAGTATTTCATTGTTTAATGGTACAGATGAGCTGAGTGTTGATAAATGGTTAGAAGAGTTTGAGGATAACGCGGTAATTTTAAATTGGAGTAGTTTACAACAATTTGTGTTTGCAAAACAGCTTCTTAGAGGAGCGGCCAAATTGTTTGTGCGTAGCCAGACAGGAATAAGAAGTTTCAGTTCTTTAAAATCAACGTTAAGAAGTGAGTTCGATGTGAGACCAACGTCACTCGATATTCATCGCACATTGCAGAATCGTCGTAAAAAAAATAATGAAAGTTTTCGGGAATATTTGTACACTTTGATAGAAATTGCCAAGCCAGTGAATTTAGATGAAGAGAGTCTAATTTTGTATTTTATTGAAGGAATCTCGGATTCGAAATTAAATAAAACAGTTTTATATCAGGCGCGAACAATAGAAGAGCTCAAAGAGCAGTTAAGAGTATATGAGAGGGTACATGATTCTCGACAGCCATCAAGCAGAGAGAAATCATGTCACGGCGCATCAACGCCAGTAGAACCAAGGGTCGAAAGAAAGTGCTTTAATTGTGGAAGTGAATCTCATTTGGCCAACGGTTGTGATAAGATAAAGCAGATAAAGTGTTTCAAGTGTGGACAGATAGGTCATCGTCAATTTGAATGCGATCGTAGAGGGGAGGTGGATATTAAAACAGAATCAAAACGCAGCAACGCTTTGGCTGTTTGGAGTAAAAGTCACATTTTTAAACCAATAAAGATGGGTGATTTGGTAATTAGTGCTATAATTGATACGGGAGCTGACGTGTGTTTGATGAGATATGATATGTATAAGCGTGCAGGGATTTCGAAGCTTAGCGATAGTCGTTTGACCCTGGGAGGCATTAAAGGTAGTGAGGTATGTACACTAGGTAGTTTTGAGGCAAATATCGATGTGGACGGGATTAATTTCGAAGTAACTTTCCATGTTACTGGGATGAATGATTTGCCATGCAAAGTCATTCTGGGAAATAATATTTTGAAGAGTGTAAATATTTCTTTTAGCGAAAAGGGCGCTGTATTCGGCAGGAAAGAGCTGAAAAGTTTAAGTGATGAAGATAGTTTAGAGACAAGGCATGTATGTCAAAGTAGAATCGAATATGATAAAGGGTTTAAAGTAAAGAAAGAAGAGGACAACGCAATTGGTAGTAATTTGGCTTTAACCGAATTTTCTGCACTTTGCGAAGCCCTTGAAGAAAAAGATACTAATCCAGAGCCAGCATCAAATCTTGATTTAGGTAATTTGAACGTGAAGATTCAGGCAATAGATGATACTTCTTTTTACCAAACACCAAGACGTGTTTCATGCGTTGATCAGAAGAGAATAGATAATGGGTTCAGTGAAAGACAAAGCAACTCTGAGGATGGTTTTCCAGTTGTTTTGGTTTTAAAAAGAGATGGTACGAAAAGACTTTGTTGTAGCTTTAGGAAAACAAACAAAAACATGATACGTAGCAATTTTCCAGTGGTGACATTTCAAAACTGGTTAAAAAGAATATCTGTAAGATACAAAGAGGTATTAAGCATAGACGGCAGGTATGAAGTTTAGAAGGTGGGCGAGAACGACGGGTTACGAAATACTGAAGTAGAATATATGAAGGGGTGGATCACTTCATTCGGGGCGAATGACGGTGCAGGACGGCCGATTGTGGGAGTGGAACCTGTGGGTCAAAGGTCCACACGTAGCGGACGTGCCTTTTAAATGCACCTCTGACCAAACTGCTCGAACATATGCTAAATTCGAACAATATTCGAACTGTATAGTCAAGCATAGTCGAGCATAGCCGAGAAGAGTTGAGTTGCACAGTAGAGTTGAAGATGGCAAGAAGGGCAGACCAGCCGTTGCCTGACAAGTAAATTAAATTGAAATACATATGTATGTATATAAGTTAATTTATATTAAAAAGTTTAAATGTAAAGTGAATTAAAAGTAATATTCTAGAATAAGTCGAAATGTGTTAAAATGTGTAAAATTAATGAATTTAATAAATCAAACAATAACTAAAACTACATAATAAGTCGAAATGTGTTAAAATGTGTAAAATTAATGAATTTAATAAATCAGTGAAAAACTAAAACTACATATATCTGGCCTAGGCAACACTAAGTGTTGCCCGGTGCAATCTGACATTTGCATTCCAAAGTTTGACATTTTTTAGGATAACATCACTCAGAACGTTTTGTCATTTAACCATGAATTGTTTTATTTACAGGGAATTACAAAATTCAGCTCGGCCAAAAAATGGAATTAACTCGTGAACATTTTCGTGCGATCACTTTTCACAACTTTCGACGTGGATTATCACGGCAAGGGCGCATCGATGAACTAAAATATTTGTATGGCTATGAAGCACCATCCTATAGCACTGTGAAAAACTGGTACAACGAATTCAATCGTGGCCGCCGCTCGCTCAAAGACGAATTCCGTGAAGGTCGTCCAAAAACAGCCCTTGTGTCAGAAAACATCGATGCCGTACTTGAACTGATAATGCAAGAGCGTCATGTATCATACCTTCAGATAGAGGTATGCCTATGTATTTCTCCCACCAGCATACATTCGATATTGCATGAACACCTGCCCGTAAAACCACCAAAGGTTTGTTCTCGTTGGATCCTGCACAATTTGACAATCGCTCAAAAAAGGCTCGTGTGGATTGGTGTAAAGAAATGATGAAAAAATACGATCGCGGTGCTTCAAAAGATGTTTATAAGATCGTCACAGGTGACGAATCATGGATCTATACTTATGAGTCCGAAACAAAACAGCAATCGACCGTGTGGGTTTTCCAAGACGAGCCAAATACAACGAAAGTTGTTCGTGGAAGAAGCACTTCGAAGCAAATGGTCGCCGGTTTCTTCGGCAAAACTGGTCATGTGGCGACTGTTCCGCTTGAGCAACGTAGGACGGTTAATTCTGAGTGGTACACCACCATTTGTTTGCCTGAAGTCTTCGGAGAAATTCGATCAACGATTTTCGTCGCCAGAAGATGCTGTTGAAGCATTCAAAAACCATGTTTTGGAGGTGTCTCAATCGGAGTGGAAAAAGTGCTTCGAAAATTGGTTTGAGCGCATGCAAAAAATCTTGATGGAGAATATTTTGAAAACCAGTAAAACCATTTTCGTTGATAAATATTCCTATTTTCATTATTAGGTTTGAAATATATATAGCAGCCCTCGTAAAACTGAAAACGTAAGTCAAATAAACGTTTCTTAAAAAGGAGAAAGAATCTTTCATGACGATATTTATATTGCTTTTGATAAGTCAGTTTGTATGACATATATATGCTATAGTGGTCCGATCTGAACAATATATTTGGAAATTGGTCGACAGGGGTAATGCACGAAAATTCTAAAGGTAAAGAAGATGCAGTAGGGGCACTTCCTTCTTGACTGCTCTGCTTTTGGGATATCAAGACTTAGACACTTGGGGGCACATAGCTTCAGACTACCCGCCGACCTGGTGGGCATAGAAATTAAGCGGCTCTGCAAATTTGTATTGGATACTAAACGGTCTGCCGATATCTAAGTCCGAACACAGGAGTTCGATTTTCAATGGCTTCACAAAGGACTACTTCTACTATGGAACATTTATCCAGCCTGCTGAATGGCAGTGCAAAGTATAATATATATGAAAGCCATTCTCGACGACCAAACTCTACAAGTCGCTCAACCTCACCGTTATGCTGTATACTCGTATGGTGCAGAGGCATGGACGCTTGACAACATTTGATGAGTCGCCTTTACAAATTTTCGAGAGAAAGGTTCTGCGGATGATTTATGCATTGACAATGGCGAATACCGCAGTTGATAGAACGATGAGCTGTACGAGATATATACTTCAATATTGACATAGTTCCGTGAATTAAAAGATAGCGGCTACGCTGGCTAGGTCATGTCGTCGGAATGGACGAAAACTCTCTAGCACTAAGAGCATTTGATGCAGTGCCAACATCAACATTTTTTTGAGTGCAGAGACATCAGACAGAGATGGATATAATTACCCAACATACTTGTATAGCACATTGAGAGTCTACCCCTTTTACTGCTGGTACTCTCTCTCATTGGTAAAATTTGTGTTGCAAATCTCAAATAAACCAATAATTGCTTACTAAAGCAGAGTCTTCTACAAATATTTCCTATCCAATATTGATGCAGTATTAAGTTATTTAACGTGTAATTACCGCAAAGTAAACGGTATTATATTGTACAAAATTGTTGCAGAGTCAGCGTTTATTGGAAGTACTCAAATCATTTCCACACAATTGAAATACACCCTTACAAAAGAGCTCCGTGAATGAACTACAAGTGCTCTGCTATTATTGGAAAGCAAACAAATAAAAGAAGGGACCCGACTGAAGCTAAGTTGAACAGAAATAGAAGAGAACATTCCTTTACAGACCTGATCAAAAGTGAAGCACCAAAAATAAATTTTTGAAAAATATTTGTTTTATCAATGTGGACCTTAAACCTTCGACTGAAGGATGCATTGTACAATTCCATAAGTGCGGGTAAAGAACATAAATTATTGAAGTGTTGTTTTACTTTTAACTCAGACTTTACATACTCATACACTAAGTTATCCTCTGTAAACATAATTCATACCTCTTTTACATTGTTAGCGTTACACGCGCGCATTCAGCCATGGATGTAGGCGCTTTAAGTTCGCAAACAGGAAATTAAATAATTCCGCTCAAATGCGCAAATTGTAATTTCATTATGGTTATTGCACAAAGCACTTAGCTTTTGATTTTGTATACATTTACGATTTCCAATTTAAGGGTAATTTTTAATGTGTTATAACGATTTGGAAAGTGTGAGCAATGACGTTGTTAGAAGGAGAAACCACAGTAATAAAATATTTTGGCAAGAAGACCTTACTTATATATATATAAATATTGAATTTCGGAATAACCTCAGTTACAATTCGACATTATATCAGTTATTTAAATTTTAATATTCTCAAATTAACCTATATTTGATTAAAATGGGAAAATTAAAAAAAATTAAACTCAATTAGAAATATTTTGGCAGTTTTTTTTTTAAATATCTGCAAATACCAAAATTATATATAGAACCTAAAAACCCCCCAAAAATAGTGAATAAACAAATGCATTCATTATTGACCGAATAGACCACGTCCAGCGCGTAGTGAAAAAAAATATAGCAGCCGTAGTTGAGAGTCCAGAGAGAGTGAGGAATGATTAGGCGTATTTTACGTCGAGATCTTAAATTTAATGTGTACAAAATAGAGTTTGAGCAAGAATTGAAGCCGCTAGACCTTCTCAAGTGACATTGTTTCACTCTATGGGCTCTTGAAAAGTTAAAAGAAGATCCGACGTTTTTGAACCGAGTCGGTCTGAGTCTCATTTTTAGCTCAGTGGGTATATAAACAAGCAAAATTGGCGAATTTATGACGAAGAGCAACGTGAAGAGTCTCAGCAGCTGACATTTCATCCAGAAAAAAAAAAAACAGTTTGGTGTGGTTTGTGGGCCGGCATAATCATCGGTCCATATTTCTTCAAAAATGATGCCGTTAAGAAAGTAACCGTCAATGGCGACCATTATCGCGCCATGATAACCAAATATTCGATGCTTGGAATTGAAGCTCATGATCGCGGTGACAGTTGATTTCAACAAGAACACTTCCCACAGATCGCATCATTCCATAGAATTATTGAGAGAAAACTTCGGTGAGTGGGTAATTTTACGTTTTGGGCCGGCCGATTGAACACCAGAAACCTGTGATATCACACAATTAGACTTTTTTCTGTGGAGATACATATGTGAAGTCTAAAGTTTATGTGGACAGGATTGCTTCGATTCAGTCTAGGCGGCAAAACATCACGCGTGTCATTCGTCAGTTACCAGTCGAAATGCTCGAACGAGTCATCGAAAATTGGGCTCAACGGATGGACCAATTGTAATGTAGCCGCGGCCAATATTTAAAAAAATACTCTTCGAAAAATAAATGCCAAAGAATCTTTTTTTGAATGATAATAAATGTTCCTCATTACGAATATATTTGAAGTTTCTGTTTTTTATTTCTTAAAATCCTCGATCACCCTTTAGAATTTTCTTCACTTCTTTTTTAGATAGATTATATTGTCAGATGAGAGAAAATAGAATACAAATAGCCCAGCGCGAGATATGAATATGTATTCTGAAATATAGAAAAGCAAAAGAAATAATAACTTTTTTTTAATCGACTTAACTTTTTTTATTTAGCCGATTATTATTTACATTTTTTAAAAATTAATGCTGGGGATACCGAAAATCGGTTATAAATAGTGCAACGGTACCATGCTTTGCAGTCCGCAATTTCCGACCAAAGGGTATTCAGATGGTATTTTGGCGACACTCCCCCAAGTAGATGGAGCATTACAAGGTTGGTAAACATGTTTGCCGAATCTGGAAGTATCGCAAGAAGACCGTACCCTCGAGAGCCATATGTTCGTGTTCAAGAAACAATTGCGACTGTTCCATCATCAATTCAGGCAGATTCAAGATGGTTGACTCGCTTATTATCGGCGCAACTTGGAGTTAGTCGACGATTAATACAATGGATTCATGATGACTTAAACCTGTTTGAGCGCAAAGTTCAATTAACAAGTAGATTAAACTCTCTAGATTTGCCTATTCGCCTGGAGTTTTGTCAAAACATGATTGATAAATTGCCTGTTTTTGTCTGACGAAGCTCATTTTGATCTAAATGGAAATGTAAACAAGCAAAAAAGCCGTATAATGAGTGAATCACGAGACGGAACTTCATCCAGAGCGAGTCACTATATGATGCGCAGTTTCATCAAGGTGTATTGTCGAGGTGTACTTCTTTGAAAAAAAAAAAAAACAGAGTAATAGTAACTATCAATGGGCACCGTTATTTAAATATGTTGAACGAATGTTTTACCCAGACTATGTCGAAGACGTATCACTGTAAATAGCGTTTGGTTCCAGCAAGATGAAGCAGCTTCGCACAAAGCCAGACTGATTACTGTGAAGCTTCAACGAAAATGTTAAACCAAAATAATAACAAGAAACATCAATTTCCGCTGGCTTCCAAGGTCACCTGACTTGACTACACCGAACTTTTTTTGGGGTTTTTGTCAAGCAAGAGGTGTACAAAACAAAACCCAAAAATCTAACTAATTTAAAGCTTCAATCAATTTTCAATAAATCGATAATTGAGACTATCCTGACTTCAACCCTGCCAGCTACAAAGAATCACTTTCTAATTAGATGTTGCATATACGTGACTGAGCATGACGGCGACTGGGTTAAAGTCCATAACTTCAAAGAAATAAATAACTATATGAAAAACGTTTATATATTTATATTATATAAAACAAAAAATGTAATGCATTGATTAAAGAAATGCAACTACAAATTCAATAGTTTGGGCCATTCGGTCGCCACCCTGTATTTCTCACTCATTTATATTACATTCTATTAATTGTCACAATCAAGCATTGTCATCTTCTTAATGGCTGCAATCAGATCTATCAAATATGTATGTTCTTTGCAGAAACTAGGCAGTGGCTGATACACTTGTAGTTCAAAAATTGTTTATCAATTTTTCGCACATTAAAATAAAAGCTAACTTAACACCAAAAAGGAACTTTAAGATTAATTTCAATAAGAAAAAACGTAAACTTCGGTTGCACCGAAGCTAAATACCCTTCACAGGTGCATTTCTGTTAGTAACTATGTGTTCAGTTTGTATGGCAGCTACTCGTATATTCTATAGTAATCCGATCTGAACAATTTCTTCGTAGATTACATTGTTGTCTTAGAAAATAACCTGTGCCAACTTTTGTGAAAATATATTGCGAAAATATATTCTGAAATGTGAAAGTTTTCCATACAAGAATTTGATTTCGATCGTTCAGTTTGTATGGTAGCTATATGCTAGTGGATAGAGAAAATGACGTTTGCAAAATTTCAAAACGATATCTTAAAACCTGAGGGACTAGTTCGTATATATACAGACAGATGGACAGGCGGCTAAATCGACTCAGCTCGACATACTGATCATTTATATATAGTATATGCCCTAAATTTTTAAGCTCGAGGTCAGCTTTATAATTACTCAAATCTTTAAAAGCGTTTTTCTCGAAACTGTGTTTTTGCAGTGGCTTGGCAAGATTTCTCGGGACCGTTCTTCATTAAAATTTGCACAGGTCTTTGAATACAATTCTTAAAGACTTGGACGTAGATTTTTTTCAATTACAACTTTTTGCAAAAAAATTTAACCGATATTTTTATTTTGTTTGTAAAACTCTGCCAATAAACCAATTTTCAGTTTTTTCCTTCGTCCAAGTTCGAAGTTAAGGTTTGAACTAAAACTTATTTTTTCACTTTATATGTATGATCCTGTAAGGAGTTATCTTGCAAACGTGGGCGCATCTTTTTTCTCCGGAAATGGCGTCGCAATGACCGAGTTTGAAAAACTTTTTTCCAAGAATTGCAGAATTTCTTTGTTAATAGTTTATGTTTGCAATAATAAAAAATTCTAACAAAATATTTCATTTTTTTATGAGAAAAAATTGTTGAAAAAAAAAAGATGTTTTTTAACCGAAGAAACCCAAGTAACCCCATAAGACAATGTAATTAAAATAAAGTGCTTTAAACAGGAAAATTCAAGGGAAGGAATACTATAAATTTTTTAATAAATTTTTTTGTTTAAATAATTTTAATATTTTGAGCTCCAATCACCGTAAATCATTTCTATCACGTTTCATCAAAATATTTCATTTTTTACACGAGTTATTGCTTGCATGGACGGACGAATGAAATGCTATAACGCGGAATAGTTTAAAATTGAACACAGATTTTTTTTTTTTTTTAAATTTAAATTATAAACTGGGTTATAACATATTTTATTTGTCAATTCAGTCTTACAATTTCAATTTTAAATTTTTGGTCTGATTTTTGGATTTAAGATAATTTTTTTAATTTTTCGATCCATTACTTGAGATTACAAATTTAAAACATTTCGGAATTACAAAAGAACAAAAAGGAATAAATTTCAATATCAATTCAATCCTGACACGCATGCAATTAAATCTTGAATGACGCTGCTTTTCTAAATTTCAATGCTTGAAGCAAAAATAGAATTTATATGCGTTTATTATGATTTCAAACAGCCCCAAACAATTTTTCCGCAACTTTATTCTTTTATTCCAATTATGTACAATAACAATACATTTATTTCTATTTTTTCAACTTCCCATTCTAACTTTTCTTATGTTCTAATTTAAATATACTCCACTTCTTTTATTATTTCCACCACCATTGTCTCCCCTTATTTTAATTTTATTTTTTTTTTTTCGCAACAAAAGTTTAATTAACAATTTTCTGCATAATTTATATGAAATCCTTAAATGAACGCATTGAGGAGCGCAACCATTTGAGAAACTCTCCAAAAAATACGAAATACCCGCAATTTCATATTCAAGCAGCGTCCTATGGGGTCTTAAATGACGGCGACCTATTTGCATTTACATAAAAATAACACGAATGGGAAAACAATGGTGATGGCGCACAAAAGTATGCAACAAAAAGCGCGCAACAATTGACCATTTGCATCCCGCCGAGTGCGCCATTAAGCCTTTTCACAGCATTCCCACAACCACACGTACAACGCATAACACATAAAACTTGTTCGGTTAACGAAAACAACAAAAAACACACCGAACACTAATAGAACACCAAGCCACTGTTGCGGAGGCGAGAATGATGTCCAACAAGTCGACTTGACTTGAACTGACTATGCAAACTTTTTGCGAAAAAACTTTTCGCATGAAAATATAGTAGAAATTAAAAGTTTTTCGCTACACTTTGTGCTGCTGTTGTGTTCATTATAATGTCTTTTGTGTTCACAAGTGTTTGGCAGGTATAAATATTGCTAACTGCTTTTTATGGCCAGCGCACCGGCCATGTGTTTTTCATTTAGTTGTTAACGACAACGCTTCGTTGCGCTTGATTATTTATGAGCAGCTCCACTCACTTGGCGAGTTTCCGAACCACACAGCCGTACAAACACACACACACATTCTCAAGAGTATCGCTATAAGCGCCAGCCTACCTCATTTATCGCCGCTTCCGCTGCTTAGCGTTCAGCCATCACTTCACTTATTTGCACATTTTCATTTGAACTTCACCGAAATGCCGAAACACACCGATATACACTGTCACTACACTGCACAAGGTTCACTCACCGTCGTGCCGACGAAAATTTCGCTAAGCGAAAAGTTCAAAAAATAACACAGCAATTATTTGCCCAAAAGCAAAAATAACAAACAACTTTACACCAGTGCGATTTGAGCGCATCACACACGTATACACATACATATGAGTATACGGAGGAGCCGTGCGCTAAGCGACGAAAGTTCCTTTTTTCACTAGAATACTCGTTGGTTGCGCGCAAACGAACCTGCCAGTCTGACAGTTGATTCCGTTATGCTGTGCACGAATCCGCTTAGCGGTGCAAGGACCTTGCCGATCTCCTACAACTGTCCGCCTGGTGGTTTGTCTTACATTCGTACGCGTACATATGTATAAATGTGCCCATTTGGTTTGCCGCCACTGCCTGTTGCTCTTTTTCATAAGCAGGCAAACACATTTCACGTCGACAGGGGAACCCTAAAAACGCCAACAATATTTGAGTGGAAGTATGCTCCACAAGTTTCAAGTTCCTTTATGTAAGCTTCTACTGTAGGTATGTGAGTTTTTGTCTGCTAAATTAATGTTGTAAAAAAGTGCTCCTCGAAATTCATTATGAGCGCATACTAAAAGGTAGTAGAAATGAAAAAGTAGCGGCATGTTGAAATGAGTAGTAAAATTTAAGAGAACAACTGTTGTGTGTTATGGTATAAAGAGCGCAAAATTTGGTTCAGTGATGCTGTGAGAGCGTATTGCTATTTGAGTTAATAGAGTGGAGCACAATGAATTGAGTTGGTAGAGTTGCCATCTATATCTTATTATAAACAAATTTTGCTTATTTTGCCTGCTGCTTGGCAGTTTTGTTAATTTGAACTTTGAAAATTCTAGTTTAATTCATTTATTATTAGAAGCCCTTAAAATTAATTTTCATTAACTATTTTTATACCCTTAACGGGGTATATTAACTTTGTCACGAAATTTTTGACACCTAAAAAGAAAAGTGGGAGACTCTATACAGTATACATATAACTGATAAGCGAGACGAGCTGAGTTGATTCAGCCATGCCCACCTGTCTGTTCTGGAACTAGTCTCTCAGTTTTTGAGATACCGATCCGAAATTGTGCACATGGCCTTTTCATCCCTAGAAGCTACTTATTTGTCGAAACCAGCGATATCGTACTCATATAGCATATAGCTATCATACAAACTGAGCGATCAAAATCCAGTTTCAGTACGGAAAAACTTTTCCTTATATTTTTTTATTTGTGAAAAATGTTATAGCTTTGCTTTAATCGAAGTTAAGATTTTTGCTTCTTTCTTATATTGCGAACTTTAGTGTTGAGTTGTTTAGTCGAAGAGACATGGGTCGTCGTTTTGTGGGATAATTCTGGCGTAAGAAAGGTATCACAATTTTTTTTGTATTTTGCAAAATTACTTTTTTATGAGAGTCAGACTTTCCTCTTCTTCTTTATTGGCGTAGACACCGCTTATGCTGCTATATCCGCGTAGAAAGTAGAAAAGAGACAGACTTTTTTCGCCATATATTGAAAGTCCACCTTGCTGTACCTCCTAAATTGTCAGAAAAATTGCTAAGTTTTAGTCTTTGCTAATAATACTTTTTGGGATCATAATACTAAACACAATTTCACTCTGAGCTTGGTAAAAAAATCTCGATTTTCCCTTGAATTGTGCTTGACACGAAGCTGGGTAGCGAGTGGATTAGGTGTGTGACGATTTCACATTTCAATAGCATCGTGACTGATTTGAATATGAGATCTGTGTATTACTAACAGATAGTAAAACAGTTGATCATCAAATCTATCATTAGTTTGAATAGAGCATGACCTTATAACCTTATTTCATAACCCTATACGTGTTGGGTAATATCAAGAAACAACTCAAGGTTGACAACAGATTCTATAGCAATTTAAATGAGATTATGGAGAGAGGTTACTTTGAAAAGAAAATTATAACAGTTTAAGAACCTCATAATGGAATTAATAATGATTAAGCCCATACACTTACGTTTAATATAGTTTATATTAATTGATTTTGGTACTAAAAACATTGCCAGTTTGGTTGTTAAATCCCGTTAGCATAAATAAATATAACATTTTTTTTTTTCATTTTGGGTGTTATCTAACCAACCTCCAATTTTTAACTGTTTAACCGCAAGGTTTAACTTTATGCGGCGGAAAATTTTCTTTTTCACAAGCCAACTCTTTGCTCTCTTATCAAATCACTTGGGTATTCAATTGCATGACAGTTGGCAACCCAGATAAAGCATACATTTTCAGCAACAATTTTCCTAAACGACCATTACTCTTTACTGTGTCCTTTGTCGGCATTTTCTAGCTCAACAAACCAGTCAAAAGACAAATGAAGCAAAACGTGTTGCGGCGACAGAGTGTCTAGGGAATACACGATGTTTGGTGTGCGCACATTTTAAGAAGTATATACAAATAAAATACATACATATAAATATATATATGTAAATATGTACATTATTTGAGCGTGTAACTTGTGCAACTCCACACCGAACGGTAACAAAAGCAACCGCGCACAGACAACTGAAATAATAACAATAAAAAAGCAAATCGAATATAATAAAAAGAAGAAGAGCAGCTAGCGGTCAACACACACACACACATGCCTAACGCATACTCAACACCAAAAACAAAGCATAAATGAATGAAATAAGACAAAGCAGCCGGATGTGTGCATGTATGTGTAAGCGTGTATTTGCAAGCGCACGAAATATGCATGAATTGTGTGGCGTATAGCCTACTTTTAGGAGATTTAGCAGGTTAATAAAAAACGCTGACTGTGTGTGCTGGGAATTCGTGTATAAAAATTTATATGACGTCCATTGCTTTGCAACGCTTGCTTACATGGAAGAAAGCAAAGCAGCTCGAAGCAACAGATACAATTGTTGGGTTGTATCCAAGTATTGGCCGTACAATGGCAATATCCACAGCAACAGAGGAGCAACAGTCGCAACAACAACAATAAAAGCTATGGCGACTCTATCTACATATTGCAATAAGTAAAATGAAAAAAAAACAGTCAACGCGTGGAAACAAGGCAGCCGAGCAGGTGTACTATAGGGTGACATGAATGAGCTAGACAACGCACGGACTCACCCGATTGTCTGACTGAAAAGTTTGCCTCTTATAAGTTTTTATCCTTGTTTGTGTGTGTGTATATGTATGTGTCTGTCGTTATTGCTCACAGTTATTCGTGCATATTAAAACAGTTAGTGCAGTAGGGTGGTCTGTATATGGAGTCGAAGCATGAGTGCTACTGAAAATACGCTTGATTAAATTAAAAAAAAGTTATAATTAATTTTTTATTTAAATTAAAATTCTTTATATTCACATGATTTAAATTAAAAAAATATTTTTAAAAATTATTATTATTAATTTTTTTAATTCAAATTCTGAATATTCGCATGATTAAAATAAAAAAAAATATATATTTAAAAAAATTATTAAAAATCATTTTTGTCTTTTTTGCAAACTTTCAATTGTTTAAAATGAAAATTAATATATTTTTACAACATGCTGTTTTATAATTGATTTTTTTTTTTGTTTTTATTCTGCGATTCTGCCTTTGCTGTTTTGAAATGTTCACTATTAAAAGCCAAAATATGCTTAAAGTTGCAAACAATTAGCACTTCAATTTTTTTTTGTGAAATTCAGATTCTTTTTTAAGCATCTTAGCGCTGAATTAACTGTGTTTTATTGATAATTTAAAATCCTTAAGACGAAAAACTTGAAAGTGACTCTGAAGAATGAGTTCTCAATCTATCCTCTTTTTGAAAAATTAATTTTAACAAATTTATTAATTAAAAATAAATACTTTTTTATTATTTGTATGTAGTTTTTAAGTCGAAAAAAGCCACTTTTTAATATTTTTTTTTCTTTTTTTCTTTGAGTTCCTTATTTACTATTGAGAAAGACACTTTTACTCAAAACAGTCTCTAAGGAGAAATTAATCGTGCATATTCATAAATTATGCAACACGCTCAAAAATTTTGTTTCACAAAATGTTAATTTAATTATTTTTATTAACAATAAACCTATTTTTAATTATTTTAAGAATTATGTTTAATTAAAATTTTTTTATTTAATTATTTTTATTGCAAATATTATTTATTTTTATATATTTTATCATTTTAATAATTTTTTTTTTTTTTTTATAATTTTGAGACTTAATAACACATTGAAGGTTGAAAATAAAAGTCGCAAACTTTTTAATATAACTAGGAAATAGTTAAACAATAAAATAAATTGTTAATAATAAAAATAATATCAAATAATAACTGGTTTGTTTTTAAAATATTAATTTTACCTCACTTAGAAAAGGCGTGTATGCATTTGAAAGGGTAGGCGGGGTGTTAAGAAATATTACAAACAAATTTATTTATTATCATTCTTTGCACCGTTTATTACCTTTTTTACATATATATATTTTTTTAAGTATTTTTTCTATTCCAATTTACAAAATACCAATTCAACCACTTTTTTAATTAATTCTCATTAACTTTTCCAACATATTACCTCACTGCATATATTCAGGCAAGTAAGTTTAAACAAATATTTCACACAAATGCACGCACGTTTCACTTAAACGACTTTTTAAATATTAACATTGCTCTATGTATATAGTTATGTACATATATATACGCGCTCATATACACAAGAGTATACACTTATATAAAATTTGTACGCGTTCCGCACACCTGCTCGCACAACAACGACGCGTTCCTGACTAAATAACAAACAATCCAGGCACTGAAATTTTCGCGTCACATCGAAATGCCGTTAGTGAACACACCACACTTGGAGCGCCGCGTGTCCTACTAAATCCACAATTGCCATCGCCTGGATAACTGCTACTACACTTACCGGAACAGCCACACGCACAAACCATTAGAATGTTGTACACAATTGTTGCTCTCTTTCGGCGAGTAAACGCTCTTTTTGTGTTAGTTTTGATTTAGCACCAATTTCAACGTCACAGGAAGAGCACCCTCGACGATTGTGGCCCTGCACAAAGCGCTTGTGGAAAGGGAAAGATACTGGCCATTGCACACAATGATACATTTATCTAATATTTTCATTCAATATAATAGAAATTTGGGGGTAAGCTCTAAGCAAATAAGCACAATAATAAATAATATATAACACAAGACAAAAGTATAATGTGGAATTAGAAGATAATCTGCATTAGAAATGTACACACTAACAACAAGTTGGAGTAGGGGCTTTCTTTACCCACCGCCAAACGCTTCGGCAGCCCAGTAGGTCGGTGTGTATTCATCAAGTTTCAGGAAACTGTTGCTTCACAAACACAATGAGCCAACCATAGATTTGTATACAAAGCAAAAGTCGGCCAAGAGCACTGGTACTATGTGAGTTTATGTAAAGAGAAGAGCAATTATTGATTGAGTCATAGTGAGAGAATATGCAAGAGTGAGATAAGAAGAGCTTTTTTAGAAAAGAAAATATGTCTATGAGTTTCTGGGGTTTTGTATACGTTTTTGAGAGATTTTGTTTTCATTTCTTTAAATTAAAAAATTAAATTAGTAATAATACATATATTTATTTATATTAGCGAAAAGTTCGTTTAATGAGAATTATGATATGAGGATAGCTTTACTAGTATGAGGGAAAAATAGTAAGACTTTGTTCATAATTTTAAAATGTTTAATTTATTCTTCAAAATCTATGTATGTTGTCTCCCTCAAAGGAATCCTCTTGACCTCAATAAACTTGTGCCAACGTTTTCCTCGTAACAGTTGTTAGAATTAATTTCCGGAATAGCCGCCAATGGGCGCAGGAATTCACGTTTAATGTCTTCAATTGACTTCAAAAGGGTATCCTTGGAGTGGTCGTTTGAGTTTGTTGAATAGCCAGAAGTTACTGGGAGCTAAATCAGGCGAATATGGTGATTGCGGCACGATATTGGTACAAAATTTGGCGAAAAACTCTCGAAGACTCAATGCGGTATGCATTATCGTGGCGCAAAAACCAAGAGATTCCGACCTCTTTTTACGAATAGCTTAACGCAAACGACACATAACACAAGTAGTATTCCTTGTTGACAGTTTGGCCGATCGGAAGGAATTGGGATCGATAATCGAAGGGAACTGTCAACATAACCTTGATTTTTGACCTACCTTGATGTGGTGTTTTCGGCTTCGGCTCACCATTGCTACGATATTCGACCGATTCCGTCTGTTTCCAAGCCGTGCGCATAGATCCAAGACTCATTAACTCACAGACGCGACGCTGGTTTTCGAAAATTTTTTGTGATTTTGGAAACAATTGTGCTTTCACTATTCTTAGACACAAATGATATTTGAAAATGGATTTCACTGATAATTCCGATATTCCAACGAAGCCAGTAATACCTCTCACTGTTAGACATCGATTCTTAAGCATTTATTTTTTTTGACGTGTCGAATTTTTTTTTGATGGCCGTTCTGGACGGGGGTTTGTCGTCAACGTGTTCTCAACCCACTTTGAATAGTTTTTACCAATCAAAAACACTTACAACACACAATGATCACCGAATGCCTTTTGCAACATTATGAACCAGAACTTTGATTCCGCACACAAAATTTAATGGAACTTCTTTGTTGAATAATTTCATTCATCGTAAAGATCGGCGAAGCACGGTACATATGTGCAAATTTTCAGAACGATATGACGCACTAGTTTGTTCATATACAGATAGACAGACGGACATCGCACAATTTTCTTGGTCTTTATTGGGTCTCCCGCATTCCGTTCTGGCTGCTGCAAACTCTGTGGCAAACTTAATACACTTTCATCAGGATATAAAAATAGCAACATCCCAAATAGTGAAAAATGGATATTAATAAATAGAGTCTCTGAGGGATCAACCACAGAATATAGTACAAGGAAACTAATACAAATTGAAATCAGATATTATGTCTTCGGACATAATACTGAGTACTGAAAAGCACAAGTTTAGGTCTTGTCTCCAATAAAGCATTAATATGACAAAAATCGAGTTTTTTACGGAAAACTACTGAACTTACAACTCAGTGACATTTCAAATTTACGTTTTTGCAGAAAATATATAAAAAAATTAACGTTGACGATAAATTAGTCAAAGAACTTATTGTATATGATTAAGAAAAGGAAAAACACATATCATAAAAGTTAAATATTATTAAAATTTTGGTTAAAAAATTATTTTACTTACAAGTGAAATATACTTTTTTACCGTGGCAACACTTAATAAATATCAGAAGCTCTCTAAGTCATTGCATTTATACGCTCTTAAATCAATTTAGCCAAAACTTACGCTCTCACAGCAAAAAACTAAAAGCTCAGTGGACTACGAGCGCTCTTCTGTAGAAGCCGCGTGGTCACCAGCTTTTACTCTAACATTGTGTGGCATGTGGGTGTTTGTTTATAATTTCGTGTTTACCGCTACACGCGGATTGAATTTTTTGCTGCTTTTGATAGTATTTTTATTATTTTTTTTTTTTTTGTTTTTGTTTTTTTCATTTTTTTCATTTATATCACATATACCAGTAAAAGGCATGTAAAGTAGCCGCGAATATTAGTTGCAGTATTTTCATAATTAAATAATAATTAAAATATGTATGCATATGTGTGTTTATGAGTGTTGGTTTCTGTGTTGTTATCACGGCATGATATGATAAATAAAAAAGGATTTATATATGTCTATTTTTCTGAATTCTGAGTGTTTATAAGGTAAGGTTAAGTGCTACAGAAGTGTTTTGGAGAGTATATTTTAAGGAAATAGTGCTTGAAAATCGTTGTCCGGACATCTGAGAGATAGCAGAAGGTCTTAACAAATCTGTTGGATCGACTCAACACACTTTGGTTAATGTTTTGGGAATGATGTTAGTCTCGTATTGAAAGACCTGAATCTAATGCAAAGACAAAAGTCAAGTAGAGGTCGCAAATGAGTTGCTTGACAATGTAGCTGAGGTCCCAGCATTCACATCATTACTGGCAAGGCCTGAATTTATGAATACGAAACAGTGCAACAGTCCCTCACTCAACAACGAGCCAAAACAGAAAACGGAATTCGCTGAAAGCACTGAAGGTCATCCCAGCCGAAACTTAACAAATATATGGAAAGTCGAATTATGCGTTGGCTTGCTTATATTGGTTCAAAAGCAGCGTATTTTGAAGGCAACAGTAAGGACTTGTATTACAGAAAAAATGTCCGGGTCAAATTTGATCCGATGGCATATCTGACAAAATATAAATATATTTAATAAGAGAAATGTGGTTTATAGCCTTACAGATCTTTTGTAATAGGTGGTAAAAATGCCGAAACAATTAAAAGGAAAAAAATTTGTTTTGCAAAATATGAATTTGTTGAAATTAGAATTTGGTTTTAAACTCCTGACTTCTACTTCATAATTTACCTATATTTCTACCAAATGATTCGTTTTTATAAATTTATATTTATAGATATTTAATACATACATATATACGCATATAATAGTATTTACATACATATTTGTTCAGAAATGACACCATCAGTATTTTTCACTTGAATGTTACTCATACGCACAGTCTACCCGCAATATTTTTAAATGTAAAGGAATGTCATCGTATATAAAATGTGTTATAAATAAAGTTTATGTAAATAATTAAATGGCACGCAGCACGCAATCTACGAAAATGCTCTCATTTCACTGGGAATATTCAAATTTCACTTACTTAACTAATTAGCCTGTTCCAAATACAATTATATGGAGACAATTTGTATATACATATACGTTTGAAACTTAGGTTTAGGTGGTGCTGTGATTTGAATCAATCTTTTGACCTATTTTAATCTTAATTTTTAATATTTATACCCTGAACAGGGTATATTAACTTTGTCACGACGTTTGTAACACCCAGAAGGAAGCGTCGGAGACCCTATAAAGTATATATATAAATGATCAGGATGTTGAGCTGAGTCGATTTAGCCATGTCCGTCTGTCTGTATATATACGAACTAGTCCCTCAGTTTTTAAGATATCCTTTTGAAATTTTGCAAACGTCATTTTCTCTTCAAGAAGCTGCTCATTTGTCGGAACGGCCGATATCGGACCACTATAGCATATAGCTGCCATATAAACTGAACAATCGGAATCAAGTTCTCATATGGAAAACTTTCGCATTTGACAATGTATCATCACCAAATTTGGTATGGATTTTTTTCTAGGGAAAAAATGTAATATCCGAGAAAATTGTTCAGATCGGTTAACTATAACATATAGCTGCCATACAAACTGAACGATCGGAATCAAGTCCTTGTATGGAAAACTTTCACATTTGACAAGATATATTCACGAAATTTGGTATATAATATTTTCTAAGGCAAAAATGTAGTCTCCGAAGAAATTGTTCAGATCGGTTAACTATAGCATATAGCTGCCATACAAACTGAACGATCGGAATCAAGTTCTTGTATGGAAAACTTTCGCATTTGACAATGTATCATCACCAAATTTGGTAGGGATTATTTTCTAGGGAAAAAATGTAATATCCGAGAAAATTGTTCAGATCGGTTAACTATAACATATAGCTGCCATACAAACTGAACGATCGGAATCAAGTCCTTGTATGGAAAACTTTCACATTTGACAAGATATATTCACGAAATTTGGTATATATTATTTTCTAAGGCAACAATGTAATATCCGAAGAAATTGTTCAGATCGGTTAACTATAACATATAGCTGCCATACAAACTGAACGATCGGAATCAAGTCCTTGTATGGACAACTTTAACATTTGACGAGATATATTCACGAAATTTGGTATAGATTACTTTTTAAGGTAACAATGTAATCTCCCAAGAAATTGTTCAGAACGAGTTACTATAGCATATTGCTTCTATACAAACTGGACACATAGTTACTAACAGAAATGCACTGTGAAGGGTATTTAGCTTCGGTGCAACCGAAGTTAACGTTTTTTCTTGTTTCGATTTCGTTTAATAAATAAATTAAGATTTGAATTTTTAATGCAGAAAATATCAATCAGAAGTATTTATTAAATTTTTAATTCCTAATAACGGAATGGAACATAAAAAAATGAGATCCCGAAAATCGGATTAAAAATGTAATTATGTATTCCAAAAAACTAACTGAGAAATAAAAGAAATTATCTCAAGTTTGTACTTATAAAAAAAATAAAAAAAATAAATATTTTATAATTTATATTTTCCCGAGCATCTCACAAAAGTTTAAACAAACTTGGATGCTCTTGATGTAATCTAATCGAGTTAAGGGTTTGTTTCCCTTGTTTTTTAAGAATTTTTCTTTCATATTAAAAATTAAACATGTAATTATTATAATAATAAATCAATTTTTTATTGTCACAAACATACATTATTATCAAAGAAATTCTGAAATTTTTGGAAAAAAAAAATTTTAAATTTATTTCGGAAAAAAGATGCATACGCCAGCATTGGCAGGATAACTCCTCACTGAATCATCTAAAGCGAAAAAGTATGTGCTTTAGTTAAAACCTTAACTTAGAACTTGGACGAAGGAAAAAAACTGAAAATTGGATTTTTGGCAGACATTTTTACAAAAAAAATTAAATTTCAATGAAAAATTTGCGAAATTTTTTTTTTCAAATAGTTGGAATCGAAAAAAAATCCTTCGTCCAAGTATTAAAAATTGTATCTCAAAGACCTATGTACAGTTTCATGAAGATTGGTTGAGTAGTTCTCGAGAAATCTTACCAACCGACTTCGAGAACACAGTTTCGAGAAAAAGTTTAAAGACGGCGAAGTCTAGCACACAAGTTCTCAAGGCTGTATCTCCGAAACTATTACTCAAATCAACTTGATTTTTAATTTAAGGCATGGTGTTCTAGACTTTAATAAGGCAATAAAAAAATCGATTTTTTGAAACCTGTAAATTCATATAACCCCTTAAGGTTACTTAATAAAGAAAAAAGATCACTTATGAAGATCGTTGTTTTGATCAGCCAGTTTGAATGCAGGTGCATGCTATATAGGTCCAATCTGAACAATTTGTTCGGAGGTTATAGCGTTGTCTTAAACAACAATATGTGCCAAATTTCTAGAGGATATTTTGTAAAAAAGTATTTCGTATAAGAACTTGATTTTGATCGATCAGTTCATGTGGCAGTAATATCTTAAAATACTATAAAACTGCCGATATCGGTCCAACAAATGAGCAGCTTCTTGATGAAAAATGAAGGAACCCAAATTTCAGACCGATTACTCAAAAACTTCTTCGCATATATACAGACAGACAGGCAAGCATAGCCACATCGACTCAGGTCGTAAAGCTGATCAATTATAGATATTTTTATAGAGTGCATTGGGTGTTAAAAACTTCGTAGAAAAATTAATATACTCTGTTCATATAGCAAATACGCCAATGAGTCCATTCAGAACACAAAGAGAAACTTTAACAGCCTTGAGATTTTGTCTAACATTCTTTAAGGATCAAATCAATGAATCAATACCACAAACTTTTATTTGCTCTGACCCAATTTTTCCATTATTAAAGCTACAGTTACATGACAAAAGCATGCACACTCGCATACCGCCACGTAACAGCGACGAGTCAATTATTAATTAATCATTTCCGACAAGTAAAAGCAAGCAACTGTATAGGGTTTCACCGCTTACTTCGCCGCTCTCACCGCACAAAGACACATTAAAACTGCAAACACGCGGCTGGTACTCATCAATATAGCATATAATCAAAAGCTTTCGATTCATTTAAATGAAATCGAAGTAAGGCCAAAGCATTAAGAGCAAACATTTAGCAAATTAAGCACTCGAACTTATGTATTACTTACAACAACAACAATAGTTGCGTACATCCAAACTCTTGCTCCACGTTTCCGTAATTGTATACTTAACTTTTAGGGTATTTGTGGCGCCGGTTAGCAAGCTCAGCGGCAGCAATTAACAGTGATTAAAAAGCGATAAAAAACACCACATTTGGCTTTACTAAGGCGCACGTGCTAAAATGCATTTGTATTGGTAAATTATGGATACATACATGCACATTAGTGGTGCCTAATTGAAGGAAATTTCAGAATTTTTCCTTCAAATTCTGGTTTCTTTTTTTTAGGAGCCCTCCTTCACTTGAACATATGTTATTTGAGTAGTATTTATCATACAAAGTGTTATCCTTAAACTGAAATGTGCAAAGACAGGATTGCTATAAGAAACATAAAATGCTATAAGAAGCATAAAATGCAATGAGAATATGGTAAAATTACATTTTGTAAGATGTAGTCAATGTTATATATGTCAATTATACGGTTATACTCTCCTACATTTGATTTTATTGTGACGAAAAAGAGGTGGCCGTTTTTTTTAAACATAGTTTACTTAAAAAGGAGACCCCCAAACTGCGCCAACTACCGTGGAATAAGTTTCTTAAACATCGCAAATCAGATTCTATTGAGCGTATTGTGTGAAAGACAAAGCCGACTGTCAACAAACTGATTGGACCTTATCAGCGTTGCTTTAGACCTGGAAAATCAACAACCGAACAGACATTCACCTTGTGAGAAATTGTGTGAAAAGGTGCCGTGAAAAGAGAATCGACACACACCTCCTCTTCATCGATTTCAAGCTGCTTTTTACAGCAGGAAATGCTGCAATGTCTGAATTTGGTATACCCGCAAAACTAATACAGCTGTGTATACTGACGTTGAGCAACACCAAAATCTCTGTCAGGATCGGGAAATACCTCTCCGAGTCGCTCAATACCAAAAGAGGTTTCAGGCAAGGCGAGTCCCTTTCGGGTGACTTTTTCATCTTACTTCTGGAGAAAATAACTCGAGCTGCAGAACTAAAAAGAAAAGGTTCCATCTTCTACAAGAGTGCACTACTGCTGGTGTATGCCGATGATATTGATATCATCGGTCTTAATAACCGCGCCGTTAATTCTGCTTTCTCCAAACTGAATAAGGCAGCGAAGCAAATGGGTGTGGTGGTGATTGAGGGAAAGTATTTCCTCTTGTCTCCTGTCATCAAACAAACAATCATCGCATTCATGACTAGTCACCCACGTCACTGTTGACAGTCTTAAGTTCCAAGTCGTAGATAATTTCGTCTATCTTGGAACCAGCATCAACACCAACAACAACTTCAGCCTCGAAATCCAATGCAGAATATCTCTCTCCAACAGATGATACTACGTACTAAGTAGGCAATTGAGAAGTAAAGTCCTCTCTCGACGAACAAAAACAAAGTTCTATAAGTCACGCATTATTCCCATATTGTGCAGAAGCATGGACGATGACAACATCTGATGAGTCGACGTTGCGGGTTTTCGAGAGAAAAGTTCTGCGAAAGATTTATGGTCCTTTGTCCATTGGGCACGGTGCATATCAGAATCGATGGAATGATGAACTATATGAAATATACGACGACATTGACAAAGTCCAGAAAATTAAGAGACAGCGGCTACGCTGGCTACATCATGTTATCCGAATAGACGAAAACACTCCAGCTCTGAAAGCATTCAACTTAATACCCGTCGGAGGAAGCAGAGAAAGAGGAAGATATCCACTCTGGAGGAAATACCAAGTAGGACCTTAGAATCTCCAATTGACGCCACCATGCGAAAAGAAGAAACGACTGGCGCGCTGTTGTTAACTCGTTTTCGTTGAATTCATTTTTTTAGTGTTGCATTTGGATTACGGTTTTTTACTGTGGCTTATGGCATGTCACCACAATGACATTTAACGTGACATTCACGTTGGCTAATATATTTTCTACCATATTGGCTTTTATGTGCTTGTCTGCAACTTTTCTCGCAGATCTTTTTAGAGGGCGGTTCTTCTTTTATCCTAACAAAGCTGTGGTGCTTTTCGTCTTTTAAACTTTTGTTCTCGCCACATTTATTTACATATTGTTTGCATATAAACATACAAATATACATATTAAGCACATACTATAAGTATAATATTAACATTTGCAGTATTAGAATTCCCGAAAAATTCATTAGACTTTTATCCATCACCCCTTTGGGAACACTTAAATGTCGCCAAACACCAAACACAACTCATATATATTGTACATATAGTATATAAATATTGATCTGAACTCAGTAGTATATTATATGCAGATGTATGTGTGTTTATTGGCTGGTTTAATGTGTCGGCTCACTGACTTTGTGGCCGCATAACGGTACTTAACCACATAACTACATTGGCGGAAGTAACACATACATATACATGTATCTATGTAAGAGCACAGCAGTATTTTCCGCCACATGGCCGGGATCATTGCGGATTTAAATGTCGCGCGCACACTCACTAATTGGATTAATTTTGATGGCCAACGTAGTAAGTCCGACGTTTAACATTGCACTGCCTGATAGTTGGTGAATTCGTATGGTGAGAAGTGAGAATAAATTTAGTGTTGTAGTCAATTACTTTCGGAGTAATAAAATGTAATGCAAGACTTAGCGCATGCTTTCAATTTGTTTATAATTAAATATATAAAAAATTTTGTGGAAATGTAATACATACATATGTAAGTATAAATACAGAGGTATTTATGTAAGAGCAATCGATTAAATCAAAAGTAATAGCAGCATGGAAATAATTGCTAAAATTTCAATGTGGGGTCTAAGGCCTGACATGTGCATATGTCTAAACTTACATATTCAAGTATCTTATTTCATATGATTACCTTCCAGGGTGACCCCCTAATAAGTTTAAATCCCTTGTCGAGACGCCCGTCAAACTCCTTAGTTGCTCGAAGGTACCAGAGTTGGATGGACAAACATTTTCTCGAAAAGCATGAGACAATTAACAAACAAAGTTAAAAAAATACAACAACAAGAAAAACGTTAACTTCGGTTTCGGAAATATAAAAGTTGTCCATACAAAGCAGCTACATACACATGTGCTATAGTGGGTTTTCTTGCGGAGAAAAGTACGTTTGGAAAATTTCAGACCATTATCTCAAAATCTGAGAAGTATCAGACGGACAGAAAAATGAAAATGGCTAAATCGACTCAGCTCGTCACGCTGATCATTTATATAGCCTCCAATGTTTTGTTTTGGGTATTACAAACTTCATGGCGAACTGAAATCAAAGTATAAAAAGTGGGATCACAGAGAAACTTCGAGTTATGGAAGGAAATTTGTATGAAATTGGACTGCTATTGCCAATTCGAGGAGTTCGAGTTATGGAAGTTCAACTGTATATATACATATGTATGTATATAACGACATGTATAGCATTAATATTACACATACTAATAAAATGTTCACTGACGTATATTATATCATATGGAGTAAAGTCGCCCGGGTGCTATATGTTTATTATATGGGGGCTAGGGCTGTAAAGTTGTATCCTGTTACATTAATTTGTATACCGGAGGGTTAAAGAATCAAATGAAATTTTAAATTGTAATATTGTGAGACAAAGCATGTGATTTTAACTAAAAGTGCGAGGTGCCATGCTCATCGTCTAATTTTTACACAAGCTTCTTTAAGGGATTAGGGGTAGTCGGAGGCACGAAAAAATGGGAATCTTAAGTTTTTTTTTTTTTGCTATTAAATTGTGTTATTTTACAAAAGTAGTAATATGGCATTATTATGTGATGTGTTGACTTCAAGTCACGAAATTGTCAAAAAACAAAAAAATTAATTTCCAAAGTTATAGTTGTTTGTTGAGTTTTATAAATAGATAAACTCGGGCCTGATCAACGGATTTTTTTTTTTCAAAAATTAACAAAATGGCGGCCTCAGGAAATTTTTTTCTAAATTTTTGGGAAAAAATCAACATCGAAATTTTTGAAAAACAAAAAATTCTTCGATCAGGCCCGAGCTTATTATGTATTCTAAAAGCTGTATTTCATTAAAATCTATTAAGCGGTTTTTGAATTACAGTTGTCATTATTTCAAAAAACAGTTTTGTGAAAAACGCGTTTAAAGTTTCACACTAACGCTTTGAAATGCCCGAGGTCTCTTTGTTATTTGTCGAATAACTCAAAAACTAATTATCGGATCAACGTGAAATTGTCAGAGAATATTTTTAAGATATTACACATAACGAAAATGCAAAAAAAGAATAATTTTTTGAAAATTCTAACTCCCCCTAACCCCTTAAAGCTCTCTCATACCATATCGGGGGTAAAATTTCATGTCTCGGGCGTATTTAGTTATTGATTTTTTGCGCTTTAAGTAGTTGTTAACAGTACCGTTATATGGCGAGTGGGCGAAGTTATTATCCATTTCATTTTCACACTGTTTGTGATAGTTCTATAACTTATACATACATACGTATATAATAGTTCTTATATTACCTTAAATCCCAAAGCGAATTCTAGGAATGGTCTAGGAGATATCCACATTAAGCCACGGGCGAGGCCACGCCCACTTTTCAAAAATTTACAGCCCATAGGTGGGCACTGCTACTGCAATCCTCTGTGCCAAATTACAGTTCTATATCTTATTTTAGTGAACTAAATTATTATACTCTGTAGCAACATGTTACAAGAGTATAAAAATTATGTACTACACATAAAGAACTAAACTGTATGTATGTGAATTTAAAAAAATCACAAAAGTAAATGGCAAATATGCGAGCGTTTGCAGAAGTTGCTGTAATTTTAATTTTTGACGTATGCAACAACAAAATATAGAAACTAGATAGCGCTGTTGTCAGCATCTTGCCGAAAATATCTACGTATTCCAACAAATTGTTCAGAAAATTTTTACTTACCTTTGATATCTTTAACTAAACTGCTTCCATTTAACTGCACACCTTTCACTTTTTCCGCTAGTATACGTGTATAGTAATGGCTATGTGTATTCAAATAACATTTAAAGAAACCACTCATGCGCTGGTGCTATATCCTGCCATTACAGCCGCGCAGCACACTCAGTTCTTTCAAGCCTCCTAACCATATTATCTAATAAAATTACACTAGTTAAACAAATATTATCTTTATTATCAAATATGTGAACTTAAACTATATTACTTTTGATTAATTACTTAATTTTATTAAAATATCACTAAAAAAGCACAATTTTCACTAATTTCTTGCACCAAACACGAAATTACTAAATACGCGGCGTTCGAAAAGGCGGCGGAAACTGAGTGAAGCGGAACTGGAAACAGAGCTGCCAGTATGTTTCAAATAACTAATTATGTGTGGAATTAATCAGATGTTAATAAAAATTTAATAATAATAGTAGCTGAATCAATAATCATACTAATACAATAATTAGAGGGTGTTAAGAAATTCTCTGACAAAAAAACATTAAGCTTATTGTAATTTATGATATTTATTGACAAATATTCTGAGAAAAACAATTTTGAGACTCTTAAAGTGTATAATAATATAGCATTTTGTAAAAAATATTTTAATATTATACTAACCTAGTTAATAATAATATAAACTCATTAAGAATATATATATGATATAAAACTATAAAATAGATATAATACAAAAAATTTGTTTCCACGTATAAATTCCAAAAAACGTAAGACCCAATCAGTCACATAAGCAAGTAGCACATGCAACGCAATAATTTACTTACATACATACCTATATCAAAATATTAAAAATTATATCAATTCATTTTTATAGCCGAATAATTTTTCGCGAAAGAATTATATTTCTCAATTAGTGACTTTCTTATTTGTTAAAAAATAAATAAAATATGGCAGCATTGAAAAGCCTACCCACAATCAAAACAAAGAGCAGCTGATTTGTTGCGAAAGTTTATATTTATTTTCGGCACATTGATACGCGTTAATGAGGTACACAAGCGTTGTAAAAAAGAAGGAAAACACATGTAAACAAATTGTTCTCATAGAACATAATAAGCTCCTTGTAGTTTGAACTGAATAATTGAGAGCAGAATCTTCTAAGAGGAAATATTTTGGCGCGCACAGGTCTCTGCAAACCGATACCGGTTCGCATCACTTGTAGACTCCTCATCGTCATAGTACTTTCGCCACGGCCTAAAATAACCACAGACAGGTGTTGTAAACGTAACAAGAGCAAATGTAAACAAAATTCTGAATACCCATAATTTTGCAAATTTTATGTATATATTCTAGAACAACGACAGGCAAAGAAGTGTGTATACTAAAGCTGAAAGGGGATGTACAAACACTAGACGACGTAAAGATTGTTGGCCATGAGCAACGACATTACACCCGGCAGTATGTTCTGTATTATGTTTGCCAATTACAAATTGTAGTTGCATTAGTCAAAGGTGCGCTGCAGCAGCTGTTGCATACGCATTAATGTTTTGTGTTGCCAGCAACCAAGCGGACATTCGCAAAATTTCGTTACAATAGAATTTAATTTAATTGAAGTCAAGTGCCATAATTAATGAGTTATTTCAAAATCAAAACAAAACGAAAACGTCGGCGTAGACAATGGCAAATGAGCCCAAAGCCCAACGGCAGACATATGCGGCGGATATAGCAAACCAAGGCACATAAGTTTGCCACACGTTAACGCATTTAGACGTTCTCAACGATACGCAAAACATGTAGCATATTAAAATTTAAGGAAAGCAAAAAGAAAGATTTATTTGTGCAGGCAAAGTGCTTTTGATATATACTTGATAAGTTTGGAGGAATTTTCTACGTGGAAAAATTCATACAACCATTGTGAAAAACTGTGTTATTTATGCACATTAATCTTTTAAAAATTGTAATATATGTGCGCAAACAAATTTATGTTAATACATGGAACCGCGTTGTTATATAATATTTTCATCCGCACTTGCTACATTCCTGCTGCTAAATTTATATAACCATTTACTGAAGTGATGCGAAAAAAGGATTATACGTGCGTGCTTATGACACATAAAAAAATTGTAGAATATTAATGCAGCATATATCGAAAAAAAGTTTAATAATTTTGGAATTAAAAACAAAACACTGATAAACACTTGGTAGAAGAATTTGGCAAACCAAAAACATAACTGAACTATTAACTAATAAATAAGTAATCGTCAGTCTTAATGCCACGTGTATTTTTGTATGTTATATTTATTATTTAATTAATACACCAATAAGCGCAATTGCTACAGGCCTACATTGCCAAATTTAAGTTTGAATTAAAAATAAATTATTTGAAACGTTTAACACTTCACCTTCATGTATGCCAGCCAACGAAAAATCGAGACGAACAAACAAAAGTGCGAAAAGTGTGCGAAATTTTTAAGGGCCATAATTAAAAAAGAAAATTGTGATACATTTCGTTGTTGCTGTCGCAATTAGCCATACGTTGATGACTTTGTCAACAAAAAAAAAGCGACGTTACAACACCAACAAGAGCAGCTGCCGGTAAATATTGCATGTAATGACGCTGTCTGCGATGACGGCGCGCAGAATATATCAACAAATATTACAAAAATAAAGACGCGATTCTGTAGCGAAACGCCAATGACAACACTAAGCATTCTGCCGTCATTTGTGATTTGTTGGCCTAAACAAAATATAAAATTGTTTGCCGCCTAGTTTACGTACACACATATTTATGTGTGAGCTCTTCCTAACAAAAATTGCTCACTGCATAGGTTTCCGAGAGTGAGAAACATTTTGTTGATAGGTGAGTGACTGCGCCGCGCTAATAGATAGATCACAATGATCATTAACAACAACGCATCTGCACAATGATTAATTACATTTTATTTCCTTAAATATAGCTGAAACGTAATTTTGCAATTTTAGTAGTAATATAACATAATTAGTGTGACAATGGCTGCAAATAAACGCACTGTTGGCATAATTGTTGCTCTGGTCATACTCGTGTGCGTAGTAGCTGGCGCCAATTTGTATTTTATGTATTATCTAAACGTTGAAGAAGCTCCACATGTAAGCAGCACGCGGGCGTTGGAAAATATGATACGCCAGAAAATTCGTGAACTTCATCCTGTGTATTTAAATCGTAATCCCCGACTTTTTATGTACCGTAACAAATTGTTGAAAAACTATAAACCTGCGCCATATGAAAATGCAACCGTCCTATGGGACATTGCTAACTGGGTAATTATTATAAACCACAAGTTTTCATTGTTATTTCCTATTTTATATTTCCAAACCGTTTTTCAATTCAAGTGGCCACAAGAAAATGAAATATATCCAATTTACGATACCTCCATGGCTCAACTGCTGCAAACATTGCGCCTAGAACCCATAACTAAAGTCACAAATTTGGCAAAGGGTACACAGCTCAAATTGCTCGTACGTTTGGCGAATAAACAAAAAGTGATCTTCAAACCGCAATGGTACGAACGTGATGCAGTAATCGAGGGTGCCGTATATGCCGGCAAAGATCGTCACACTGCGGAAGTATACGCATTTTATTTGGGTGCTGTGCTCGATTTCAGGTGGACACCTATTGTGGTGGGACGTGTCGTCAATTTGAAGACAGATATATATGAGAAAGGTGATAGCGAGCTAAAGAATTCCATGACAATCACAGAAACGGAGAATGGTACGGAACAATATTGCCTCTTCGGCAAGTGTCATTACTGTAACGAAGAGGAGACTGTGTGCGGTGATGAGCAAAATAACATAGAGGGTGTTCTCATATACATCGTGCCGGGCTCTTTGGCCAAACGGCGTTCGCCTTGGCAACGTACTTACAAAGAGGATAAACGTGCGCCCTGGGAGGATGATATGAACTATTGCAAGTGAGTAAAAATGTAGCAAGTGGCATATGTTTACAATTTTATACATAATGTGTATGTATGTTAAAATTTCATTGACTTCATTCCCTTTAGGCCGCTAAAAGATAAAATGGAAACAATGCGTTTATTGGACCTCATAGATGCGGCAATTTTTGATTATCTTATCCAAAATGGCGATCGGCACCACTATGAGACACGTGAAGAGCGGCTAGTGCTCATAGACAATGGTAAAGCCTTTGGAAATCCAAACAAAGATCATCTAGATATATTGGCGCCACTATACCAGTGTTGTCTGTGAGTAAATTTGGAAAAAATATTTAGTTTTTTTTTTTAATTAAAAAATTATGCAATTTTCCACAGCATACGAAAAACAACCTGGGACCGACTGCAAGTATTTTCGGGTGGGGTTCTTACCGAGCTCATTGATCGTCTTTCCAAACACGATGCGCTTTTTCCTTTGATCACGGATAAGCACAAAAGAGGCGTAGAACGTAGGTTACTGGTTGTCTATGCAGTCGTCGAATATTGTATGGACAGGGAAGGTGATAAAATGTTTAAGCAGCTATAGACATATAGTATATGGAATGAATTCTCAGTTTTAAGTAAATTGTTTGTACGTAAATGTTTATTCAAAAACTTATGTTTTATTACCTAGTAGTATGTAGTTTAGTAATGTACATATTTAAATTTAAGGAGATATAAAATTTCAGCAAAAGTATTTTCACACTGCTCTCTTGGGTAATTTTGTAAAATATAATATATAACGTAGACAAATATATTTAAGCTTGTTGAGGTTTGTTGAAGATAATGTAATTTGTTAAATTAAATTAAAAAAAAAAGAATTTCATGTTACTTTACGTCCAAGACTTCTAATGTAGTTGATCAAACAAATTGCTATATAGTCCTAATAAAGTCATGTTACTATTTTTTACCTTTGACATTGCTAAATGTGAATAATTTATTGAACTTCTTATTATTGGCCTTATTGGAATTGCTCTGAAAAAAAAAAACAAACAAAAATTATGTAAATAACTTTCGCTTGCAATCAGTTTACAAGACTTACCTTTCCATGAAATTGTGGCTTTAACTCCATGCCCTTAGCGCGTTGTGCACCGCCTTGGAATTTTCGAAAGTCCACATTTTTGTAGTCGAAATTTTGCACATCAATCGGCTTGCTTGAGGATTGGTTACGATTCTGACGATTTTTTATATTCTTATTTTTAAATTTCTTTTTGCCACTTTGGCTTTGTCTTTGTTGCTGATTGGCATTCGATTGTGACATTTGAGCTTGTGATGTGGATGGTGCCTCTTCCGGTCCACTATCCGAGTCATTACTAATTGTGTGCACCGAATTGTTTAATTTGTCAGAGGCCACATTGGTAGCGGCGGGTTTTTGTGGTTCTGCGGCCTTTTGTTTATTAGCCAGTCGCATTTCCTTTTTAGTCGGCGGTAAATTAACAAACTTCAATTTATCGTCATGTGGTGTATCGGTTTTGAAACGCTTCGCTTTAGGTTCCTCCGACTCTTTTGACTGTGCCTTTTTCGCGATCGCCTCTTCGTGTGTGCGTTTTAATATTTCTTTTATCGGCAAGCTGTACTCACCGTCGTCCGTAGGCTCAACTTTTAATTCGTTCTATAATTGAAGCATGAATTTTACATAAAACAAAATATATGAATTTAATATTTAATTTTACCGCTGTTTGTGATGGCAGTGCTTTGGCAGCCGGACAAAGTTGCCGTTTCTTATTTTCCGCTTCGATGCGTGCCGCTTCTTCAGCCTTTTCTTTTTCTACCAAAGGTAACATAGCCAGATAACGTTGATATGGGCTGACGAATTTTATGTTGCTATGTAGCTGTTTTTGCTTTCGCTGATCTTCATCCTATTAAGAAACGATAAAATTGTAATTAGCGCAGTTCAGCATTTATAAATTATCGAAATGCTTACATCATCTTCTGAAGGCTCTGGTGTTTCATAAATACTCAAAACGGGTTTCGCCATCTTTACGTTAGCCTTAGTTGGTGAGGGCAGTAATGGATTTTTGCGGAAGTTTAGCAGTGTTGGCAGATCATCACGGAACTCTTCGTTATGCGAGAGATCATGCGGGCAATATAATTTGCTATTATAATCCTTAGTGCTATTGCTGGCAACGCGATGGATTGTTTCCGTCTCCAGTACAGGCTGAAATTGAAATTGGGGTTAGTAAAAAAATTGTTTACATATGAATATTTTAATATTTAACAGATATGAATAATACATATGTACTCACCTTCACCAATGGTTGTTCACGCGCTCGTAGCACGATTTGATGTAATATGTGCAGATTTTGTCTCACTAATGGCGGTATGGGATTGCAGCAAGCAAGTATACCTTGCATTTCACGCGGCAAGCTCTCGGAAATCTGCAATAACATGTGATTGGGTAAGACATAACCGTAACTTTCATCTTCCTGTCGAGCAACGTTGTCACGCCATTGGAAAACTTCCCGTAATGCGTACAGTTGTCGATTGTCGAAAACGCGTTTCGACTTGCGATAAAGATCCATATGTGAATCCGCTGTTACATGTGGTTTTACATAACGCTTTTTGCAGATTTCAGTACTTCGTTGATAAATGTTACGCAACAAGTTAGAATGTTGATTGCCCGCGTCGAGCAAATCATTGGTTAAACGATCGAAAATATAGAGAAGGTAATGTGTATCCTGGCGGGCATATGATACCAACTCTTTTGGTAACGGACGTATGCGCCAATCAGCCAATTGGAACGTTTTATCAACGTCGAGTTCACAATAGTGTTTGAGTAGATACGCCAATGATAATCTTGCATAATTTAAAGCCTTAGCCGCTTGATGTGTATCAAACATATTAATTATATATAAAGAAAGATCACGTTGTAACCATTCAATATCCATATCAGCGCCGTGAAATATTTTCACAATTTTCGGGTCCGTAAATACCGTATTTAGTATGTGCATATCATCGCGTAATTCTAAAGCATCGAAAAGGTAGTCTTTGTTACGTGTGGAAATTTGTACAAGACAGGTAAAACCCTGAAATGTACGGTAAGAATGGTGTTCCACATCAATAGCAATTTCACGTTGCTTACGCAACTCTTCAACGGCGGCATTAAATTTGGGTACAGTATCCACATAAAGCAGTTCTGTGTCATCTAATTTTTTAGGCTCCTTTGGATTTGTGCGTGACAGTTGAGCGGCGGGTACTTCCCATTTCATCAATTCAAATTCATAAGGATGTAAATAACTGTAAATAATAAATCATAAAACCGATTAAAAGTCATTCAAAACAAAGAGAAAAAAGTATAACTAAAGTGTACCTGGCAATATTGCCACTTTCATCGTACTCGGGTAACACGGCTAACGGTTTTAACGAATTCGGTTTATCTTTTATTCTTGGTACAAACGGTGTTAAAGCACTATTATCCACCATAACTTTAAATTTTAATTGTGGTCTTGCAATATTCTTTGCAGTTATTAAACGTGCAGCTAATGGTGATTGTTCGTTTTTCTTTAAATTCCAACTACCAGCACCTGAGCCAGATTTAGGTATATTGTTGGCTATATTTAGATGGGACTCTACCACAATAGTTTGTGGATTTTTTTTTATGCCAGCTAGTTCATCCAAATTTGAATTCAAACGTTCCATTATAGCATCATTGCACTCCAGAAGCATTTCGAATTGTTCATCTTGCTGGCGGCTAAAAATATTATTTGTAAATATTATAAGCTATCAAATATTATACCAACACACTCTTAGAAAATGCCACTGATACTCACCGTTGTATGTTACCCTTAACATTTTGCCATTTCAACACCTTAGACATCAGCCCAAATATGCGGTCCGACTGTGCATCGACAATTTTACCAAATGCCGGGTACGCGCAATATAAATCACGTGCGGCTCCTTGTGGAAAAGAATTCACAGCTTTGGTAGCTTCGACAATTTCAGCTAGACCATTCTATAACAAAATTTTCGGATAAAATATTTTTTGTTATAGTAACATATTATTTATACCAACTTTAGCAAATTCTTCGATCGATGGGAAAGAGCCTATTGGTGTAACACTCGGTGGTTTTTTCTTTTGTACCGAAGTTGAATGGGATGCTTCGGTTTCATCTTTAATTGCTGTAGTGGGCGTCATTTAGCTATTTTCTTAAATTTAATAAAATTCTATACAATCAAAACCACTAAAAAATCCTATTTATTTCCATAAATTGATACACGTTTATTTTTGACATGTGAACAAAAACAAATAGTATAATGACATATTTGCAGGATTGTATGGTTTAACAGCGGCATCTGCAGGAAAATAATGACAAAATACAGCCAGTGGACAAGTAAACAGATATTAAAACAGTAATTATTCATTGAAACTTGATGTTCAGAGTAGTAATTGTGGGTTCTTCTTATACAATATATTGGAAATGTTGATATTTATTTGCAAATATTAATATAATTTTAGAAAAATATAATTTTCAACACGTTATGATAGCAATATATTTATCTAACCCCGTTTGGACCGGTAATATATTTTTATACGCTGCGCGGTAATTTCGTCTTTCCTCGTCGTCGACACACCTATACTCTCTCTTGCGGTGCACCGCCACAGTTGTCTGATATGTGCGGTTTTTACGGTTTATAATTCTTAATATGAACTTCTGCATTCGTAGATTTCATTACAAAATTATAATGGCTGATGACTTATGTTCCTACTTGCATTTCAATAGTTTTCCATTTTTTGCTTTCAGGTTCTACACTTCTTTTTATCGGAATCATTATATGTATGTAAAAACATATCATTGAAGATGCTTTTATAAAAACTGCTCAAAAATAAAACTGAAGGAATTTCTTTTTAGGTATTTATTTAATAACCACCACTATACATTTATTGTGGAATATATTGTACATGCACTACCTCGTTTAATTTATCTTAGAGATGTTTTCTGAATAAGTAAACAACACACACACACACTTGTATTACTTAGAGGTAGGCAAAACAAAAAAAAAAATCCCAAAAAGAACGATGGGCTAAATAATGAATGTTCCAATTAGTTTCAATCTATGGAACCGTTACTTCTTTAAAATAATCTTCAAAATATTATAATACTTACATTTTTAACATTTACAATTATTTCTTATATACTCTGCTGATTGGGAGGTGGTTTTAAAACATTCTGAATAAATTTAGAGTATAATAACAATATTCGCTATAAAGAAATAATTATTTAGTTATCTTTCTTCATTCGTGTAGATGTCATTCTGTAAATAATCGAGTCTCTGCCGGGATCCATATCGGCAATTGCGTAGCAAACGGCCAACAATGAGAGACCCAAAGCAACCATGAACCATAGAATTATGTTGAAAATGACTGGGTAATTTTGGTCATAGTAGGCAGCAAGGTTGTATGTGTTCTGTTCATAATTAAATATTCACTTTAGATGTTGTCTTTTTAATCATTATATAAACTTACGGTTTTTGATCCAGCAATTACTTCACGCCGTCTACGTGACAAGTTGCTGTTTTTGTCATCTTCATGGCTCACAATTACAGCTAACAATGACTGAGACGATGCATCACCTTGGATTTGTCGTTGTAGATTTACAAGTTCGTTGGTCAACGCTGAAATTACTTTCGATTTCTCTGCATCATCTTTCAAGTTGGATAAATCAATTTTGGCGTAAACGAACTCCTTATCGGATTTTAAAACGCAGTTGCTCAGTTCCTGGAATAAAATATATTAAAAATAATTGATTTAATCAATATATATGTAATCCCAATTTACGTACATTTTCCTTCAAATTTGAAATGTCAATGTTACAGTCTGAGGGATCTTCGCTCGAAGTAAGTTTCAGGTCATCCAATGAGGCTGAGACAGATTTGCCATCAATCTTATAGCTAATATTCTCTTCGCTCAGTGGAACTTCATTCAAACCGACTACATCTACAACGACAGCCTTCTGTGGTAGTCCGAAGGGATCATTGATCACAAGACCAGGAAAGTCAGCAGTGTCTGATACATCCGAACCTGTCGCTGCCCTGACGACATCGCGTAGCTGGTCACCTGGCAGAACAGTTGGTATGCGTTGGAAAGATATCGATTCCGGTGCATATAACACGTAGAAACTACCATCGGCATTGACTGGAAAATAAAAGAATGAATTTTTATTTTCCATGTTACACATAAAATCAATAGTACGTATTCTCCACCCATTAGAAAATTTCATCTTTTTTTTTGTCGACCGCAAATTTATTTTAACTTCACTTTAAATGCTGACACTATGCAATTTCTACGAATTATTTTTCGATTACTCACCTGCTAAAAAGCAGAACATAAAAAATGCACAAATTCGCAGCATATTTCTTTATTCTTGGCCCTCAATGAAAATTGATCATATGACAACTACGACGGACGGCTGAAATACAACAACAACAATGTCACAAGTCAAAATGTGGATTTCTTTGCAGTTGTGGGAGGTGTTTATGGTTTTAGGTTGGTAATTGTTGTCGATGGGAGATATTCGGAAATTGTACAAAAATATTCTTTATTTAAATAGTTTTGGATGTTATAAAAATTACGTTAAAATACTTCATCGAGGATTAAAAATAAAGTTAATTTTTAGAACCTTTTACGATACCTGTCGCTGTGTTAAAATATGTTTTTACGTAAATGTTATGACATGAAAATTAGTGTAGTGTATGTGTAGCCTTAGATAAGGTGATTGTAAATAAAATACACAAACATATGTATATGAAAACAAAACAGTACATTGTGTAAAACTAAGATGTCTTGTTCTGCCGAACATTTAAAATATCTGAAGGATTTAATTTCATCGTGCTTTCTTCCGGCTTTAAAAGAGGATTTGGATAATGTGCCTCTAAGTAGCGAACACTTTGGTTCATACAGAAATGCTTTGGAGATACAATTACCGATCCTTTACGACCTGTTGCAACAAAACCGGCACTGGATTTTTGCTAGAGAAGATGAAGAATCTTATGAAGTATGAGATTACAACTAATAATATATTCAACATTTAACACAACATATTTATTTATTAAAAAAAAGGTATTTGCAAATGTGATCATCTTATTGTGCGAGATTAACGCTGCGTCAACAATTTATCGCTTATCAAATGAAAATATTCAAAGGAATGCAAACAGTATCCTACAGGAACATACTCCAATAAATATAGCAGATGTGGAAAATATTGTGTTTGAATTTTACCAAAACAAATTTAAGAAGGATGTATGGAAAAAACAATTGGGTTCCTTGCATGGATTCGTGAGATATTTAGAGGTAATTTACAAAGATTTTGTTCTTCACATAGTTGAATTGAAGTTGTAAGAAGACATATCTCCAACAAGTAAAGTTGAACCTTTATTATTCTTAGTTACAATATTCGAGTCAAACGCTTCCAAGACGATGGGTTAATTTCTGCTTATCCGTGGGTCTAACTGTACGCGAAAGCCACGAGCCTACCTGCAAACGAATTGGTATATTAATATTTGCACTGATATTGCAAAGTGGTGTAAGTAACCATGAAGCAAGTATTATAAGCTTTTTATAAAATATATTATAAATTTTCCTGCAGAATTTCGCATATATTCAAGAACAAAATATACATGGTGTCATATACGAGTCAGCAATCAAAGATATTGATTTTATGGACTGTGCAGAGGCAGCAGCAGATGTTTGGAAATGTTTACATAAATGTTTAAACTTCTGTAAAGATTTAAGCAGTTTTAATGTAATATATTCATATATATTCTATTTGAAAATTTTATTACAATTAATTGCGATTCTTCCTGTAGTGGTGCCAACTCGATGATCTAATGGAAAAAGCCATTAAAAATGTAACAATGGCCTCCAATAGTCAGATATCACTATGTAATTTGCAACAAGTCTCTAAAATGGCGGCATATTTTGCAATAAACCAACAGGAAATCGAAGCTTGTTGCGAAGCTGGCCTAAATATTCCTTCATCTTTAGAACATTGCCGAAATATTTGTGCAACCAATAATTCCTACACAATTTTTCGGTGGGCTAAAAGCATTCTAACTATGTTAAACGTGGAGTCATATAAATTAATGCAGGAGAAAGAAATGTCGCAGAAATTCTTACTGGTTGGTTTTGAACTACATAGACATATTTTGTTTTTAATACTAACATTTTTAATTAGGAAATGCATAAATGTTACTTGGTTTGTATTTTGCCAATTGACTTACAAATAATCGCTCCACATTTAATACCATTTCTCGAAAAGTTTACGTCTGTGTTGATGGAAGTTATAATCACTCATAAGCTGGATTTTGAAATCTTACAGGTAACCGTATAAATGCTGGCATTTTTAAGGCTGATCAATTATATAACTTTTTTTTTTTATTTAGATCGTTAGAACGATTTTAGAGACTTTCAAATACCAACTTCAACATTGCCCATACACTTATGAAAGCGAAAATTTTCTCAAACTTAACAACGCACTTGAAAAGCTACTGAACCACAATATCTTTGTACAAAATAAATAGATGATTTTTAATTTATTGTAAATATTTTAAGAAATAAAATATACAATTCTTCAACAAAATTTGTATGGATTATAAAAATACAAGTATACATAAAAATGCACCGTCTTCAAGTAGAGGGTTTGTCCAAAATTTCGGTCTAAAAATATTAAAACACAATAAGGAAAATGTAACAATATTATTCCAAAAATACACATACCTCAAGCGCTGGCTCATCATAAGCACATTGTTCAATAACGCACTCTGCAACTACACCCTGAAGTTTTTTCTGGATACTACGCGCAATCTCATTGGGATGCTTGTTATCATCCTCATCCGCCGAGTAGCTGGCAGGTGATGTTTCTGTAGCGTTAGCTATTTCATCGGCTTCGTAACACGTATACAATTTGCTTTGTATTTCCGAGCCTGAATCTAGACGAAATTTTGAACGTAGTCAAAAGTATCCACAACTTTTATTATTTATATTCAGTCTATATTTGTGCTTATTATTGCACTCACCTTCATCAGTTTCCATACTCTTCGCGCTCATTGCCTCCGCATTCTCTGTTAAAGACTCCACCAAGTTGAGGCGGTATGTATGTTTCTCTTCTTCAATTTCTTGTTTGAGACGTTGCATTTCTTCTTGGAGTTTTTTGCGCCGCTCTTCTAATTCCATTAATTTGGATTGTTCATTCTCTAAAGTACGACATAGTTCTTTAAAAGTATTATTCGCGATATCTACTAGCGATTGTGATTTGTCGTAGAGCGACGGATTTGAAGTTGGCACATCTGCTGAACGGTCATCATGGTTCTCCCTTTGGAATTTATCCAAGTCATTGGTGCTATCCGTATTATGGGTCATTCCCGTTTATTTAGTTTTTTAGAAAATATCTTATATAAATGTATGTGAAATAAGTAAGAGGTTTAATAGATTTTATTTTTAAAAATATTACTTCAAATATTCAGAAATAACAGAAAATTTCGTTTGACACTCTTAGCTAGGATAGCTCACAGTTGCACACAGCTCACGGACTTCTGACTTTTCTTTAATCAAATGTAGTGTATTCTAAATAAGGACAACTCATAAAAATACTTAACAATAATGTGAATTTTATTTTTGGCTTGTATTTAATATTGTAGTATATTTTTGTTGTTGTTATAAAAACAGATTTGATAAAGAAAAAATTTTGATACAATTTCGGCTTCATTCCGTTTACGTATACCCGTTGGTATGGCTTTTCAAAAAACTAATCGCTAAAACAATCTGTTTAAGCACTGTTATTTGTTTTGCTCCGAAGCGATACATACATATTAATACTCAACTGCCTAAATTGAATTCCAGACATATCCACTCGTAGAGTAAATAAGTTAGCAAAGTAGACGGCACAATGCGCAGAAAAGAAACAAATATTCCACGATAGAATCCCCTATAGCCGTGGACTTGTACAAGCGTACGCATTACATCCAAACTACTTCGATATTGATATCTGCTTGCATCCATAAATATTAGTTTAACCACTTCGACGGGTGTTATTATAATTGTGGTGACCCCACCTGCTATCAATGAAGCCATGAAGCATGAATGCCAGTTTTCCTGAAATCGCTCGGTCTTGAAAAATACTTCTCTGAGCTTTGGGCAAATATTTTGAAAAGTGAAATGGATAAAATCAAAATTAGTGGTTACTTCATATGTAAGAAATCATTTTTTGCCAACCTCATCATAAACCGCCAACTGCCCCACTGACATAAGCATTCCGCGCACCGAGGATATAAAGGCGCATCTGTACACTTTAGATAATCCACCTTTTTTATACGAACTTATGACTCCATTAAAAACTGATGAGTACCTGCAGTTGATCAATCCAAAATCATTAAACTAATATCCATTTGAATTTACAAGACATTGTATGTACTTTCGGCTTTTATCCGGCGATTTTATAATATCTGTACACATGCGCACATTAATTTTCTCGAAAGGCGTGACAAAGAAACCCGCAATCAATCCACTTTCTGCAGCCACTGTGGCCTTATGATAGAAATGTTCCGAGCTTTCTGCACGTTTTCCCATTTCATAGAGACCAAAACGCATTATCGAATAGACAATTTGTCTTTGAGTTGCTGTCCGCAAGCTAAATGTGAAACCCAAGATTCCTATAATTTACTAAGCAAATATTAGTTTACGAGCTCAGTGCTTAAAGTTTTTAGACCTTGTTTTTCCAAGATTTCTTTCACAATATCTCGTGACGATACTTTTTTAGCATTTGACTGAACCAACATTCGTACCAAATCAATTGGATGAGTTATGATTTGTGCAGTGGTATTGGCAATTGCACCAGCAAACCAATAAGCTTCAACATTCTCCTGGCCACGCATTTATATTACTTATATACATACGTATGTATATATACATATCTATAGGAATATTTTGAATATTAGAAATGACAATTTCTACAATTAAACTGCGTATTTATTTTTCATTAGGTCTGTTGTTAAAAAAAAAAACAAGGAAAATTTTAAATTCGGTTGCACAGACGCTTTAATATCCTTTGCAAATACAAAGGATTCCATACTCGATTTTGATCGGTCAGTTTGTATGGCAGCTGAATGCTAAAGTGGTCCGATACAAAGAATTTCTTCGGAGATTGTAACGTTGCTTTGACATTTTGACAAATAAACAAATTTTCCATACAATTTGTATAGCAGCTATTTGCCGATATTGGCGGTTTCGACAAATGTGCAACCTCTGGAAAAGGAAACAAATATCTCTGAGGAACTAGTTCACGTACATACATATATACTGGCACTCAGCGCATCATACTGATCATTTATATATATATATTTTTATAGGGTCTCTGACGTTTCCTTCTGGGTGTTACGAAATTCATGGCAAACTCAAAATATTCCCAATATAAAAAAAAAAAAAAAACAAATATAACCAAAACAATATAATATACATATACATAACATATTAATTAAAAAATTAAACTCTAAATCTTTTAAGCACGTACATAAATGCATTTATGCAATGTAAATAAAAACACAACTACTATCACTTACCATACGTATCTAATTATATATGGACTTAGAAAATTTGTTTATTATTATTGTTATAAACGAAATAGCTAAATCTACGTTAAATTGACAATATAGTTAAAAATGTGCCTACCTATTAAGTATTTACTTTTAAGTCTCAACCTACCGATTAGTCAACTTCAAAGTGTTTAATAATGGAGTTAATTATTAGCCGTGAAGTGTGTGCTGGTTGAAAATAATAATTCATTGTCAATTTTGTACTTAATTTACGAATTTAAATTGAAGTTAGTCGGTACTAGTTTACAAAATATAAATTTTATAATACATATATAATATATATTTATATTACTAATGGTTCGGAATCATTTTGGCCCGATTCGCAATGTACTTTCTTGGGCCTCTTTTCGCAATTGTTCCACTTCCAACTCCAACTTTTTCGCTTTTAATAACATAACGGATCGTTCTATATCAAGATTCTCCATTTGTTTTTTAAAATACGCTGTTTTTGCTCGCATACATTGTATTTCCACGCGGGTTTTTAGATCTTCTAAATTACGGTTTCTTTGATAAGAATCTTCACGTTTTGGCATCTTCGGCGGCTTTTGTTCAAAATTTTGATCAATATCTTCATGTACAAATGGATTGTCGATTAGATATCCATCGACAAACTAAAAATTAAAAAAAGTTAAAACGAAATGATATTGAGAACCAGAACTGTATACCTCTATTTGTCGTTCGTATAAGTTGCTTATGTCACCGTCGAAAGCCATTGAGGAATTGTTACTTCGAGTGGGACTTGGAGGAGCTATTTTTCCATTAATTATTTCATACTTTGGCTTAAGCGGAGCTATTTTGGCGGATTTCTAAAATAAAAAAAATATAAAATAAATACTTCATGTAATTATCAAATAAACAATTAAATACTATTAATATTAATACACTCTCATATTCCGACATTTTAAAGTATACAATGCAGGTACAATATTATAATCGGTCTTGCAAGGCTTCTATTTACTATTTTCATTACAGCAAATCTCATTTAAATCATCCCTTGTGTAAAGAATTAAATGCATTGACCTTTTGCACATCACTTAAATGGAGAAATATGGTGTCATTCCAAGTGTATGAATTATTTACCTTTTGGGGCGGCTTGTCTGGCTTTTTTTCCAACTCGATTTTGTGGTACTAAATAACAATAATTATATGTTAGTATTAAGTACTATATTGTGTACTTTTTACATTTATATACCTTTAAATGTGTTAAGAGTCCTTTGGTAGATCCAAAACAAGTCTTTAATACTTTATTGCAGCTTTTGCACTGAGCTGTCGGTCCTCCACAAGCAGAAACCAGAAAATAATACCACACTGAACTTTTATCCTCTGCCTTTGATTTATGTGGAATATATTTCACATCTTGCATAGGTTCTACAGATAAAAATGGTAAGACTTTTTTACACTTTTAATAAAGAAATTAGCCTTTTTTTACCCATGTTTCACAATTAGATGCGACACAACAAAAAATTGTAAATATAAATAAATATTTACCTACACATCCCTGGATTCTAAATAAACACAGGGTGTTTCGAATTAAATACAAATCAGCTTGAGATATACACGGAGCGACCCAAATATGTATTTTATACGAATTTTATCTCAAAGTTTAGCAACGTATATTTTTGTAGTTGTAAAATTTCTTTTGTTTTATGTTTCGACATTAATTTTAGCACTTTTTATTAGTACTTACCATTTTATTTGAAAAATTGACTTAAAACAAATAAAATTCAGAATTTTATTAACTGCCAAAAACCAAGTTTTAATAACTATTAAGGCTATTGGTTTAAGCAATTCTCATATTTCTTTTATATAAAAATATATTGAAGCATGAATACAAAAGCAGAAACAAAAATACATAATCTTACGATCAAACTTATTCTAGTTCATTATCTAATAATAATGGAAAAACCTAAAAACATATTTGTGCTGTCAACGGTGGCTGACTTCCGAAAATGTTAACGATCCAAAATCGTTATAAATTTTTAAGTTCATGTTTAATCTTTTTTGCTTGTAACGCTACGAGATTCTTTTGCATCCTATAGTAACCAGCCTTTTCACGGAAATATTCTATTTCGGCCATTATTCGCTCTTCTTCAGCGGTTAATTTTTTATTTCCGTCTATGTTTAAAACATTGCTCTTATCCGTGGGATCCTCAACATAATTATAAAACTGAAACAGTTTAATAAATTATTTTAAATAGCAGCAGCCATATTACTAATAAATTGTTTACCAAAGCATTATCCGTATATGGATCCAGTTCTTCGTCAAGTGTTTCTTTATTTTTTATATCATCTCCTCTTCGACTTGAGGAGCTTACATCTATGGGTTCTATTTTAAGAAAATCACTTTCGCTGCAATCCTGTTTAGGCCATTGTTAGACATACATTCATAACAATTATATCACGTACAACCTACCTCGTCCGCCGTCCTGCCGTTTGACTTTTCCTCAATTTCTTTTACGAGTTTACATGCCATATTGGGATTAGCTTGTTGCCCTTTAAGAGTGGCGTCAATATTATGTTTATTTTTCAAATGCCGCAGAATATTTCCTGTTGTGCCTTGATAGTTTTGCTCATGGCGGCAGAGTCTGCAGCGCACTCGCAACCTGTCTAACTTTTCGAAATATCGCCATACAATGCTGACTTTTTTTCGCACGCCTAAACTTATATCGGTCTGTTGATCTTCATAATCGGCGCTCACCGTAGACATAATTCATAAGTTTATAATTCAGTTGTTTTATTTATAATGTAATCACGCTTTTTTCAACATCAACGAATGTGTAAACAAAAGGCCTTGCTCAGCTGTAAATAATTTAAAAAAAAAAACATGAAATGTCACTTTGGTGAAAATACTATTCACCTTTTTATTAAGAGTGTCCAACCAGGGTTGCGTTTTTATTACAAGAGATTTAATTATTTTTTCAGAACCAAATATGACAAATTACAATACACTATTTATTATACGTATCGTGCTGAGATAATCAAAACAATCAATTGTTGGAAAATAAACATACAAATCTTAAAAAAAATGGAATGTAACATTTTATAATACATAAGAATGTTTATATAAAAATTAAACACATTAATGCATCTCAATACATACACTATTTTTGGAGTCTGCGCCAAAGATAATGCATATATGTATGTCGATAATAATTGCTAAAATGTCAAAAATAAGTTTGTGTATTTTGATGAATTGCTAGCTTAATTTACAATTGTTGGGCTTATATGATTAAATTAAGGGATAAAAAACATTAATTTTCTCAAAGCAGCGTAAGCTGGGGAAATCAAACAAATGGAAATTGATTCTGCTGAAGAAACGAACTTAGAGCAGCTTACAAATATATCCATTCATGGAGAACACATTGAACCGGAGTCAACAGAAGATTATGCGAATATTGGAAATTGTAAGAAACGTAAGTCCAGCTTTGTATGGAAATACTTCCGCCATTTGGAGAATAGCAGCAACGGTTCATTAGAGTGCTTAATTTGTGGAAGCAGTGTAAGCAAACAAACCAGCAACTTGGCTCGACATTTGTTTGCTGCACACGATATTAACAGGAGCACCGATATAGGGGTAAAATTATTTAGCTATTGAAAAACATAAATGTTTCTCTTAACCGAATGTTTTCCTACAGGATACCCAGGAAAGTGCACCTGTCAGTGCAGTAGGTCGGCCAAGCAGTAGTTTTATATGGAAGTATTGTACCAAAGAAGATTATCGATACGCACGTTGTCACTTGTGTGATAAATTATTATATTTTGGCGGTGGGAATACTGCAAATATAACAAAACATTTAAGGCGTAAACACTCAGACGTAATTACCAGTAGAGAATTGTGTCGCGCAAAGACTATGGATGATGCAGAAGAATTCGTGGCAGTTATTTCATCCAATCAACTAGACTCTACAATGAACAGTTGCGATGATGAACTGATTAAAGTGAAAGACGAAAGCAATTCTGAAGGAAGGCGTATACGCAAAGAACGAAAGGGGAGCAGCTATGTATGGAATTATTGTGAGAAACTTTCAAGGCACACAATTCGATGCAAACTTTGTAAAAAGGTTATGAGTTTTCATGGTACAGCGAATGTAATAACACATTTACAACGTAGACACAATATCGTTGGACGTGTAGAGAGCGAAACAGTGAGCCCCCTTTTCTTTGTATTAATAAAATATTTTAATGAATACTTTTAAATAGGCTAGGCTAAATAATGTCGGCGATGAAGATAAGATAATAGCAGATTTGAAGAATGATCAAGAGGCAGCTGCGCAGCGGCGCAGAAGATCTACGGCGGCAACAAGCATTGTTTGGAAATATTGCACACGGCTTGGTCCAGATGTGGTGCGTTGTAGTTTTTGTAAAAAGAATCTATCCTTTCAAGGCACCAGTAATTTACAACGCCATTTACATCGCATGCACGGGGTTGTGACACAAACGCGTGTGTTCGGTGAATTATTACAAGAGGCTGCAGAAATTGATGACACTTTAATATGGGAACATTGTGAGCACACAGAAGATGGTAAAATTAAATGTACTATGTGTAAAAGTGTCTTTGATGATAAGGATTTTAAAGATATACGCACGCACCTCACAACAACGCATGCAATAGCGTCGAGTCCTCCAGTTAAACGCGACAGAAGACGAAGACGAAATTTGGGATTAGATGTAAGTTTGTTTTAGCATTAAAGCCTTTTCATTTTAATTGTAAATTACAGCCTTTCCATAATGAATATGTGTTATTTATTATTGCTAGGATGCTTGTGAAGAAACAGATGACTACGAATACGACCAAGATGAGGATAATTGGCGTAGTGAAAATGGAGAATTCACTATAGAATATAATGATGGGAATATGAAAAAGGACCACACGACGTTCGATGATATAATAGAGGAGGATCAGGCTGGTCAAATTATATGTGATGAAGATCCTTTCGACCCTAATGTACGAATTAAATATATATACTTTTTAATGTGTACTTTAAAATTAATGCATATATATATATTTTTTTTTTTTATAGATGATGCATAATTATCCTATGGCACGACCTTTATCCGCTGCTTCCAGTTTCGACGCATCACCAGACCGAACTTTTAAAATGTCAACTGGTACTAGTAGATTACGGAAATTAAATGAAGAACGTTTGCGTATGGAAACTGAATACTTTAAAGAAAAAGCAGGCTATTATCGTATGCAAAAGTATTTTACAGCATTACAGGCTAAGAAAGCTCGAATCGAGTTAGATCGTCTATTAAACATGAATTCAAACGATACCGCTTACCATGTGAATATTGATATGCCTAATGTACAGACGTCGACCTCCAACATTTAGTGAAAATAATAACATATAAAATATTAAAAAAAAAAATACATATGATCTTAGTTGAGTTTAATATTGTTAAAATTTAATAGTAATAGCAGAATGTTTATATTAAAGGGGGGAAATACATGTAAATTCCAAACATTAAATTTTATATAACACTCATGTTAAGCAATATATTATGGAATTGCTAATAACGCATTTACTATTGAAAAAGCCTAGTCAGCTGGAACGCATAGTTTCCATTTCTAACATCAGCTTCTTACTTTGCAATTCGATCATAATTCTTTTAGCACGTGCTAATTCAGCCATTTCATTAAAATATCGTGTTTCTGCTTTAAGTTTTTCTTTAAAATGTGGGTTGTCCAAAAATAGCTGCTTGCTAATTGCCTCCTCTTCATTAGCATGATGTGTATCGATAGCAAAACCACAGCTAATATCTTCATTTGAACCTGCTGTTGACGGCGTATGTTGTGATGGTGAAGACATAGACGCAGTTGGTCTTTGATATTCATGTGTCGAACGCTGTAAATGGTTAATATAAAAGATGTTAAATATTAATGGAAACATATGCCATAATTATTATACCGTGTCATCATCAACATCAGGATCTTCGTCGGATCTATCGCAACGCACAAGTTTCAAGGGTACAACTTCTTGTTTTATTTCTTCAAGTGGATCAAATGTGTCATTTGTAGTGACGACTGGTGTTAGATATGGAGGCGAAACATCGGTCGCAACACCAGATCTTTGATTTATTCTGCCACGTTTATGCTTAAGAAATCCAGTTTGTTCTGCACCATAGTAGCTCGCATCAACATGGTGTCTGTGAATTGATAAAATTGTGGGCAAATATGGCCACCAACATTGGGTGAAGTATTTGAGCAATATATTAATTGAAAACGACCTACTTGTAATACAGGTGCCGCACCAAGTTAGCTGAAGTGTGTTTGCAAGATAGATTAAGTTTACAATTCTTACAACGTGCTGCATAATCTGATATTCTATCGAAATAGAGCCAAATTTTTTTGTTCCTTATACGACCCATTGCAATGCTCATTGCAGGCGCCGCAAACTGCAGATAACGCACTGAAGCGCAGTGCTAGAACAAGAATTTCTTCACAAATTTTTTGATCTCAATTACCAATAGGATTTGAGATTTTAAGGGCCAATTTCATAACGTGTTATTAATGCGCTCAATTATTGTAATTCTGTCTTTCGGCATCTTGTTTTTAGGTAATTTTAAGATAATTTTCTCAGCTCTTGCAATTTTTGATAGACGGTATTACACACGAACTTTGAAAAATATGTACAAATAAGACAAAATAACTAGTGGAATGTCAATGAAGTACATGGGTTGCCTACATCACAAAATTAAAAATACCCAAATACCCTAAAATTTTTGGTATACCATTTATTAAATACATTTATGTCTCGTGAACATTTAAAAGATAATTTTATTATTATTTATCTTACGTGTTTTTGCGGGGCGTTCTTCTTCATTACTTTAATATGAAGTCGTTTCTGTATCAGATTGTGACAGGTGTTGAAAAACGAATACCTTACGACAATCCTAAACGCAAAAAATCATATTTGAAACCTGTCCAAACTGACCAATCAACGTAAAATTCGAATATTCATGGGGACAAGATATGCTATGTATTTGGTGGAATCAAATGGGCGTGCTGTAATATGCTATTTTAAAGTTGGGTGAAACCGTTAATGAGAAACGCTATCGGCAACAACTCTTCAAATTGAAGCGAACTATTGCTGAAAAACTCCCAGAATTTCCAACTACATATGAGGCAGTAATTTTCAGTTAAGAACTATTTGAAGGAGTGGTTGGGGAGTTTTGCCTCATCCACCCCATAGCCGTTCCTCGCTACCGTTTGTTCTGTTTGATGCAGGACGAACGCACTGGAATATGGTTTTATTTAGAACAGGGTTACAAAAATTGTCTTGATTCATTCTTGGCTTCAAGCCGGTGCAGTTATTTTGGAATATAAACTAAAAATTGCCGGAAAGCTAAAATAAAGATGTTTGCCTGATTTAGCTCCGTCTGACACCTGGCTGTTCAGCAAACTCAAACGACCGCTCCGGGGAAACCGTTTTGAGTCCAATGAAGACATTAAACGTGAATCGCTACCCCCCTTGGAGAGTGTTCCGGAAATTGACTACAATAATGGTTTGGAGGATTGGAAAAACGAAGGTTGGCACAAGTGTATTGGGGCCCAAGATTACTATGAGGGAGGCGACATAAATTTTGAAGAATTAATTAAGAATTTTAAAATTATAAACACAGTCTTACTATTATTTTCTCATAGTAGTTTATTTATGAATGTTTGTATTTACAGTGGTCGATAATCAAGTCATCTTTCACACATAATATCTTGTAGTCGTTTATAACTAATGGCATTTTCTTAAAGAATTTTTAAAAGAATCAATATCACAAATGAACTGAATATCGATCTTCTTGCATTACAGTTATATTTAATTCAACTATTTCTTACTATAGCTACTTAATAAATTTTGAAACAGTAAATTAATTTTATATTAAATTCAGGAAAGATAAAACAGTTTTACACAAATAAATGTTGTAGGCAATCCATATGGCCGACCTTGATCGCCAAAATAGTTTTTGTAAAATGAGAGATACAATAATGTAAGTAAAATCATGAATTTGGCGAAATAAAAAAAAATATATTAACAGTTTTTGTATAACTTTTAATACCATTTCGGTACATAGTGATTTTGCTTGTGTGTCCTTGCAATAATTCAAATCAGATTCCAACTATGTAAATTTAAAATTATGCACTTGGTTGTGTATTTGTTCCCTACTATTTTTAACAATTATTTCACATAATGCCAAATAAAATGTGTTTTATATTGTACTCCTTGCTTGGTATTAGTATTACGGGATTGTACAGCTACATCATATTTGGCTTATTTATTTTATACACACACAAGTGCTACAACAAATTTTGCAAATGTTTTTGGTTTTTGAACATTTACAGCCCTCACGCCTCAAAAAATGCGGTCATAAAAGCCATAATTAGAATACCAAATATCAACGCAAACAACTGCTTCAAGGACTCAGCTTTCTCTTCTTCTTTTAAGAGATCTGGTAATACTGTCACCAATGCTATATGTAAGAATCCCCCAGCCGTAAACGGCATAATCCAGGAGGTTCGTGCCTCTGAAAATTCACATTATCAATATAAAATGAAAATCTAAAGGCAAATGTAAATTTACCCATTGCCGATGTGACGCCCGAACCACCAATCGCAACCAACGCACCCATCAGACCGGCACCGGCGGTTAAAAGCTGGGCACGTGCAGCATCCCATCGACTAAAACCAGATCGCAAAAGTATGGCAAAGTCTCCAACTTCGTGGGGTATCTCATGCACTGCACGAAACATAAACATTATACATAAGAGAAATACAATTAAATTAGTAATTTAGACTTACACAAAATTGCAAATGTTGCCAATACACCGTGTCGGAAGGAAACCAAAAATGAGCCCGCAACCGCCAAGCCGTGTGTGAAATTGTCAATGGAATTGGCCATTAAATTTAAATAGCCCGCTACTTTCTTGGGCTGTTCTTTTTGTTTTTGTTCTCGTTCACGTAAGAAGCAGCCATTGGGTACATCTTCAATGTCACATGATCCCGCACAGCCTTCCGAATTGTTATGACCGTCGGGAATTTTTCCACCCGTTTTGCGCAATAAACAATTAGCGATTTCCACACATTTTGGTTGAGGATTCTCTTCATCGGCATTGGTGTAACCAGAGAATATCTTCTCAACTATGGTGAAAATGAGTATGCCCGATAGCACCCAAAGGCCAGAGCGTAAGGAAGGATGCTCAGAGGGAGCTGGAATTTAAATAAAATCATTAAAATACGATAATTGAGAAAATTCGTTTTATAATTGAAAACTTACTATTTTTTTCACCTTCCCAAGCTTCGGGTAAGAGATGCAAAAAAACGTCACCCAATAAGCCGCCGACCGCAAAGCTTAACAGTACTTTAAGAAATTTGGATTCACCAGCTACGAACAAAAATCGTTGGTATTAGAAAAATATTTAGCAAAATTTTTTTAGAATAAATGTTAAATATTATTATTGTTAACTTACGATCTTTGAAACCGCCCTCCTTAAGCTTTTCATCAGTGGGTATTATGATCAACGGTAGTATACCGGCTAGACCGATGACCACCGACCCCAGCAAGGAGAACACCCACGGCGTATATACAAAATGGTTGCTCATTGTGAGTAGGAAATCTGGCACATAATTATGCATCAAATGTGTGTAAATATGGACGAGCTGCTCGTCGAAAAAATTGCCAGTGCTATTCATTTTGACTGGATTAGACGATTTCTTATATTTATATGAGAATATATGTATGTAGTAGTATTTAGCTTGGTTTCTATATTTCTAAGATATAGTTATCACAATCAATATTTACTAAACAGCTAATGTTTTAACTTGTCAGTCGAACGTATTTGAGAGCCGTATATAATTTATATTTTTATCATGCCGTTTTTTTTATAGTTGGGCTATTGGTTTGGAATTTCGTTGGAGTTAATACGAAATTTTGCCTATTTGCACACTGGAACGAATTTCAAGCACACTTTCAAAATCTGCAATTAGAAAAGTTTAATTAATTATTAATATTTATAAATATAAATTAAAAATAAAAAAATTTCGAGTTGTCATGTTTGTCGTCAACATGAAAAACGTCAATATTTTTATTTATTTATACTTTATATTTCAATATTAAGTATTTAATAAGATTGAAAATCAATAAGTAATAATTTTTTATACACACAAGGGGATAATTTAAGTTTACCACGGAATTTATAACACCTTTAGGGAGACATCAGAGGCCACATAAAATATATACAATATATATAAATAAATCGATTTAGTCCATGTCTATCTGACTGTCTGGCTGTGTATACGGGAACCAGTTTTAGAAATATCGATCTGACATTTTGCACATGTTCTTTTCTTGCCAAAATGCTGCTCGTTTGTCGGAACCCTTGAAATCGAGAAAATTATAAATTCTAAGCAAACTGATTGATCAAAATTAAGATCCTGTAAGGAAAACTTTTTCATTTGACAATACATATATGTACATATCTTCACGGCATTGAAGGCAACAATCTCCAAACAAATTGTTCAGATTGGACCACTATAGCAACAACTACATATGTAATTTTTGATACATATGTATGTCAAACTCAAATTCTTCTTTCGAAGGGTATTTTAGCCTCGGTGGAGCTGAAGTTAACGTTTTTTTGATTATTTAAATGATTACATACATACATACACATTTGGAAGAAGCTGTCGCTTTACTACAAGAAATTTTTAATTTCATCAAAGATGGAAGAAAAGCAGCATAGCAACATACATATTACATTTCTTCGAGAAAATACATACATATGTACATGTTATTTGATTGAAGGGTATTACCGAAATGACAAGTAAATCCCTTTAGTTGAATCCCAGTTCCAGTTGTTGACTATTTCAAGATAAGATAGTCATTGACAATGAATTTAGCTAATATAATGCGAATTGTGCCGAACGCTTTAAATTTCAAACAAGTTGACAACTTGTGAACTTGTAGGCTAGTAGAATTATTTAAAACAATAATATAGAGGAACAAAACAAGTTTTATATGTAAAATATTTTTAACAGCTAACGGAAATAAAGACAAGAATATCACATTAGTTTAATTTATTTCTCATCTAACTTGAATTCGATGCATGCATACATACATATGTAAGTATATGTATGATTATTGAAGCTAGTCGCGGGATCTGCGGGACCCGCTAATTTCGAAGTGACCGGGTTGGGCAGATTGGGAATGTGTTCAAGCATTAATGTTAGCCATTTCAAACTAAATATCGCGTTGGGCGAGATCGCATGCAGAAAATTTAGTAAAAGTAGCTTACCATTCGAACTATTGCGCAGGTCATATAAGTATTTTCACAACATACATACATAGATTACTACGTGTATATGGTACGTAAACAACCCAGCTTCTTTCACGTGGGCACTAGAGATTTTATATACATATGTACGTAAGTATGTATGTAATGTACATTTGTAAAAACTTCATAATATTAAGGGGGTATTCTACTCTAAAAATCAAATTTTGGGCAGTTTTTTGAATTTTAGTAAAAAAAAAACCAAAAATATTTTTACTATACATTTTTTATGGTGTTTTTATTGATATCTTAATACAGAAAAAAAATTTTACAAAAAAAAATATTAAAAATTAAAATAATTAGACGGGGGGAGAGACAGGCGTAAAAAAAAATGGCGCATCCTGGTGACATTGATCCTGACTCTCCTGGTGGTCCGAAAAAAAAAATCAAAAGAAATTCTTAATTAGTAAGGATGCTGTTATAGTCCCTACCTCAGGGAACACGAAATTTTTTTTTTTTGAAAAATGGCCACTGCCTGAAAATAAAAATCATTTTTTACGCTTTTTTTGAAATTCCTGAATTTTTTTAAAATATTAAAAACAAAAATTTTGACACGATGCTGGTAGGAACGATAAAGGATTATATAAAAAGGTTCACACAAAATTTCAAGTAAATCGGTTGTATACAACTTGAGATAATGCCGGCACCGTGTGGAAAAAAGTAGTTTCGAGAAAAACGCGTTGATAGCTTAAGAGACAATTCTAGTGAACACGTACGCCACCTCACAAAATCGGCTGTATCTCCGAAAATAAGTGGAATTTTGAAAAATCCTTCCAAGGTCATATTTTTGAAAGTCTAAACTTTAAATATATGAAAAAAAATCGAATTTTTCAAAATCTAGAGCAGAATACCCCCTTAAGTTAAACGGTGATAATTTATATACATATTAAACATATTGGTGAAGATAAGTTCACTGCTATCAATATTAATTATTTTAAATAGAAGTGATTCAATACAATATACATACATATATGTATGTGCTTGTGTATAAATAAATGCATACGCATGCTGCATTATCACTTCCATAAGAATGTGCGTTTTTAAATGAAGTTCTCCTTCAGACTCATTACTCATAGTTCCATTGCGTCAATCAAGGAGAACCAGAGTGTACGGAGTTTTGTATAGGCGTAAGTGTATATCCATATCTTACTGTTGTACAGTCGTACATATGTATGTATATACATCTAAGTATGATTGTGATAATGTATATACATATGTATGTATATATGTAAGTATGTACATATATACTATTGGCTGAACATGACTTTTGTTGTTATTTGTCAAGAAAATTGTGTTTGATGACTTCAGGTTGTTGCACCGTCTTTATGTAAATACAGAAATCTGTAGCATTTATGTACTTCTGGATATTACGAATCGAAAGTAGACGTACCTAATCTGTTAAGAAAGGTTAATTTCTTAAATATAAATATTTCTTTGAAGGAAATATCAATATTTATAAACAAAAACCAAATCAAAAAAAAATAGTTTAAAATTGTGTTCGTAAATTTTACAATAAAAATGTAATTTTTAGAAATTTATTTTGCAGGTCATATAAAAAAATATTTTTGATTTTATGCTGGTAATTTTTTTTACTAAAATATAAAGGAAATAACTGGTATCAGTACTTCTACACTATCCCATTGTAATAACGGTTATACCCCGAAGGAAACGGCGGAGATCCTATAAAATTACCAACATGAAAAGCTGAGTCGATTTAGCCATATCCTTTTATCCCCAAGAAGCAGCTCATTTTGTTAGTTTTTTTCGTCGGGTTATCGGAAACCGGGAATTTTTATTTGACAAAACATCTTCAAGAAATTTGACATGGCTTGTTTTTCAAGAAATTTTTTAGATCGGTTCAATATAGCATATAGCTGTCATACAAAATTACCAATCAAAGTCAATTTCTTGTAAGAAATATATTGTATTTGTAAAAAGTATTAAATCTAGTTTACTTTTTGCTAAAAATTTAATGAAAGAAGTGTTTTTTCCAATTTGGATTTGGCTTCGTTTTTCATTAATCTTCCTTTAACTGCTCCAACTGGTGTAAACTAGGTGCTTTTAAATAGATCACTGCTATCACTACTTCTAAACTATCTAGTTGCAATAACGGTTATTTTTTATAACTCAAAAGAATTCACAGCAATTTAATTTTAATCTTGATGAATTCTGCACTCACCACCAAAATCACTGCTCTTTTGGAAAATAAACTTATATTGTGGACACTTGAAAGTGTTAAATTTGACTAAATAAAATTTTGATATGAAAGAAGAATGAAACATAATTTCGGTAAGAGACCAAATCAATGAAATGAGTGACAGTTTTCTGTCGCTACAACAAACTGACATCTGAGTGAAATGCATAAGCTTTGCTCAGTTATGGAAGTTAACAATTTAAACCAAAAAAGTGGAATATAGAAGGCTGAGTATGTGTATGTCAGTGTTGCCACTTGAGAAAATTTTTGTGTACCGATCTTTCTCTTTTTCTCTGCAATGCGTCTGAAACTCTACCCAACTAAACGATCATATTAACGACATGGACGAAGGAGTACAGACTGGTTCTTATTATCACAGTCGATGGCGTTAGAATTCCGACTGTCAACACTCCTTCAGATTTTAGGCGTTACATTTGACAGTCTGTGTGCTTCTCCTCTTCATATACGACCGAGCTTAATGCCAAAGTACAGAGCTGCAACAAAATCCTCAAGTCGCGAGCCAGCAGCTCTTGGGTAACGGACAAACAAACGTTGCTGGCAACATTCAAGGCAATCAGGCAGGTGGTCATCAAGTATGCTGCATTGAAATTGTCACCTGGATGTAGTGAAACGCAGAAGAAGAAGCTTCAAAAGTATCAGAATACTGCACTCGGTACTATTAAAGGATGCCTCTTGATGTCTCCTGTCGAACACCTACATGGTAAGGCCTGCATGTTTCCGCTCAAGGCATACAATACGAGTACACTCTCTTCAAGCAGTTTCTGCTGATTTCCCGGAAACCCTTAGTTGAAGTCAAACCACCACTTATAGTGGACGAGTTGCTCGAGAAGGCTCGTTAAGCTAGTGTGATCCTTGTGCCAAGCAAACTACCAAAAGCAAATGAAACTATCACTTTAGGTCTGATCGGACCAAAATGGCAACGCTGATATATGCCATATACGTATGTAAATATATCTAGTTTAAGTATGTTGAAGTATTTGTTTTATCGAAAAGTTTGTAAATTGAAGAAGTCATCAAAGTGTAATTATAAATTGTGTGCTACCAAATGCTTTGATTAGATAAAGGCTTGTCTAGCAATACAAAATTAGTGAATATATACACATTAGGGTGATTCAAATTTTTTTTTTCGATTGGTACTCGGAAAAATAGGTTCTTAAACACCTCTAAGAAAGCCTCTCGAAATATGAGTTTTTGATTGTAACGGGAAGGTCCTCCTACATACAGTTTTCTATTTTTTCTTATTATCAGATAGAAAAATTTATATCTCGCTTCCAACTACTTGAAAAAATATCTTGTTCCTTAGATTTTGTAGGAAATTGAATGCTCTACAAAAAGGTCTCCTATGATTTTTTCGTAAACCCAACCGTTTAAAAGATATATTGTTAAAGTTTGATTATTTTTGGAATTTTTTTATTTCTTATGGATTTTATTACTCAATAAAAAAAAAATCATTGAATATGAAACCAATTTTGAGAGGCTTTCTTAGAGGTGTCTAGAAATCTATTTTTCCGGTACCAATCGAAAAACAAAAAATTTATTTTTTTGAATCACCCTAATACAATACATACATACATAAAGTGTTGACAGACAGCAGTAAGATATTAATACTGGAAAAACATTGGTTGATTCTGAAATTTTTAAGAGTTCATTAAAAATTTCATATCACTGAGGATTAAAAATAAATGTTACTAAGTATGCAGCATGAATGTCTGAAGCCATACGATTATAAAAAATGCCATATTGAGTCGTATTGCAAATAAGTTTTAGTAAAAGGATTTTCTACGAAATTGTATGCAAAAATGTGCAAATTATTAATGAATGTACCTTGGCACTAATAGCAACAATATAATTAATAATTAATATATTTATTCAATAGCTTATGTGTATGTGCAAGCCGTCGAAGATTAATTTAATATTGTTAAAAGATATAAACTCTTAAGATATCAGTCGCCTTTGACGGAAAACAACAAATCAGTCAAGGTATTTATGAAATTCGACAAATTTATAACGTCGCATTATTTTGGTCTAAACAAAGGAGTTGGTTGCTCACCAGCGTTGACGTGTCACGCTTATCAGCGAGACCCAAGATGCTACCACGATAATATTACATATAACTCTCTTTGATTATAGCACCATGACTACAAGCGTAGATATACAGACATATGTTATGCTGAATGTAGGAAAAAACAGCTTTAGATAATTTTATGTTTGATTTATGTAGATTCCCTCAGCTGCCCAGCAAACAGGTGCGCAAAGAAGCCTATAGGGTTCAATAACCGTGGTTTGAGAAGTATGGTATATAAAGAATTGTAAATTAATATCCACAGTAAGAAATTTGAATAACAGCGCATGTAGCTGCCCAACATACTCTGAACGATTAAAATCTAGATAAAGATCTTTTTACACCCTTTATAGAAAAATGCAACTGTGAGGGTATTAAAGCTTCGGTGCAGACGAAGTTATACACTTAGAGTGAAAATTTTTTTTTTTTTTAATTTTTGAATATTTTGGAAGTCTATATCTTTCAAATTCCACACTTAAATTTTATATATTTCAAATAATTTTTGAGTTACACCCTGCCAAAGTCATCAACCAGCTCTATCAGTTCTATCAGTACCAAAAATTTGGGGTAAAATACAATTTTTTTTAAAGGCCGCTATTTTGACAATTTTTGATATTTTGTTGTATGGTGAATATCTTCTAGTTTATCGAGAATTTTTTATTTTTAAGTTTCATACACGAAGAAGGCTGAATTCACTGCAGCGCCGTCGGAGATCTCGTACAATTTTAAAAACATTTAATTAAAACAAAAAGTGGTTTTGTATACTTGAAACATGTATAAATGTATATTGAAAATTTCAAAACAATCGATACAGTGTTATATTTTTATATTTCCGAAAATCGATGTTTTTTATGCTGTCACACTAGGTGTTAACGTCTTTTCTTTCTTGTATAGTAGAATGTAGAAATGTCGAGTTATTTTTGAACTTTTAATTCCAGAGTAAATAAGCACCTACACTATCGGAGAATGCTTCCGCAAGTAATACTTATACTTAATTTCAACAGCAAATATGCGAATTCACACGTTTTTGTTTATACATTTACACAAGCATATATTCGAATTACATCTCACTCTTTAGCCCTTTACAATTTTGTATCTACATACATATATGTATGTAATAAAATTCGCACAGTGTATTTTTTTTGTTTTTTTGGAAGTGTCAAGTCGTTTGTTATTAATTATTTTCAAAGCACTAAGCATAATTTGAGACGAAAGTTTTTATTATAACATTATTAGTATGTGCTAATTACTTTAAAACACAACTGAACTAAACTAGCACAAGATATTTTATTATTATAATTATTAAAAAAAAATTAGTAAAATTTCAACTCCACGAATTCTTGTTTCATTTGATAATAAATGGGTATTTTGTGTACAGATCTACTTTCAAGCACTGAACTCAATACAAAACAGTTGAGTAAATAAAAAGAAATAGCACAAGCACCATTTCATTTTGTACAATTTGTTGTTATTAAATAGCAAACAAGGAAACGATATTGTAGCGGTTGCGTAGACTAAATATATGTATGTATGTACCTAAGTACATCTGAACGCGTGTGTTGTTGCCGTTATTGCACTTTTATTTTATATATATGTATATGTACATGTTATATATTTACGACACAATATACGTTTTACTAACCATCTCACTTGCTAAAGATTATTATTATGGGCGAAAATATTTTTTATTCATTTATATGGAACTGGAGATTAGCTCTAATATATATTAGCTTCCGCGCAAGTACCACCGACGACTGACTGTTGACATTTCACATTTAGTGGCGCATACGGGAAGATTTCGCAAGCTATCTCACGTACGCTTAATCAAAATAAAAATTAAAAATAGTCAATATGCTTACGGCAACAATTCAAAACTCTCTTGAAAATATTCTCATACTTCTATATTTTAGTAAGCAAGTTTTATTGTTGTAGTTTACTGCTTGGTTGATTGATCTTTTTTTTCGTTTCACCTTTTTTTTTATAATTGCAATATCAATCAAATGACGCTTATATTCTCGTTGAAATAAATTATTGTATTGTAAGCGAATTAGTTTGGCAAATTATAGCCTCTTATATGTGTGAATATACTTATATACTATATGTACATATATATTAATGATGTGTGTACAAACTATGAGAAGCATCGACGTACTAATTCCTTTTTAGACTCTCGCTCTTAGTAGCACCATCAGCCGATTGTATTATCAAGTGAGAAAAAGAAAAACAAAAATAAAACAAATTCGGCTGTGATCATTTAGACATGATCATAACGCTCTAAGCACGTTTTTTGACGAACACTGAGAAAAATAAAGCGCGGTTTAGGGATCCGGCGACGCGTTGCTGGGGTATATATTTTATACTATTATTCATACAATAAAAAGTTCAATAAAATGAAAATTTTATTTACGCATAAAGACGAAACGTTATTGTCGGTATAAGAATCCAAGGGATTGTACTTGAGGTTTAATTTTAAATATGTCTGGTTACCAGCGTTTCTGCCCAGTTAATAGAGTTGTCCGCTTAATAGATTGTATTTAATAAACATCAACAATGTGCATGGTTAATGGAGATGTCCGCTTAATAGGGCGTCGATTTAAGAGAGCTTTCACTGAATTCTTTATTTATGAATTGTTTTTAACTATCCGATCTACTAAGTTGGTTCGAACTGGACACAATGTGCTAAATTTTAATAAAATCCGTTCAGTAATTGAGAAGTCCATCGCGGACAAATAATGTAACACGTGCTTTTTATATATAAAGATTAAAAGAGCGAGGGTACGCATCTTCCAGTAATAAACATTAAAGTATAACACTTCGTCCTGATCACAATAAGCACTTTATATCATCATCCAGGACAAGAAACTTGAACGTTGGTACCCAAATAGGGTTTAAATAACTGCTATGATTAACAATAATTATAGGTACCTTTTAGAATTAAAGCTATACATTATTTACCAAAAATTAGGATAATTTTTATATTAAATATACCACAATTTCACAATTCAACTTTACTCGTCAGTTACCTATTACAATTATAATAGCAACGCCAATGTGGTGTTTCATTTGTTCACAAAATACATCTAATGTGTTATGGATATATACAGGGTAGGCCATTTAAAGTTGACCCATTTGTTTGTTTGCCAAAATTAAGGCGTCGCGGATAATCAGCTGGGTTTAGTTTTTGTGCCATTTGAATTTTATATGGAAACATCTTCAAATCTTTATGAATTATGCGTCGGAGAGTGGTGCGAGAGATGTCTAATTCCTGAGAGCGGCGATAACTCGATGTCGATGGAGTCTCCTCAATACTGGCTCGTACAGCTTCGATATTTTCATCAGAACGTCTTGTGCGTTGTCTGGATGCATGACTGGCATTACTGAGATTACCGGTGTTCACAAATTTTGCGTATAAAGACTTAATTGTGTTCTTAACTGGAGCACTTTTCACTTTATTTTTTTTGCGAAACGCACGTTGAGTTAACACAATTGAAAAGTTATTTTGAATATAAAGCTGAACAATTTCAGCGCGTTCTTTTGGAGTGTACTGTTCCATGGTATAAATTGTCTTCAAATGACGCTTCTAACGCGGTATGACATTAGCCGATTTGTCAGCGCTGTTAAAAGTTACAGCGTTGCCAGATGGGTCAACTTTAAATGGCCTACCCTGTATTTTTAATACATAATAATCGTATAATACACGTAGGTCAAACGTATATAGGTGAAGTCATATCGTCATTACCATGATGAAATCATAAACTAAATGTGGAGCTAAGTATGTCGTATATCAACATATGTACAACGCAGTGTCTAGACCCCATTTGGGGGGGAGAATACAAATTAATGGGAATCGAAGTCAAAAGCTGTTGGACAATCCTAAGAGGAATGATGGGGGAAATCTACTTAGTAGAGTGCAATTTCATAGTCGATTACTGTAAAAACTTCAATGTATTATAACTCGTAATTGTGATTTGATCACGTTTGAAAGAGGAAGTGCCTGCGGATTTTAGAAAAACGTAAATGAATCGATTGAAGAGTGAGATAGGTGAGACAGCAGGAATATCAAAAGATATATTTGTTACTAATACGGCGGAGTTTCTGTGTTGTGTCGTTACCACATACAAAGCGTGGATCGTGGCATGATTTGACCCCGTGTGTTCTCTTTGTTTAAAATTCTTTGAGAAATTCATTCGAGTGAAACGTTAAAGAATTTGGTGCATCGCTTGGTCAATAATTTGGAGGTAACATCAGAGTAGGATAAGTACTTGTCGGACTGCCCTCGTACTAAAGTACATTCGTTCATTAGTTCAAAAGCCTTATCAATGACGTTTTCGAACCAAGAAGCTATTGAAAACAATATAAATTTGTAGACAAAGAAATTAGGGTCTTAACAAACCAATGTACATACTTATGTACACAGATATAACGGTGCTATTAGTCTGTCAGTTAGCTGAAAATTGCCAATATTAAAAATAAACAAAAATTCTAAGGCGTATATTTTCGGTGTTCATACCCTCAACAGGGTACATTAAGTTAGCCAAAGTTTATAACATCTAGAAGGAAACGTAGGAGACAGTATAAAGCACATACATATGTATATATGTATACATATGTAAATATATAAATTTATAAATGATCAGCATGAATCAGCTAAATCAATTTAGGGTGCCTACAGAGTGCACGCTTAAAGCCGAACAGGGGGCATTTATCCATTTACCCAATAATCACATTGACGCTCTTTACATAAACGAACCTACGTTTTTTATATATCGAACTGAAATTTGACATACCTTCTTTCTTCTAAAGAAATTTGCACATCAGTCGGAGCCGCCAATATCGGGCCACTGTAGTTACCATACAAACTGAACGATCAAAATTCTTATATTATTATTTGACAAGATATCTTCACCAAAAATGCTTACGCAAAGTTACAATATTGAAGAATTTTTTCACATCGGACATCTACAAACATCATATAACTGCCAACAACCTGGCCGATCAAAATCAAGATACGAGATCTTTTTATACCCTTGTAAAATATAACAAATGCACTGGAAAGCTTTTCTTGTTTCGGTACAGCCGATGTCAACGTTTTTTGTAGCTTTTTTTTTTAATTTTTTAAGAATTATTGGATCAGTCACATTTGAACTAGCGGTGCAAGTGCAAAGGGTAACCAATTGTTCATCCATATGTACATAAGTAATTTCAAACACAATGTATAAATAATTGTATGAAGTACATAGTCAATGTTTTTATATGGTATACCTATTACGTATTTATGCATATATGCTATGGAATTGAGCTTCAAATAGGTACGTACCTGGTTTGCAGTTGACAGTATTTTGCGTATTTCGATAAATAGTCGTATTTGTAAACAAAATTTTGCCAATTCATGTGGCGTTGTTTGTAAGTTTATACGAGTATGTATGCACCCGAAGCGTATACAAAAGAAAGAAGTATAAATGAGTATATAGCCACGATCCACTAGCCTCCACTGAAACTGAGTGGCTCCACAGCTTGAACACTACGCAGGCACCACAACAAAACCGACTTCACAGCTAATTGGTGAAATGTAATTATGATCAAACCCAGGTTACTTAGCAATAAATGTATGGCGCAATCAAATCAATTACTTTTCAATTTCCAATAACAGCTTCAATAATCCTTGAATTGTTGTTGCTCCGTTTTCAAATTTGTTCACTTTCTTTGAATTTGATACTCCATCTACAATTTAATGCGAATAAAACAGTGCGAATGCACAAATGTAGCCGTTCGTATCACAAGCTGATTTGATCAAATTCGTCTTTATTTTCGTCTTTTGTTGACGTTTTTCTCTATTCACAGCTGCTGTACGAATACAAGTTGTCTTTGTTGTTTTGCTATAGGAATTCTACTTGTGCCGTGCGAATAAACAACACACAATATGGCTACTTTTACTTGATAACATGTGGTCAGGCGCATAAACATGGAGAATTGTGAAAATCAGCTGATTTATAAAGAGCGGTGTGCAGAAATGTTGCCACCCTATCTGGTTTCCAATTATTTAGCACGCAATTGAGGAATTGTAGAGCAGAGTAAATGAGAAATTCAGTTTTATAGCAATTAGGTAACTCAAATTTAGACGTTTTTGTTAAATAATTTATTTGATGGGAAATGAAATATATAAATAAGAAAAAACGTTAACCAAAGCTAGAATATCTTTCACAGGTGCATTTTTATTGTAAAAAATTGTATTAAAAGTTAATTCTCTTATTTTCTTATCGTTCAGTTTATATGGCAGCTGTATAGCATAGTTCTCCGACCTGAACAATTTATTTACATATTTGGCGATTGTAGCGCTGTTTGTGTAAAAATTCATGCCAAATTTCATGGAGATATCAAATAAAAAAACGTGTCGACAAATAAGCAGCTTCTTGGAGAGAAAAGTACGATTGAAACTTTTCAGATACTCTACCGACATACATACTTATATATTCATACATATGTATGTAGTCTCAACATGACCTTGGTATATTTATTCGGGCTTGTGGTGATAATGACGAGCTTTTTTTTATTATTATTTTAGAGTTACTTCACCGCTTGAAATTCAATTTTACAAGGGATGAAGATTTACTTGGCCAGCTTTAGAGCTATAACGCCATCGCCAAATGACGAGCTTTATAGTAACAAATACTAAAGGAAGAAAGAAAAATCAACACTCTATGTAAACACTTCCATTTATACATACATACATATGTATATGTTGCCATGAATTTGGGGATAACTATACAAACGTACACTCTTATACACTAGCCTCTAGTTCAGTATATACCGTATTATATAACTGTAAATATTATATATGTAGTCGTATGTATGAATATCCGCTAATTTTTTTCACTCCACATGTGGCAGCCACAAAATCACCACACACATTTAGCGCTTAATGCAATTCCTGTGTCCACAATTATGCAACACAAATCATTCAGCTGAATCATGCCATGCGCACGAGGAAAATTGAGCTGCCCGAGGTGCTCGATTACCGTTAACGGCTAGTTACATTTGAGAGCATTCGCTAAATTGCAGCTATTAGAAAACCATTTTCGAACATTTTGACAAGAGTAGATGCCATTAAGTCAATATACATATATGCATTAATATATAGCTCCTTTGACAGGATATTGGATTCTTCTTTGCGATAGTTTGTTATAATCGGGTATAAAATGCCGCGTAGCACGTGCAACAAACCTTTATTCGCTCAAAACTCAACGTGAGTGGTGGAAAAATAAGTGGAGATTAACGGTGGAGTATACAATTAAAGGAGTGAATATGTTACGCAAGTTCAGGCATGGCAACCATTCTTTGTCAAGGACCAAAGCTGCGTCTAAGTCACCGGTTTGCTGCCTTACTTCTTTTATATTGCATTTATTTCATTTTCTTAAGAATGAGCGCTGCTCAAGCTGAGGAAGGCGTTATAACGGGTGATAACGGTAAGTTAAAAATGTCCAGTTATAACTTTGGTAGTACTCTTCTTTTGGTTGTTACAGACATCTCCCACATTGGCGACGACTGCCAAGTGACCCCGGTCATACATGTTCTTCAATATCCTGGTTGTGTGCCCAAGCCGATACCTTCGTTCGCCTGTGTTGGACGCTGTGCCAGCTATATACAAGTGAGTGCGTTGCATAATATTGTTAATTATAAATTATAATCTACCAAGTTAGTGGTAGTCGACCTAAAAGAGTTAAGAGAAACCCTTTCCTTACTGAACGTATATTCGGAAAGAAAGCTTTCATTTCTTCTCTGAAAAAAAAAAAAAACTTTTATTAGGTGAGCGTATATGGTACACTTGTGGTTGTTGTTCATTATATCGGATGTACATACTATAGTTCCTTCCTTGCGTTATCTCCTGATAATCAGTAAATATTATGTATATAAGAATGTTGATGGTTATATCAATTTGACCGTGATATATTTTAGACAAAGAGAGCCATATGACCGTTCTGCCCTTTATCAAGTAGTCGATGTAGATCACATCTTGGGAATTCAGAAAAGAGTGACCGTCCTTTTTCAGGCTGAAAGGACAAACCTTGCCTTCTTCGGAGCGAGTTCGCCGGTCTTCACTTTTTCGTCAGTAGACTTAAGATCAAGTCTTTACCAGTCGATTCTTGTTTGATCTACAGTTTCGAAACGACATAAAAACTCCTTCGGTTTGCACTTAAACAGCAGGAAATACTTGAGGAAATTGGTCTACGGGTAAGCTTGTTGTCGGGGTAAACAAATGTGGCTTCAATTGCGCCGATTGTTTCCTTAATCCAATAATTCAATCAGGATGTGGGCTACGTAGTAAGAAACCTGCTATCTCAGTAATTTCACACATATTAAATCGTAGATCGGGCGAAATTTATCACGTTATCTTCAGCTGTTTTCTGGGCATCTGAGCTTGGCTCATGCAGAACCCACACGCTACCAGGTTGAAACTATTTAAGGAAATGGAAGAAGAAAAAGAGCCATCCTATATTGCACCTAAGTGCTCTTTGTGATCTCCTTTCAAAAAATAAGAATCTTTCTACAATCGCGGATTCGCACGTTAGACTAAGTTTTCTTATGAGAACTCAAAATTCTCACCTTATTTTAAGATGACCTAATCTACTTTAATAAATTGTGCAGAACATTTCTCTGCAATTTACTTTGTAAAACATTAATTTTAATTCTGTTTCTGTTTAGGTCTCCGGTAGTAAAATTTGGCAAATGGAACGTTCATGCATGTGTTGTCAGGAGTCCGGCGAACGTGAAGCTGCTGTCTCGCTCTTTTGTCCCAAAGCCAAACACGGTGAACGGAAGTTTAAGAAAGTACTGACAAAAGCACCATTGGAATGCATGTGTCGCCCATGCACATCCATTGAGGAGTCCGGCATTGTTCCACAGGAAATAGCAGGATATTCTGACGAGGGTCCATTAAATAATCACTTCCGTCGTATTGCCTTACAGTAGGTGAAATATTTAATTTACCTTTTTCCTACTTAATGCATATTTTCTGTTTAGCCAAAATTGGGAAGAATAATTAATGTACTGCATAAAAAAAAGAAAGCAAAATATATTTATATAGCGGAAAGAAATCGCCGCATATATGCTTATATACTATATGAGTACTGATTTTTATATTTCCTTATGGTGGCTGGAGAAGATGTAGAATCATTAATAGGTCTGTTAAAATTCACAACGTTTGAGGACACTAAAGACGACTTTTTAAAAAAAACACAAATTTAAAGAAAAAAATTGGAAAAATTGGGGGGGAAGCAATTATTATCCATTGTTATCAAAGTTCTTAAGCTCAAGAGGGTCAAATATAACTCATCTTACTTTCTAAACAAGTTTTCAACTACTAATTTAAAATAAAAGAATCAGTTTGACGCTACCAACAGAGCTACGTTCGGAAAATGAGATAAGATCTCAAGTAATTGAACACGCGGACATTAAAGGGTTTCGTTGAGAAAATAACGAAACATTTTCCATAATCGTTTTCATATAATAAATGGAATATTTTATTCAAACTTCTTATTATTCCAATGCCACATATTTTATAAAGATTTGTTTGAAATTTTAAAGGGAAAATATTCAAAACTCGGCCAACCGCGTTGATGGTAGAACTCTTTAAACGATCATCAAATCTAATAGAACCAATTTTCTCTTTATTGCGTAGAACCGCTTTCGTTCTTCTTTTCACCACCTGGTCTTTCCAACAAAGTCCTCTTCCTCTGCTTTCCACGGCGGGTACTGCGTTGAATACTCTCAGAGCTAGAGTCTTTTCATCTCTACAGACGACATGGCCTAGCCAGCGTAATTCCCTGAACTATGTCAATGTCGTCGTATAGCTTGGATAGCTCATCGTTCCACCGACTGTAGTATTCGCCGACGTCAATGCGTTCAACAGAACCTTTCCTTTGAAAACTCGTAACGCCGACTCATCAGATGTTGCCATCGTCCATGCCCCTGCTACCAGGCTCAGTCCGAAGTAGCCCCTGCTGGCAAGAGTTATTCTGCGTTGGATTTCGAGAATATCTTCGATTTCGAAGTTACGACTGCCAACAGTGACGTGAGAGCCAAGTCGTGAGTCCGATGACTGTTTGTTTGGTGAGAGTAGATATTTCGTCTTGCCCTCGTTCACTACCAGACCCATTTGCTTCGCCCTTATCCCTTTGGAGAAAGCAGAACTAACGGCGTGGTTGTTAAGGTCAATAACGTAGATTGAAGAAGTCGCTCCATAGAGAAGTCGCCTTTTCTGAAACCTCGTTTGGTATCGAACGGCCTCGGAGTGGTCTTTACTCATCCTGCGGAGTTTTTGTATTGGTCGTTCGTCAGTTTACACTGCTGTGTTAGTTTTGCGGGGATACAAAATTCGGACATGAGGCATAAAGGAAGCTCCTTTTCGTGCTGTGAAAAACAGCTTTAAGAGGTGGTATGTGTAGATAATCTTTTCACGAGTTTTTTTCAAGATTTGGCGCAAGGTGAATATCTGGTCAGTTGTTAAGTCAGTTAGTTTTCAGGCCTAAAGCCACACTGATAAGGTTTAGTCAGTTTGCCGACGATAGGCTTTAACGTCCGCTCCATCTCCTGGTGTAAATTAAGACTTATGGTCTAGGTATTAGATGAAGGACAAACAAAAAATGAAAATTGTATTTTTGGCAGACGCTTTTATAAAAAGTTTGGTCAAAATTTTTCGACGATTTTGTTTATCAAAAAAAAAAATAAAATAAAATAAATAAACATAAAATACTTCGTTCAAGGCTTTGTAAATAATATCTCGAAGACCTGTGTAAAATTTCATTAAGATCGGTTGAGTAGTTCGACTTTGAAAACACAGTTTTGAGCAGAAAGCTTTTGAAAGACTATAAAGCTGACCTCGAGTGCCTAATTTTTAAAACTGTATTATCCTTATCATAATGGTGTTCGTGGGAGGAAAGGAGTTTATAGTCAAATGAAAGTTCGAAATATACTCGTATGACAACGGTGTCCCGGTATGAAATGAGCATTTTTTGTAAAAATGAAATACTAATTTTGAATGGGAAAGAAAAAAAAAATATAGAAAACATAGACCATTGCTTTTTGCAAAATTTCACTACCTTTCTGGTAATTTGTAGATACCATTGCCAATAGAAATGTTCTTATTTTGAAGAAAACCAATCAGACACCCGATTTTCGACTTCTGCGTATTAATCGAAGTGCCGCTCAGCCAATGCGTGTCCCAGCGATGAAAACAAACAGTAATCGGAAGGGGCCAAGTCTGATGAATACGACGGGTGAGGTAGCAGCTCCCAGCCAAGTTTTTGATTGTATCCTCGATTTCCCTTTGTGTGCAGGTGTATTGTCGTTAACAAACTTACTTTGCCGTGTCTTCTGGCCCATTTTGGTCGTTTTACGATCAATGCATTGTTCAAATTGATCATTTGTTGTCTGTAACGATTAGTATTAACAGTTTTAAACAGGTTTTAGAAGTTCATGATAAACCACACCCTACTGATCCCAACAAACACAGAGCATTGCCTTCTTACCGAATCGCTTTGTTTTTGCAGTCGACGTTGATGGTTTTCCCAGATTAATTCATGAAAGCTTACGCTGGAACAACGTTTATAAATCGTTCAACTTTATTACGAAAAAATTCACCCCCCGCTTAAGTTATAGTTGAAAGAAACGATTTGGTGCCGTTCGCAGCAACTCAGACTGACGTATGGTACGATTTGGTGCATTTTAAGTCGAGATCTTAAATTGAAACCGTACAAAATACTGCTTGTGCCAGAACTAAAGCCGCTCGACCCTCCCAAGCGTCATTGCTTCACTCTATAGGCTCTTGAAAAGTTCCAAGAAGATCGACGTTTTTGAGCGAAATTTTGTTCAGTGATAAGACTTATTTCTGGTTCAGTGGGTATAGTATAAACAAGCAAAATTGCCGCATTTGTGATGAAGAAAAACTTGAAAATATTCAAGAGCTGCCATTTTATCCAGAAAAAACAACGATTTGCTGCGATTTGTGAGCCGGTGAAATCATCGGACCATATTTCTTCAAAAATGATGCCGGTGAGAACGTAACCGTCATTGGCGGAGGGGTAACATGGATTTTCTCGGGCAAAAAACGGCCTTTTTTCAATAATTTTTTTTTTTTACATATAAAAACTGAAATATTTTAATAAATTTTCTTTTTTTTATTTAGAAGACTCATATTTAATAAACATTTTGTAGAATTTTCAAAAAAAATATCAAAATGGCAGTCATTACGACGCCATTTCCGGCAGTCCCTTGGAAAAAAGGTGCATCCGCGTTGTCAGCAGAACTTCTTTCAGAATCATTTGAAATAAAAGTAAAAAATACGTGTTTTAGTAAAGACAATGTTGGACGAAGCAAAAAAAATGAAAATTGGATTTTTGGCAGACGTTTTTATAAAAAAATGCAAATTTCGATGAAAATTTCTAGACATTTTTTTTTAATAGTTGTAATTAAAAAAATTCCTTCGTTCAAGACCTTGTAAATGATATCACGAAGACCTGTGTGAAATTTCATCAAATCAGGTGATAGTTCGCGAGAAATCTTGCAAACCGACTTTGAAAACACAGTTCGGAGAAAAACGCGTTTAAAGACGGCTCACTTAGCCTAGCTAGCCTTGAGGGTACAAGTTCCCAAGGATGTATCTCCGAAACTATTACTCGGATCAACTTCAAAATTTGGGACAATATTCTGGAGGAAGGTTATATAATTTAATAAGATAAAAAAAATTCTCGATTTTTTGAAACTGTGAAACCCACGTAACCCCATAAGACAGCTCCACTTCTCACACATCGCACCAATCAATCGATTTATTGTGAGAAAACTTCGGTGAGCAGATAATTTCACGTTTTGGGTCGGTTTGATATTATACCGTTTGATATTACACCGTTAGACTTTTTCCTTTGGGGAATCTAAAGGAGTCTGTGTAGGCCTTGAATGACCAACATTTGAAAGAAATAAACATCAAAGAATGTACTTTCGTATGATATTAAACATTCTCGAATAAATTTGAAGTTTCAGAGTTTCCTTAGTTAAAACAAAGTAGGGAACCGCGAAATGGATCACCCTTTATTATCTGATTAACAAGAACAATATTTACTTTAAATATAATGAATAGTTCAAATATATTAAAATGGATAGCCACCGATTGAAAGGTTACAAAATTTCCTATTCCATCCGAATAAAATATAAAATTTCGCCAAATTCTACAAAGCAGTCTTTAGTTAACACCCCATACCTGTTTTGAGTCATAACAAGATTTGAATATAAACAAAACTTAGAAGTCATGCACAAACTAAGACTCGTGTTGTATATATTAAACAAGAATTTCGGGGGTTTCGACGACAAAAAAAAACACAATGATTTTCATAAATTAATAAAACAATAAAACGGTCGATGGTCAAAGACAAACAAACAATTATTGTGATTCGTGTTGATAGCGAAACAAAGCAAATACTCAAAATCTCTACACTAAAGAGAGAGAAGTAAATCGCCTGCGGAAATTCATGTAAACAATTTTTTCTTGAATTTTGAATTTTTGTGCTTGAGGCAAAGTATGTGGATGTCGCTTGATGCTATTGCCCACATGAGCTTCGCTGCGCGCTGAGAATTTTGCGGTTGAAGAGCACTGCTTTCGCCGCGCTACAACAGCCACTTGAACTCCATTTCTCCAATGCAAAAACAACGACTCACGAGCATAAATAATATTTTTCAAATCTTCATTTGCCAATATGTGTGTGTATGTTTGTACATATGTGCTTTTTGTTTAACACCGGCAGATCGGCTTCAATGCTAGGCATTCGTGCTGGTCGTGTTCAAGAATCGTTTGTAGCTTGGCCGCAAAACAACTTAACTCGAACCTACAGGCAGACACATCAGCTGGAAGCGTCTATAAAGCCTCTGCGTACACGGTGTTGGCAGTTTAGTCGTTCATCTGCCGTGTATGCCGTCACATTCTGTGTGCTGTGATAATTAGCAAGTTCGTAGCTTAAATCTTTCGTTTAACTATTGTTTATTGTTGCAAACTTAAGCGTGACTTTTGTACGAAATCATTGAAAACACAAAAATAAATAAATAAATAAAAAGGCGTGTATAATCGTCAATGCCAATCTAATGAACTTTTTCGTTTACTTTTGTAGATATATAAATTTATTATAATAAATTGAAGTGGGAAGAACCGAAAATATGAAAGTTTTTGTTGGATGCGCAATTATCGTGGTGGCGTCAGTATTTGCCACCGCATCAGCTGAAGCCGGTGAGTAATATCTGCAGCATCGTTGGCAGTTAAAGCATGAATTTATTTTTAAAGTTATTACGAAGTGTATTTGTGCGTGTGTGTGTGTAAATTTCCGCATAATCAGCCATAAAACGAAGTTGTATTTAAGAACTTCTATCTTTCTAATTTTTAATTCTCGGATTATTTTCTTTTAATATTCGCTTACGAACACTGCAGCGCTCATCTTCATTACATCATCACCATTTTTGGGGTTTACCAGCGTTTAAGGCAGTTCTTAAAGCTTTTGCCTTTGAGCAATTGCTGCTTTGTACTCGTGTCGAGCAGCAAGTTCAAAGTAAGCTCTTCAAGTTCAAGTGTATTAACACTTGGGAAATTAGCATTGGCGTGTTAAGATAATTAAGATGTATTGATTATTAATCACATATTGTTTCCGTGTATTTTGTAGAAACTTGTTGTATAATATAGAGGAAAATATTCGTCATTATAATGAAAAATGGAACCGCGAATTAAAATAAAATTGATTATTTTTCAATCAAAAATAATAATGCATACAATTTTAAATAATCTCTTAAAATTATTTTTTTAGTCAAATTAATTATTAATCGCTAAATTTTGAAGATTGCTCATACAGTTGTCTACATAACTTCAGTCTATTCGTTTATTTTTCTTATAATGAAACACAGGTCGTTAACTATGACATTACTATATTCATTATTATCATTGGGGTTGCAAAAAATATATTGATAATTAATGGAATTAACATTTAAATTATTATTTTTTTTATTCTGAATATCTTAATTAAAACTCAATATCAAATTTCTAATTCCAATTACTGGATTGAAAAATTAATTGGTAGTCCCAAGTTTATAAACAAAAATTAAAATAATAATGTTTTTGATTTTACCTTTTTTTGCGCATGCGTACTGCGTATTCTACCATTTTGATCTACAGTTCGCTTGGAGCCATCCTATTCAATACGCTAAAGCAGTGTTCGGCAAACTTATGTGTTCAATCAATTTATATTTTATTAATTCTTAATTCTGCTCTAGAGATTAAAATTAAATTAAGTTTTAAAGAATTAAAAATTTATTTAAAAAATAAATATTATATAGGGTGATTTTTTAAGAGCTTGATAACTTTTTTTTTAAAAAAAACGCATAAAATTTGCAAAATCTCATCGGTTCTTTATTTGAAACGTTAGATTGGTTCATGACATTTACTTTTTGAAGATAATTTCATTTAAATGTTGACCGCGGCTGCGTCTTAGGTGGTCCATTCGGAAAGTCCAATTTTGGGCAACTTTTTCGAGCATTTCGGCCGGAATAGCCCGAATTTCTTCGGAAATGTTGTCTTCCAAAGCTGGAATAGTTGCTGGCTTATTTCTGTAGACTTTAGACTTGACGTAGCCCCACAAAAAATAGTCTAAAGGCGTTAAATCGCATGATCTTGGTGGCCAACTTACGGGTCCATTTCTTGAGATGAATTGTTGTCCGAAGTTTTCCCTCAAAATGGCCATAGAATCGCGAGCTGTGTGGCATGTAGCGCCATCTTGTTGAAACCACATGTCAACCAAGTTCAGTTCTTCCATTTTTGGCAACAAAAAGTTTGTTAGCATCGAACGATAGCGATCGCCATTCACCGTAACGTTGCGTCCAACAGCATCTTTGAAAAAATACGGTCCAATGATTCCACCAGCGTACAAACCACACCAAACAGTGCATTTTTCGGGATGCATGGGCAGTTCTTGAACGGCTTCTGGTTGCTCTTCACCCCAAATGCGGCAATTTTGCTTATTTACGTAGCCATTCAACCAGAAATGAGCCTCATCGCTCATCGGACGTAAAGCGCGAAACACATTTCGAACCGAACACTGATTTTGGTAATAAAATTCAATGATTTGCAAGCGTTGCTCGTTAGCAAGTCTATTCATGATGAAATGTCACAGCATACTGAGCATCTTTCTCTTTGACACCATGTCTGAAATCCCACGTGATCTGTCAAATACTAATGCATGAAAATCCTAACCTCAAAAAAATCACCCGTTATTTCAAATTAATAATAAAAAGAATTTTAAATAAAACTTAAAAATTAGGTATATATTTTAAATTATTTTCAAATAAACTTAATTTTTAATTCCAAATTTAGATAAAATTTAAAAAGATTAAAAGTAAAATCCTTAATTGAATTTAATTTTTTAAAACTTAATTTTTTATCCCAAGTTATAATTAGAATTAAAAAAGATTAAAAGTTAAATCCTTAGTTTAATTTAATTCTATAAAACTCAATTTTTATCCTAACTTTTAATAAAAATTAAAAAAATTTTTAATAAAATTTTAATTGAAATTAAAAAAGATTAAAAGTTAGATCCTTTATTTACTTTAATTTTTTAAAACTTAATTTTTTATCCTAAATTTTAAATAGAATTAAAAAAAGATTAAAAGTTAAATCCTTAATTTAATTTTTTAAAACTTAATTTTTTATCCTAAATTTTAAATAAAATTAAAAAAGATTAAAAGTTAAATCCTTAATTTAATATTTTAAAACTTAATTTTTATCCTAACTTTTGATAAAAATTAAAAAAATGTTTAAACAAATTTTAATTAAAATTAAAAAATATCAAAAGTTAAATCCTTAATTTAATTTAATTTTTTAAAACTTAATTTTTAATCCCAAATTTTAATTAAAATTAAAAAAAGGTTTTTAAAAATTAAATATCTGGTATAAATGTAATTTAATTTTTAATCCTAATTTTTTATTAAAATTAAAAAAAAAATCAAATATTTAATTTAATTGAATTTTTTAAAACCTACTTAATTAATTTTAAAGTTTAATTAAATTTTTAATTTCAATTTTTAATTTTAATATAAATAATATATAATGAATAAAATTTAAAATATAGGTTTTTATTTATAATATGTTGGTACAGAGTATAATAGTTTTGTTCAACTAATGGTTGTATGTATCACCTTAAACTAATCGAGATAGATATGGATATGAATATACAAATGATCAGGATGACGACAAAAGTGAAAATCCGGTTGACTGTCGTCCATCCGTGTAAGCTGTAACTTAAGTTAAAATTAAGATATTATAATGAAACTTGAGACTTATGTTTCTTGGAGGAAAAGTAAGGCAAAGTTTGTAGATGGGCGAAATCAGACCACGGCCAATCCCACAAAACGAGATTAAGGAAAACTTACAAGTTTGCTATAACTAAGAATTAAAATAAGATATAGAAGAATACTGAGGAATGCAGAAGTAAGGGACACCTGTGTGCTGAAAATTTTGAAGAATTGGACGCTGTCCTATACTCTCATAGGTTCAATGTAAATACTTTTTAGATCACTACACCTACAATAGCCAAATTCGCTCGAAGTCTCCTTAACTCCAAGTTTTTTTTTTGAATTTCGTATATACATAACTGCTTGGATTCCTATGCTCTGGTTGTCGTTTTACGTCTTAAATTACATTCCAACAGTATAAAATTTTCGGCTGCACCCGACATTACCTTCCTTACTTGTTAACTCTGGCTTTGGTAGTAAAAATTAAGTTTCCATTTTTTAATTCCGATCTTTCAATTAAAAATGGAAATTAATTAGAATTCTCGTAAACCTGATTATTATATATACACGTAATATGTACACATTATTATTGGAAATTACAAATTATTTCTTACCGCCCACCAAGCCTTTTGAATTGTAGATGTCTTTAATTTTTGGAAAAACCTTGCTCATTTAATTTTTCAATAAACAATATTGTCATGAACTCGATAATGAATGATGACAAGATATAATTTTTATAATAATAACAACAATTATATGCTTTATTGCGGTAAGAGGTTTCCAATGTCCAAGCTTCATCAATGAATCAGCTGCAATTGCTCACTTCAAGGTTCGTTAGATTCACGCGCCGTAGTAATTTGCCTATACACCTTTTTTCTTTTTGCAAACTGCCTGCTTCTGAAAAAAGTATTTTTTTTAATAATTTACACTTTAGAGTGGCTTAAAAAATAAAATATTTCCTGAGATCTAAAAAGATCGTGTGATAAATTCAAGCTGATCGGTGAAACCATTGCTGAAATCATTTGCTGTACAAAATCGATTTTATGGTATTCACGAGTGATTATGTATGTATATGGTATTTTTTAAAATTTACTATTCAGAATCAATATATATCAATATATATCAATATATATAAGACAGTAATGGAATATCTTCATTAATAAAAAAGCTATTTGAACCTATCTATATTATCACCTTTCAATGCATTACTTATAACAGTTTTCCAACATTTCGATGCCGGAAAGTATACCTGTAAAGTTAGGTGTTTGTTTTTTGAATCTGTGAGTAAGATCGCTGTCGAATATGATGGATGGTCGACTAGTTTATTCGATAATTCTTTCTAGCATATACAATGATTATCAATTGGCAATTTTAATGATCTTAACTACCCCATTTAACTTCATTTAAAGGTTACTCTACTTAATTTCATTTTCATCATCCACGTCACGTTTGCCAGTTTATAATTTAATTGAGTAAAACGTATATTCATTGGTTCAAATAACTTCAAGTTTAACTTTGTTTGTTTTTGGCTTTGAAATATGATTATGACGCTTAAAAGTAGTGTTTAGTATTTTCTATTTGATTCGACATCGGTTACATAATAATTGGTATAATTCCTATAATCATAAACTATAGACATACACTAGTATATTTTCTTTCATAACTCAAATAACATGCACTCAAGATTCAATTTGAACTGGACTGTTGCTTTTACAATGCGCTCGTAAATCGAATGGATCAATATTTTTCGTCTAGATTGTTTCAACCTTCTTTATGATCGTGTGAAGTTTTCAATGAAGTAATGGCTACGGAATCGTTGAAAATGTTACGAAAGTTACTTGGGGAGTTAACTTTGCTTGAAAAACATTGCCCTAGCAGTGTTGAGATACTGTAGGCAAAAACTTTGTTCATATAGTAATTTTAAAATTCTTAAATTATTCCTCACAATATATATCGTCCGCTCAAAGTAATCCCTCTTAGCCCCAATACATTTGTGCCACCATTTTTTCCAAACCTCTAAACAGAAGTCACACGGAGCTAAATCTGGTGAATACGGTGGTAGTGTTGAAAATTGGGCGAAAAAATCCCAAAGCATCAATGCTATGCGACGGTGCGTTATCGGCCCATAATTCCGGCGTCCTTTTATGAATAGCTACGCGCAAGCATTTGCAGTTTGGCCGGTGGGAAGGAGTTCGGAGTGCACCACACCTTGATAACCGAAAAAACTTAACGTTTTCACGTGGGCTTTCGGCTTCGGCTCAGCTTTGCCACGATATTCGGCTGATTGATCGTCTGCTTCCGGGTCGTAAGTATAGATCTAAGACTCATGACCAGTAATAATACGTTTCACGACATCCGGTGGTCAGAAAGTATTGTTTCTCAGACGTTAACGGGCCCTGTTTTTCGAAAAATTGAGCGAGGTTCGAACCAATCGTGCTCTCACTTTTCTAAGGTCCAAATGATCTTTCAAAATGGTTTTCCCTGATCCTTCCGATATTCCAACAAAGCCAGTAAGATCTTTGACTTTTAATTTTCGACTCTCAACTCTTTTATTTAATTGAAGTGTTGATCATCAGTTGATGTTTGTGGATATCCCGGACGTGGTTCGTCCTTAACACGTTCTCGACCCTTTGTGAATAATTTGTACCACACAAAAAAAAAAAAACTTGTTCGTCACACAAAATTATCACCGAAGACCTTCTCCAACATCCTGAACATTTCGGCACCAGAAATTTGATTCTACGCACGAATTTTTATGGAACTTTTTGTTGAATAATTTTATTCATCGTAAAAATCGCCGATTACACTTTATGTACATCAGAAAAACATATACTGAACATTAATGATTATTTTGATGTGACACTTGGCATTATTATGACTCATTTTGGCCAAACACCCCACAGGAGTCATCGCTCAGCTACTGTATTGGTAACATTTGGTTTCTTGTTCTTTTTTCTAAAAAAAAAATCGCTTCGAAAACGTGCAATGAGTCCAATGACCCAATATAAAAAATCACCAGACAAATTGTCCGCGTCGTAAACAAAGAACCAAATACACAACAATTGACATATGGGGGTCAAACTTCACACAAACATAAAAAAGGTTGCACCAGTTTTTTTATTTTTCGGTTTTTTCGCTTATGTCGGAAATTTTGCTCTTAGTACTGATATGTATATTTACGCCTATATAGGAATTCTCATTTTCATGTCTTTAAAAAAATAAATTAAAAATTTTTTAACAGCTTGCTTCATTCTTATCGCTTACCTTAATGTACATATGTATGTATATATGCCTGTTAGCACCTGTACAGTGGTGTAATCAACACGTCATTTACGTGCTAATCGCCAATTACATTGACTAAGTTTTATTACAAACTTGAAAATCTACTCAACGATTATATAGAAAACAATAAAAATGATTCAAAGTAAAATGAAGCATTTCAGCGAATAAACTCAATGAATTCGCAATTAAAGAAAACCGCTTCAAAGCACAACTAGAATATAAAAAATCGTTTTCCACTGAAATAAGGTATTTACAAACACATATGTAAATAATATGTACATACATAAGTTGGAGACTCCTATCATTCTTCAGAATCAAAAGTAAAATATATACTCTCAAATAAGAAGAATCATTACAATAATGAGAACACTAAAAAGCAATCGTAAAATGCGCTTCGTGTTCGTTCAGTCTCATTTAAGTACCTGCTGCCATATGCCGTTATTTATAAGTGCACATAAAACGGTAGATTGCTGAAGATTCTTACAAATGTTTGCAAAAAACAAAATAAAGCGCTGAAACAATGAGAAAACAATGAATTGAACGCAAACTTTCTATGTTCCATGGACTTTTGTGCGATGCCTTGAGCAAGACAAGAAGACCGAGACAAAATTTCGAGAGCTTAGAAAGTTTGAAAATCACCGAAATAGTAAAAAAAAACTTGTAGATCGTTTTGCGATGGGCTACTTTCGCCACTAAAGCGCTTAAAGCGCTCGTATGAGTAAATCTAAATTATGGGGTTTTCGCATTTTCTTTTTTGTTTTGCTTCTTAATTTGCCGTTTTTTGTTTATAGCGAACACTCTAATTTGTATTTGTTGTATTTGACTGTATTTGTGTTTTTGTTGCCAAAATGAAATAGAATTAATTAACAATAGCGAGAAAAACAATAAAAATGATAAAAATATTGTAATCAAAGCAAAGCGGCTTAACTAAAGCCAAAAACAACAAACAAATCGCAAAAAAACTTTGTATAAACACAAACATACATATGTATGAACAAATAAAAAATCGCACACGCTTGTGTGCATTTGGAGCGGTTGTGGCTTACTAGACTTTCGTAAGCTGTTCAGCCGGTAGTGGACTTGGCAAGATATCGCATTAAAAATGCTGAAAATATTTGTATAAAAAGCAGCATTTATAATTAAAAGATTTGACGTCACATGGTATTCATATAAGCTGTTGTTTGTTATAAAAATACGTGCACTGTTGTATAATCTCTACGCAGGCTTTCGTATTAAAATCAAAACATTTAACTTTAAATGTAAAATTTATAAAACTAAAAGTGTTTTAAAATCCATTTCTTGTTTACAGATGCTGGTTTCTTCATACCGAAAGCGTTTTACACGCTCGATGCTGAGGGCCACAAAACACAGCCCCATCCTGTGAGCCCACATGTGAGTATACCATACCAGTAATACCAACCATAAAATGTTTTAGGGGCGCATCCAGTGTGGTAGTATAAAAAAACGATTTCTGGCATTAAAAAAAATTACATTATGAATTGTTTTAAAATTGAAGTGATATGTTAATACACAGTAAAATTCCGGTAGACAAGAATAAATATTTTTCGTGTTATACCCGTTTTAAAAAGCGCTAAAAAAAGGTCCTCCACTGCATGAAATATTTTCAATAAGAGTGCTACAAGTAATAATATTTTTTTTTAATAAAATATCAATGAAAATTTTAATTCCTGTGAAAATACATTCGATGCCATTATGTATAGAACTCGATTTATTTCCATGGCCAACACGCACGCTTGCAGATCTCCAGACGCTGAACCCAATTTTCGACAAATTTCAAGCATAAATCGGCCGATATTGATGCAATTTCACGTTCGATAATCGTACGAAGTTCGTCAATCGTCGCTGGCTTATTGACGTAGACCACAGACTTGACGTAACCCTACAGGAAATAGTCCAGCGGCGTAAAATCGCATGACCGACCTGACCAATTGATAGGACCATTTCGTGAGGTAACACGTTCACCAAACTTGGGTTTCAATAAATCGATTGTGACTTTCGCTGTGTGGCTTGTGTCGCCGTCCCGTTGGAACCACATGTTATCCAAGTCCATATCATCGAATTTGGGCCAAAAATATTAGGTTTTCATTGAGCGGTAGCGATTCCCATTCACTGTAACGTGCCGGTATTGATCATCACGGAAGAAGTACGGCCCAATGACGCCGCACAGTAATTTTTTCGGGATGCAATGGTGACTCATGGAGTACGCATGTCCAATGACGCATATTTTGCTTATTGATGAAGCCATTCAGCCTGAAATGAGCGCCATCGCTGAAGATGATTTTTCGGTTCATTTTCAAGTTCTTTCTCAGCTTATTTCACGAACAAACGTCGATTCTGGTGGTCAAGCGACTTCAGTTCTTACGTCTATTTCATCTTCTAAGGACGTAGTCCATGATCTTTTCGCAAAATTCTCAACTACGACGTCACAGAGAAGCGCAACGCTTGGAAAGTGTGAGATACTGATTTGGGCCTTCCTCAATTGATGCCCTAGCGACAGCAATATTCTCGACATTACGGGCACTTCTTTGTCTCACTGGCACGGGACTATTTTTTACTACGCCTGTGGACTAAATTTTTCAACTAAACGCTCAAATGTTGATCTGACAAGACGATTATTACGACAATAAATTGGACGTAGTGCTCTTAAAGTTGAGGCTACTGACTCATAATTTCGGTGGTAAATTTTAATAATTTCGACTCGTTGTTGAATCGTATGTCTTTCCATGATGGCAATGGCAAACCTTATTGAAGAGAAATGTCAAAATAGCGTCCCTATTGAAGTAAACACGTTCTATACAAAAATGTAATAGTGGTCGAATTATTTGTCTCCGCGTAATCACTTAAACAAATTTTAAAAATGTAATTTTGTGAAAAAGTCGTTTAAAGATGAACTGATGGAGCTGAGTGGTTAGGTTAGATTAGATTTCAGGCTGATCCTTGTGACAGCGAGCACGTAGATTTCATTTGCTTAGTTGAAACATGGTCTCTTTGTGATGCCAAAACTTCTATCACAAGATCAAAAGGCTTTCAACTATTGACAAAGCGTCGTTGAGTCCATTACAAAACTCTTCAGATGACAAATATGGGGGATAAAGCTTCGAGATGTTTCCACTTCATCTTCCTCTAGATAACCATGCCTATTGGATTCCGCGATAATTCAACAGATGTATATATATTAGAGTGGGTCGATTTTTTTCTATAAAATCGAGTATGAGGGAAATATTCTACGGATCACTCTCCACAACTTTGCTTAATATAGCCCATAGTATATGGATCTAAAACCGGTACGAGCCAGTGATTTTAAGGCGAATCAACTCGCTACATAGATGGATGCGGAGTGTTTAGTTAAAAGTCATATGATTTTGATAAGTGTTCCTTAAGCTCACGCGAAGATTAATCGTTTAGTTTTGGACCGCAAAGGAAAGTGCTCTTTTTTGAAAGCTCCAGTATGAGCTTGCTTTGGACTTGTAATTACTTCTCAGCGCTTTCGTTAGCTTGTAAAAATAGTTATTGTAATAAAATCACCTTCATAATGAACTGGTGAAATCAGCTGTTTCGTTGGTTTTCTGTTATCTATGGTATTAGAGTGAGCAAAAGTTTTGAAGAATTTCTACCAATAACTATTAGTTTGGAAGCGACTCAAAGCTAGAATTACTTTATCGGTTTTGAAATTGGGATGTTGCATGTTAATTCAAACTTTTAACTCATTATTCATAGAAATTATTGTATTATTCTTCACAGACTGCTCAGTATCTGCGCCGTTTGCGTCGACAAACTTTCAGTTCATCATCATCTTCGTCGTCTTCATACTCGTCATCTGGTAATGGACGACCTATAGTTTTCGGTCATGTTAGTACAACTTCAAGCAACCCTAGTGGAGTCGTGAGGTAAGTAAAATCAAGCTGATTGGAAAACATTTGTGGAAATTAATTAGTTCGCCGCTGTTATGAGATTTAGGGCAGGTCTCTTTTATAGCATTTACCACCACTTATATAGGATAATTGGTCGTTTCTTGTTAATAATGGGCCATTCTTAGACCATTGTATCGACGTAACTACATAATCTAATGCAAAGGGTAGAAAATTGACAGAACTAATCTTTGATCTCTTCTGAGTTTTATATTGACGTAGTTAACCTAAACCGTGAATAATTTGTCTTTATTGCTTGACATTGACGATAATGGTTGGCTGAATCTTTAGTTTAAATGTCTCTTATCAAAGTCTTGAGTATAAATAACTAGTTTTCATTTTGCTCTCTAGGAAATTCAATTTTTCTAAAAATATTAATATAATCTACATTTATATATGCAAGGAACCTGATTTATATTTGGAGAAGGCCTGCTGTAGTTGAGACAATTTGAGAGTCTTTGAATTAAAAAATATGTCTACGGTCAATATAAAGTTTGTGGAAAGAAACTGTTTCCATCCGATTTGAATTTATTTTTTGCTTTTTATTATACTTTTCAGCATAACCCAACGCTTTGGCGACGATGGCAGCTCATCGTATTCACACAATACACCCAATGTGGGTGTTTACTATCCAACGGGAAATAGCGGTGGTTATAGCGACGATTATAACAATGGTGAATATGGCAACAACTACAACAATGGTCAATATGACGCTAATAGCAACCAGTATGGTAACTATGATGACAATACAAACTCTGGTAGTTACAACACCGTACCAAATTATTCATCGGTCTCTGCCTCTTCATCATTGCAATCCAACGGCGGTCCGGTCGTCTTCAAAACCGAACATTCAACGACATCGAATAAGGCAAACCCTAAGTATGTGTGCCTTTTTTCTTAAATTCTTAGGTTGACTTAATAAAAAATATCCATTTTCTTTCCTAAAGTGTTCAGAATCGTTTCGGTGGTGATGACACGCCTCAAACGGTCAGCAAAACAGTTTCCACTACCGGTTATATTGACGAGAAGGGCGTTGTACACTCGAAGACAACCACTACAAAAAATTAACTTAATATAATTGAATTTTTAATGTAGTATTTTTATTTTTTTTATTCACATAAATTTTGTTCGCAATAAAATAGATTTATTTTGAAAATACTTGATTGTAGCAAATATTTTCAATGTCTGCGGAAGCGTCTAGAAATCAGGTTTTGTTTTTGACCATTTTATAAATACCAAATAAGGAGCATAAGACTACCCATTCTAGTCGTCGTTTAAAATTGTGTGAACAAGTGGGCTGAAAAGTTCGTAGATGGAATTATTAATATTAAAACTACATGATATTATATTTAGTTAGTCCTTACATTTAAAAGATACTTGTACAAATTTAACAGCTGTCTGACTATTATTTCGTGAGATATAGCACTTTGAATGAAGTGACGCTCTAAAGAGAAAGTTATCGATGAAAATATCAAAAAACTCTCCAAAACCATTTCGGATGCCCGTTAAATGAAGTTGTTGGAGATATCTGAGACTCTGAAGATATCAAAGGAAGGTGCTGTTGAAAACTCTGTGCATAGTGGATGCCGCGCGAGCTCACCATCCATCAAAAACAACAATGAATTGATGATTCTGAGGAGTGTTTGAAGCTGAATTTTGGTGTCGATATTTGACAATGGATGAAACAGGCTCCAGAAAGGTTTTGGCATCAGTATTTTAGTGTAGGTTAGGTTAGGATGGATGACTGATCTAGAGAGATCTCTCGTGGACTGCTATATGTAGTCCTTTGTGAAGCCTTAGAAAAGAAGATCTACTGCGTTCGAACTTATAAATTAACAATACGCTTAGTAGCCAATATAAATTTACACAGGCATTTAATTTCCTTTCCAGCCAGCTTGGAGGGATGCCTGAAGGTATGTGCTCCCAAGTGTTTAAATCTTGACCTCCCAAACGGGGCACAGTCAAGAAGGAACTGTTCTGATGAGCGTCGCCGTTTGAACGCTCTCGAGTTTCATAGCAACTATGGTCTTTTCAAGAGCCCTCTAGGAAATAAAGACCCCATCGAACGTATTGAGATTAACTATGGTGTCATAGAGCCAAATGACGACTTGCGGTGACAGTACCCAACTTTTGCCGATGCCTTTTTCGCTCTCTCTTCAATATTCGGCTTCCATGAAAGCTTCCTGTCCAGGATGAGCCCGTTCCAAAGGGATGTCTCCCATTTGCAGCAGCAGTGCCACCGATAATATTTTGGTATGCTCATGGTATAATACGAGTATTCATCGACTATCTTCAAAGTGAAAAATTCCATTAACAGCGACTACAGCAATATATTTCAAGCAGAAGTCTCTGCTAATACATAAGCAGGCAACTCCAGATTTAGCATCTAGGTGGACAGCCAAACAACAATCAAATCTACAATCTTCCTTTATACAATGTATCAGCCAGAAGTAATGAGAGTGTCTCGACTTCACTTCAACTGGGTGTCAGGTCACAGAGGCAAGATAGGGGTCGACATTAGTAAACACGTGCAATGTATACCCGACGATTTGGCCAGGAGCATGTCAGGGAATATTAAAACGCAGTGGAATAACCTATCTGGGTGCAAAATTGTAAGAGTCGTAAGACGATAGAGCAGAAATACACAAAGTTCCTACTGGCATATGATAGAACCCAACTGTAGGAACATGATTGAAATTCTCACTGGTTAGAGTCTGTCGGCGGCACACGGCTGCAGAATAGACTGACAGAATAAGGAGACTTCAGGAAAGTAAGAACAAGGGATCATGGAAGCAATGGAACGTTTTCCCCATTGGAGAGAAATGTAAGAGTTGGGTGAGTTTGCATATCCTAAAAAGGGAACAAAAAACATAAATTTGACACCTAGCTTCGGACAACAAGATAGCCAAATAAGCGACTTTACAGTACCGCTGGCGCTCTAAGCGCGCTAAAATGAGTTTCGTTTTGAACGACAACACATGGCAATTCACAAAACATTTTTTCGACGACTAGTTGGAGAAGAAGAAAATGAGCACAGAACTTTTACAGAATTGTAGTTTTCCAAAAACAGCCCTATCCTTCTAAGAGAAAAGTTCGGGTTTCCCTATGACAACAATCTGCCCACATCTCACCATACGCTCGGCCAAATTATTTCAATCAGGCTACAAAATGATGCCCGTTTTATACTCTGTTTGTTCGTTCTACTTTTGAAACTTAAAATGGAAAGGTATTCGCCGATCAGAAAAATGAGTCGAATGAAAAATAAGAGCGTTGCTATGGGCGCCTACTTTTCTATTTGCCACTATTTTTTAGGCGGATTGAAGGAGTTGGAACATCGCTTGGTCAACTGTATCAAACTAAAATGAAGCTTCTTTTTTCTAAAAAAAAAAAGTTTATTTCCCTTTTTTGGAAAAAATAAATTTTATTTGCAAAAAAAATATTAGAAAACAAAACCCTTTTATTTTTATAAAATTTTAGAAAAATAAAATTTTTTAAAAAAATTCCAATTTTAAATTTTTAAAAGCCACCAAAAAACTTAAAAAGGGCGAAAAAACAAAAACCTTTTGAAAAATGGTTTTTTAAATAAAAAAAAAATTACTTTAAGGCTTCGAATTTCTTAAAAATATTT
>CM050325.1:32387373-32755379 GCA_027475135.1 Bactrocera correcta
ATAGTCTTAATCTTACGATGGTATCAGTTTCCGCTTTAATAGTTGCCAGAACAACAACTAACGACATTCACGAGTTTCGGCTTAGAGTGATCCTCGATTGAATTCACCATACCATCGATAAACACTGGCGTTTGATGGAGCTTCATCGTTAAAAATTTAATTGAGCTCATCGATTCAAAAATTTAATTAAGCTCTTCAATTCACTGGTGCTGATATAATGATGAATATATATAGTATATGAGATGAATATTTTAAATTACTGTAAACAAACCAAATAGCGTAAAAAGTGTCAACATTTTCGATAAAGTTGTGTGTTGCCATATTGCAACACCAGAGTTACAAAATCTTGAAATATTTTTAAAAGGCAACCCACGTAAGCTTGATTTGTATACTGTAAAAAGATAGATAGGTATGTATGTATATAACAGGTATATACTTGTATATAGTATTAAACATAAACTTTGCTTGAAAATGGTGAGTAGTCCCTGTATTATTTATTGAACTTTGACACTTCTTATAGTTTCCAACATAACCGTTGTATGTAGAGGAGTTATCTTCTGAGTTGAGAGATTTTCGCACTCCGTTAGGATGTGAAAAGTTTGTGTAATTTAGCTTTAGTGGTATTTATATATATAATATATACTTACATTGCAACTAATAGGCTGCGGGGCCACATCCACTTTTCAAAAAGTCATATTTTTAGTCAAGTCAATCAAAATTTTATTTTCAATTAATATTTACAATTTCTTTATACGTAAGACTAATTATATCGTAAAACTATCTCCAATGTATGAAAACCACAAAAATGTAGTATAAGATTTCAATGCAAAATTAAAATGATTTATTTTTATAAAATAGTGAGAGAAACAGAGCTAAAAACAATAACAAATGTGACGATTTATCGCATACAAGTGATACTTAAATCAGTAATAAAGCAGAAATCATATACTCAAGCCTTTAAAATAAATTAATTTAAATTGTGATTTGTGTCTAAAACACTTTTGCATTATTAACATTTTGGAATGTTTACGAATAATTGGCGAGATAATCAATACTTCGGCCAAGCAGCCAAATTGTTTCTACATACATACATATTTCAAAAACGAGAACTAAATTATAATAAGACATTTAATTTTAGCTATAACTTAAATCACATGATAACTTGGTAAAGGAATCTGTGTCTACTTCCAATACATTATATTGTTAATAAATACATTTTGGTATATTACCCAGTGCGTCTATAGATAATATATATCTATACACATACATATAACTCCGGGGCCTCTCGAGGTATTGGTTCTTAATAAAAAATTTAACAAAGCGCATTGAACGCCAATTGTACTTTCTACATTAAAAACTACTAATATTTTTGCTTATTTTTTAATACAGCACCGGCACCGGTCGCCTCAGCGCATTGTCCATCGCCGATGACACTGATGATTCCATGCCGTTGGGTGTGATTGTGCCGGGTGAAGAGCCTGGCGATGATGTCGACGATGAATTGTAGAGCCCCGCCGCTGCATTTGCCGAGTGTGCGGCATATAAGGAAGGTGCTGATATGCCTGAATAGATGCCGGAATAAAAACTGCTTAGTGTCGTTGGTGGCAACTGAGGAGCTTTTTGAGCCTCCAGTACATTGTGAGTTTGATTTGTGGCAGCTGCGGCGGCTGCAGCCTGAGTTTGATGCAATTTGGAAAGTGCCAAGGGATCAAAACCACCGAAATACGGTACTGGGTACGGCTGGTCAAGATGATGTGAAGGCGCAAAATATGGTGGTAATTGATGGAAAGGATTATAGGCACCAGAACCAGCTCCGCCCGTACCACCACCCAATTTATGCTGACCTTGTGCGGCTTGCATTTGTAGTCCTTGTGGTCCGCCAGCGAGGGGATTCTTTGGCTTACGTCGTGGGCGATATTTGTAATCGGGATGCTCTTTCATGTGTAGGGCGCGTAAACGCTTGGCTTCGTCGATAAAGGGACGTTTCTCAGATTCAGCTAGCAGTTTCCATTCAGCACCAAGACGTTTAGAAATCTCTGAGTTGTGCATTTTTGGATTGTCCTTTGCGATTTGACGACGCTGTAGACGAGACCATACCATAAAAGCATTCATTGGTCGTTTAATGTGGCCTTCCTGACCCGGCGATGTAGGATGATGGTGGATACTGCCACCACCATTATTGCCGCTACCATTGAGCCCCTGACCATGACCTAAAGCACCAATTGAACTTTGACTTCCAATACTGCCAGCAGAACCGATTGAGGAGTTGGGCGAGAGTGTCTGATGTCCGACGGCAGTTTGCATATGATGATTTCCACCAGCTAAGTGATGTAAGCCACTGTTCATATTGCCACTTCCACTACCCATATGACCCATACTGGCTGTACCCATGATGGAGTTGCCGTTGCTGGCTGCATGACCGCCTACTGGAGAGCCGCCCATCGCTGCAGAAATAGCAGCTAAGCTACCAGTTTGCGAAAAATGCATTACACGCTTTATATCCATATCGGTGGGACTGAGATTATTTTGTGGAGCATAATCGCCTGGAGTGGGTACATCTAAAGCCTGGCTTAGATGGAAACCGTAATTTGGATGTGAAGACAAAGTCGTCATTCTGGTATTTTGTATTTGTATATAACTTTTCACTTTCACGTAACTTTATGTTCTATATTTACTTTTCACTATTCTTCGAATTAACTTTGACACTATTACTTCTTATTGCTTTTCACGTTTGTTCAACTGATATTATGCTTCTTTGTTCTGTGAAATATTCATAGTATTCCTTATTTTCTTCCCTTTACGGTTCTTTACTATGATTCGGTGCAGTTATTTACACCTCTATTCACTTCAACAGCTTCGTACAGACTGATTTCTCTGCACGACAATCTCCGACCATCTACAACTCAAAGTATACAAGTTATGAATATCCAGTTTTTACTTCATTCAACACAATTCCGCCCTGAATGAAACAATACCAATTTAAACAAGGTACGAACACAACAATTGTACACCTCTCACTCGCTCGCTCTTTCGACTTTTAATAAATTGTTTTCAATATATTATATGTTCTCAGACCGTTTACAGAGCGCTATTGTATCACCACTGTTATGTTATGCCTACGAGTGCTCAGCTACGTTTGCTTGTGTAGACAATGTTGTCCGGCTACTATATACAAACGATGTTAGGCAAATTGATTTTTGTCGCTCAGCGTTAAACACTCGCCAGTGTTCCGCTAAGGGCACTTACACACTCTCCTCAACATAGTGAAGCACACACATTTTACTCAACGCGCACAGGTGAGAGAGGCAAACACATTAGTTATCTCGCTTGTACACGTACAGCACAAATGCGAACTTAGACGCATTCAAAGAAGAGCGTTCACGCATATTCGTTTGGGAGAGTGAAAAGAAAGCTTGGCGTACAAAGCAGGGGAGAGCCAATGGCAATTGCTTTCAGATTGACGGACATTAATCATCAGACAAAGCAAGACAACAATATTTGCGGGCAATGCAATAAAACTATTATTGCCCATTGCTAGAGGCTAGTGTGGTAGTTATATTATGGTTGTTGTTCTTGCTAGTGTTGATGTTGGGGATGGTTGTAGGTATTCATGCGCCAACTCTGCCTTTGTTATTTGCCAATGAGCAAAACGCACAGCACTGCTTTATTGCATTTTGTACGCTCTGTTCTTTGCTATGTGTGAGCCTGGCGGTAGTCCACTGAGATGCATAGATGTCAATGTGTCTTTGTTGCAATACATTTGGCTTTGTACTGCCAATTGTGCTAAACACTCACCTTCCCCTGTCACTGAGCTGCTTGGTTGCGTCCCTTGGTGAGAATGCGGGAGAGTGGCTTTTAGGGTATATTGTTAATACAAACGGTACAATATGAGAAAGGCGTAAAGAACAGAATCGTTTATAGAATGGTAGTTGTTACGTACATAATATGCACGTGAAAACCCTTTTATAACTTACTTGATTCTCGTTATCAAAGTCCATTATATGCTTTTATGTTAATTATTTATATTTTGTCTCCGTTTTACACGCTTTTATTGTTATTATTATTTTAATTTTTTTGAAAAACACATTAAGCACAATACTCTTTTTAAGGAACTTGTTAAAATGGGGGAATTATAACGTCGTAAATGTGTATACATTGTTAGAATATAAGTACTTCAACTTCGCTATTTTAAAGAAACGCATGTGTATTATCATTTCTAATTACTGAATAAATTGGTCTGTTTATATGAACATTATCCTAACATACATAGGTTGTTTAGAATTACGACATTCGACTTCCCGGCTATTAATCTGTTGACAACTACAAATATAAATAATATAGTACGTATGTATGTATGTATGAACATATTTAAACAGAAATAAAAGGACACTTTGACTTTTTGTACCTCATTCAAAAATATGCATACACATATATATGAGTTGTTGAATTTTGTTAATAAACACACACAAATTTCGCAAAATTAAATGAATTGACTTTAAATGATTTATGTATGTACATAGTTTTTTAAAGCTTAATTTTAATGTAAAAAAAATCTATTTTCTTCTTTATTGATATGTATTTTTCGTGCTCACATGATTAAGGGGTTAGGGAGAGTCAGAATTTTCAAAAAACAATATTTTTTTTGCATTTTGTCAAGTGTAATATCTCAAAAATATTCTCTGAAAATTTCACGTTGATCCGATAATTAGTTTTTGAGTTATTCGACAAATAACAAGGGGAACTCGGGCACTTTAAAGCGCTCGTGTGAAACTTTAAACGCGTTTTTCTCAAAACTGTGTTTTTTGAACTGGTGACAACTGTAACTCGAAAACCGCTCAGTTGATTTTAATGAAATTTATACAGATTTTAGAATACATAATAAACTCGGGCCTGATCCAAATATTTTTTTTTTTTTCAAAAATTTCGATTTTTTAAGTCCAATTAACTGTTGATTTTTTCCCCAAAATTTAGAAAAAAATTTCCTGAGGCCGCCATTTTGTTAATTTTTGAAAAAAAAAAATCCTTCGATCAGGCCCAGGACTATCTATTTATGAAACTAATTTTTTTTTGTTCGATTGATTTTAGATGAATTCCCTTTTCCCCCAAAGGGCCCTTTTTTTAGTAACTGGGTCAACACAAACAACTATAACTTTGGAAATTAAAATATTTTTTTTTGAAACTTTCGTGACTTCAAGTCAACACATTCTATAATAATGCGATATTGCCACTTTTGTAAAATAACACGATTTAATAGCAAAAAAAAAAAATACTGAAAATTCTCATTTTTTCGTGCCTCTGACTACCCTAACCCCTTAAACCATCTGCAACAAAAAATGTCAGTAAAAGAATTCGATGTCAAAAAATTATTTATTTGGTATAGTATTTTGTAGAGAACTGTGTTTGCTCTTTGTACCAAAGGGGTATTTTTCCTCCATTCGTCGTTTAAAATTTGCCGCAATCTAGCCTTATTAGACGGGTTTCTCACCGCAACTGCCCTCTCATCTTTCATATATTCTCTATGGGGTTTAAGTCCGGGCTTCAGGCAGGCCCTTGGTGTGGCTCATTGGAAGCTACTCTTTAACGACGCTTGAGCAGTGCCTTGGGTCGTTACCCTGCTGAATAATCAAACATAGTGGTAACACATCAGCGTACTTTCCATTTAAATGTTCTGTTGAAATGTCTCTTTAAATACTAACAGTCATTTTGCTCTATTTGGAATTCACCTGGCTCATCCGGACTATTTGGATGTCGTCATTAAATCCAGTATTTCTCGCTTTTTAACGTATTTAAATTTAAAGACAATACACTTTTACCTTTCTTAATATATATATTTTTTTTTTACGTAGATTCTTGCAATAACAACTTACTATATATTACAAGGGCTTAATTATGAGAGCACACACAAAAAACAATAGTTCAACTGAGAGACAATTTCAAATTTTTCACCAACCACATTACTTATTTAATTGAATATGTTCTTAACCATTTCGATACAGATGACTGAACCTTTTTCCATACCATCATATAAATGAAAAACTACTTCGATGACTTTATATTCTGAAACGTAATTTTGTCATGCAGTGACTTAATTATGTGAGCTCAAGAGTATCTGCGCATATTAATTGTTGAATAACGAACTTAGCCCTTCCTTACTTGATTTCTATACATTTCTATCAAATGTGTATATACGTAAATAATAACATATGTACATACATATGTATGTACATAGATACTTATTATTTATTTTAGTATAGACGAAAGTCAATGAGCAGAAATCGTTAGAGGAGTCATACACATTTTTATGAACTGGAGAGGGGGAAAATTAACACTTTCCATTGTCAGCAATACATTTACTAACCTTCGGTTCCTCTTTGCATTTTTATTTGTCTTTCTCTTCACACTATTATTTCTTTATAATCATTAATTCTTTATATTTATATTCATTATTCCATACACCATTCATTGTTCATTGCTTTTTATTCCCTTTCCAGATATTTATGAATAAATGCTTTGCAAACTCAGCAAAATTCAAAAGAATATCACCTCTTGTATTTGTTAGTATGCGATTTTAATGTCTAGTGTTTTGAAAAGTGTTGGAACTTTGTAACACATCAACATACATATGTATGTATGTGCAGATTTTTTATCAGCTCGCTTAGAAATAAATTCACACAGCCCCAACTCTCATTCGTATCGGCCGCCAATGAATTTTTCTCTCAGTTCGCTTGTTCTGCCCGACAGTATTTAGGGTGTGTTCGTAATTCCTTATTTTGGTTTCTTACTACCACAGCCGCCACTATTGTGTTGCTTTATTCATTATCTTCTCTTCTTCTCACCGCTGCTTTTGCGTCGTATCTCCTACTCAATTATGTGATTCTATTGCGGATGTTGTTGGTGTTGTACACGCGACTAAATTCGTTCTCTATCAGGAGTACGTGTAAATATGTATACGCTTCAATGTGCGTAAAATATATCGACTGCAGCCAGCCTTTAACCAATCAAAAAGAGGTAACGGTGTGAAGTTCATTGTTGCTTTTGCCTACTACTATTATGTTTGTGTGAAAATTGGGCCGTTATGCAGACATTCATCCATTCATTTTCCCACATTCACTGCATTCATTTATATTCATTGATAGTTATTCCGATGTACCAGCAACATACGTTCACCGCACAGTTTTGCTTAAATAGAGGACTAATACTGCAATTGAAGGTGTGAAAAATTGTGACACACATCTCCCCTATATTCATTGGACCGATACAAATATGCAATACCAATGTACGTTTTTATGTACATAAGTTTGCTGTAATAATCTTTCTAACCTTATCATCTGCCTAAGAATCTTCTCCAGTATTAAGCTTGATGAAAAATAAGATAACGGCATAAAATCTATGTTTATTTTAGTGCAATTACATTGCCCGAGTAAGTAAAATTTCAGCAAAAATTTTATTTTGCTAAGTTGGTGCGACTCCTCTTAATTACTATGCCAAATATGAGCGCGATCTGTCAACAAGTTTGTCTGCAACAGCTGCTTAAGTCGGTACACCTCAGTAGTGCGTTGCGATTTTTACAATGGATAACAAGTAAGGAAGGGCTAAGTTCGGATGCAACTAAACATATTATACCCTTGCAACTTGCAAGAATCAAGAGCAAGGTAAACAACTTGAGGTGTAAAACCAATATAGATCAAAGTTAAGCGGGTGAGTCCCCCGGAAATTCGAAAATCTTTATATTAAGTATATGGAGGCTAAGCGAAGTATTGGTCCCATTCAATTGATTTTTCACATGCAGACATACCATAAAAGAATGATAACCCCTTAATTTCAGTTATATACATATATACTACATTATATATGTAAAACACACATTGACTGACATTTTCGATCAAAAGTCAACTATAGCTAAAAGGGGTCCAAATATTCGGTACCTAGCGGCATGAACAATTTTTGTTGGATTTAAACAATCTTTGGTCATGGTGTCCCACAAAAAGACCATGAGTTGAAAGTACAAAATTATATTGTTCCCTCTCCAAAATTCTACTCTGCATCCGCCCCTGATCTGGAATCAGTAGGGCCCCGATAAACATACTTCAAGCTTGCCAAACTGACGCACTCTGGACAATAACAAACACTTTCACAATAAGGCAAGAATAAAGAAACCATTCCCTTTCGCAATAACAATTCGGATATAATATGAAGGGTTAACCCTTAAATATCAGGAATTTACCTCGACATATCAAATATGATCCAATAACTGCAGACTTTTGCTTGCTCCAGAGATCGCCCCACAAACAAAAAATCTCTTTCCTCATCTTAATTTGTTGGTCTTAACTACCTCTACTTTTTTATTACAAGGAAAAAAGTGAATATCAAGTTTTTATAAAATACCAGAACACCGCTCTCATGCCTTGCAGTGGGCAATAAATTAAATTATATAATAATATATTATTATGGGGCTATTCTAGTCTAGAAGCATGAATTTCAGGTAATTTTTAAAAGAGTCGTAAAAAAAGGCAATTAAAATTTTTACTATCCATTTTTTTATTAGTTATTTATTAATTTTTCAAGAGTACAGAAAAAAATTAAAAACTAAAAAAAGAATAATATTTCAAAAATTATGAGCTGACGAAGTGGGGGTCTCTAAAAATTTCCACGTGACCATGCCCATGATAGGGTTGAAATCCTCCTAGTTATCTGAAAACAAAAACAAAAAAAGATTATCAATCTAGAATAATGTCGCAATGGTCGGAACTACGGAAAAGTGGCAAACATTTTTTTTTCACAAAATGGCGACTGCCTGAAAAAAAATTTTTTTTGATCACTTTTTCTGATTATTTCGAATTTTTTAACAATAATAAAAATAAAAATTTTGGGATGTTGCAAATTCCAACCATAGACAAGCCTATAAAGAAGACTCTAAAAAAATTTCAAGTAAATCGGTCCAGTAGAACCTGAGAAATTGTGGGCATCGTTCCGAAAAAGTCAGTTTTGAGAAAAACGCATTTAAAGTTTCGCCAGTTTGGATGCCGGGTCAGAAAAACGCCTATATCTCCGAAAATAATTTGAATTTTGAAAAATCCTCTTGTACACATATTCTTCAATAGTTAAACTTTGAAAATAAAAAAAAAATCGATTTTTTTAAATTTCTAGACTAGAATACCCGCTAATGACAACGAATAAATACTCGTGAACCAAGTACACGAACACAAACTTTAACTATTACGATCAAAATACGATTACGAATAGATTGTAATGTGTTATGAGAATCATAATGCAAATCAGCACCTGCCTTACTTGAAGTGTATGACGGTGCAGGAGGATAACAGAAGGGAAAGGCCAATGTCTAATCATATGGTAATGTTTTGTTCAACATTCATTGAATACAATTGCAAAGTCGACGATGATTTTGCTTCCGTTATGGAATAATGAATAACAGTAGAAAATTTCACGTCTCTCCGTGCTGTGGTTCGAACGTTCTGCGGGTACACAACGAAATAGAGTATAATTTTTCTATTAGGTTATCAAATATCTCCCTTCCGCTTTTTTGCTCTTTATTCAATGCTTTATAAAAAGAGATACTGTGATCGGATTTGGTTTAAATATGCGTCGTTTCGTTCGATAATCAATTTCCATCTTGACGGCTACTTCATTATATCCCCCTCGCAGAAACCCCCCTCCTTATTTGCCAAGAACTCGGACAGCCACTTTTCATAAGCCACTTTTAAGTTCAACTTTACACCAACAAGGGCGTTTGCCATGGGCAGAACAGGTGATAATCACTTGGCGGTATGTTAGGCTATATGGTGGATGTGATAAAACCTCCCATCCGAGCTCCCGTAGTTTCTAACGAGTTATCAACGAAGTGTGTGGTCTGGCGTTGTCTTGGTGGAACACTACACCCTTCCCATTTGCCAATTCTGAACGTTTCTGACCTATCGGCAGCTTCAAGCGATCCAGTTGTTCGCAGTAGATGATAGAATTAAGCCTCTGACCATCTGGACATATGGGAGCAGCTCATAGTGGATGATTCCCTTCCAATCCCACCAAACACACAGCAAAAGCTTCCTGGCCGTCAATCCCGGCTTGGCCACTGTTTGGGACGATTCACCGGCCTTCGACCACGACCGTTTTCGCATGATATTGTCGTATGTGATCCATTTTTCGTCGTCAGTCAACATCCGCTTCAAAAATGGGTCGAGTTCGTTCCGTTTCAGCGGTATATCGCAGGCGTTGATTTGGTCCAGAAGTTTTTTTGCGTCAAATCACGCTTCACCCAAACATCAAGCTTTTTTGGGTATCCAGCTTCTGCAGATGGTTTAAGATGGTTTGGTGACTAACTTCCATCTTGTGGGCGATGTCACGAGATGCCACATGCCACATGGTATTCGTCATCACAGGTCTTCCGCCGGCTGGCTGATCCGTGGTGTCGTTTTCACCCCCTCTGAATCGTCGAAACCAATCGCCTGCAGTTCGAAGTGATAGAGTACCATCCTCTAAAACAACATTAATCTCACGGAACGTTCTCTAGCGGATTAGCCTTTAACGAAGGAAAACTTTAAAATAACGCGAATTTCGGCGTTAGTGAACTCCATATTTACACGTCTCTAACGCAATATCCAAACGAATTATGCAAAGCGTCGTTTTGTAGGTCTTGACATAACCTTTCAAAGATGTATAGTATTGCCAGATACGAGCTCTGTAGCGCTTTACACATAACCGCAAAATTCAAAAGACAAAAAGGCGGAAAGGAGTATTTCTGCGGAAGATTTATGGTCCTTTGTGCATTGGCAAAGGCGAATACCGATCCCAGTCGATGAAACGTTGAGCTGAACGAGATATACGACGATGTTGACTTAGTTCAGCGAATTAAAAGACATTCGAATAGATAAAAACGCTTCAGCTCTGAGAGTATTTGACGCAATACCAGCGGGAGGAAGCAAAGGAAGAGGAAGACCTCCAAACCGGAGAATTTGGTATTTTCTCGGTAAAATACCTTCTTCACCACGGACAATTTCTACATTTACATGACCACCAATCGATTTGGCATTTACAACTTGAGTCCTTGAACTAGACATTTTTCAGAACGAACAAAGGTTTCGTTTACCTTAATGTTAATCTTTCAAGTTTAGCTCAATTACTTTCATCTTGACAAAGTATTTTTCAAAAAACGAAGTGTTTCCCACAAGACTACATACCAGAGTTGCCAACCCTATCCCACTGAGCTTGTGGCTATAAACAAAGCCGTGGGACTCTACGCCGTTGAAGAACGAATTCTAACAACTACAAGAACAAAAACATTTAGTAGTATGATATACTACATATGTACCTTTGCGAATGCATTTAGCGATCGAAAAACTCCAACACTCAAGTAACACTTGAAGCCCTCACAAGTGGCCACTTCATATAATGTGTGGCAGAGAAATTACTGCGCTTAATATTCGTATTATAGCGTCCAAATAAGAAGTCACGAAAAAGCCCTAAAATTATTTTCAAATAAAAAAGCAAATCACAAAGCCACGTGAACCGAATTAACATGTATGCACAAGCAAAACAACCCTTCTAAATATATATATAATACTTTTAACATTAATTTTTATGCGACAAGAATAATACTAAACATTTTGCAAAAAATTTCCCAGCTCGAAACTACCTTAAAATAAATTGCGTTTCTGCTAGAAGAAAAGAGAGAATTTGTGTAATTCGTTTTACCGTAAATAAAACGCTCTAACATCCTCCCAAACGCCTCTTTGTATATTAATAAGTCGATTTATCTAACCTATAAAATAACTAAACTTACTTAACTCAATGAAAATGAAATAAATGATTTAGTATCAATTTATTTTTAATTTTATAATCATATTTGTAATCCATATTTGTCAAATAAGTGATGTACACTTAATTGTCTACGAGTCATCTTTGATTAGAGTTCAGCTAAAATCTCAGATTATGAAGCAATCCATTTTGATCCGCTATCGCTCATAAAAGCTTCATGCCACACAGTGGTAGAAACTACTGCTCTACGGATACTTTTGTATTGACAAATAGACCAAACTTAAAATTAGAATAGAAATATTTTTTAAGTTAAAAAAAAAACAAGAAAAAAGTTAACTTCGGCTGCACCGAAGCTAATATACCCTTCACAGGTGCATTTCTTTTAGTAACTACATATGTGTTCAGTTTGTATGGAAGCTATATGCTTTAGTATCCAACGGAACAAATTCTTGGGAGACTACACTGTTGTCTTAGAAAATAACTGCCAACTTTTGTGAAGAATCATTGTCAAATGTGAAAGTTTTTCATATAGCTATATGTTATAGTGGTTCCGATCGTTCAGTTTGTATGGCAGCTATATGTTATAGTGGTCCGATATCGGCAGTTCGGACAAATGAGCAGCTTCTTGAAGAGAAAAATACGTTTGCAAAATTTCAAAACGATATCTTGAAAACTGAGTTCGTGTATACATAAACAGGCAGACGGACATGGCTAAATCGACTCAGCTCAACGTACTGTTCATTTATATAAATATATGGGGTATTCCATACGAAATCGATCACTTTTGAACCCGACCCCTTTAGATTTTACTGAAACTTATCCATCCTTTTCTACCCTTTGAAAAACATTTTTGAGAATTTTTTCAAAATTTTTTGTCAACCTTCAAAAAAGTTATGAATTTTTCAAAAAAATGGCTTTTTTATTTTCAAATAGCCACAACTTTTGTAGAAATTGACTATTGGAAATCTTTATTTTTTTAATTTTTGTTTTTGAATGAACTTTTCGAAAAACACACGGAAAAATATTTAACACGATCAATTATATAAAATAATCGGTTTTTTTTAAAGTAAAATCGTCATTTTTTGGAAGTTCGCCATTTTTTTCCATCAAAAAAAACTTCAATTTATTTGACAACTATCCCTGCCAATCCCGGAGTGTGCCGACTTTTTTTATATTTTTTTTCTTTATTTAAAAAAAAAATTGTCAAATTTTCAAAAATGAAAAAAATTTTTTTCCGTAAACTTTATTTCTATCATATAAAAAATATAATTTAATGATTTTATGATATAATATTCTCAATTTACAGATTTAATTTACGAATATAATGAATCGCATTGAAATTTTTTACAATATCCGAACCATTTTTTCTGTTTTCTGCTTAATTAAGAGTTCATCATCTATCTGATTCTCATTGATTGCTTCAAACTTCTTACGAATTCGATGATTTTTCTCAATTCCAATGCTGTGCTCTATTGGCATTATTCTGATTAAATATTTAACTTGATTTTTTCATACAATTTGATTAAATATCTTACAAAAATTTTCATTCAATAACAAGTGTCGTAAGAATTATTTATTATGCCACATTATCCAAACAGTACCCTCTGCTCGCTCCATCGCAGGGTATAACATAATAACTCTCTTGATTAATTCTTGGTTTGTTTCGTGTACTCTGAGAAAATAAAGAAAAGGAAATAAAAGTGCTTCATTTTCTTTAGCTGGCGAAACGTACGCTACGATTTCTGAATAAAAGAAGGTTGAAAAGAGTAAAAATAAGAACGCAGCCTTTTTAAGAGGCTCGTTTCGATTACAACTTTGCCATAAGTCGATTGTGGTTTGTTCATTCAAAGCTGGTCGCTTTGCATTTGTTCTTATTTAGCACACTTTAGCCTACTACTCCTCGGCACTAAATTCTTAAATTCCCCCCTTTAGTCTGCCAACAGTTTCCGCTCAAGATCCTGGCACGAAAGGATCTGGGACGAATGACGGCTGACGGCTGATGAAATGTTAGCAAATTGACGTCGTTTAGTTAAGTGGTATTCAAGTGGGCCAAAGTGCGTATACACATATGAACATACCCGATTTTGTGCTGCCCTCAAAACATACAGACGACTTCAAGTGCACGAGGGATGTGGTAATCGTAAGTTCTCACATGCAGTTTCATCACGCAAGTACGAGGTACTAAGTACTCGTAGTAAGGACACGACATTATGAAATGCATTTTTGCAGATATTTACCCACACAGATGCAAATATATATAGGAACAATTCCTGTGCTTATATTTTTGTAATGATATTGATTAATATTTATTAATTACTTCTGACATATCCAATTGGATATTAGTTGGTGGATGGATGCTGCATGCGGAGCAGCACTGGAGCGTGCATTATAAGTGGCACATTTAAATGCTGTGGAATTCTCTACGCTTTAACACGTCCCTTAAATAAGTCTCTCATGTACATACATACATACATATGTGTATGTATGTACATAAATTTTGAAGCAGTTAATGGGTGTGAAATAATTTTAGGTGCTATTTATGGCACTTTGCAAGTCTTCTATGCACTTTTCGTTATGGTATGTGCATATATATGTATAGGTATATGTACAGCTGTGTTCGAAATAATAGCAGTGGCTTGAAGAGCACCTGCATTGGTCAGTCGAAAAATGGCGCAACAAAAATTGTTTTATTTGGTTTCCGAGGACGCCGACAGTATGTACGAAGGCCAGTAAATGCTTCATTTGCTCCTAAATATGTTTCACGGACGGTAGAACATGGAGTTGCCAAAATCAATAGGTCCGTTATTTTAGATTAAAGAAAACATGGGTGCCAAATTGTATGTTGAAATAATGGAGTCGACTATTCTACCATACGCTAAATGGAAAATGCCGTTAAAAGGGATTTATCAACAAGATAACAACCCCAAACATACCAGCAGGTTGGCAAAAAATGGTTTGCTCTAAATGGAGGTGAGGTTATGGGTTGGCCGGCTCGGTCACCAGACCTTAATCTAGTTGAGATTCTTTGCGCAGAGGTCAAAGAAGCTGTAGGGAAAGAGAATCCGTCAAATACGAAGCAATTATGAAGCGCTGTGAAGAAGACGTGGAAGGACATTGCTCTCGAGAAATGCAAGCGTTTGGTGGACTCCATGCCTAGGAGATTGCATTCGACGAAATACTAACTTTTTAAACTTTATTATATATTATTATAATGAATCAATTGATTTTTGATGTAAAATCCTCAATACTACTATTATTAATCACAGCTGAAATTTTCATTTACAAACTTTTTTATTTATTTAAAACTTTATCTTATTCTTTGAAGAAATTATATTTCTTTTAAGCTTGAATATGTGCGAATTTAATACAATAATAGTAACCCATAATAAAAATCAATTACACGATTTTTTGCTTAATTTGAGTTCTGGATTATGCCACTGCTATAATTTCGAACACAGTTGTACATATGTGTCTGTGGACATGTTCTTTCATATTAAAAAACACAAACAACCTTTAAGGAACATACATATATTTAAATTATATATTAAGCGGTTATTGCACATATTTCTCGGGATTATTGCAAATAAAACGGGATTGGTATTTAACTTTTTCAAAAGTTCAGTTCTTTTCACTTATAACGGTAAAATCGTTTTAGAGAATGTGAAATATTACTAAACCATAGGAAAACTTCACTATCATCAAATATATTTATAAGTGAGCTGTGTTCATATCACACTATCTTCGAAAGGATTTTTATGATTCCTTCCATAAAAATTAGTCTCTGATAATTGTGCCTTGTGTATTACGTTTCGTAGAAGTTAACTCCTTAATCTTAATGGTTACCTTACTTAAAATAATTGCATTTCTTACCTTATTTTTATACCTAGTTTATGCAAGTAAATTCTCACTACACAATTATAATATAAACCATGTTTTCGAAAATTGGGGATTTATCAATAAATTTGTTCTTCCAGAGTGTTAAAAAATTAAAATTACATTGCTGCAATATGTAATGAAATCCAAACTACGAGTATGCATGAATATGCACCATTCTTCTGAAGATTTAAAAACCTTCTCGCTCCTTCCTCATACAATCTCTATGAAATAATCTCAATGCAAACAAAATTTCGTACACAAAATCCAAATAATTACACGTGTTCTACGTAACCACAATGATCTCACAAATCAGTTCCTTCCGCTTAACATCCATACACATGCATACAAATACATATCTATGCACAAGTCAGACTCTGCTTGAGGCTTCCTCAGTATTCACACGCAGATCATACGGAACAATGGCTTCGCATTTACTTGAATTAAGTATAGAATATATGTATGTACAATGCATTTATTTATGGTTTTCAGACATTTCCGTAAAAATTGTCACCTTGCTCATGGGCATGTGCAAACCTGTAGGGCAGTTACAATTACGTGAGGCTGGTGCGGCGCAATTCAACAAAAAGAGTAACAATCGCTGACACAAAAATATACCCAAAACGCTTATCGATAAATAACATTTTGGTCTCAAAAATGTATGAAAACAATAACCATTTAAAGAAAAGATACAATTTTCTTTCATTTTCATTTCCGAGTAATTTGCTAATGAATAATTGAACAACAAAGGGAGTGACATTCGTTTGCGGTGTTAACACACTCTTTTTCTTCTCAAAATTAGCAAAACTAAATACTTAACTGCATTCCTAGACATGTACAAATGGATTTGAAATCATAAAATATAAAAGCAAGCAAAGGCGAAGTGCGATCTTTAGAAGCCATAGATTCACTTTGAATCCACCAAATTACCCATTATGATACTAGCAAATCTACACAAAAAAAAGTAAGGAAGGGCTAAGTTCGGTTGGTATTCGAAAATTTTATACTCTTGCAACTAATAACAATCAACGGCGAAATACCTTCAGGTATTGACACATATTAACTTATTTTCAATGTCATGGACTCACTTAGTTTTATTGCTATTTTCTACTTCTTTTCAGCGAAAATTATACTTAAATCATCAACAAATAAAATGTATGTGAAGGAGATAAATTTAATATAAATTTATTCGATGTGGAAAACGTGAATTAAAATATCGAAATTCATTGTATTAGTGATATGAGGTTTAGCCCAAACTAATTTCATTAATATTGAGCGCCAAAGCATTAATATAATTTTCTAACTTCTAAGAAAATGTGTTCACTCAATTTATTAAAATATCACACATTTTGACTAACCCAAACTGTTTAAAGTCGGATATCATTATATATGGCACATTGGGGGCGGAGAAGCAAACACGCTAGTTGCATAGTTAGAGTCCTGTGGCACCCATACATCGAGCTTCTTAGTGACTCCAAGCTTCTTCAAATGGTTTGTAACGGTTTGATGACTATTATGCCGGGCTCTTTCTGCCAATTCAGCGATTTTATCTCAATTTTCGACGACAGGCCTTAAGGAGTGTGGCGCATCTTCGATTACCTCTACACCAGAGCGAAAACGTTGAAACCATCGTTGTGCGGTGGAAATGGAAACTGTATCAGGTCCATAAACTGCACAAATTTTATTGGCAGCTTGAGATGCATTTTTGCCTTTATCGTAGTAGTACTGTAAAATATGCCGTATTTTCTCTTTATTTTGTTCCATGTTTGCGACGCTATAACTCACGAAGGACTTAAGAGAAACGACAATCAATCAATCACGTGTTAGCGCGTGAAATGAGCTTTCCAAAAAGGTATAGCATGACCCGATGCGACGAATAAAACTAGAACTACGCGCTTCCTATAAATCCCTCTCTTATGTTTTCAGAAGTAAAATTTTATGTTTCTGTAGCATTTAAATTCAGCAGCAGAAGCAAAATTTCAAATCAATCTACATAAATATTTATTGATTTATGGGACTATTAGTAGTTTTTAACAGAACCAGGTTCTTTTAGAATTAAACCTTAGTGAAAATGGTTATTGTAGCCTTAGTGACTTACGATATTTATACATTAAACCTATTTTAGGACGGGACCACGCCCTTTTTAGCGCTAGGGTGCCGTTGCTACTGCAAATCCCTTTGACTAATTACAGTTTTATATAATAGTTACGTGCTAAGTTATGACATTTTATACACTTTCGATTAATGGCCTTTTGTGAGTGTGACAATAATCATCTACGAACTCGCCCTCTGTTGTTTGCCGAGGAAAATAAAAGTGTATTTCTACAAAAAAATAAAAAACAAATTGGTCTTGTATTTCGAAATATATATGCCTTATTTTGTTGATTCTTATGCAGTAGTATCTTGTTCTCTTTGTTAAATATATATATACAGATAAACAGAAAATGTGGAGAAAAAATTAAATTCTCGCTGAACTGTTCATTTTCAAGTTGGATTGCGGTAAACTGATCTAGACTAATTAAGGTATTTCTTCTATTGTTAAAAGTTAATCGTATTATTATGTTATATTAAGTTAACTTAATAGCAGTAATTTTATTGTCAATTGAAAACATTATTAACCAAAATGATTATGAACGAGTCTACTAGTTGTGCTCCCACCAGCTATGACTATATTGAACACTATCATATAAAATTTACATTCAAGGAAACTCAGTAAATCTGTTACAACATTCGCACTGCGCATATTCACGTCCTATAGGACAATTATTATTGACATCACAATCATATGTTGAATAAATTAGAGACTGTGTCAATCAAACCGCGCAGTGTACAATAATACTGATTGCCAGACTAAATCCAAGGCGGAAGCATCATTGAAGAATACTACTAGTTAGAGTAATTATGGTTCTACGCAATTTCCTTTCAAAAACAACAACTATTTTATATTCCTTTTTTAATTTTTTCGAAAATTCGCTGATACGTCCGAATTGTGGCAGAAGACGCCTACAGTAAATCTCGCATGCGATACTAGCGCCATCAAGAGTTGAAGCTAAAGTAAGTACTTATTGGGCCGTCCTCATACATTTGCCGTTAACATGTTTTTTAAATATGACTTTTTCGCAATAATCGAGTTAAGAGAAGGTGAAAAGGCATATTCGTATGTATGTAGCGCAGAAAATTTCCTATAAAATTACAAACTTTGCACTTTAAAATGGTTTTTTTTTTTCATTGTGTTGTAAAATTTATAAGATAAAAAGTTTGTCTTTAAAATAATCAAAATTTAGTTTAATATTTTTTCAAGTAGATGGAAACGAGATAAACATTTTTTGTCTGATAATAACAAAAACATACTATTATCCCGTTACAATTAAGACCTCATTCTTGGACATGCTTTGTTAGAGGTGTCTATCAACTAATGTTTCAGAGTAACAAGCGAAAACACACATTCCATATTATGGACCCACCCTAATATACATTTATAGGTTATTGAAATAACAATGGGCTCCGGTATGTATGAATACAAACCATATGTATGTAGGTGAGAATATGCCCAAATTATTCGCTACTGTGTATGTGGCCAAATAACATAGATGTACATACAAGTATATATGTGCATAAGTATGTAGATGTGAGTAAAGAAATTAGTAAAAATACAACGCAACAAAAAATATGTTAGTGTTGTTTCGAATAAAACGAAGGACCAAAAAAGTGTGAAAAGGAAGTGGGCGTAAACTCTTTGCCGCGTTGTTAGCAAAAGCAAAAGCGACAAAACAAAATACTCGTAATGTGAACGCCAAAGTGTTGGCATCAGAGTAAAGGTCGACCAGAGCAACCATTGTTGAAAGCTGTTTCCGACAACCTATTATTAAATTGTCACCAACACAACGGCGTCAACAGGACGCCCAATATTGTTCGCTATTTAAGATTCTAAGCACTCGTACTTAAGGTGCAAATAAGGCAATGCGAACAATCGCCAATTTAAAAATGTCACACGATGCCAAAAGGAGACCGAACGAAATCAAATAGCGGTAAAATATTATATTTACGTGGAGTACTTCGACAGAAATTTAAATATACACGATATCAAAAGGTGGTAGTGTTTGTTTTGCTAAATTTATAAAAACGCGGGGAGCATAGTTATGGGTCTATTCAAATTTGAACACTTTGTTGTGATTGATACACGCGGCGACGTATTAACACGTTTACGAAAGGGGTTGTCTTGCCAAACGAACGGTAGCAGTGGTTTCGGCTGTACACCAAGGCATATCATTATCGCCGCTGCGGTTCCATTGTTCAACCGCATTTGAGGCGACAAAAAAAACAAAATTGCAATTTTGTGCCGTTTTTGATCTCCTCACCTCGGCTATTGACTCACACAGTCCTTACGGATCGGCCACTCTTTCTCATGTTTTGCTATTTTATGCATTTGAACAATCATCGGATGTTATTGGAAAAAGGGTTGACCTTCGTGTGTAAGTGATTATTAGCACTGGAAGAGGGAAAGAGTTCCGGGCTGAGCGCAGTGTGTCTCGTTGCTGGGAATTTTTGAAACTAGTTCTTGCTAAAAAGCTTTCTATTGCATTAGTTATTGCTGTTTCCTATTGTTTTTGAAAATATTGACACCATAAAGATTTTAATTCAATACGTTTCCCCCAGGGTCGGTGTTAGTTTTCAACAAATCGACTCGATTATTTTAACAGCAGGAGCTTAAGTGATTTATTCAAAACCAATTAATAACATGGTGAGTTTTTATTTTGTGTTTCTACATTAGCAGTTAAAAAATTATTAACTGCTACATATTTATATATATATATATTTATGGAGCTATAACTATGAAAATATTTTTTATCAAAAGGACCAGCTTCGTTTCTCTGAGGGATTAACAGCATGTCCATTTACCCAGTCAGAAAACTGACTGACCAAAACTGGAGTTAAGATGAGCCATATGTCGGTGTTGTTGTCGCCATATAGTCCGAATAGCTCTGGAATGTTTTTATGTTATGTTTGTACGCAGGTGCAAACATTCTCAGTTTTTATCGCTTTATATAGCACTTCTTACTTAATTTTTTTTTAAATTACCTATATAGACCAAAGTACCAATGCACGTGTAAACGAAGAAAGGTTGGGAATGAAATTATATGCGCCCAGATAGACGAAATTATGAAATAACGCTGAAGGTGTGACCAGTGCAGCAATAAACTAAACAAGAAAAGGAGGCTAAGTTCGGATGAAACCGAATATTTTATACTGTTGCAAGGATCAAAATCGATGAAATATTTTCAGGTGATGGCAAAACTGTATATTAAACATGTGAGAGAGGGCTCAAAGCCAGTTAAATACCTTCTGGTATTGAAAAACTTCATTTTAAAAAATGTTTGGAAAAAATTCAGTATATTTGGCCTGGTCTACGGAAAGGGGGCTTAGGTATCAATTTTCACTTTTTAGTTGATTCGGATAGAAGATGAGATGCTTTATTTTTTACAGCTGTTTCCCAGAAAACTAGTTTTCGCACGTTATCTCCCTTTTCGTAGACCAGGTTAAAAATTCTCTGATCGCCATTCACTTGGGAGTGGCCAGAAACGATTCTTTTACATATGACTCAAGCAGCTCACGACTACCGGCCTTTGACCAAGTATCCTCTGGGTAGCCTAAGAACATCCGTTTGAAGGCGAGCTAAAGTGAGAAGGCGAAACATCCCCTGCATAGGGTTGTGCGCTGGGTTTGGGACCCGCCACGTAAAAAAGCACCCCCAATGAAAAGGAAAAAACAGCCTCGGATGAGAGACCCCCCTTTTGATGACGAACATGGCAAACGAAATAAGGACTATGTGAGGGCATGCACCTGGAATGTCCGGTCCCCTAATTGGGAAGGAGCCGCTGCCCAGCTGGTAGATGTCCTCGTAAAGATAAAGCCTGACATCACCGCCGTCCAAGAAATACGATGGACGGGACAAGGACAGAGACGAGTAGGTCCTTGTGACATTTACTACAGTGGCCATATAAAGGAGCGCAAGTTTGGTGTTGGATTCGTGGTGGGAGAGAGACTCTGTCGCCGAGTACTATCATTCACTCCGGAGAATGAACGTCTAGCCACAATCCGCATCAAAGCGAGGTTCTTCAACATATCGCTGATTTGCGCCCACGCCCCGACGGAAGAGAAGGACGATATGACCAAAGATGCCTTTTATGAGTGCTTGGAGCGCACTTATGAGAGATGCCCCCGCCACGATGTCAAAATCGTGCTTGGCGACTTCAATGCCAGGGTGGGCAAAGAAGGTATCTTTGGCACTACGGTCGGTAAATTCAGCCTCCACGAGGAAACATCCCCAAATGGGTTGAGGCTGATCGACTTCGCCGGGGCCCGAAATATGGTTATCTGTAGTACTAGATTCCAGCATAAGAAGATACATCAAGCTACCTGGCTGTCTCCGGATCGAAAAACCACCAACCAGATCGATCATGTTGTGATAGACGGAAGACACGTCTCCAGTGTTTTAGATGTGCGTGCGCTCCGAGGTCCTAACATCGACTCGGACCACTATATAGTTGCAGCCAAAATTCACACTCGCCTCTGTGCAGCAAAAAACGCACGCCAACAAACACAAGGATGGTTCGACGTCGAGAAGCTGCAATCACAACAGACAGCCGAACGTTTTTCTACTCGGCTTGCACTCCTGCTCTCTGAGAGCACTCGTCAACAACTCGGTATAAGGGAACTGTGGGACGGCATTTCAAACTCCTTACGTACAGCTGCAACCGAAACCATTGGATTTCGGAAAGTGCAAAAGAACAGCTGGTACGACGAGGAGTGCCGTGTCGCAGCGGAGAGAAAACAGGCTGCCTACCTCGCAACGTTACGATCGACCACAACACGTGCGGGATGGGATAGATACCGAGAGTTGAAGAGGGAAGCGAGACGCATTTGTAGACAGAAAAAGAAAGAGGCCGAAATGCGTGAGTACGAAGAGCTTGATAAGCTGGCCGACAGGGGTAATGCTCGAAAATTCTACGAAAAGATGCGGCGGCTTACAGAAAGTTTCAAGACCGGAGCATACTCTTGTAGAACCCCCAAAGGTGATCTAGTTACCGATGCCCAGAGCATACTTAAATTATGGAGGGAACACTTCTCCAGCCTACTGAATGGCAGTGAACTCACAACACCAGGAGAAAACGAACCCGATACCCCAATCAATGACGATGGAGCAGACGTTCCATTGCCCGCCTGAAAAACAACAAAGCGGCAGGGGCCGATGGATTGCCGGCCGAGCTATTCAAACACGACGGCGAAGAGCTGATAAGGTGCATGCATCAGCTTCTTGGCAAAATATGGTCGGACGAAAGTATGCCCAACGATTGGAATTTAAGTGTGCTATGCCCAATCCACAAAAAGGGAGAGACCACAATCTGCGCCAACTACCGTGGGATTAGCCTCCTCAACATCACATATAAGGTTCTGTCGAGAAAATTGTGTGAAAGATTAAAGCCCACCGTCAACAAACTGATTGGACCTTATCAGTGTGGCTTTAGACCTGGTAAATCAACAACCGACCAGATATTCACCATGCGCCAAATCTTGGAAAAGACCCGTGAAAGGAGAATCGACACACACCACCTCTTCGTAGATTTCAAAGCTGCTTTCGACCGCACGAAAAGGAGCTGCCTTTATGCCGCGATGTCTGAATTTGGTATCCCCGCAAAACTAATACGGCTGTGTAAGCTGACGTTGAGCAACACGAAAAGCTCCGTCAGAATCGGGAAGGACCTTTCCGAGCCGTTCGATACCAAACGAGGTTTCAGACAAGGCGATTCCTTATCGTGCGACTTTTTCAACCTGCTTCTGGAGAAAATAGTTCGAGCTGCAGAACTCAACAGAGGAGGTACCATCTTCTATAAGAGTGTACAACTGCTGGCGTATGCCGATGATATTGATATCATCGGCCTCAACACCCGCGCCGTTAGTTCTGCTTTCTCCAGACTGGACAAGGAAGCAAAAGAAATGGGTCTGGCAGTGAACGAGGGCAAGACGAAATATCTCCTGTCATCAAACAAACAGTCGTCGCACTCGCGACTTGGCACTCACGTCACTGTTGACAGTCATAACTTTGAAGTTGTAGATAATTTCGTCTATCTTGGAATCAGCGTAAACACCACCAACAATGTCAGCCTAGAAATCCAACGCAGGATAACTCTTGCCAACAGATACTACTTTGGACTGAGTAGGCAATTGAGAAGCAAAAACCTCTCTCGACAAACAAAAACCAAACACTATAAGTCACTCATAATTCCCGTCCTGCTATATGGTGCAGAGGCTTGGACGATGTCAACAACGGATGAGTCGACGTTGCGAGTTTTCGAGAGAAAGGTTCTGCGAAAGATTTATGGTCCTTTGCGCGTTGGCCACGGCGAATATCGCATTCGATGGAACGATGAGCTGTACGAGATATACGACGACATTGACATAGTTCAGCGAATTAAAAGACAGCGGCTACGCTGGCTAGGTCATGTTATCCGGATGGATGAAAACACTCCAGCTCTGAAAGTATTCGACGCAGTACCCGCCGCGGGAAGTAGAGGAAGAGGAAGACCTCCACTCCGTTGGAAGGACCAAGTGGAGAAGGACCTGGCCTCGCTTGGAATATCCAATTGGCGCCACGTTTCAATTGATGAAACAATTTTATGGCGATGATTGCTTATCCCGTAGCAGAGCGCACGAGTGGTTTCAACGTTGTCAAAGTGGTCGTGAGGTCATAACTGACGATCAAAATGTGGGCCAATCAAAATCCGTGATCACCGGAAAGTGCATCGAAACTGTGCGTGAATTCATTAAAAATCAGCCGAAATCATTATTGAAATTCATGGAAATGGAATTGAACAGATCCAAAACATCTATTAATCGCATTTTGACCAAACATTTGGGCTTACGAAAGATGTGTGTACGTTTGTTGCGCACAAATTGACCGACGACGAAAAATTGTTCAGAATCCAACTTTGGAGAGACGATTATTTGACCAAAAATAACTTTTTAACTATCAACCACTCCCGTATTCACCTGATATGGCACCGTGCGACTTCTTCCTTTACGGAAAAATGCATTTGCCCATGAAAGGAAAGCGTTATGTAGACGTAGAGGCCATTCCAAAGGCTTGCAGCAGGCATACTGGCGGCCATACCGGCCAACAAACTAAAACACTCGGCATGCTTTTGGACCGTGCTAAAAGCTGCATTGAAGCTGAATGAGACTATTTTGAATATAAAAAATTAATTTTGCCTAAAAACTATTTGCTCTGTTTTTTTAATTCCTATTTACTTTGGAACGCACCTTGTAGACCAATATAAATGGCTTCAAGTCATCAACAAAGTCAGAAACGATTATATCGGGTAAATTTGGGATGGGGGAAATATTTACCCGATTTTACTAATCCTTATTTTAGGTATATACTTACTTTCGGTAAAAAGTCAGTCGTAGGCACTGAGAACCAGATCTAAACGTAAGATTGCATACTTTAAATTCACCGCGTCAAGCACAAGCCCCAGTAATAGAATATTTGAAGCTCAATACCTGCAGTTGACTTTTTACGCCAAATATCGGTCAGTGTGTGGGGTACATAAATAAATTCCAGCTTCTTGACAACAATATGTCTGAATGTCAAAAATTGGTTAAATCGGATCAATACTTCCATTAGCTCCCATATACCTAAACAAAGATTTCCGAATTTCCTATATTATATATTATATCTCATAACAGTGTATCTTTGTACCTAAACAAACCTTATTAAGAATAATTCGGTAAGTGTGAGTTTTATATCATTCCTTGAAAATATGTTTTCAGTATACCTGAGCAATATACAAAATAATGCAATCATTCCATCCCTTTCACTGCCCCCAAAACACCCTATATAATTTTGCGTTTTTCCACCTGGTTCATGGTGCCAAAGATGGAGAACAGTTTAGATATTCCTGAAATTGAATTTTTTAAATTTTCTATAAAGAACAAAACTAACTCCCACTCTATATTAAAGGTCATATCGAATCGCTTAGTTTGCACACGTAAACACAAAATCTTATTCAGCTTCATTGAGTCTTAAAGCACACATCGCAGCCATACACCTAGCGGCAATGTCCACGATTGCTATGTTTAAAATGGCATTAAGCGCTATTGTTGGTGTAGTCCGTAGTGCACCGGAGATGTCGATGAGAGTCGCTCTTTGGACAAGCTCAAGTAGAACATTTTTGAATTAACTAGAGTTTCGTAGAGCCCGAACACCACCTTTGGTGAGAGGTCCAATTTCTATAGCTCCTCTACAGCAATATACGGCAACCAATTCCTTCCTAGCTCTCTCGTCAATATTAGGCTTCAATGAAACTTTCTATCAAGGATAAGCTCGAGGTATTTTACTTTTCAACAGGTTGAAAACGTGAAACCCCTAAAGAAGAGAGAGGCACGTTTGCGATTTTATAGTTCCTATTAAATAAAACCATTCAAGTTTTACATGGATTGACGACTAAGCCGAGTTCTTTAAATAGGTCGTTAGCCACCAAGATCCAAAGCAGTGGGGAAAGTACGTCGGGATATCTTTGCGCTATCCCACTCCGTTCTGTCGCAAAGAAGACTATGATACTTGATGTTCGATTCCACCACAAACTTTTCGAGGGACTTAACCACCGCCTGCTGGAAAAGCAGTGCCAACTGACGTGCCTTTGATATATGAATGATGGGACTCTAACTCCCTTTACTCCTTGGTATTTTGTTTCTAATATGCAAATCCTGACTTTCAACAGAAACGAAAGTAAGCTAATGGGCCTGAATGCCTTAGCACCGACGTGAGAGCTCTTTCCAGTCTTCGATATAAACATAGCTTTAACCAGACGATAGGTCCTCGACACATGACCTAATCTAACGAAGTTCGCGCAGGTGCGGCCAACCAGCTACATTACTCCTTAACCGGCCGCTGCTTTGAATGAATTCAGTGCCCAAGTGATGTTCATTAAAAATGTCCTGGAGACTTTTTGAAGTTCCCTCAGTGGAACTTCTTCAGCGTAATGATTCAACGGAAAGTGATCATCCAGGAGTAGTTCCAACGAAAGCTGCCCGTGAACCATACCCCAGTTAGGTAGGACTTTTACCTTGAATGTGTCCGAAGCGTGAGAACTTGTAGCAGCCTCCACTCTTCCGCAGAAAGCTCTTCACGAGAATCTCTTGGATTTCTCTCATTCGAATTTGTATGCAGCCAATTCTGCCATATACAACCCCTATCGTTGCTAAAGCAACTTTTACGGGCTTTGCTAAAGAAACTCCCGCGAATAGGATCGCGTGCTTGTTGGGCCCGGGAGAAAGAGCTGATCGAATCTTCCTGCAATACAAGTCCCAATTAGTATTTCTGAAGTTTCTATAAGTTCTGCTCTTTGTGTGCTTCGCGTCTAAGCTAAAACTAATATATCTATGATCAGAGCAGGAATGGTCGTCTAGAACCCTCCATTCCGAGATCAAAGTGAGAAATTTCCCCACAGATTTGCAGATCGTCAGGGATCTCCACCCTTATAGCAGTCACAAAGTGGAGAAGTTTGTCGTATTACAAAGAGAGACTCACAATTTCATTCCGAATTTCCCCAGACAGTGTGCCGTGAATTGGTATTCATGCTGAGTCGCTTACTCCGACTCTTCTGCGCATGGCCTCTTCCAGAGCTTTCCTCAGCAAACCTGGAGGTGGTTCCACCTCGTCGTCATGCAGCTTATAGGGCGAAACAAGTCAGAGTTCTCAGTTACTGTCTTGTAGTTCACCAGTGACGACATCCTTGTTACTGAAATGGTATAAAAAAATATCAAAGTCGTTTCTGCCCAACAAACAAGCTCTGGTTCTTTATTTCATTCATGTATTATTAATTTGAAAGGTCAAACAAACGCTCGAGACTGAAGACGAGTGGATCTCCATTTCATACTATTCTTCCTTTTCCTCCGACCCCACTGGAGCCAGCGGGTCATCTGCCCAGGCTTCCATCGGTATTCTAAGGACCACCTTATCGAAGCCATAGCTTATGGCCCTCTTTGCGACACCGTGGGAAACGAGGGAATCCTTGTTAAGGAGTATCAGTGCTTGTCAGACACGAGACCGAGGTCGCTTCGGGAAATCGGTTTGACCAACGCCTCGAGCCTTGCTCCCTTCCAAACTTCCGATCGTTCGTCGGCACACATTATTAATTTTTGTGTAACGAAGTGGAAGTTTTGAAGACAATTTGTATTGGATTTTGTTCATTGTTAATGATGACACTGTGTCGCGCTACGTTTTCTTAGTTATCAGTGATGCCTAAAGTGTAAATTATTCGCTAACAATCCAAGGTATTTCTCAAGGGAGATGTGCAAACAAACAAAAATACTCTGTAGTGTCCTTTAAAGTGCAAATAAAAGAGCGCACAAAAATAAGTTGCTTAATGCGAGATTTGGCGTCAACCACCATGCAGGTGACTTCAAAACTCTCTCCTTCATACACTTAGGGACCCCTACCCTCTCCACTTAATCGATTTTTTTCCTTTAAAATTCATCTTTTGTGCGGTTTATTTATTGTCGTTTCTATTTCTTCCAAACTTCTTAAATACTTTCTTGGCTAGTTCATTTAGATTGCTCCTTCATCAATGTGCTTTTGGAAATTCAAATTTGTGGACAAATCCGATTTTTAATTTGCATGGCAAAGACCACAAATATGGCTATGGATTTATGTATGTACATATGTATGTATGTATGCATGCTAGAATTTGTGTTCAAAGCTGTCATTTGCAACAGCACTTCTTGTTGAAGTAAAGAAAACGAACACATAAGCATATTTTTTATTTAGCAAGTTTTTCATGATTTACTACTATCCAAAATGAGCAGACCGTCCCCATACATACAGACGTGAGTTTCAAAATACATTAAGATAACTGTGAATTTTTAGGTTAAAACTTTTTCAATTTAATTTTATACATTTATACTGAAGAGTGTTGAGATTATTTTGCATTACCTTAGAGCGAGGACTCTGGGACAGTCAACTGATTTGAACTTTCCAAATTTCCATATATGTATAGTATGTAAGTTCGTAGGACTAAAAAATATTTAACTGAAACACGCAACTTTGTCTCTAAACTCATGCTGTAGATAGCTTCCAGTATCAGGACCGCAAATTATGCAAAATGGATACATTAAATTCTATAATAAGTTTTCTGAACTAAATAGGAAATTGAATCACCATTATATTTTAAAAATATCGATTACGTTCACCATGTTATCTTGAACCAAGAAAGCTATAGCTTAGTATATATGCATATGGAGTACCTTATAAAATACTCTCAATATCTCAGCTCCTCTAGAGTTTCAAAGTACAATAGTCATGACCTAAACCCTGAACAGCTACGAGTACCATTTTTACAAGCTCCTTAGAGAGCAGCCATTTATTATTTCTTCATTCATATTTATTTTCACACTCTCGCAACACGTTGCTACAAAAAATAATAGTTTGTTTATGAAACAGTTATTTATAATAATTAAAACTAATCGTTCATTCTTCTTATTCTTTACTCGCGTAGACACCGCTTACGCGATTATAGCCGAGTTAACAGCAGCGCGCCAATCGTTTCTTCTTTTCGCTACGTGACGCCAATTGGACATCCCAAGCGAAGCCAGGTCCTTCTCCACTTGGTCCTTCCAACGGCGTGGAGGTCTTTCTCTTCCTCTGCTTCCCCCGGGGGGTACTGCGTCGAATACTTTCAGAGCTGGAGTGTTTTCGTCCATCCGGACAACATGACTTAGCCAGCGTAGCCGCTGTCCTTTAATTCGCTGAATTATGTCAATGTCATTGTATATCTCGTACAGCTCAACGTTTCACCGACTGCGTAATTCGCCTTAGCCAAGGCCAATAAGCAAAGGATCATAAATCTTCCGCAAAACCCTTCTCTCGAAAACTCGTAACGTCGACTCATCAGATGCTGTCTTGCAGTCAACCTCGAAATCCAACGCGGAATATCTCTTGCCAACAAGTGCTACTTCGAACTAAGTGGGCAAATGAGAAGTAAAATCCTCTCTCGGCGAACAAAAGCCAAATTCTATAAGTCGCTCATAATTCCCATCCTGCTATACGGTGCAGAGACATAGACGATGACAACAACTGATGAGTCGACGTTACGAGTTTTCGAGAGAAAGGTTCTGCGAAATATTTATGGTCCTTTGCGAATTGGCCGCGGCGAATATCGTATTCGATGGAACGTTGTAAAACAATACGATAGCGGTGCTTCGGAACACGTCTATGACACCGTGACAAGTGATAGAGTCAACTTTGAATCAATGGAACGACAACTACGCCCACTTACTATATAACATAATTTTAAATTCCATTTGATTCTTTTACTTTCCAGTAAAGAAATAAAGAAAAAATGTATGTAACGAGATAAAACTTTGCATTTAAGCCCCAACATTTCTTCAAAAATTAATCGTTCGGTCTACTTTCCATCATACGTAACTCAAAAAAAGGTAGTCGTCTACTGCTCCACATAAATACATGTTTGTATATACTTACATTTGTATGAATGTACAATCTGCAAACAATAAAAAGTATTCTGATTAAAATACACGTGTAATTATTTTCGAGTCATTATTTCACCTTTTCTCTTTACTAACTTTGAATTGACATTTCAGTTATTTCGAATCTTTTAACCTTTCATCTAGCCGCAATTGCTTTCCCTTCGCCGCAATTTCATTTATTATTTCTCTTCTAAAGTTTTCTTTTAAGTGTTCTTTCTAACAAATCGCAGCCTTTGAATCGTTTCGCTTTTCCGTTGCCTCCCTTGGAGTAATTAATTTTCATTATCCAAGTGATTTTGTCCTAATGTAATACTCACGTCTACAAAAAAAAAAAACGCAAACAACAACCCAGTATTGCGGTTTGCAGTCAATTGATTTTATGCGAAGTAAAGTAATAGCAAAGGTAAAAGGTGACCGAGGAGAAACCTTACGAAAACAGTCGCTTTGATTTGGCAAAATGTAAATGTTTGTGTAAGAATCTTATCTTTGCATTAATGGAAATTAAACTAAGCTAGTTGTATTAAAACAAGTATGTTCGAACTAAGTATGACAGAAACTCGGAACAGTTATAAAAATTGTTGTAGAAAATAAAAGCATTTGGGAACTTCAAAGATTTGAACTCAATTTTCGACGGTTTTCAAGCGGTTGGTACTACTGCAATTTCACATTCGAATAGTCTAACGACGTCTTATCGAATGACCGAATATTCGGTTATTGATTAGTAGCGATTCCTATTCACAATAACGTGCCGGTCTTGATCATCATGGAAAAAGTACAGCCCAATGACGCCGTCGGCCCATAGGCCGCACAAAACCGTATATTTTTCGGAATATAATGGTGACTCATGGAGTACGTGCGAATGTACTTTCACAGGAATAACGAATTTCAGTGATATTTGTGATATTTATTTTAATTTTATTTTTTATATTTAAGTTTAATTGAAAAACAAAGTTTTGTAGCGCTCTTATTGAAAAACCCGCACTTAAAAAGCACAAAATGCAGCTCATTTTAGACAGATATGCATCCACTACGAAAGCACAGCTTCTAGATCACTGACAGTGAGCCCAAACCTAATCAAGAAGTGCATAACCTCACTGCCAATAGCATCAAACTAATTGCATATTATACTACTGTGCCCAAAAATAAAAATACATTTGAATTTAAACTGCGCGCGTCGAAGGATTTGGAGAATTAATTTTTTTTAGGTTGGTAATACTGTCAGTCACATTTGTGTCAAATTTCGTGTCAAAATATTCATGTTTGAGATACGCGTCGTTTGTGAGCTGCTAAAAGTGATTTTTTCATTTTTTGCGATGTCGAAATTTGTTGAGCAAAGAACTTGCATTAAATTTAGTTTACGGAATCAATTTTCTGCTGCGGATACGTTGAGGATGGTGCAGAAAGCCTTTAATGATGAGGCTATGTCTAAAAAAAACGTGTCGTGAACGTGTCGAAGACGAAGAGCGTCCAGGGCGACCATCAACCTCAACCGACGAAGCTCACGCTCAACAAATCAAAGATGTGAAGTGTCGATTAACAATCAGAGTCCTTGCTGATGAAGTTGGCATATCGAAAGGCTCAGCCAACACCATTTTGAAGGATGGCTTGGGCCTCAAGCGCGTCAAATCTCTACTGGTACCGAAAACATTGAATTTTTTGGAAAAAAGGCGTCGCGTTGAAGTGTGTGAAACGATGCTTTCCGACTACCAGGGTGTCATGAAACGCATTATAACTGGCGACTAGACTTGGATCTATGCTTTCGACCCCAAAATAACCAATCAATCGAGCGAATATCGTGCCAAAAGAGAGCCGAGACCAAAAAAATCGCGCCAAAGTCGCTCAAAAATCAAGGTCATGTTGACTGTTTTCTTCGATTATCGTGGTGTTGTGCATTATGAATTCCTTCCAACCGATCAAACAGTCAACAAGGAATATTATTTGAACGTTATGCGTCGTTTGTGTAACGCTATCCGCCTAAAAAGGCCGGAATTGCGGAAAGACAATTCTTGGTTTTTACACCACGATAATGCACCATCCCATACTGCCCTCGTAATTCGTGATCCTTTCGTCAAAAACTCAACCCATATCGTTCCGCAACCACCGTATTCACCTGATCTGGCGCCGTGCGACTTCTGGCTGTTCACCAAGCTCAAAAGACCGCTCCGGGGACACCGTTTTTATACGATAGAGGAGATTCAAGCCGCAGTGAAGACGGAACTGAAGGCCATCCCGGAAAGTGACAACAACCAGTGTTTCGAAGATTGGAAAATCCGTTGGTATAAGTGCATTGCATCGGGACATCGGGAGGGGATTACTATGAAGGGGATGAAATTGATTTGGAAGAAAAAATAAAGAATTTTCATAATAAATACAATGTCACCTTTTTGGGCACAGTAGTACATGTCAGCGGATGAGCTTACAAGAAAAGGAACAAATACCCAAATTCTATCGGGTTGGAAACGTGCATTTAGCCAGTGGATCTATGAGCTTCGTGTTCTCAAACAGTTTTGGTCAGCAACCAGGAAATGTGGGCTGCGAAGCCTGGAAACATCTAGACACTTTCTCCTCCACTCTTCTGCTTTCGCCAGACTAAGGATTAAGCTTCGCCGTTGGCATTCTCGCTTTTTTGAAATTGATATTAACGTAACTCCGACCTCTTTTTACGAATAGTTTCAGGGAAACGACACTTAAACTCATTTACATAGTACTCCTTGTTGACAGTTTAGCCGGTCGAAAGGAATTCGGCGTTCATCACACTTCGATAATCAAAGAAAATTGTCAACATAACCTTGTTTTTTAACTGCTTTAGCTAGCTTTTTTCGGCTTCGGTTCACCTTTGTTGCGATATTGGGCCGATTGGTCGTGTTTCCGGTCGTAAGCATCTGTAAAATACTCGTACATTTCATGACATCCTGATAATCGGAAAACATTGTCTCACAGACGTTAACGCGACGCTATTTTTCAAAAAATTTTAGTGATTTTGAAACCAGTCGTTCCTTCCCTTTTCTTGGACCAATAATCATTTAAAATGGTTTTCACTGACCCTTCTGATATTTCAACATTGCCACTAAAATCTCTAGCTATTAATTGTCGATTCTCAAGCACCTATTCCTTTATTTTATTGACGTGTTGATGATCAGTTGATGCTGATCGCCATTCTGGACGTCATTCGTCGTCAACACGTTCTCGACCCTCTTTGAATTATTTGTACCAATCAAAAACACTTGCTCGCGACAAACAAAAGTCTTTTCCAGCATTCTGAACGTTTCCGCACAAGAAATTTGATTCCACACACAAAATTTAAAAGAACCTCTTTGTTGAATATTTTCACTCATCGTAAAAATCACTGAATGCACTGATGTCACAGATAGTCATACAAATATAGAAAGAAAATATTTCGACGAATGGGTTTACGTTCGAAATTTAAATTAAAAAGTCTTACTATTTTTTGTCCCACCTAGGGTTCTGGGCATCACAACGGACAAGCAGACTCCAGCAGTCCAAGTACCATTATTCGTGGCCTTGCAAGTATTTTTTACGAAACCTACTTCCTCCAAGCACGGAATCTTAATTTTCCAAAAATATTCCCAAGAACTTTAAGTATCCCCTGCAGATACGTTTTTTTTTAAACGGCGAATCCGAGGCTTGGTAGTCTTCTTTTTCAACGAAATTTAAAGGGACGGATTCCAAGCCCAGGGTAAACCCCCACACCGCAAAGGCACAATTATATAGCGCACTGTGTGGTTCCTAAAAGATGTCCACCGGGAGCCTCGAATAATGACAACCAAACAGGTCGATAAAAGTGGACACAAGGGTCAGGATTGAGAATAGAATCACAACTGTACAGCTTACCAGGCAGAATAACTATACTCAATTTAAACAGTGAAAGAATTTGGAGGACTTTAGTAATCAGAGTGAATTCTTACATATTTTTCCTCAGACAAGAGCTTTCATGCACGTACATATATGAAAGAGTTACAGATGCCACGTATTTTTCCCTGCGTAGACACATTTCATATATCGTTAAATATTACAATGGAATCACTTACCGCAAGATTTTAATTAAATTCCTCCTTTGTAAATAGTGATTTGCCGACTGAATATGCACAAGGAGAAAGCAAATGAACATATACACAAATAACATTCGGTTTCACCTGCCTTTTGAAAAAGTTTCCTTCTAACGCGCAAGCCCCGCCCAGCAGCAAGCGCCCTTACTTTCCTCTTAATCATATGCCCACATCCCTATGATTTCGCGTTTGAGCTTCTTCTTCTTCTTAATTGGCGTAGACACCGCTTACGCGATTATAACCCAGTCAACAACAGCGCGCCAGTTGTTTCTTCTTTTCGCTATGTGGAGCCAATTGAATATTCCAAGCGAGGCCAGGCCCTCCTCCACCTGGTCCTTCCAACGGAATGGAGGTCTTCCTCTCCCTCTTCCTCTTGCGAAGGGAGCCGTCGCCCCGGGCGCAACGTTTTGGGGGCGACTAAACGATCATCGCTGTTTTTTAATATTCAGAAAAAATACTTCAACAAATTCGTCGTGTTAATTTTCATCGGTCGGAGTAAGCGATACAATCATGCTGCATCGTTTACTTTGCTCGCTTACGAATGTCTACCATATACCGCTGGGAACAAGTTTTTGCCCGAATTGGAGTTTTTAAATACTAACTTTAAAAATATTATTTAAAAACTCCAATTCGGGCAAAAATTCCTGCAAATTTTGTCAAAAGTGTACAAGATATAGGGCGAAAATTGGGTTTTTCTATGGCTTTTAATAAGATGTCTTCAACTTCCTCAAAAATCGTATTGTGAGAACTTTGCATCTTCAGAATTTGCGTGGCTTCTAGCTCCTAAATTTTATACACTTAATGTCGAAGATATTTTGTAAAAATTCACTTTTGTTCATGAAACTTGTAGGTACGTAGATAAAAGAGGGCGGCAGAACATCCTTGGCCCCGGGCGCCCGAAGTTGTAGCTACGCCACTGGTTGTGAACAACTTTTTTACAAGTTATTTTCATATTTTATTTTTTATATACATATTCTGTATTTAACGATTGTAAACAAGTAAGGAAGGGCTAAGTTCGGGTGTAACCGAAAAGTTTATACTCTTGCAACTTGCAGGAATCAAAGATCTTTCGGATATACATAGCTCGATTGGCAGGGGGTTGGTCGATAAAATTGGCTACTTATCCTCATTCTTTATCCTCAAGAGAACGTTTCAAGTCACGCTAAAAGAGGGTGGATAGCGCGAGGGCACGCGAACAACCAGCAGAACCCTTAACATATACACGGACGGATCAAAATTGACTGATGGAGTGGGCGCCGGAATCTATTATACTTAACTAGATCTCAGGCAACTCTTCAAGCTGTCGAAATAAGCAGGAAATGACACAAGGAATATCAACATATGTACATACATATGTATATGTACGTCGATAGCCAAGCGGCAATTATAGCAACAATCACACATCGTACTGCGTAAGAGAATGTCCTTAGAAGCAGGCAGACAGTAGATATAGTCGCTGTTGGAAAGCGGCTGTACATATATTGGGCTCTAGGCCACAAGGGTGTCCCGGTAAAAGTGCCATCCGTTTGACTACGGAACCAGTGCAGGACTTCGCAAATCGTCAAAAACGATACACAACGAAATTTCCGAAAGGTCTGGCAGACGGATCGTGGTGAACTGGAATGCCTTAGAGGCATTCATCCATTCGGATGACATGACCTAGGCAGCATAGCCGCTGGGTCTTAATTCACTAACTATTACAATGTCGTCGTATATCTCGTACTTCTCATCACAAAGGACCATAAATCTTCCGCAGAACCTTTCTCCCGAAAACTCGTAGCGTCGACTCATCAGTTGTTGTCATCGTCCATGTCTCTGCACCATATAGCAGGACGGGAATTATGAGTGACTTGTAGAGTTTGGTCTTTGTTCGTCTAGAGTGAACTTTACTACTCAATTGTCTACTCAGTCCGAAGTAGCACCTGTTGGCGAGGGTTATTCCGCATTGGATTTCGAGTCTGACATTGTTGTTGGTGTTAATGCTGGTTTCTAGATAGAAGAAATTTTCTACGACTTCGAAGTTTTGACTGTCAACAGTAGAAGCACACAAAATGCTAAAATCCAGAAAATTATGTACAATATGCCGCTTTCTTTTTATGTTATTTTAAGAAAAAGGAAAAGCGTTTACTTCTTGAAATTCCGCGGCCTTTTCGATGTCCACGTTAAACCAGAACATCAATAGAGTCATTCTTGACCCGAATATTAACAAAATTGCCTATAGTCTTCGCAGCAAACGTACCGCCCATTTTTTGAAAGACATAAAGAGACAAACAAACACTTAAACACCAAAACATTTAGATTTTAATTACAATACCGTTTAAAGTGCGCAGCCATATTACCGTGAAATTGAAAACAAAAATATGTAAACATTACACACACTATTGGGATATCAAGGTCGTATACCGACGACGTCGCCAACGGCTACCTACAAAGCGTCAGCATTTGCATTCATATTTACAAACCAGCTCATACGAGTATGCATGTATATACATACATACGGACACATTTGCGCGTGCTTGCATGAACCTTCAAACCCATAATGGCAAACTTACCATCTCATAAACAAATACGACATACATGCATACAAAGGTAACATCTTACTAAAGAGTCGTTCAGAGGTGGAAATGACATGGATTCTAGGAAGAATACATTTTGCGAGTGTTAATGTTTGTGTTTATTTTTGAATATTTTCCAGGCGTGTGCAAATGACTTCCAAATAACTGGGCATTCTTATTTTGACGTTTTATTGTAATCTAAAAACGACGTCTAGTCAACCCGATACAAGCCAATACGGTCAATATACTAAAAACACAAAAATTGTGGCAATTCGTATACTCTGTCCTAAAAAGAATTAAGTGAACAATTTTCAGCTCGAGATATGAGTATGTTTTGGTAACTGTTATAAGTGGATAAATATACATCAAAGGTGAGTGTTTTCAAGAGCTCCCTCTTGTGATTGATTATGCTTGCAATTCGCTTCGCAACTCTTTAGCAAAACCGTAAAATACAAATAATGTAATTGAAATAATCTTTAGAGGCAAAATTGCGGTTATCCTCTGAAATAATAGTCTATGCATAGTAACAAGTGTAGCCTTACCCGAATATAAGCACTATTTAAAGGACTTTAAAATGTTGTTGTGGATCTGCATGAAGCAGTTTGGTCTTCGGTTGACTGTCCATCCGTCTGTCCGTGCAAACTGTAACTTGAGTAAAAATTGAGATATCTCGATGAAACTTGGCATGTGTGTTCCATAGTATAAAAAAAAATCGAGTTCGTAGATGGGCGTATTCGGACCACTGCCACGCCCACAAATCCTCATTAACCGTGCCATAACTAAGCACTAAATTGAGATATAAAGCTGTAATTTGGTACAGGGGATTGTAAGATCAAGGGGCACCTATTAATGTAAATATCTCCTAAACCACTTAAACTACAACAACCAATTTGCTGAACACAAATCTTACAAACATTTCTATCGCCAGTGCGAAATCGAATGATAACACTCCCTCCCTCTCACTCCCCATATAGCGGTACTGTTACAAACTACTAAAAGCGCGATAAATCAATTAATAAATACGCCAGAGACAATATTTTACCACCGGCTTGGTATAGGAGAGCTATGTAGGATATGGTATGAAAATTGGACGATGGGCGTGGCACCGCATACTTTTTATCGAAATGCCACATCTCGGGACCCGATAGACCGATTTCGATTAAATTTAGTACGAAGCATTCTTTTTACATTCTTAAGTCACATTGTGAAAATAGAACACCCCCGCCTACTTCCCATAAAGCACAATTTTAACTTCCACTTGATTTGTTGCCAGTACACAAATCAAGAAGAAAACAATATTTGCACGAACAATGCCTTTAATAGATAAATTTTTGTAAATAATATCTGGATTTTCGAAAATCCGGCTGACTTTCCTCTCTATGTTTGGTTTCACACCTAAAGTATTTACCTGGTTTTGATTCTTGTAAGTTGAAAAAGTAAGAACTTAGCCCTTCCTTACTTGTTATTTATAATTACTTTATTGTATTTTATCGGAAATTTAGACCGAAATCGAGTTTGCGCTAGGTTTTTCATCCACTCACTAACATAAGAAGCATTTTCAATGTGTAAATAGATAGAGATGCTACCCTTCGGGCTTAATTACTTGGTAGCGCCATTTTGATACACTATCGTAAGAGCTTATCTTGATGTTTGGTTCCATCAGGGTATCGAAACCATTTGGTGCCCTAAAAAAAACTACTTGACCCCATTATTTAGGCATTCAGGGCTTGGAGTTTTGATGCAATTGTAAAATAAAGAAGTAAAAGAACATTATATAAATTATATAAATGGAATTATTTAATGCATTTTGGCTTCGACTACACTCAAAAAACCATACCCCAAGAGTTTAGTTAAGTTAGTTATCTAATATCATTAGCATACTGTAAAGTCGACTAGATTAAAGTATTGAACTTCTCACACTCCATATGAGGACGTCATATCGTATGATTTCAATCTGCAACTTGCTGCCACAGAGTTAATAATTTTGTTCTCCTAATGGTTGTTTATATCACCTAAAACAATTCGAGTTAGATATAGGATTATACATACATATATCGATATGTATAATTGCTTACGATATTGAGATGCAAACGATAACTTGAGTAAAAATTAAGATATCTTTATGAAACTTAGTACACGTTTTCCTTTATACGGAGATGAGCGTAGTCGAACCAATGTCACGCGCACAAAACGCCATTAAATGATATAAAGTACCCTAATTAAGCAATAAACTAAGAAATCATATATAATTTACCACTCAGGATGGTAGTAGCAAGGGGCTAAGAGGTTTAATGTGCATATCTCTTAAACCACTTAAATACCAATATCCAAATTTGCTCAGAAAAAGAAAATTCGGAACAACGTTCACAAAACATTTCCAATCGATTGTTCTGATCATTCTGTTTTTCTTCAAAGCTCTTATCCTATACAGATACCGTATTTATAGACCTAGAAATATCAGCTTTTTAACTTTTTTTTTTTGATGGGTTTGCCTAATTTCTATTTCAGATTTACAAATCCACTTACAAACGTATATATGATGTAAGTTAGCTGAATACAATATTCTTACTGTCACAAAATTGAAGATATTTAAAAAAGAAAAGAAGGGCTAAGTTCGGCTGTAACCGAATATTTTATTCTCGCAGGGTAAAGTGATATATGAGATTAGCGTATATATTTTAATTAAAAGTAGGAATTGCTGCACTAATTATTTACAACAACAAGCGAGAAGATGCACTGTTATTAGAAAGATATTTTTTTTTAAATTTCATTAAAATTTCTTACATATTGACCAATGGAAGTCAACCGGAAGTTCGAAAATATTTGTACTCAGTACACACATACATTGGAACTAAGGAAGGTACAAGAGCATGCTGTCATTAGTAAAATATTCTCCCAAATCAATACCAGAACTTACAAATTCACCGATATGTTCAGTAAAAAATCAGCCAAATGCATTTGGATTCAGAAATTTGGCGCCAGGGTCCTTGAAATCCTGACTCTGATTAAATCCAATAAGGGCACAACTATGCAAAGATGTATCCCAATATATTTATTGGTGTTTGACTGAAAGTGAAAGAATCAAATGGAATTTTAATGTTTGTTGTATCGGAAGTAAGCGTGGTTGACATTCGATTTCCATTTTCACAATTTATGATAGCACATACTCATATAAAGCTCTTCTCCTTCATCTGGGATATGAATTTAATGCGTGAGGCCACGCCCAGTTAAAACGCTTACAGATATCTACTGCTATGCGATCCCCCCAAATTGCAGTTTTATCTTCTTTTAGTGCTTAGTGGTGGCACTTTATAATTTTGCGTTTTATGGCAGTGGTCCGATTACGGGCATTTGCAATAACGACCTCTCTTTGGTGCCAAGGAACACACGAAGCAAGTTCCGTCAATAAATCTCAATTTTTGCTCAATCATTAATGTAGTATATGGAAGTTAGGGTAGTACTGACCCGACTTTATCTGTTAACTATTATCATGCCACATACTAAAAGAAAGTTCTCTGGGTTAAGTTACCTCAGATACAATCAACAATCATATGGAGCAAAGTCAGCCGGATGTTCGAAAATCCTGATAATAATTATACATATCATATAACTTATATGGCGGCTAAGTACGCTTCTATGGGTATAACACGCTCTGTAATTTTCCATGAGATTCTAAAATATTGGCCGATATGTGCGGTATAAAGTTACCCGAAAAAAATCTGTATATTATGTATATATGGGGGGTCTGGAAAGTATTGACCCCATTCAACCCATTTTTGATACACAGAGTTACTATTGTCAACAAAAGATTCTCTCTGAATATCAATTGCTTATCCATACATTGATCGATATTTTCGGTGAAAAGTCAACTATCGCTACTGGGTCCATATATTCGGTATCTAGGGGCTTTAACACGTTTGATGGCACTCCTTAAAGGAATTTTTAGTGCAAAGTTTTATCCCGCTATATCAATTGCTTCCTGATTTGTGTACTGGAAAGTGGGTTTTAGTCCGATTTCGCCCATTTTCGCACTGTGACATAGAAGTATGAGAAGAATGCCTCGTACTAAGTTTAGTCGAAATCAGTAGAGCAGATTCAGAGATGTGTGATTTCACCAAAAAGTGGGCGGTGCCACGTCCATGATCCAATTTTCGCACCGGCCCCATAAAGCCCTCTCATACCATATCGGGTGTAACATTTAATGTTTCTGGCGTGTTTAGTTGCAGATTTATTGCAATTACGGGTCCTTAATATAACATTTTTCTACGCCAATGTGGTTGTTGTAGCTTTAGTAGTTTAGGAACTATTTGTAACATATTAGAGGGCGGTGCCACGCCCACTTTTTCAAAACTTATGGCATTGCACAGATTTTCGGTTAAACTTATGTCTCACTTGTACATGGGTTGCTAAGTTTTATTTTAGACACATTGTAGTATGGAAACCATGCATTTGCCAGCCTATGGCGTTAGCTGAAAAAATCTATTATACACACATTCTTATGGAAACAGTTATTTAAAAAGTTAAATGTAAAATTTTTGAAAGTTCTAACAAGTCTAGAGCTATTTTATCAATAGAAGCATAAAATGGCTCTAATATATCATGAATTATCATTTAAAACGATGAACTGACCTACTTTGAGTGAAATTTAAATTTTTTATTATTGTGAACAGTTTGAGGAAGCCAATAACGAAGTTGTGTACACATCTGCTTGATATGTCGCAGCGGTCTTCATAATGTTCAAGAAGCTGGATTTAAGACGACATTGCAGACAACGCTTTGGCAATTTGACAATAATAAAATGGTATAAAATTAGTGAGTAAACATTTTGGAAATTACAATTATCATTTTAAGTTTCTTGATTTAAATGTCTTATTCTGATTTTGGCACCCATCAGCTTGAGATCGCCGCATATTTGAATTTTTTTCAAAACCCGTTCACCGCAACACGAAACATAATTTGCACGCATATACCTACATTTGTATATATAATCATAAGTACGTGTGTACGTATAGCATATGTTTAGTGACATATACATACATACAAATCTGAATGTTGCAACAGATATACATGAACTCAAGTGTAACAATTACGCCATTTCCGGCAAGGCTTTGTATTCATATTCATTGCGAAAATACCTGCAAACATATAATACATATATACACATCTATGGTATGTTTATCCTTTTTGGCAATAAGTGGATCTTTGCACAGAAGCGATCGATAAAATAATAAGGAACGCCCTTAAGCGATCGTCAGGTGCCACGGGCAGGAAATGTTAACAAAGGCTAACAGATGCTCAAAGAGTACGCCGATTGCTGGTGGAAGATCTGCGCAGTTCTGTTGGATGACTATCTTTCAATGTGAAGAAATATTGCAAAATAGTATAACATTCGTATCATCGTTTGTTGTGATTCAATGATAACACTAATTGTGCCAGTGTCTCTCGTTGCACGTTAGTGCAATATGTAACGGGTGATTTTTTAAGAGCTTGATAACTTTTTAAAAAAAAAAAACGCATAAAATTTGCAAAATCTCATCGGTTCTTTATTTGAAACGTTAGATTGGTTCATGACATTTACTTTTTGAAGATAATTTCATTTAAATGTTGACCGCGGCTGCGTCTTAGGTGGTCCATTCGGAAAGTCCAATTTTGGGCAACTTTTTCGAGCATTTCGGCCGGAATAGCCCGAATTTCTTCGGAAATGTTGTCTTCCAAAGCTGGAATAGTTGCTGGCTTATTTCTGTAGACTTTAGACTTGACGTAGCCCCACAAAAAATAGTCTAAAGGCGTTAAATCGCATGATCTTGGTGGCCAACTTACGGGTCCATTTCTTGAGATGAATTGTTGTCCGAAGTTTTCCCTCAAAATGGCCATAGAATCGCGAGCTGTGTGGCATGTAGCGCCATCTTGTTGAAACCACATGTCAACCAAGTTCAGTTCTTCCATTTTTGGCAACAAAAAGTTTGTTAGCATCGAACGATAGCGATCGCCATTCACCGTAACGTTGCGTCCAACAGCATCTTTGAAAAAATACGGTCCAATGATTCCACCAGCGTACAAACCACACCAAACAGTGCATTTTTCGGGATGCATGGGCAGTTCTTGAACGGCTTCTGGTTGCTCTTCACCCCAAATGCGGCAATTTTGCTTATTTACGTAGCCATTCAACCAGAAATGAGCCTCATCGCTCATCGGACACGGACGCGAAACACATTTCGAACCGAACACTGATTTTGGTAATAAAATTCAATGATTTGCAAGCGTTGCTCGTTAGTAAGTCTATTCATGATGAAATGTCAAAGCATACTGAGCATCTTTCTCTTTGACACCATGTCTGACATCCCACGTGATCTGTCAAATACTACTGCATGAAAATCCTAACCTCAAAAAAATCACCCGTTATATGTATATCAGTATACGCACAGTTTTTAATTCTTTGACATTACTGAAATCTTTTAAAAGAAGACACGTCATTTTGACGGATTTTTCTATAAATAAAATGGCGTTATTAGGTGGTGCACCTCTATCTTTGATTATTTTCTAGACCGTGTTCAGAAGACCGTCCTTTTCAATAGGAAACAAACTTAGGAATTCCATAAATATCAGTTGCTTCTGGCAGGCTTAACGCATTATTTTGGATCTCTGTTAATGACTTCTTCATAGCTTCGTTTTATGTGACGGTTTTTCGTTACTGGTTCTAAAAATTATTTAAATTGAAGTAAAACTTATCGAGTCTGGAAATATCTGTCTCTCAGGATATACAGGGTTTGTCCGAAAAGTAATAATCTGATTTTCTTCCGCCGCGACTGCACTTCGGAGCAAGCATTTTTGCGCGACGTGTTTCTGTGAGTGGAGCACCGGCTCACACCGCCTTTCTTGTGAACAGCTATCTAACCATGGCTGGCATCCCAACGCTTCCGCAGCCGCCATACAGCCCAGATGTGGCCCCCGGAAAAGGCCGATGAAAGGGGATGAAGCAGAGGATCATGCAGCATGCAGCTCGGTTCTCAAGGATATTCCGGAGGATGCCTTCCGTGACGCCTTCAATGCTTAGAAATCGCGCTGGGAGCGCTACATCGACGCTGAAGGAGCCTATTTTGAAAGTTTTTAAAGAATTGTAACGATTGGGTTAATAAATTGTTTTCAATCGACTCAGTCCTATTACTCTCCGGACACACCCTGTAAGAATACATACCTTGTCTCAATTTTTTTTAATCAGACACTTTGCCAGGACATTGAAATTTGACTTAATTTCAATTCCCTAAACCGGACAGTTCAATTTATCAATAAAGTGAAAAAATTTTTTTCACACTTCGAGGTATTTGCACAAGCTAAACTTTCTTTGATAAATTATACCTACCATACCGTTATAAATCTGGCTTCTTCGATTCAAATTTTTGTAAGCCTGCCAGTTTTAATGGTTTTCTTAATTTAAATGCGAAAGCGAGAAGTGTCCAATCACTGGGCTCAATACTTTTCAACCTTCTGGATGTGTCACAACGTACTGTACACTAAGAAAACTTAGTGCTCAGGATAAGAACCGTTCTGAAGCAGCATTTCTAACGAAACATCCTAAAGATCCCAATTATTACAAAGAGAAAAGACGTTAACTTCGGTTGACAAATAAAGGATATTCCTAGATGTTGTTTGTGTGGCACTTACCATGGTGGCTCGATCTGAATAATTTCACCGCAGATTGGACCATTGGCTGGGAGATGGCCCATGCCAAATTTCGTCAAGATATCTCGTCAAATAGAAAAGTTTCTCATACAAGCATTTAATTCCGATCGTTCAGTTTGTTTAGCAGCTATGTGCTAAAGCTTCTTGGGCTCCCGCAACTTGAGGGACAAAACAAAAGAACTAACACCTTGCAGTACTGGAGGTTGAGATTGGCTATGCGGTAAGTGCTTACCCCGCTGAATTGGTGCTTGCCATATTGACTCTATGTTAAGCGAACGCGAAACCAGCTTATAAAAAATATCGGTTGACGACACTTTGGCAGCATTGCATTTGAAACGAGAGAAGCGGAGCAAGTGACATTTTATCATTAAACTAAATAATTTATATGAAACTAAATAAATTAATATTAAAACAAGTAAGGAAGTGCTAAGTTCGGGTACAACCGAACATTTTATACTCTTGCAACTTGCAAAAATCAAAGCCAGGGAAATACTTTGAGGTGTAAAACCAATATAGAGTAAAGTCAAGCGGGTGTCCAAAGATCCTGATATTAGTTATGCAGGGGCTAGGCAAGTTTTCGCTCAAATATATCTATTTTGAGCACAAAGATACACTGTTATGAATAAAACACACTCTCTTATTTTCATTGGGATAACTCAAATATTGGCTGCGGTACAAAGTTGCCGCGAAGTTTGAAAATCTTTGCGTAAAATTTATATATGAGGGCTGAGGGAAGTATTGGTCCGGATCAACCCATTTTTGACACATAAACAAATCATTATAAGAGAAGTATTATCCCCTAATTTCAGTTATATATATCACACATAGACCAACATTTTCGATTAAAAATCAACTATAGGTACTGGGTTATTCGGTACCTAGGGGCGTAAACAATTTTTGTTGGATTTAAATAATTTTTTGTTATAAGTTGCCATACACTAACGGTATTATTCGTGCAAAGTTTTAACCCGTTATATTAATTGATTCTTGACTTGTGTACTGAAAATTGAACGAATCAAGTCGAATTTAAAATTGTGCTTTATGATAAGTAGGCGTGGGTGTTCCATTTTCACAATGTGACATAAGAATGTAAGGAGAATGCCACGTAGTAAATTTTGTCGAAATCGGTTGGAAGGCTCCCGATAGTCTCCCGTTAGTCTCTCTCATGCCAAAAGAGAAAAAACATCAAGATAAGGAAAAAATTTAAAAGGTCATAAAAAAAACTGACACATACGAACGCCAAACCCTTTGAGGGTTTTACTATACTGACCTAGTACCATCACCCTGACTTGGAATTTCTCACCCCCCAGATTAGCTGTTGTACTGTGTAATTAGAGGACCCGTCCACGCTTGCCACTAATTTTTAGTAAAATTGGGTTAGCCGTTCTTGAGTCATAAATGGTGTAACTAACACAACTTTCTTTTATATATGGGCCATTCCATCAATTGGCGACATGGTTTTGTACCCGTGGTTCTCCGATTTTGACCAAACTATAGAATATCATAATATAGACCAATAGAAGAATATCTGTTAACTTTTTAGTGGTGAAAGTTGCTCCATTGTTTTTTGGCGCGCACTTCAAATTGAGATCAAACAAAAAAATGACTTTTTCTTTTATTTTTTAACGACCTCAAAATTGAGTGAAAAAAATTTTTAAGTTATCCAATTTTATGTAAAAAAATCTCAGCTTTCTGATAAAAATATTTTCAAAATCCAAAAAAAATTTCAAAATCCAAAATAAAACATTATATTCCAAAAACCCGGTTTTTTGTGCTTTTCCCCCAACTATTTTTCAAAATTGACCTTTCCGTATCAGTGTTCAAAAATATGGGACTCTAATCCCATGAACAGCAAAAAAAGTTCAAAGTTGTCGCTCAAAATTTAACATACCCAGTAGTTTTTCATCTATTTAGTAACTTTTCTTCAAAATAACAAAGGCAATCTTATGTATGTACTTTTAAAAAAGAGGAAAATATAGCATTGTCGAGTTTTACAGTTAACTGTAATTTAAAAAGTGTAAATAGCGTGCCTCGTGCTTAGTGACAAAATAACATAATCAATAGCAAAATAGTTTCATAAATGAAAAATGTTAATTAAATTTCCGAAAAAGGTTGAAAAAATAGGCATTTACATTTGACATTTTATGGTCTCAAAGCAAAATTAATATCATAGGAATACCAATATAATGGTTTAGTATTGTTTCTCATATTGTGTTCCGAGACCTATATTTTGGATACAAGAAAACATAGACCGCCATATATACGTTAAGGTTTTAGATATGGTCATACCCCCAAATGCTGAATGGAACTCGCCTTGCATTTTTGCAATTCCAACAAGAGAGCGACCAGAAGTATACTTCGGGTCTTGCAAAAAATGGTTTTCAGATCATGGTGCTAGCGTTAAGGCTTGGCCAGAGTAATCAACAGATCTGAATTTCATCAAAAATTTACGGAAAATGGTTAAGGAAAATATTGCACCTCTTAAACGGTAAAATAAGGCTGAATTCTAAGAGAAGGTACAAAGGTCTGGTATTCTGTTCCATAGAACAATTTCGGTAGCCTAATTAGGTCTATGCCTACAAGATATGCATCGGTATTAGACGATTAAGAATACACTACAATGTACCACCACTTTTTCTATTAGTTCCCCTAAAAAAATATTTTTTTTAATGAAAAAAATTTTGATTCTATTTTTCTTGCCCATCGAATTTTTGAAATATTTTCTTTACCTTAGTTTTTGTAATATTTATGAATTGTTTTTTCCAACAATTTTTACTGCTACCAGTATCACTTGATATGGAGTACATAATAAAAATACAACTTAGTTCAATTTAAATCAAATTCATATTTTTTTTGAAAACGGATAATTAGTGCCATAGGTGATTCCATTCACATACATGTTATGTAACTCGATATCTATCGCGATACATACGAGCATACATACATACGTGCAAAACCATATTTTTCAACTAAAGAAGTTAAAAGACATGAATTGTTCTTTACCACTGCAAATACTTAACCACCAGTATAAATATATGTATGTATGTATTTACATATATATTCTTGAAATTGACTTCACCCTCCTGCAATGTGCAATTTTCATCCCCATTTAGTCAACACTCCAAACAACCAGTAAATCTAAATGGACCGATTCAGCGTCATAATGTGGCCGCTTTAATGTCTTCATCAAAGCCAACAAAAAATTTGTCATAAAAGCTAACAACAACAACAACTATAGAAGTATTGGCACTGCTACGCTGGATGTTGTAAGTTTATGTCCTCTTCCATAGCCCAAACTCCAAACTCAACCAGTTAGTGGTCATAATATTGCAATTGTGTGTGAGTGCGATTGCTCCCCTATTAACTTACTTTCACATGCGTTTATGTCATTTTGGTGCATATGTGTGTGTGTGTCTGGTGTAGTAAAGGGCACCAATAATAAGCCATCTTATAAATGTTAGCAGATCATAAAAGGCAAGGACTGAAGCAAACAATAAAACGAAAAGAAATATGATAATTTCAATTGGCCATTATTGTCACATTCTGCATGATAATGAAATCGAAAATGGAAACATATTGCGTGACAAATGTGTCTAACTTTAGTGGTTGACGACATCACCTCAAGCTTATGCGTATTGTATGTACCTATGTACACATGTATGTGCTGCATATGGGGTTTAGACGATGAAAAGCGATCTTAAAACTAGCACTAAAAGTTAATTTAGTAAGGAATTTGTAAGATTTGAAAATTCTTAATTGACTTCATTGAAGAAATAACTATTTCTTAATTTTTCATCCTTCCAGTAGACTTCATCCAATACACATACATATGTATGCATACCAGAGAAATGTTAAATTTTCTAATGTAAACTTGTTATTTTATTAATTAATTAAATAAGTTAATACTATAGACGTATTTTGCTCAAACCTCACAAAAAAAAAGCACAAAAATATCACTACATGAGGTGGAAAGCTCTTTGCTGTGGACCAGTTGTTTCACAAAAACAATCAAAACAAATTAAAGAGATGGTCAACCAATAAAAGTGAGTTATTTTGCAAATCTATTAAATTTGGTGCAAAAGTGATAGTTTCATTTATTTTTAGAATTTTAAAATGTAAAATAATAACTCAGGTGCAGCTGCAGCATTCCAGCACTTTAATTCAACATATGTATGTACATATATTTTTTTTATCGCACATGTATGGTATTAAATACATACATACATACATATTTACAAATAAAATGTTGCCCTTATTATTTAAACACAAATTTGTATGTGTCTTTTTGTTCATACTCAGAAAGAAGTAAAATGTACAAAGACCGTAAGTTACACATTTATTGTAATAGACAACTTCTTCTTCTTCTTTACTGGCGTAGACACCGCTTACGCGATTATAGCCGAGTTAACAACAGCGCGCCAGTCGTTTCTTCTCTTCGCTACGTGGCGCCAATTGGATATTCCAAGCGAAGCCAGGTCCTTCTCCACTTGGTCCTTCCAACGGAGTGGAGGTCTTCCTCTTCCTCTGCTTCCCCCGGCGGGTAATGCGTCGAATACTTTCAGAGCTGGAGTGTTTCGTCCATTTTGACAACATGACCTAGCAAACGTAGCTGCTGTCTTTTAAATTGCTGAACTATGTCCGAAGTAGCACCTGTTGGCAAGAGTTATATATAAACAAATACTTACTTATATTTATAATAGATAACTAGTTCCTCCTTTAAATTTCTATAAAGTAATTGTAAATTTTCTTAAAAATACTGAAATAACATAACAAACACAACCGGTTTTGCATTGAGAGGTTTGCTTTCAGACTTCACAAATCTTGAAAGAATTGTGTGAATTTGTGCTTTTGAAATCACCTCAGCAAACGGAAAACCTCAAAAATAACAAAAACCTCACAATAGTGAGGGTGGTGATTTTTGTGAGGGCATTGAAATTCGGCTGTTAACTGGAAATTTAGACATTGATGTTTGGAACAAATAGACAAATATCAGGCACCCTTTGTGAAAAATTAGAATACACACGTTCTTAAGCGAACAGTTATTTAGATGACAGCTCGACTTAACGGCAGCAGGCTAGCAGCCGCTGTCGCTAAATTGAAACCATTAATTGTGTAGTGTTGCCACTAATATATGAAATGTAAAATTATTAAAAGCTCTAATAAGTCTAAGGCTATTTTGCCAACAAAAGCATAAAATGGCTATAAGTTATACTTATTTTTTTGCACAAAACATTTCCACTTCATTGAAGTGAAAATTTCTAGTACGGCAACAAGGAAATTGTGTCTACAAAATGTTCAAGAAGCTGACTTCGACGACATTTGAACACATTGAGAGCGACAGACTTCAAGCGACATCTGTCAAATATTAAAATTAACCTTTCATTGTCGCGCGGTCGTGTCGTGCTGTCGACTTAGTGTTGCGGGTTTGATTTACGCAATACTGTAGTAATTAAATAGCAGCCTTTTGCGAGGTACCAACTGTAATTATTTTAACTAGTAACCACTAGAGGGCGCACTAAAAGCACCAATCTCAGCCATATCTTTTTCGCACTTATCAATTGTCGGCGAATAGTTATAACTTTGAAAAGCTATTCTCCGACATTATTACAAATGCCGCCAGCAGAATTCATTCGGCAGTGTTGCCGCGCCTCACAAATGACGTATAGCAGTTTCTTAATACCAAGTTCCGACCAAGCATTTTATAGCCCTGACAGACGAGGAAAATTAATACGCATTAAGCAACGCTAATGCGCATTGATATTTTATGGTGACAGACGACAGACTTCTGCATTTAGACAGCTGATAGTGAAATTTGTTGACCTATTAAAAAACAAGAGAAATAAAAATTGATAAGAGGAAGTTATTAACGGCAATTTTGGTATTTTTGGAAAATCAATATAAATTTAACGAAAAAATTCGTTTATTACTAAATGCGTTAAAAGATAATAGAGTGCAGTTAAAAGCAACACTTAATTGTAACGCGAAAAAAGTGTGCGAAAAAGTTAAAAATATTGGAAAAATTGATTTAATGTTCATTTTCTGCCATCTAAAAATATTAAAATTTATTTTTATTAATATACTCGCACATAATTTAATTAGCAGTACAAAAACTACTTATGTACCCTCTGATGCTGCAAGCACAAAGGAGCCGACAGACTTCACGCGACATCTGTCAAATAATAGCAAAAATCATCGGTAATTTTTGGGCAGTGTTGCCGCTCATATTTGGTAAATTCACCTAAATGCACGAAATTTTTGTGCATTACTAATTTGCATTAACATGGGTCAAATGCGCAAGTTAATTCAAATTAAGCCCGCCAATGCAAATTAGCGCTGTCGTCTGTCAGGGCTATTAGTGCAGTCATTTATTAAGGCTATAAAACTGCTTCTTTCGACATTAAAAAATTCACATCGTTTAATATTTATTCAACGAAAACATTGTAATATCGTACTTTGTTATAGAAGTTTTAAGCTTTTTTCCATTTAACAGTAACAATGGACGCACTTTTTGGTTAGGAAAATTATTGCTAGGTGAATTCACATAAATTGTTTATAATTTATTTGTTTAACATTTTTTTAGATTTATAGTGTCTAATACTAAGTTTCCAACAAAAATTTTAAATTATTAGATTACATTTAATCTGTGCACTAATCTAGACTGTACACATTGCCTTTGGTTGAAGATTTATAATAAACTGTTTCTGACGAATTGATCGAAGTTGTGGCATTTGTTCTCACCAAAACTCGGCTGTTCCATTCTATGCTCTCCCTTTTATAACCTGAACAGGATATATAATATTAAGTTTGCCACAAAATTTGTAACAATCAGAAGGAAACGTCGGAGACACCTTACAAAATATATACATAAATACTCGTAATCAGCATGACTAGCGGAGTCGACTTAGCCATGTCGGACCCCATATACCTAATATGAAGATTTTCGAATAATTATGTCCGTTCAATGGAAATGAGACAGCGTATTTTTCTAATAACATAGTATATTTGTATCTAAAATGGGTAGAATAAGGTGAAAACAGGACCTAAATCCCTTGCAACTAACAAATATTATGCAGAAGGTATGGCGAATTTTGGCTAAACCTAGTGAGGTAACTTATTCAACAGTCTAAATCTCGTGATTAAGTGTCGGTCAGAATATGGTATAAAGCTGAGGCTTAACGTGATTGCTACAGAAAAGACTATTTAGTGATATTACAGGGGATTTTCACGATGCAGATGAAGGAGGAGCGCGCCATAAGATTATGCTAGTATGTTGACATTACTCAACTCCTCTAAAATATACCAGAGCGAGCTTGCAAAGCATACATATGTATGTATATCGAAAACAGCCATGTTCATATTCTTGATTAACCTTGGGCTCAACACCAACAACAAGAATATAATTGATGTCGAAAGGCTCTGTCGCAAAGAACATTAGCCAGTGTCTTAGATGCCAAGAGTTCGGACGAATACAGATATTCTACAACACAACTTTTAGATGAGTTAATCAAAATGAATCTCGGTCTGCTTCGCCAAGTCAATTTATGCTTGGTGTAACTTTTGTCAGGTAATCCTCCCCAACCCATTACATAATCGTCGATGAACCGTCAATAATAAAAAACCGGAAGGATTTATGTAACAAATGGTCATGCAAATGATAGTTTAATTTACGCAAATGATGCTTCTTGAAGCAGAAACCCATTTTAAGGATCGGCCATATTTCAAAATTCGAGGATACGAACTGTCAAAATCGAACCTTACCAGTGGTAATGCAATAGGCATGGCTGCAGTTCTTATAAAATCTGGAAATTCTCACACGGAACTTGAACTGATTCAGCCTTCTTGGGTGCAGGCAGCAATGGCCATATTGCCCACCCGCCTTCTAAATCTAACGATCTAACGTGTCTCCGCGACACAATCTATCCCAAGTAATATATGAGCAGGTTATGGACCACTTTGGAAACAAATTTATTGCTAAGTGGTATTATAACTCCTAAAACACCTTTTGAGGCTCATCTCTAACAAATACCAAAGGTAGAGCACTTTTGAACTGTGTTTGGAACAAAGACTTGACGTGTCATTCAGCTGACGAGCCAACTCGCGAACATTCCAGACGTTCTTGATTTAGCTATTTCGAAAGCGTTTAACTCAACACACAAACGTACTTCCATCCGCTGTTCTCGCAGTGAACAAACCCACTTGTCTTCTTGCAAAAGAGGCAATCATTTTAAACTACACTCCATGGTTAGAGAACCATGTGGTCACAATATCACCATTTGCACCGAAGCAGATTTGATTAGCCTGCGGAAGCCCTGACACAAAGCATACAAATTGCTGCCCACGTGAGAACGCCTGTTGCTGGATCCACATAGGGCTACCACCAGCGGAAGGGGCATCTCTGATCCAATGAAGTTAGACAGATCAGAGAGGGAAGAGACGTGTTCAGATCCGTAATAAAAACACAGCTGAATCATTGTACAAAGGAGCTGAAGGAGGATCTCTGAAAAGTGTGCAGCAAGTGCCTAGAGGCGTATAGGCAGCAACTAGGCTGCCAAACCAGAAGATCCAGAAAACAATTTTTGGAACGCGACTAGACGCGATCGATATCTGTTGCCAAACTAAGCGCGAAGTTGCTATTGCCGGCATAGGTGAAAATTTATAAAACCGAAATATTGTTTTACGTCGGCCATCATCGAATAAAATCAACGAAATGGAATTACATATATCTGCGGATTTTCTCGAAAATATTGAACATGAAACATGATATTGTTCCAATTAATATAAATCATTGTCCCTCTGGAATATTAAATCAAAAATTTTCTTGTATGGCTAGTGAAAAATGTTGAGCTGAAAAGAACATTGAAGTCTCGTTTTCGCCGTTACTTGCCGAAACCTTTAAAATGTTGAATATTTTCATTGCATAAAGTAATTTAAAAGACGGAAGCAAAGATACCACACAAGTTACAAACAAATATTGTCCACTGATAGGGTAAACTAGGGCAGATTCGTCACGTTCTTTTTTTCTCAAAGTTCTATACAGTAATTCAGAAAATTATCAATGAATTTTGCCCTTTTATATTTGGTTCAAACAATCGTTATTGGTTTATGAAATATGTAAAAATAAAACTTGTTTTATACCTAAGGGAACATACAATTTTTGGCCTTATCAAAACTGCCATAATGCTAAGTATGACCCCTGAGAAGACCAGACTTGAAAAGAGACCATAAAAGCTTATTACTTTTAAGTAACTTGATAAGGGTGAAGTCAATTCTGGGGGATCATGGCTTACCGTCGTTGGGCTCAGAGTCAGAAGAAGTCGATAAAAATCTTCCCATAGCAATATTAAAGAAACTTTTGCTAAGTTCATAGGGAGCACGAGGTCTTCAGCGAACGCTAAAGACTCTGTATGGAAGCGTGTGACTGCGGCTAAAAATCTGAAGTCAGACTGTCGATTGGCAGCCCTTGGTATGCACAAACTAGGTATGCCGACGAACAGTGAGGCCCTCTATCAGGAGGTGATAGCCAAATTAGGGGAAGTATGGAAGAGAGCAAAATTATGGGGGTTGGTCAAATCGGATCTTCTTATGCGGCCTTATGCTCATGTCTGGCTTCCAGCCGAACCCTCCACCTCGCTTGAAATTTAAGAGATGTTGTGTTATTGCAAACCTTCTCTTCCAACCCTGGACTGGTGATTGTGCTGAAGAGGACTAAGGAGCCATATAGGCAAGGACTGATACTCCTAAAAAAGGAGTACCTCGGGATCTAAAAGAGGCTTCGAGAAGGTGGTCCTCAGATACCCCCGACAGAAGCTAGGGCAGATGACCCTCTATCTCTGATGGGGACAGAAGAGAAGAGGAAAAGATTCACTCGAAAATGGACATCAACTCTATCCTCTCGGATGCGCGTCCGTCATCAGTTGCGAGGGTCGGTAACAAAGATGGTGCGGATCGCCCCGAAGAAATTGGAAAATGAAGATCCTTCATCAGCTAAATGTTTGAGGAATTATTCATGAAATATCGGTATACCATCATTACTATTTCGGGCATGAAAACAAAGCATGTAAATGCCAAATTTTTAGCAGTTCTCTTTTTTCTTCCCTAAAAACAACTAAATCTTAACCAGGTATTCTATTAAAAAGATAATATTTAAATTATTATTGAATAGTTATATTAAATATTCAATTAAAACAATGGAATGTGCTAAAATACATAACACGCTTACGTACATAAAGCTCAAATAAGTTTGTATGTATATAAATAGAATATTCCTCTCTTCGTTTCGAAATAATAACGAACAAGTAAAGCCGGCTAATCACATGGATGAAAACAAATCTGAGGTCGACATACTTCTGGACAGTGTATTCTGCACATCTAAGTATGAGTGCGGTGATAACCCCAACCGAAAGTGCGTCTATTGTAATCAGCATTGCAACATTGGAAATGTGTACCGTTTACTCAAATTTATATTCTTACATACATATTATGGTGTATGTATTTATATACATATATGTATTTTCATAAATGCAAGTACAGGTATTTGTTTATACCCTTGCAACAGGTTGCTACAGAGTATAATTGTTTTGTTCACCTAACGCTTGTTTGTTGTACCTAAAACTAATCGAGATAAGAAGTCATGTTCGAAATACATTTTTAGCTATTCTACGTATGTACATACAGAGTTTTATTTTCCAATTTTGGATACATATGTATTTTTTACTAACAAGATTTACAAAAAAAACTTAAAAATTAGTCTGTTCATGGAAATAGTAGTGACTGCTTTGTTGAAGGGGAAATAGGAAGAAATCTAGCTAACAATTAAGGGATACCCCCTTATCTCATGTAATCACTTCGAAAAATCAATTTTTTTTTATATTTTGACAATAAAACCTATCAAAAACATGCTGTGAAAATTCAGACCGAAATTCATAGTATTTGATAAGTTACAGCTCATAGTCGCCGACGCGTCGTAAGCGTCATGACAAGTCTGCAGCTGCTACGTTTCTAAACGCATTTTTCTCGAATCATCATTTTCTGAAACTGTCATGGTCCCCAAAAAAACGTATTCAACCGATTGCTTTAAACTTTACATATGTTCTTCTACTCATTTATAGTTATCGTCCCTACCAGAATTGTTTATTTTCGAAAATATTTTCATATTTTTTTTAAACGATTTTTAACGAAAAAGATAAGATTTTCGTGCCTTTTTTTTGAAGTTCGACATTTTTTTTAATGAAATTGATAATATTTGGTAGGGACGATAGCCGCAGAACATGAACAGCCGCTATCACCATGACCAGTAAACTACTTTTTTTGTTGGGGACTACTTTGTTTTAAAAAAAAATATATATATTAAAAATGTAAAAAACGAAAAAAAAAATTTGTTGGACATTTCAAAACACAAATAAAAATATATTAAAAAATTAAAATGATTAAAGTTTGTTGTCGCATAAAAAAAATTTTCCTAAAAAGTGGTAAAATGTATGCGTTCACATGAGAGTACCCCCTTAAACCATTTATACGGTCATTAGGTTGGTTGAGTGATATTTCAATGAAATTAAGTTAGGACAGTTTTCTTAAAAGTCTTAAAATTATATTAACGGTTTGACGCTCGATATTAATGAAAATCTAATACAATGAATTTAGATTCTTTGTTGACGTTTTCCACATCAGCTAAATATGTATTAAATTAAGCCCTTCGGTTGAGTTTATATCTCATAAATCACATTTGATGATTTATGAAGTATAGTGTTCGGATGTAAAATGTATTAATGAAACTTGGTGAATACTCCAAATTTGATTTCATCCATTCACGATTTGTTCAAACAATGAAACCTTTCGCTACATTTTTTAACCTTGTCAACACTTTAAGTCATTTAGCCGACTTTGATCATTGCAAGTTGCAAGAGTATAGAAAGTTACATCCAAACTAGCATTTTCTTATTTTTTATGTTTTATTTGTTACATCACGCTATTAAACCCTGCTTAGTGCACATATGTGCACTAGACTGCGTTTTTTGTTGTGATTTGAGTTATTTGACCATTCATCAGCACATTTATGATACAGTGACGTAAATTTTGCAAAAGAAATATGAAAAAGTGCAACATACTATTCCATCATTCATGATTTCTCACGATTTTCACAAAGAATAAAAATTAGCCATCGGAATCGGTAGAGCTCTGTAAAGGACAATACATGGTTATAACTAAAAATATCTAATAAGTATGTACAGATACATATACATATACATATACTTTATTATGCTATCCGTTCCTCCCGAAAATGGACAGTCTTACTTTTGAACAATACTATGTACAATACCAATATTAAGACTGCATTGAAGACATAGCGATTACTGTTATATTATGTAGAGATTATAAAAGTATACATTGATTACTGTATATATTGTATTTTCAATCATTAAGAAAATAATCTCTAAAACTATTTTTATAATATGCAGCAAGTTCTATTAGAGGGTAGAAGATATCAGTTCAGTGAGACGCGCGAGCTCGCATCGGTCAGTTGTACACTATCGCGTTTGTTCAAAATGTTTAGGCATTTGGAGGGATTTTCCCCACTCTCGAGTGTGATCATACCATTAGTCCTTTTGCTATCCTTGTGCAGTGCGCAACACTGGCCTTACGATGACTACGATATTCAAGGCGGTGAAGTTGAGATCGAAAACGAAGCACCTAACAACAACCGCTTATACAGTAATCCAGCTGGCACAGTGATTCAACAAATTCCCAAATTCGGATTTCAACCTGCCCGTCCGGATGAGTTGGTTGTACCCGGTTTGGGGATGGTTCGCGGAAAAGTTGGCTACAAGAATATAAGTGGCAGACCAATAAATTCCTATTTGGGCTTAAAATATGGAGTAGTTCGTCCTGGTTTGGGCAGGTTTCAAGTAAGCTTTAATGACTATTTTTTACTGCATTCAATATTAAATATGAATTTTTGCTAAAAAAAATAAACAAAAATATTAGCAAAAATAGAAAATAACTCAAAAGTAACAACACTAAAGTACAACAGTACTTCTTAATTGCCTACTCAGTCCGAAGTAGCACGTTGCTGCGCTGAATTTCGAGGCTAACATTGTTGTTGCTGTTAATTATGATTGTTAACGGCGCGTTGTTGAAAACAATGATATCAATATCATCGGCGTTCGTCAGCAGCTATACGCGCTAGAAGATGGTACCTTTTCTATTTAGTTCTGCAGCGCGAATTATATTCTCCAAGAGTAGTTTGACAGCCGTCAGTTTACACAGCCGTATTAGCTTTGCGGGGATACCAAATTCAGACATCGCAGCATAAAGGCAGCTCCTTTTCGTGCTCTCACAGAGCTCGAGTGAAAGCCGAGTAGAAAATCGTTCGACTGTCGGTTGTGATTGCAGCTTTGCGACGTCGAACCTTCCATGTGTTGTTGACGCTAAACCACAGGAGACGTGTCTTCCGTCTATAACAACATGATCGATCTGGTTGGTGGCTTTTCAATCAGAAGACAGCCCGGTAACTTAGTGAATTTTCCTATGTTGGAATCTACTACTACAGATAACAATATTTCGGACCCCGGCCTTCTTTGCCCACCCTGGCGATAAAGTCGCCAAGCACGATTTTGACATTGTGGTGGGGGCAGCTCTCATAGGAGACATCTTTGGTCACCTCGTACTTATCTTCCGTCCGAAGGGGGGTTCGCAAATCAGCGATATGCTAAAGAACTTCGCTTTTGATGCGGATTATGGCTAGACGTTCATCCGCCGGGGAAAATGCCAGGATTCGGCGAAGCAGTCTCTCTCCCACCACGAATTTCACACTGAATTTGCTCTCCTTTATATGGGCACTGTAGTAAATGCCTACTCGTCATCATACTCATTGCACTTCTCGGATGGCGGCGATGTCGGCCTTTATTTTTACAAGGACATCAACCAACTGGACAGCGGCACCTTCCCAATTAAGGGACAGGATATTCCAGGTGCATGCCCTTAAATCGTATTGCGTTGCCATCATCGAAAGGGGGGGTCTCTCGGCAGAGGCTGTTTTTTAGTTTTCATTGGGTGTGTTTTATACGTGGCGAGTCCAAAATGCAGCGCACAACCCTGATTTGCCTTCTTACTTTAGCTCGCTTTCAAACGGATGTTTTTTAGCTACCCAGAGGATACTTAATCTAACACCGGAAGTCGTGAGCTGATTGAGCCATATGTAAAAACATTCGTGTTTGTCACAACATAAATTATCAGGATGACGAGAGGAGTTGAATGACGACCAACTGTCTGTCCGTCCATAAGTATGCAAGTGCAAGTTACTTGAGTATAAATTGAGATATCGTAAACGGGTTACTTAGCAAAAAAAAGAGGAACAGCTCGTAGATGGGCATAATTGGACCACTACCACGCTCGCAAACCACTATTAGAAACTACTAAATGTGCGATAAGCAAAATCTAAATACACCAGAGATATAAAATTTTACACCCGAGACTGTATGAGAGGGCCGGGGTAAATATTTATATTCACCGATTAAACAAAATGTACGCGTTTTATTTTAAATCATTACTTAAGACTGAATGAAGTCCATTCCTTTAGTATATTAATATGTTGTTTGTTAAAAATACTATTATTTCAGTTTTATATCGGTGCATACATAATCTGTCAAATATGTTTATTGACATAATATGTAAAGTTATATAAATACCAAATTACAAACTCTATGCTAAAATTTATGTAAGTATTATATTCCTATACTTCCATAAATAAGCGTTAGCAAGTTTTCCAGACTTCTTTTTTCCATATTTTTAATTAATTTTCGAGAGCGTAGGACCTGTGTGAGGTACTGCACCTCATTCTTTTTTTTTTTTTGGAAAATTATTTTATTTATTGTATCTGCTTTTTCTTAAAGCCAAATTAATCTATTTAAAAACTAGACAGATTCCAAGGTTTTGGGTGATCTCGGAGTTTAGATATATTTCCGTAGGGATACCAAGGTCTTTATGGATATTTTTGTTACGCAGGTACCACAGTGAACACGTAATTGCTCTAAGCATTTTCGATTGGAACCTTTGTAATATATCAATATTAGTTGCACAGGTCGTACCCCACAGTTGAATGCCATACATCCAAATCGGCTTTATGACCGCACTTTGTTGTCTAGGCTAAGTTTGGAGTTTTTTTAAAAGCCAATTTAAATTTGCAGCTCTAATCTCCAAACATGTTATTCAACTAGGTGCATATGTGTTTTCTCCACGTGAGCCTTCTATCTAGGTGAATACCAAGATATGTTACATCGTTCGCTTGGGGTACTAAAATATTGTTTATTTTTACTGCCGGGCACATCTTTGGTCTTAGCGAAAATGTAATATGCTTACACTTCTGTTCATTCTCATTTATACGCCAGTTCGCTAGCCATTCTTCGACAGAACTTAAATGCTCCGTTAACATTCTTGATGCTATAATGTGGCATTTGTTACGGCTCATATAGCTGTGTCGTTCGCAAAAGTTGAAGTTAGTATATTATTAGCTGTTGGAAGATCTGCTGTATATATGATGTATAGTGTTGGGCCTAAAACACTGCCTTGGGGTACACCAGCCCTTATCTGTCGTTCATCAGATATGAAATATCCCACTTTTTCCATAAATTTTCTATTTTTTAAATAAGACTCCAATGTTTGATACAACTCTAAAGGTAGAAATTTTTTTAATCTTATGTAAAAGACCTTCGTGCCACACCTTATCCTCGTTCTGACGAAAAAGTTTCATTGTGCCTACAATTTTGTTTCCACATGTGGGTTACAACTTTGTAATTTTTTGTAATTTTTTTAAATTTTGCGGAGCTAATTTTTGTATCATATTTTCAAATGAAATAATAGGATTCTTAGGTTTCAAACATACCAATCTGAGTGTGCCAAATATTATCATATCAGTTTTTATGCTGGTCGATGGATAAATAAAACTTATTTTGTTTCTTAGCAAGCCACTATTTATAAATACTACAATGATGCGCAAATTGACGCAACACAAGTGGCGCCGCATTGTCCACAGTTTCCTGATTTGACGACCATAATAGAGTCGGAAGCGCGCCGTGAAAATGTTGACGATTGCCTTTCACTAAATATTCATGTACCATCATATGCAATTCGACCTCAGCAAAGAAGTCGACTTTTGCCTGTGATGGTATTTGTCCATGGGGAAATGCTATTCGATGGAGGAGCTGAAGAAGGCCAACCAGATTACTTCATGGAAAAAGATGTTGTCTTGATATCAATAAATTACCGTCTTGCACCCTTTGGCTTCCTTACAACACTCGCAAATGAAATGCCCGGAAATGTAGCTCTCGCTGACATACAGTTGGCGCTAGAATGGATTCAACAATACATACGTGCTTTCGGAGGAGATCCACTGCAGGTGACTCTATTCGGTCAGGCGGGTGGAGCAACTTTAGTACACGCATTAAGTTTGAGTGACAAGGTAAGTATTACATTTAAAATATAAGTACAGATCGGATAAATACTATTTTGGCTTATTTAGGCACAAGGTCTATTTCACAGATTAATTCTACAGTCAGGCACTGCCTTGAACCCATTGTTTTTGGAACAAGATGCTCTATCCATAGCTCGCAGTTTTGCTAATTTGGCTCGTTGTCCGCGAACAAGCGCCCAAGAAATACAAAATCTTCATAATTGTTTTGAGCGTTTAAGCACCACAGAAATTCTAAAAACCATGAAGCGGCATTATGTATGAGTACTATGATTATCAACTATTTCATCTCGTTCACAAATACTTATTTTATTTTATATATAAATGTAGGTAGAAAACGAACCCCGTGGCTTGCATTTCATGGGAGGCTTCAAGCTAAGTGTAGGAGATACCCTGGGATATCTGCCCGTCCATCCTGCGGCTTTGGTCGCCAATCGTACATTTCCAATAATAATTGGAATGGCCAAAGATGCCGGATCTTTTATTTTGACTAGTATTTAAATAAACCTTAAACGATTTATGTGATTTAAGCTTTTCCGTTTTTTAAGGTTTTTATGATGAATTATCTCGCTTGCGTTCAAATAACGTTTCCGACTATATCAATGTTGTGTTGAAACACACAGCACAGCCGCGAGATTATTTAGTCTGGAAAAACTTGGCTTTGCGTGAAATTTTTAATGAAGAGGAAATACGTAATCCCAATTTACATGCTTTGATCCCAGGGCTATTAGAGGTATTTATTTTCCTTATTATTACTTGTACATATTCAATTGTAAGCATTAAAAAAATTATTTATTTTTAGCTTACTAATTTAATTCTATACCGTGGTCCAATAATTGATACGATTAGACTCACTTACAAGAAAGCTCCAACATATTTATATTCTTTCGATTACCGAGGTGAATACCATCGTTTTGCTCATTTGAAAAACCCACTCCCATTTGAAACTGACGCTACACTTAGCGATGATAACATTTATCTCTTCCCATACCCGAAAGAAGTGAGCATTTTAAATGCAAAAGACCGCGCTTTATCACGCGAATTTGTTACTATGTGGACCGACTTTGCTACGTATGGTGTTCCTAATAATGTCGAAGGCGTTTGGCCCAATGTCACTAATGGGATAGGTCCATTTTTGAGAATTGTCAATTTTAAAGCTTCAACGTTGGAATTGGATTATCATTTTGGAGATGGAATTCCAGTACCAAATTTATATCCCGAGTACTTTACAAACACAACATCGACAACCACAACAACTACAACCACCACTACACCAAGACCCTATTTAAATCATCCTTATTATCCACAATATAACTCAAATTATAGGCAAAGCTATCAGCAGCCAGACAATTATCATTATAGATCACGTACAACGGTACTAAATGGAATGAACCAGCCACAACTCTATGGACGTGAAAGCCAACATTATGCTTAAGATTCAAATGTAATTTTATGTCTTGAAAATGTGTATGTACGTATACGAATTAAAAGGGTAAAAACGAGTAAAAATATACGGATATGCAGATGGTTCAAAAAATTATAAAAAAAAAATTTCAAGGCAAATTCAGTATTATTTATTAGACCATAATGTTTACCAAATACTTTCCTATGGTACGAGTAGAACTTAAATTTTGGAATTCGGAACTACGCAAAATTATGGAATTATTTATATTCCCAAAAAATAAATATGCAAGTAAGAAGAAACAACAAGGAAATGGCTAAATTCATGAGTAATTTGTTAAAAAAACGAAAATCATTATAGGTAGTATGTGGGAGTTGGGGTAGTAACCGCCCGATTTTATCTACATATTAACTATCATCATAATACATACTAAAAAAAATTTTCCCTAGGTTTCATTACCTCACATACGATCACCAATCGTATGGAGCAAAGTCAGCCGGATGCTCGAAAATCCGGAAAATAGGTAAATGGGGGCAAGGTCAAGTTTTTGCTAGAGTTATGAGTAAAACAGGTTATGTAATTTTCAGTGAGATAACTCGAATATTGGCCGATATATCCAGTGTAGTCACCTGGAAGTTCGAAAATCTTTATATTAGGTATATGGGTGCTCAAGGAAGTATTGACCCCATTCAACCCATTTTGATAGACAGAGTTACTATTGTCAGTAAAAAAGGATATCTGAATTTCAATTGTACATCTCACACTTTGTTCAATATTTTCTGGCAAAAGTCCACTAAAGATACTGGGGTCCACATATTCGGTACCTAAGGGCTTGAACAGTTTGATTGAGTTTGAGCAATTTTTAGTGTAATAGTCTAGTGTAATTTGTAGTGTAATAAAGTGACATTATTAGTGCAAAAGTGTATCCCATAATATTAATTACTTCTTCATTTGTGAAAGAATCGAATGAAATGTAAAATTGTCTTATGAGGGAAGTAAGCATGTTTGTAGTCTGGTTTCGCCTATTTTTGGATTATAACATAGGAATATGAGAAGAATGACTGAACGGAATTTAGTCGAATTCGGTAGGTCGGGTCCCAATATATGTAATCTCACCAAAAAGTGGGCGGTTCCACGGTCACTGTCCTATTTTCACACCGGCTCTCATAAGGCCCTCTCATACCATCTCGGAGGTAAAATTGGATGTCTCTGGTGTATTTAGTTATTGATTTACTGCGCTTTTAGTAATTTTAGACAGTTATCTTCTGATTTCCATTTTCGCACTGTCAGTAGGAGTTCTTCTAATATTTGCGCTAAGCAAATTTTTTGCCAACAGGTGCCCCTTGTGCCAACTTACACTTTTATGTCCTTATTAAGTGCTTCGATTAATGGCGTTTTGTGGACGTGGTCCGACTACGCCCATCTACGAACTCGATTTCTTTTTTTAAAAGTATGTTGCGGGAAGCCTAAGACCAATATTTCAGATTTCTTTCCAATATTGTCGCGGTCTATAAACTATCTCAGCCGTTGCGATCTCGTTTATCGCTCTTTCTTTCGAAATATCTCGATAATTTCGTGATCTATTGATTTGTATTACACTTATACATACATCATTACTGTTTGAATACAATCAAAGTATGTACAAACATATGTATTTCAAAAATATTTATTTCTATGCATACTTTATATGAAAGTTACAATTTCAGTTCAGTTTTTTTTGTTTTTTTGTCAAGTAAATGTATATATTTGAGATACTATATAGGGTTTTAAATTATATAAAATTCGACAAATAAATATATAAAAGTCAATATCACAAATTAAGCACGTTTTTTCAATGGGTATATGCCCTTCACCAAAGATTTTTTACCATTTAGTTTCCTCCGCCTATTACGTTTCATTTGTTGCCGGCTTCTGGAACGATTATTTCGTAGGTAATAAATTTCTCTGATTAAACTGTGACCATTTTCTTCGTCTATTAACGTTGCTGAGAATTCTTTAAAGTAATTTCCGTTAACTGTTAGAGTATCATCTATTTTCATGTATGGACCATATAAAGTGGTCATTGGTGGCCAATATCCCGCCCGCACATCACTAAAAGGATTTCCGTTAATCACAAATGAAGTCCACAAGTCCACCATACGCTTGGCCATTGTCCTATCGGGGGGACTCAAATTGGCAACATGTTGTGGGTATGGAAAAAGATAGAGTGCCTCATCTGTTAAAGACACACCCGCCTTGAAAGGACTCTGCATGTTTGTCTCCTCGTCCAAATCGCGATACCGATTAAATTCACCCATGTAATCAAAAGAATAGAGGAATGTATTTTCAGGAACATGTTTATTATTCATGTTGAGAGCTAATAGTACTGGTAGTTTATGCATTAAGGTTCCACCAACCTGTAAAATAATTATTGAAAAAAATTATTAAATTATTACCTTATTCTTATAAATAACTTGAAATTTGTGGCTTACGTCAATTAAACGGGGTATAAGTGTGCCGAATGTACCGTTTTCCATTAAATTTCTGTTGAAAAAGTCATGTGTGACGAAGCTCGTCAACAACATCGTTTTGTCAGTACCTACCACTTGGCGAACGACATGATCAATATAATCATATGTGTTATAATCATCGTCTGGTATGACACCCTCGAAATCATTTTCGACGATTTCTAAAATTCTCATAAAACATAAGACGAAGAATCCTTGAAATACTTCAATTGCTTACCATTCAAAACTCTTGATCCAACATTCTTTGGACAACCACCCATTGCTGCATAAGAAAAGTTCGAATTCAACATAAGTTCATAAGGATGCACGGGCAAGACACCACTTGGTCCACCAATTGTAAATTGGATTCCACCAGTATAACCCACTCCCAAATCAGATTTTTCGAGCTTCATTCAATAAATATTTATCATATAACACATACGTACATACCCATCCGCTAAGCAACAATACTTACAGCGTGCGCCATAAATGCAGTGAGCAATTCCAGGGGTGATAAATCCATCAAACATTCATTTAAATCCCGCACCGTCTTCATTTTGCATTCGGCCTTTTCAGCAATCTCCTGTGCAAGCTGGCGCGGGTTACCTTCCAAAAATATTGGCATCAGTGCGGACCCCGAGTGATAGATTACCTGGTGAAAGAGGCCCTTTTGTACCTGTAAGTTTGTGGGAAAAAAGACAGTTATTATTGCTTTAATTCCTTCTTTGTGGGAAAGTGGTGCTCACAATTGGGGAAATAGCTAGTAAATGTGCAATAGCTGCACCGCCTACTTGACCCGCTAGCGTCACACGATTCTCATCACCACCAAAATATTGTATAAAGTGTTTGACGAATTGTAATGCCAAATATATATCAAGTACTCCCGCATTTCCAGGTATTTCATCTGTCTTTGTTGATAGGAAACCAAATGGGCCCAGTCGATATTGTGGTGTCACCAATACAATATCCTTTTCTAACAAATAATCAGGTGGTGCCTCAGAGTTACTGCCCTCATACAAATACTCTCCATGTATATACACTAAAACGGGATAGCGACCCGTGGTGTTAGGCGTGGTTATCGTTAAAGTGAGACAGTCTTCGATGTCCAATACGTCATCCAGTTTCTTTAAAGATTCCATTGAGACAACCGATGGACAACCGATTTTCTCTGCTGTTGCATCCATGATATCATCCCATGGTTCTACAGGGCGCGGAGGCTGCCAAGTAATTTTAGATTAAGACAAAGAAATATGAATTCATCTTTCAAACAGTGAAATTAATAAAGAAATATAGAGAACTGATTCGTATATATGTATAATATGTATGCATTAATTTAATATTTTACAAAGTTATTTACGCTTCATTCTCTTTCCAGTCAAGAGCGTTATATCAGAACTTTCATAATAGTTTTTTACAAGTTAGTATGAATTTCAGCTATACGATATATACCATATGTATATTTATACCCTGAACAGGGTTTATTAAGTTTGGCACTAAATTGGTAAAAACCAGAAGGAATCGTCAGAAACCCTGTAAGGTATATAAATGATCAGCGTGACGTGCTGAGTCGATTTAGCCAAGTAAGTCGGCTACATCCGAAGTAGCCTCTCAGTTTTCAGATTTCCTTTTCTCTCCAAAAAGGATATAGCCGCCATACAAACTGATTGATCAAAATCTACTCCTTGTATAACAAATTTCTTTATTTGACAAGATATCTTAACAAAATTTAGAACTGATTATTTTCTAAAATAACGCTCTAACCTCCAAACTATTTATTCAGATTGGACTACTTTGGTATAAAATTGTCAAGCAAATTGACCAATCAAAAGCAAGCCTTTGTAAAAAAAACCTTTTTATTTAACAAGATATCTTCTACTAATTTGACACAGATTATTGTCCAACACCATGCCATTCGAATTTTTTTTCAGACCGGACCACAATAGCAAATAGTTGCCATTCAAATTGAACGTTCAAAATTAACAGTGTGACTAGAAAAAACTAGCAAAACAATTTCCCTTGCATACAAACCGTTGGCTGGTTAGGTTTTCAGATTTAGTTATATACGTATATATGTATGTATGTATGTATAGTTGCTCTAAGAAATACATATTAGAAGGATATTATAGAAGTTTACGTATTTTCGCATTTTACGTAATATTGAAGAATATTTTATAATTAACATATATATATGCACATATGTATATTATGGTGATTCAAAACAAAAATTTAATTTTTTTTTTCGATTGGTACTCGGAAAAACATTTTTTTTTTTAAGAAATTTGTACAATAATAAATTATTTAACAAATAAATATTTAGCAGCGCTAGCAACAAGGGCCTTCGGCTGGTTTTTAATTGTAACGGGAAAGGTCCTCCAACATACAGTTTTCTATTTCATCTATTATCACATAGAAAAATTTATATCTCGCTTCTAACTACTTGAAAAAATTTCTTGTTCCTTAGATTTTGTAGGAAATTGAATACCTTAAAAAAAGGTCTATGATTTTTTCGTAAACCCAACCGTTTAAAAGTTATTAATAGCTAAAATTTGATTATTTTTGGGAAAATTTTTTATTTCTTGTGGATTTTATAACTCAATGAAAATAATCATTATGAATGATGAAACTCATAGGTTTTTGGAGAGGCTTTCTTAGAGGTTTCTAGGAACCTATTTTTCAGAGTACCAAACGAAAAAATTTTTTTTTTAATCCACCCTAATATGCATTGATGTTTGACGATGAATATCTCGTAAACGCTTAACTTAATCGAAAAATCATAGAAGACCATTTTTATAGAGCAGTAAATTTCCTACAAAACTATATTTTTCCGAGTACCAATCGAAAAAAAATAATATATATATATCTTTAAGTATTTTATGTTTTTATTAAATATTACTGCAGGCGATAATTTTTGTAGTACGAAAGCTCGCGAAAAAAGTCCTTCACAGGTGAAAGCTAAAATCACTTTTTATTTTGCAAATGACATGATTTTACTATATTAATTTAAATCTTCAGATGTTATTTAAAGTCACACCTTAAACCTATATTTTCCTGTAGGAGCTTCCGCATATTTGAGATCCACAAACTGTAATACTTCTCTTTTCGACCACGCTGTCTCTATAACTTTTCCTTGAATGGAGCCCAATTTGGGTAAATCTATGACAGTTTCATCGTCATCGAATTGGGCCCGGACGGAGTGTATTAAAACGAATATAGTTAGAAATAATTTCAAACACCGTGGTGAACGATTGATGTAAAAATAATACAGTTTCCCAAACATATTTTAAAACTTCGTATTAAAGAAACCCTCAAGAAAAAACACTTGGGTTCAAATATATTATGTATATGCCGCACATAGATTTTTAATTAATTGAAATTCGAATGAACGCAATAAAACATTTTAACAAAGCTGCCACAGCTGTCAAACTGAGACTCTTCTTAAATTTTAAAGAATATACCGCGCAGCTCTGAGCCGTTCTTTAGACTGGTTGTTGAATAAACTGAAGACAGGAAAGCGACTATAGCTGGTGAAAGACATGAGAAATTGTTATTCGCAAAAATAACAACAATGCTAAATTATGCATAGTGACACCAAAATCCGATTTCTCTTCAGCTTAATGAGTGTTCTAGCGGTACAATCAAAAAAGAAAAAACTAAAACAAAACAAGAGCATCACACATAGTTTATGGGAGGAATTGAAAAATGAATTAAGGTTATTAATTATACTTATTTGTATATATACTTCATACAAAGAATTATATGTGCATCATGTATTTTTTTGATTAAAAAAGTACAAAACCTGATTTCGAAATTTTGGGTATGTAGTTTTATTTGCAGATAAAGTTTACGAAATAAAAATATAAAGTGGTAACAAATTTCGAATATATGTATTAAGGAAGTTAAATCAAAAATGGTCTTAGTACTAAATATTTATACGAGGTGTGTTCAAAAAGTATCGCGAATTTTGTGTTTTTTTCAAAAATTATTTATTTATTCATGAATATCTATTTTGTCCCCTTAAAAGTAATCGCCATGAGATATTATACACTTGTGCCAACGGTTTTTCCAATCTTAGAAGCACTTCAAAAAATCATTTTTTTTTTTTTTCTTCTCCAGCTCCTCCTTCGATGTCCTCTTTATCTCGTCAAGAGAAGCGTAACGTCGTAAGCGTCCTTTCATGGGCCTCTTTAGTTTAGGGAACAAGAAAAAGTCACAGGGGGCCAGATCTGGGGAATACGCTGGCTGCGGCATCATTAGTGTGTTGTTTTTGGCCAAAAAGTCGCGCACAAGCAACGATGTGTGTGAGCAGGGGCGTTATCGTGGTGCAAAAGCCAATTTTTGTTCTTCCACAAATCCGGGCGATTCTGGCGGATTGCTTCGCGAAAATTGCGCATAACTTGCAGGTAATATTCCTTATTGACCGTTTTTCCCTGTGGCAAGAACTCATGATGCACCACGCCCCTGCAATCGAAGAAAACTGTCAGTTACGATTCGCGATACTTTTTGAACACACCTCGTATGTGCATATTTGGTATTTATTTTTTTCATATTATTAATGATTATGTATATATGATATTAAAAGTCAATACTATTACCATTATTCAGTATTACGGAATGAAGCCGGGATGAAATCTAATTCACTAAAAAATTAAAGTGGGCTGGGTCAATAGTGAGCCATTCTTGGTCGATTGCCTTTTTAAGATCCTTGCTGTCTCAAGCTGTATACCGTTCTTGAACACTTTGTCAGAGACGATACCCCAGAGTATCTCAATCGAATTTAGGCCCGAACTTAATATCTCTCCAATATATTTTGCAACTAGATTGAACTTCTTTTAATTACTAAAAATTACGTTATGCCATTGTTAGCAAACGGTACTTATTTGCCAACTCCATGCGAACCTTCAAATGTCGCTTTGAAAGCTTGGGTTTAGGTACTATAGAGGTATGTTTCAGTAATGGATTTTTATGGATTCTGTGCACTTTTCGACTGTCAGTTATTTGGAGACCCATATGATCTTAAATTTTTTCGCTACTCATTAAATCAACCACAGCAAGTCCTTGTATTTGCCGCTAGCAACGCAAATCAATGTTGCTTTTCCCCTCACTTCGTCGTATTGTACCATATTTACTTACATTTTTTAGGTAATTAGAGATGCGGTACCAGTGTCGGTTTACTTTTTATGCGATATTGGTGATATTCGCACCGCAATCATGCATTCCTTTTATCATACCTTGTTCATGGTGTCAAACTGGTTTCATGAGGCATTTTAACTAACCAATGTCGAAATATTTAAATTAATTTCATTATTTTGAATAATTACATATTTACAATAATTATCTCAAACTAATTTTTGCAACTTAACTTCCGAAAACGCTATTAGCAGCAGTTTCGATCATTTCGCACTGATGTGCACATATGTATTTACATATGTATAATCATTTACAACGCAGCACCGAAAGCTCACGCACATTTTGAAAGCAACGGTACAACGAATAAGGGGAGAAAGCAAAAATTTTGGTCAATTCACAACAACAACATATCACCAAAGAATTGCTCAATTTCAGAAACGGTATAGTTTTTCATATATGGCGAAAAAACAAGGAACCTAGTTTTGCACATATAATTATTTGTATGGGGCATATATGTATATATTTATAAAGATACACCTATACACACACATTATGCATGTGTTAATATTTAATTTGAGATATTTTTGACATCCCTTTCTCCCAACAGTAGCTGCATAAAACTATCAGATTTACAAAGCCATAGAAGAAGTAAAAGTTAAAAAAATAATGCCCCAATTAATCTCTGTTGTCTCAATCGAGGTTGTGAATATAATTAAGAATGAACTAGTTTCATCTCAAGCCGAATAGAATAAATACATATATTTCAATATTAAAATTTAGGTTAATTATTGTGCATAAATATTATTCACATCTGACGAGAATATCATAAATCCAAGTAAGCCTGTTTTGAAATAAAGATGTGGGCTAACCGGTTACATAATGGCCAATCTTTATGTATACGTAAATAGTTCTAATTCAGAGGAATGAATGTGCGTGATCATTCAGTTTCTTACATTGCAGAGTTTTGTAAGCTCTTGTTGGTATTAAAATGCTACTTAGTTACTAGTATTAAAATGTTAAAATAGGCAAAATACGGTAATAATTACGCTAACATCATATATAACGGAGATACATGTGTGTATCCATTATACTTGGTAACAATCTTCCAAAAAGTTCAGCCGCACTTAAATACGCTCCATACAACAATTTTTTAGTACAAAATTTGATAAATCCGGTGAAGTTATTAATGAATATTTTGGTCCATGTTAGCTAAGCTCTATTTTCACATTGTACAATTTACGTTCTTGGAAGTATGAACATAAATAGAAGACAAAAAACAATTCCAATAATTTTGTCATGATAAGGAAGGACTAACTTCGGGTGTAACCGAACATTTTACACCCTTTCAACTTATAAGGATCAAAATCGGCCGTGAATAAATTACAATCGATTTTATATATTTTACACATTTATTAACATGACACATACGCGGGCTGCTATATATATTTCTAATGAAAATAGGCATATTTCCCAACGAAAATGTTTTTTTTTTTTTTGTTTTTTTTTTTTGTTTGTTGGATTTGGCTCGTTTTGGAAGACCCCCACTGTCGATTGCTGTTTTGTTTCGGGCTCATACGCATAGATCCATAATTCGTCACCTGTGACGATCTTATAAACGTCTTTTGAAGCACCGCGATCGTATTTTTTCAGCATTTCTTTACACTAATCCACACGAGCCTTTTTTTGAGCGATTGTCAAATTGTGCGGGATCCAACGAGAACAAACCTTTTTTACGGCCAGGTGTTCATGCAATATCGAATGAATGCTGGTGGGAGAAATGCATGGGCATGCCTCTATCTGAAGGTATGTTACATGACGGTCTTGCATTATCAGTTCACGTACGGCATCGATGTTTTCTGGCACAACGGCTGTTTTTGGACGACCTTCCCGGAATTCGTCTTTGAGCGAGCGTCGGCCACGATTGAATTCGTTGTACCAGTTTTTCACAGTGCTATAGGATGGTGTTTCAGAGCCATACAAAGATTTTAGTTCATCGATGCACTCTTATCGTGATAATCCACGTCGAAAGTTGTGAAAAATAATCGCACGGAAATGTTCACGAGTTAATTCCATTTTTTGGCCGAGATGAATTTTTTAATTCCCTGTAAATAAATCAATTCACAATTAAATGACAAAACGTTCTGAGTGATATTGTGCTAAAAAATGTCAAATTTTCCAATGGAAATGTCAGATTGCACCCGGCAACACTTAGTGTTGCCTAGTACAGAAATATACTAGCAACCTATGTATGTACTAATTAAATGCTCTTTATTCTCATTGAAAAAACTCACATATTAGCCGATATAAAGTCAACTGTAAGTTCGAAAATCTTTATATTATATATATATAGAGGCTAAGGGAAGTATTGACCGGACTTAACCAGTTTTTGACCTTAGGGCATTCTCTTATCAGTAAAAGATTTCTCACACATTGACCCATATTTTCGGTAAATAGTCCACTATAGCTACTGTGGTCACCATTACTTAGGGACTTGAACAGTTTCTGTTCGATTTGGAAAAATTTTGGTCATAATGGCACGCTTCAAAAGCATTATTCATGCAAAGTTCTATTCCGTTATATTAATGAGTGCTGTATATGTATGTGATTTTGTGGAATGTGAATGTGTCAGATGGAATTTCAAATTGTGTTATATAAGAAAGAGGCGTGGTTGTAGTCCAATTTCTCTCATTTTTCCATTATACAAAGACATATTACTTAAGATAATGTTACGTACGGAATTTAGTCGATATTGGTCAAATAGGTCACAAAGTATGGATATTCATCGAAATGTAGGCACTGCCACGCCTATCGTCTTAATTTGAAACAGGCTCTTATAAAACCTTCTTGTACCATCTCAAGTTTAAAATTTAATGTCTCAGACGCATTGAGTTGTGCACTTATTGCACTTTTAGTAGTTTTTAAGAAAACCGTTATATGGGGAGTGGGCAAGGTTATAATCCGGAAGGGAGAAAAATATTGCGCTGTACAAATTTTGATGATACAGCTTTATTGATTTAGAAGGTACATATATACATTAAAGTTATTTTGGAGCGGGTACCTCTTCTTAATGCGATTCTTTGTGCCAAATTTGAAATTTTCTTTATCTTAATTTGGTGCTTAGTTATGATACTTTATATGTGCCACAGAGCATGTGTACCAGTTTCATCAAGATATTCTAATTTTTACTCAAGTTACAACTTGCACTGTCAGATGGACGGACAGACAGACAGTCACCCGGATTTCAACTCGTCTCTTCATCCTGATCATTTATATACTATATGTATATAGTACATAACCTTTTATCTAGCTCGATTAGTGTTAGGTGATATATACAACCGTTAGGTTGACAAAACTGTTATACTCTGTAGCAACATGCTCCAAGAGTATAAAAATAAGCTTAATCATATCTTAGTAGTCAACATCTACAGCCAGGTACATATACATAAATATGTACCACTTCGCTTCGGACAAGATTTTGGTGTCGCTTCCATCATTTTCGTTAACGTATTTATGTAGGTTAAACATGATAAATCCATTAAATATGCAAACAATAATAAATCAGTTTTGTAAAAGGGAAGTAAAAGTATAATTTTTTTATTTATTTTAAGCTAAAAGCCTTTTAGCAATACATCTGCTGAAGGAAAGAAAAATACGAAAACAATAAATTAACCATTAGTGATGCTAGTTTTAATTTTAAGTACTAAGAACCGCTGTTGAAAATGGTTATATCTGAAAACTGTTATTAACTACATTTGTTATTTAAACCTATACTACAAAAAATTACCAAGAATTGCTTGAAAGGGTAAATCGGTTTCTGCTGTGTAGTATTTGATGAAATAGAATCTTGATTATCTTCTTCTTGGATGATTGTAAACATGGCTTGAAGTTTAATGGCACTTGCCTAAATTATTCACCAATAAATGGGAACTAAAGATGTTTCTTAATCGAGATTCATATAATTATAATGCCATTACATATAAGCTATTATTATGGTGCTGAGTAGTAAGTCTTTTGCTCTTCGACATTATTACCAAATAGAAAATTATTAAAATAATTTCTAAAATATATACTGTAGAATTCATTTATAACGACGTCGCTTATAACGGCTAACCGTTTTTAGCGTCGATATTATTTACTCAAGTTCGGTTTAATATTTATACTGAGAAAATGTAACCGTTTAGTGCGACTCCGGTTTGAGCGACAAACCGTTTATAGCGACATTTTTTACGATAATTCGTCCGTTTAAAACGACGCGCCGTTTTTTTTTTCCATTCAGGTAACGAATGACCAATACCTCGGCACCCTCACTTTCCCCGCGCGCTTCACCGTTCAATTCTCCTTATTAGTTCATAAAGCGGCATAAAATGAGTTCTGTGAAGAGAAAGTGTTTTACAATTGAAAAAAAGCGTGCAGTATTACACAGAATTTTGCGTATCTTATTCTACAATATCAACAATAAAGAAGAATAAATACAAGATCGAGCCGCTATTTAATGCCAATGTTTTGAAATGCAAACGTGTAAGAACTTCTACTCATGAGCAGTTGGATAAGGCATTGTTACAGTGGTTTAAGCTTCAGCGCGACCGGGGAATACCTCTTAATGGACCTCTGCTACAAGAGAAAGCAAATTTTTTTGCTAGACAGTTAGACATGCAAAATTTCATATGTTCCATGAGTTGGATAAACCGTTTTAAAGTAAGACACAACATCGTCAGTGGAAAGATTGTTGGCGAGTCTTTGTCAGTACAACAGAGTGATGTACACGACTGGTTAGAACTCTACTCTACGTGCTCAATTTAGTGATGATGAAATTTTTAATGCAGATGAGACCGGGTTGTTTTATAAATTAACCCCAGACAAGACGTTGAAATTTAAAGGTGAAAAATGTACAGGAGGAAAATTATCAAAGGAGCGAATAACAATGATGGTGGCAGCCAACATGAGTGGCACAGCTAAAAAAAAAACTTCTCGTAATCGGGAAATCTCAACATCCCAGATGTTTTAAAAATGTACGGCATTTGCCAGTGGATTATGAGGGCAATCGAAAAGCCTGGATGACTGATGACATTTTTGCCATGCGCATGGGATCGTAAACTTACGAAAAAGAATAAGAAAATCCTGCTGTTAGTTGACAACTGTCCTGCACATCCCAATATTGCAGACTTGAAAAGCGTAACCCGAGTATTTCTACCTCCAAACACGACATCAGTGTTGCAACCCATGGATCAAGGGATCATTCGAGCTTTGAAAGCACATTTTCGTAAAAACTTTAATTTAAAAATGATCCAGTTTCTAGATGGCGGATGCAGTAGTGTTGAGTGTCCGGAGATCACTGTTCTTAATGCTATTCTAATGATTCAAGATGCCTGGACTCAACTCAAGCAAGGAACAATTTTAAGTGTTACATGCTGGTTTTGTCCAAAGCAATGTAGAATGTACCATAACTTCAGATGATTTTAACGAAGAAGACGACGTACCGCTGAGCATTTGGGCGCATAACAAACGAGGACTTTGAACAATACGCGCGTGTCGATGATGCTGTCGTCACTTGTGAAGAGCCGTCTGATGAAAACATTGTGGATAATATCATCGCCGACGACGCGAATAGCAAAGATAGCAACGGTGATGATGACGAACCAGAGTTTTATCCAACCTTGAGTGTACCTGAAGCTCTGAAGGCTGCGGAAACGCTTTATGTATTTGTTCAGACTAACTTTGATGATGACCATATGAAAACAATGATGTCACGAATTTACAATGCTCTCCGAAGTTCTTACTACCGAACAAAAGTCTGTCAAGAACAAACCCAAATAATAGATTCCCTACGTTAGTGACAGTATTACAGTACATTACGTACCTATGTTTGTAATTTGGTTTGTACTACTTATTTGTGTACATATAAGAAGAATTAAAATAAACATATGTAACTGATTCCTACAACATGTTCTATTTACCTAAATAGGAAAATCAAACTATCGCACTTATAATACATAATTACATACATATGTAAATATCCGTTTTATACGTCATCCGGTTAGTACGACATAATATCGCCGGTCCCTTGAAGGTCGTTATATCCGGATTCTACTGTAATATACGAGTATAAGTCTCGCAGCAGTCAAATAAATTTACCAGTTTTAATTGCATCAAAGCTATGATATCGAAAATATTGTATTATAAGAGCAGTTAATTTGTTAAAATGAGAGGCATAGCAACACTTATAATTTTGAAGTGCAGTTCTCTTTTCATTCAAAACATTTACAGTTTGAAATATACATTTCATGCGTGTTATTAATTTAGATTAAGGTAAACGATGACAATATAGTTTCAGTTAGACAGAAGATATCAAACAATCTTTTACATACGAATATGATCTTTTGCTCACTTTATTTCAATAATATATACATAATTTTATTGAAGTCATATAAAAGAAGACGTATATACGTAGTTATATAAATAATTTTATTTTTAACATTACAATCAGATTTAATCGTAGTTAGTTAAACCAAATCGTGCACCATTATTCGCTATGAATACAAAATTTAAGTTTCTACTAATATCCTCCTTATCATTGTCGTCATCCTCTTTGCTGCTTTCCGCATCATCAGCTTCTTTTTCAGATTCAGTTACTTCTACTAAACTGCCAAAGAATTCGTCGTTAACCAAGTTATATCCCTGCCGAGTCTCCTTTACAGCAATGTTATATTCATCAATGTAGTTTTCACCGACTGTTACAATACGCCCAATTTTTAAGTATGGACCGGTTTCTTCTGTCATAGCAGGCCATGCGGGTGTGTTTGGTGCAGTTGGTACGCCATTGGCTGCGAACGACGTCCAAAAGGCCACCATTCGTTTAGCAACTTTAATGTCACGATTTAGATTTAAAGATTTATGCCTTGGCCAGGGGAAAATATACAAATTGTCGTCGGTTAATGAGACACCAAGGCCAAAAGGCGCTGAACCATCCACGTCTTCGCTCATAGAATAACGGTTTAGTTCGCCTTCATAATCGAATGTGAAAAGATAAGTGCTATTTGGAAGTTTCTTTGCATTCGCTTGTAAGGTCAACAGAACAGGGTTTTTAAATGGTATAGTGCTACACAACTGTAAATATTAAATAATATGTTTCAAAGCATTAATAAAGTCATTAGAGAAGTAAATATCGATTCTTACATCAATCAGCCCTGGGACGAGCTTGTAAAAGGATCCATTCTTGATCTCTTCATTTGTGAAAACTACATCTCGTGCAAATTTTCTCCAAGTACCAGCAGGATCGTCGCCATTAGTCTGGGCTATTATGTGGTCAATATAGCCCATGCCATCAAGTTTGTCATCAATAATAGTCTCATTGAAGTTATCAATATAAATATCTATAACAAAAACATTTATGTTAAATTATTTCCATTAAATAAACTAATATTCCACCTTTAAGCAAAAATGTGCCGCCATTTTTAACGGTACCACCGAGTGTGGGGTATGCTTTAAACTCTCCGGACGCTAATAGTTGGCCTGGATGTTTTGGTAGGATTCCCGATGGGCCACCGATAACAAATTGAACGCCTCCATAATTGCCAACCCCCAAATGTGCATTGGCGTCGCCATGTGCACTGAATGCATTCAATAGAGTGGTGGTATTCATTTTTCGCAAACACTTATTGAGCGCTTCTACTTTTCTAACATTCTGGCAGCCTGCGTATTTCGCTATATCTTTACTTGCAGGGAGTGGATTATCAGTAATGAAAGCGGGAGATAATGCCGTACCGGATTGATAAATAACGCGATGAAATAGACCATCGGGAACCTAAAACAGTTTTTGACTTTTGAGAACTTCCGAGAACAATAATAATTCGGTTGCGATACACTTACTGCTGGAGTCATAGTTAATACATTAATCAAAGCTGATCCACCGACTTGACCAAACAGGGTAACCCGAGTTGGATCACCTCCAAAACCTGCAATGTGCTGTTGAATCCATTTTAGCGCCAAGATAACGTCCTGCACTGCGGCATTTCCGGGTATTTCCTCGGTCATCGTTGACAAGAAACCAAATGGACCCAAACGATAACGTACAGAGACTAACACGATATCTTCTTCTAATAAATATCCAGGAGTTGCCTCTGTGCTGCTGCCTTCATAAAGAAAGTCACCATGAATGTAAACCATGATGGGTGCATTTCCACTGAACTGTAAAAGAAATTATTTAAATCACTTTAATGGTCCATTATTTAACTTTACATTAGTTATTAACTAAAACCTTGTCTTGTATACAGGACTAAATAAAAATTTAGGCAACGCCATAGGAAACAAATAAGCGTGTCGTAGATGAATAGAACTAGATGTATGTAAACTTTATGACACTCACTGTCAATCTGAAGCAGAGAACTTAAAAGTATAGAGAAGGTGCAGGTTCGACAGCGAACATTCTTTAGATTTATAGTAGGGAATTCACCTCACAAGCACAGAATTCGCGCTGTTAAATGTTAACATTTTTAACAGTTCTCCACATACTCGACCAGAGAATATGATGAAGAGAAATAAATATACGTATTTACGGTATATGATGACAAGGCATATATGCAGAGAATATGAATAGAGATAAATATATGTATGCATGCTCACGAAGAATTTCGTTTTTATGTTTAAATTTTAGTCCATTTTTAACAGCGAAAAATGTGTACAAAACACACCTCTCACACTTTTAAGTTCTCTGATATTTTTTAGCAAATCAACAATATACTCGCGATCAACGCATAGTAACGTAACGACAACTACTGGGTGCTAAAGAAAGTTAGCCAAATTGCCGTCCTAGGTAATTGCCTAACTTGCCTATATGGCAGGGCCGACCAAAAATTGTGAAAATCCGACTACAAAAGTTCAAACCTCCAGAAAGCGAATTTGTTAAAACGAGTTGCTGTTAAGTAACTTTTATCGAAAATATCGATCAATGTGTGAGATATATTATTGAAAATCACAAATTATCCTTTCCCGATAATAATAAGCCCATATGTCAAATGTAGATAATATCGGATCAAGCCCCCCAGAAACCTAGTACAAAAATTTTCAAACTTCCGTTGCAAACGAACATAGCTCTTCCTTACTTGTTTATGTATAATAAAATTACGTGAATATTTTTGAAAAGTTAAACTTTGTTTGCAAAATAAGCTTAACAGAAGGAAGGGCTAAGTTCGGGTTTCACCGAACATTTTATACTCTCGCATGATAATCGAGATTTCATTATCCGTCATTTACATATTTTTTATTTTGTTGTAAAATTAATAAGATTAGTAGTTCCTGAGATATGGTTTTTGGTCCATAAGTGGGCGACACCACGCCCATTTTTAATTTTTAAAAAAAGCATGAGTGCAGCTTCCTTCTGCCATTTCTTCCGTAAAATTTTGTGTTTTTGACGTTTTTTGTGAGTCGGTTGACGCACTTTTAATGATTTTCAACATAACCTTTGTGTGGGAGGTGGGCGTGGTTATTATCCGATTTCTTCCATTTTTGAACTGTATATGGTAATGCCTGAAGGAAACGACTCTATAGAGTTTGGTTGACATAGCTATAGTAGTTTCCGAGATATGTACAAAAAACTTAGGAGGCGGGGGGCCCCGCTCACTTTTCAAAAACTTCCAAATATGCCCCTCCCTAATGCGATCCTTTGTGCCAAATTTCAATTTAATATCTTTATTTATGGCTTAGTTATGACATTTTATAGGTTTTCGGTTTTCGCCATTTTGTGGGCGTGGCAGTGGGCCCATTTTGCCCATCTTCGAACGTAACCTTCTTATGGAGCCAAGAAATACGTGTACCAAGTTTCATCAAGATATCTCAATTTTTACTCAAGTTACAGCTTGCACGGGCGGACGGACAGACAGACATCCGGATTTCAACTCTACTCGTCACCCTGATCACTTTCGTATATACATATAACCCTATATCTGACTCTTTTTATTGTTTTAGGACTTACAAACAACCGTTATGTGAATAAAGATAAAGATATTATTGACAAAATCACAAATTATTATTGGCAAAAGATTTTCTCCGAATTTCAACGATGATTGGCACATTGATCCACATTTTGGTAGAAATTGGTAAAGTTGTTTCTGAGATACAGGATTTCACATAGAGGTGGGTAACGCCTGTTGTCTAATTTTGACACCAGCTCCTACAAAGCCCTCCCGTACCATCTCGAGTATAAAATCTAATATCTCTAAACCTATTATTTATTGAGTTATCGCACTTCCAGTAATATTAGATATATGGGGAATGGAAGAGTTATAATCCGATTCCATTCATTTTCACATTTTCGAACGAAGTGTCAAAGAAATTTTGCCTATGTCAACCAAGCTTTTAAGATTTATGAGATATGTACATTAAACATATTTTGAAGTGGAGTCATCCCCACTTTTTTAAACTTTACAAATTATTATGGTTTATGAGATCCATAACTATGTACATTAAACTAATTAGAGGCCGGGGCACTCTCACTTTATTAAGCTTTTCAAACACGCATGCCCATCCATACCGTGTTTTCTTATACCAAATTGTAGTGTTGTATCTTAATATGCGGCTTAATGCCCATCTGCAATACTAACCCTACTTGGACTCCAAGGAACATACCATACATATGTATGTACAAGTTTCATCAAGATATCTCATTTTTCACTCAAGTTATCGCTTGCACGGACTAACGGACAGACACTAAGCCGGATTTCAACTCGTCTCGTCATCCAAACCATTTATGTACATATATGCATATTACATATGTACGTTAGGTGAATAAAACTCTTTACTCCCTACCAACATGGGGCGAGTGTATAAATATGTACCTCTAATATTTAAATATTCGCCACCAAAGATCATCATCATTTCTTATCCACTTATATTTCATATTCTTTATAATACTTTGATTCGGTAACTTACATTTTTCGTATTGATAGTTAAACGCAGACAGTTTTCAAAGTCAATTTTCTGCTTTCGCCAAAGCTTAAGTTTGTGTAAATCTTGAAGAGATGGACAACCCACATGAGCTTTGTGAGCATTCAGTGTTCCCACCCACGGCTCTGCTGGCACAGGAGGCTACAGTGTAAAATATATGAAAATAAAAACACATAATAATGAAAACGAAAATAAAGCAAAGCCAAATAATAGCTTACGAACCTTAAAGCGCAATGAACCAACTGGAGACTTTGCGTAGGGAATGTCAAGAAATTGTATTATGTTTTCACCTGACCATGCCGTTTTAAATGTACGCCCCCGAAGGCGTCCCAAGTTGGGAATTTCCTTTGTAATGTAACGGAGCTTTTGAGTGTTCACCGGTCGTTCTTTAATTATTTGACGTATTGGTTTTTGTTTGTGAACTTGAGCCGACTGTTGGCGCTTGTCACTCATCTTTTGCTGCTGTTGCCCCTCGACACACAAAGCCAAAAGCGCCAAAAGCACTAGTAGTTTAGAAAAAAATCGTTTAAATTTCGCCATGTTAACTGAACGACACCGATCGACCAAATGAAGAAATTTTCGAAAGAATATTTAATTAAAACGAAACATTTTGGGTTTCTTTCTTCCTTTGCTTCTGCATTCAATGCCCTAGTTTTGCCCGAATTCTTTACTTTATAGGTAAACTTATACATATACAACCAGCAATGTTTTCACCCGTAGCTATTGTTAATATAAAAATATTTAAATATTCAGGTATACCTAAGTATATATGTATTTACTTCAGACTTTTCTAATTCAGCTATGTGTCATTTTTATACTCTTGCAACCAGTTGCTACAAAGTATTTTAGTTTTGTTCACCTAACGGTTGTACGTACTACCTAAAACTAATCGTAATAGACATAGGGTTATATATATGTAAATGATCAGGGTGACGAGTCCGTCCGTGCAACCTGCAATTTGAGGAAAAATTTAAATATCTTAATGAAACTTTGTAGGCAGGTTCCTAGTACAAAAAAAAGTTCGAGTTCGTAGACTCCGTTCAATCCCCATATAAAGGTACTGTTCAAAACTACTAAAAGCGCGATAAACCAATCGTGTTAAAAATTGGACATGGAAACCCATATCTCGGGACCCGATTGACCGATTTCGTCATATTTTGGTATGCCACCTTATGATCAAAAATTGTTCAAATCCAATAACAACTGTGCAAGCCCTTGAAATTCAGGGATAGTACTCATCTGACAATGGTATCTCTGACTGTTAAAAATGGTCAATACTTTCCTGAGCATCCATATACCTAATATACAGATTTTCGATCTTCCAAGTGACTTTACTCTATATGTTTAGTTTTTTAATAAGTGACATGTTAATAGCATGTGGATTGGGAAAAATAGATAAAATTTGGTCTGGTAAATGATTATACTTGTAAACCAAAACAACTAACAAATAGCCTAGTCACATTAGCAGTAGAACGCGTGCTTGGAATGTATTGGCAACCAGGTAGTTACGTATTTAGTTGCACACTCAAATTTAACAACGTGGACGCTGTAGTCATCAGCGGACACAAGCGACCGTCGAAAGGAGCTACTAAGCGTAGTCATGTCAGTATTTGACCAGGTTGGGGTTTTATCCAAATTTATGGTCAACGCAAAATAGTTGGTGTGTGAATCGTGGCATTACCAATTACGGTGGGATGAGCCTCTGCCCCAACATATATGTATGTATAGAATGGGACAAGTGGCGCCGTGTATTGAATTTTCGAGTCCCACGTCACTATTTCTCCCGTGGACCACCTGCCGAAGTGCAACTTCACATCTTCGTAGCTGCCAGTGAAGATGTATTTGCAGCCGTAGGCTACTGGAGAGCAACGTATTCAGATAATAAAGTTTGCGTCGTACTCGTATGTGCCAAACGAGGTGTGCTTCACTAAAATCAATGACTATTCCCCGCCTTGAATTGCAGGCAGCCGTCTTGAGAACACGACTGCTAGAGACTATCGTCAAAGATCATTCAGTACAATCAAAAAATGCGTGATAAGGAGCGATTCCAAAACTGTTCTGAGTTGGATTGGATTAGGGAACACGTCGCTACAAGCCATTCGTAGCACATCGTGTGGCAGAGATTCTTAACGACTGGCGTTGGATGCCGTCAGAGGAGAACGCTGATAAGGCAACAAGACCAAGTACGACATTCGAAAGTCATTTTTAACGGAAGTAGAAGAAGCCTGGTCTGAAGGAATCTCTGATCTGTCAGAAGAATGTGAAGAGCTTCGCCCGAAATTTGTAATGTTAGCTACGCCGTCATGTGTTATAGACATGACAAGATTCTTAAGTTTAACTAAACTAAAGCGGTCGGTCGCCTGGGTCATCCGATTTATAGATAAGTGCCATCACAAACAAGTGGAAGGGCGCCCTCCGCCGAAGAGTTAAATGTAGCCGAAATTTTCCTATGCCGCCTTGCCCAATCTGCCTTGTATTCATTTGAACTTAATCAACTGAAAGAAATCGAAAATGTAGCGAAGGGGTCTGAGTTATACACACTCTCCCCGTTTATCAAAGGATCTCTGTGAATTATTAGTTTAAGCACATCATTGTGAATTATCGCAGTGTCCTTGATTCCCGAAGGTTGTCGGTATCGGTTTCGTTTTCTACACTGTTGGAACTCCGATTATAATTCCCTCAATTTCCGATCGCCTAAGAGATAGGCTGAGACACTGCGGTAAGTTGATCTTACAGATCATTGAATATTGTAAAAACCTTTTCCTTTATAGAAATAAATTGGTTTTCTTGTGTTGTTACCTTATGAACGTGTACGAAATGTATGTGCACATATATGTACATATGGGCATGAACACAATTAAATTCGCCAGCCAATGGAACTGAGACAGTACCTGAAGGTATTACCCCGGCTTTAATCCTTGGAAGTTACAAGAACGTGAAATATTCCGCTAAGCCGAACTTAGCCCTTACTTCCGAAGTTGTGTTTTCGATGTTTGCTAATGTATAATCTACAAATTAGTGCTAAAAAAATATTGGATTGAACATTTGCGTCTTCTCTATTCTTCTCACTCTCTGGTTAGATTATGTGCCAAACGGTAGGAAAATTAAAATTCTGACAGATAAAATTTTTACATTTATGGAGGTGAATCCGAAAATCAGAATTTTAACGAGCTTAAGGACCATGTAAAATTTTGACAACTATTACAGGGTTTGTCCGGAAAGTAATAGGACTAATTCAATTTAAAATAATTTATTGAACCAATCGTTAAAATTATTTAAAAACTTGCAAAATAGGCTCATTCTGCCTCGACGCAGAGCTGCCAGTGCATTGAAGGCGTCACGGAAGGCTAATCTTGAGAGCCGAGGTGCATACGCTTGGATCCCCTCTGTCGCCTCACAATCCTTGCTTTTCATCGGGATTTCTTGTGATCATACTCAAAGATCCATGATCACCTGTGATTACGTTATTCAAAAATTGAGGGTCACATTCACACTGGTTAAAATTTTCTTGGCACACTTCCACTCGCTGCAATTTCTGGTCGTCAGTGAGCCCTATTTGAACCAACTTCGCGCACACCTTGCACATGTTCAAGTGCTCCGTCACAATGACATGAACCACAGATTTTGATAAATTTAACATCTGGGCAATTAAACGAATACTTAGTCGACGGTCTGAGTTCAAAACGAAGTACAGTCCGGAAAAACCCTGTATACAAATGTACTACTGTGCTCAAAAAATAAAGTGACATTTGAATTTAAACTGTGCGCGTCGAAGGATTTGGAGAATTATTTTTTTTTTTAGGTTGGTAGTACTGTCAGTCACATTTATGTCAAATTTCATGTCAAATATTCATTAGTGTTTGAGATACGTGTCGTTTTGTGAGCTGCTAAAAGTGAGTTTTTCGTTTTCTGCGATGGCGAAATTTGTTGAGCAAAGAATTTGCATTCAATTTTGTTTACGCAATCAATTTTCTGCTGCGGATACGTTGAGGATGGTGCAGAAAGCCTTTGGTGATGAGGCTATGTCTAAAAAAATGTTTACAAGTGGTATAGTGAGTTCCAAGCCGGCCGTGAACGTGTCGAAGGCAAAGAGCGTCCAGGGTGACCATCAACCTCAACCGACGAAGCTCACGTTCAACAAATCAAAGATTTGGTGTTGAAAAACCGTCAACTAAAAATTAGAGACCTTGCTGATGAAGTTGGCTTATCGAAAGGTTCTGCCAATACCGATTTGAAGGATTTTTTGGGCCTCAAGCGCGTCAAATCTGGACTGGTACCGAAAACATTGAATTTTTTGGAAAAAAAAGCGTCGCGTTGAAGTGTGTGAAACGATGCTTTCCGACTACCAGGGTGTCATGAAATGCATTATAACTGGCGATGAGACTTGGATCTATGGATCTATGCTTATGACCCCGAAACAACTGATCAATCGAGCGAATATCGTGCCAAAAGAGAGCCGAGACCAAAAAAATCGCGCCAAAGTCGCTCAAAAATCAAGGTCATGTTGACTTTTTTCTTCGATTATCGTAGTGTTGTGCATTATGAATTCCTTCCAACCGATCATACAGTCAACAAGGAATATTATTTGAACGTTATGCGTCGTTTGCGTAACGCCATCCGCCTAAAAAGGCCGGAACTGTGGAAAGACAATTCTTGGTTTTTACACCACGATAATGCACCATCCCATACTGCCCCCGTAATTCGTGATCATTTCGCCAAAAACACAACTCATATCGTTCAGCAACCACCGTATTCACCTGATCTGGCGCCGTGCGTGTTCTGGCTGTTCACCAAGCTCAAAAGACTGCTCTGGGGACACCGTTTTTATACGATAGAGGAGATTCAAGCCGCAGCGAAGACGGAACTGAAGGCCATCACGGAAAGTGACTACAACCAGTGTTTCGAAGATTGGAAAATCCGTTGGCACAAGTGCATTGCATCGGGAGGAGATTACTTTGAAAGGGATGAAATTGATTTGGAAGAATAAATAAAGAATTTTCAAAATAAATACAATGTCACCTTATTTTTTGGGCACAGTAGTATATTCACGAAAAAGTGAATGGCTTCAAACACAACAAAGAAGTATTTAAAAAAAAGCTTTTAACATTATACCAATGAATGAATTAATTAAGATTCTTTGATTAAACTTTACATCTAAGAGGGGAAGAGCTACTAGTCTTAAAGAAAGGTTGATTAACAAGTAAGGGCCGAGTTTGGGTTTAACCGTCATTTTATACTCATGCATCTTGCAAGCGTCGAAGCAGGCCCAATATTTATTCAGCGTTATCAATAAAAGACCCCCTCACAATTTCACTGAAATAACTCACATCTTGGCCGATTTTCGATACCGCATATTATAAAGTCACCAAGAAGTTCGAAAATCTTTATATTAGATATATGAGAGCTAAGGAAAGTATTGGCTCAATTCAACCCATTTTTGACCCATAGACATACCATTGAAAAAAATAACCCCTGAATTATCACACACATTGACCGATATTTTTGGTACCCAGGTGCTTGAACAGTGTTAGTTATATTTGAACAATTTTTGGTCATAAGGTGGCATACTTTAAAGGAATTATTTGTACAAAGTTTTATCTCGTTATATTAACAGCTTCTTTTTTCAAAATTATTTTATTTATTGTATCTGCTTTTTCTTAAAGCCAAATTAATCTGTTTAAAAACCAGACGGACTCAAGCAAGTGATTGAGCTGTTTTGGTGATACGTCGCTCTTTAATACGCAGGCATATCTCTTCGTTTAAGTCGTGTTTGATCGCAGGAATGTACCAAAGCATTAGCCAAAGGGTTTGGGTGATCTCGGAGTTTAGACATATATTTAATTCTGCTGTCTTCTACTTCTTTTTTTACTATAGGAATACCAAGGTCTTAATGGATATTTTCGTTACGCATGTATCACGTTGAACACGTGATTGTTCTAAGCATTTTTGATTGGAACCTTTGTATTAGATCAATATTAGTTGCACAGGTCGTTCCCCACAGTTGAATGCCATACATCCAAATCGGCTTTATGACCGCATTATATAAAAGCACTTTGTTGTCTAAGCTAAGTTTGGAGTTTTTATTTAAAAGCCAATTTAAATTTGCAGCTCTAATCTTCATACATGTTATTTTACTAGAGATGTGTTTTCTCCACGTGAGCCTTATGCTTACACTTCTGTTCATTCACATTTATACGCCAGTTCGCTAGCCATTCTTCGACAGAACTTAAATGCTCCGCTAATATTCTTGATGCTAAAATGTGGCATTTGTTACGGCTCACTATAGCTGTGTCGTCCGCAAAAGTTGAAATTAGTACATTATTTGCTGTTGGAAGATCTGCTGTATATATGATGTATAGTGTTGGGCCTAAAACACTGCCCTGGGGTACACCAGCCCTTATCTGTCGTTCATCAGATATGTAATCTCCCACTTATACCGTAAATTTTCTATTTTTTAAATAAGACTCCAAGGTTTTATACACTTCTAAAGGTAGAATTTTTTTAATCTTATATAAAAGACCATCGTGCAACACCTTATCAAACGCCTGAGCTATATCTAGAAATATTGCTGAACAGTACTCCCTGTGCTCAAATGCTTTCCTTATCTCGTTAGTAATTCTATTTACTTGCTCTATCGTGCTACATTTTGCACGAAACCCGAATTGGTGCGTTGGTATTGTGTTATTTTCCTGGAGGAAAGGAGACATCTTTGATAGTAATACTTTTTCAAATACTTTTGAAAGACGGGGTAGAAGACTGATTGGTCTGTATGAAGACGGCTGTGTTAAGTCTTTCCCAAGTTTATCTATCAAGATAATCTGCGACTTTCTCCATGAAATTGGATAGTATCCGAAACTAAGAATTGCATTGAAGAGCAAAGAGAGCACCTCTACAGCAATAATTGGTAACTCAATTAGCATTTTTGGGGAAATTTTATCATGTCTTTTATCATGTCTTTTTTTGTTAAGTTCTTTGATGATACCAATGATTTCAGAAGGTGAAGTCACAAGAGACTCGAGCGACGCTTCAGCTGTGTTGAGTAAGATTGACAGCTTAAAGTTGTTCTTTGGCAAATTGGATTGAAATACCTTTTCTAGGTGATTTGCAAAGCAATTAGCTTTTTCCTCGTCACTTCGAGCCCAATTTCCACCCAAGTCTCGTATAGGCATGTTGGAGTCAGTTGGTGGCTTCATGGACTTTTGGGCTTTCTAAAGGGAATTTTGCTTGTTTGAATTTGGACACAGCTTCTTTATATAATGGGTTGTCAAAAAAGTCTTGCGGTATTTTTATTGAATCAATTCGTGTGGCATACATCGAGCTTCTTAGTGACTCCAAGTTTCTTCAAAAGGTTTATAACGGTTTAATGACTACTATGCCAGTCTCTTTCGACCACTTCAGCGATTTTATCGCAATTTTCGACGACAGGCCTTCTGGAGTGTGGCGCATCTTCGACCACCTCTTCACCAGAACGAAAACGTTGAAGCCATCGTTGTGCGGTGGAAATGGAAACTGCATCGGGTCCAAAAACTGCAGATGCATTTCTGCCTTTATCGTAGTAGTACTGTAAAATATGCCGTATTTTCTCTTCGAACGACTTAAAAGAAACGACAATCAATCAAACACGTGTTAGCGCGTGAAATGAGCTTATATAGCATTCCCCTTCGCGCTGAAATGTCATTCCTAAAAAATATTTCACTGGTCCTTTATCAATTATTTTAAAGTCATCTCCAATTTCTTGATTTCAATTAAATCTTCTTTATTGGTTGAAGCAAGCACAATGTCATCAACATAAACAGCAATTATATTAAAACACCCTTTTGAATGTTTCATGTAAACGCAAGGTTCACTTGGACATGACGAAAACCCAATTTTCTTCAAAATGAAATCGAGTTTTGAATTCCATTCTCTTCCTGATAGTTTGAGTCCATATAACGACTTGTGAAGTTTAAGAACACGATTTGGGAAAATTTTATCTATAAAATACTCTGGTTGTTTCATGTAAACTGTGTCATGAAGTTCCCCATTTGAATAAGGTGTTGCAACGTCCATTTGATGTAAATGCATTTGGTGTTCTACTGCTATTGCAGTTATCATCCTAAGAGTTTCGTAGCGTACCACTGGTGAAAAAGTTTCTTTGTAATTTATACCGTATTGCTGACTACAACCCTTTGCTACTAGCCTTGCCTTAAAACGTTCAATATTACCATCCGACAACTTTTTGACATGAAGGTAATTCTTCCAGCGTCCATGTGATATTGTCTATCAACGCATCATATCCAACTTGCATGGCTTTCATCCATTCTGCAGAATATTCGCGGAGTAATACTTCTCAACAAGTTTCAGGTATCTTTATGCTGTTATTCATTGAATTCAATATATTACTTATGTTGCTTTCTAGGACGACCAACCCTGCAGGTTCGGTTTATTTTTGGTCTTCCTCTTCCTCTTGTATTAGATTTCTCATTATTTATCATATTAATAGGATCTACTTCAACTTTATCATCTCTTGCTATCGGAATATTGCTGGCATCTACTTGCTCTCCTTCTCTAGCGAGATTCTCTATGCACTTTGTGTCAGTTACTGCTTCGTCATTATTTGTTTTGAGTATTAATTCGCTCACGTCTACCTTATCACTGACTTCATTAATTTTCTGAGAGTTTTCAATGAATATAACATCTCTACTTATGATGAATTTGCGTGTTATTGGGTCATATAAACGAAATGCCTTCGCCTTTTCTGCATATCTAACCATAATATATTCTTTACATTTAGGTCGAAACTTTTGAATTTCTTTCTTATTTAGAGCAATAGCTAATGATCCAAAAGTTTTTAGAAAATGAACCATTGGTTTTCTTCCTAACCAAGTTTCGTAAAGAGTTTTATTTACTAGAATCTTTGTTGGCGATCTATTGCGTAGAAATACAACGGTAGAAATTGCCTCTGCCCAAAAATTTTTATCCACTCCTGTATGAACTAACATACATCGCGTCATTTCAACTAAAGTGCGATTTGCGCGCTCAGCTACACCATTTTGTTGAGGTGTATATGGTACAGTAAGTTCACGCTTAATACCGTACATACTCGTATTTAAGTAATTGTCGAAATCTTTATTTAAAAATTCACGCCCATTGCCGCTGCGAATGGCTTTTATTCTTTTCCCAGTTTGGCATTCCACCATAGCTTTAAAGTGTTTAAATTTTAGTAAAACTTCTCCCTTAGTTTTAAGGAAATATCCGAACATGTACCTCGATGTGTCGATTGTGGTTAGAAAATGTTTTGAACCACCAATTGATATTTTATTAATGTTTTATTAATTAGACCGCAAATGTCCGTATGGATTAACTCAAAAAGATCTTTAGATACTGAGTTATACATACTTGGAAATGGTTTCGTACGTATTTTGCTTTTCATGCACGTAATTCATTGTATTGTGAAATATTAATAGCTTTCATACCATGTACCAACTCTCTATTAGACAATTCACGTAGACTTTTAAAATTCCATACCTATTATACCATTTCATTACTTAATTAGCGTTATAATAAAAACATGAATTCGGTGTTTTTCCAAAAATTAACAAATTATAGCGTTTGTGCGCCTTCAGTAAATTTTTTTCTGCAGCATTTTTGATAACGTAAAATTTCTTATTAAACGAAATTGTACACCCTATGCTCGAAGCCTTTCCAACAGATATAAAATTTGATTGTAGATCTGGGACGTACAGAACATTCCTCATGATAACATCTTCGTTTACTGATCGTAGGATCACAGTCCCAATACCTTGCGCTTCGATAAAATGTTCACCCGCTAAACTCACCTTTTCAGTATGATTCTGAAACGTATGAAACAAACTGCGCTCACCACACATATGTGATGTCGCTCCACTGTCCACGCACCATGTCGAACGGTTAAATTCTTGTACACCAGATGCTGCGAGTACACTTCCAATAGCATTCTGAGTTTACTGCCTAGATGCTCTGCATTGTGCAGCCAGATGACCTCTATTCCCACAATTATAGCATTTAACGTTAGATTGCTTCGTTACCGAATTTGAATCATATCCTTTACGAGTATTTCTGTTAAGATTTTTGTGCGCACTTACATTTTTCCTGAAGTTCGTCCTTGCCGAAAACGCCTGTTGATTCTCGATATTTTCAACATCTGCATCCTTCTCCTGACGACGTTCACCTTCTTCAAGTAATTTAATTTTCAACGCATTTAATGATGGTAAATTATCACGTGTCTCTTCTGCAACCACGAAATTTTCATATGACTGCGGTAAAGTTCGATAGCAGAATAATGACTAACATTTCCTCTGGTACTACTATACCAATTTCAGTCGTTTTCTCAATGATATCAGAGAACTGCTTTATGTGCTCCGAAACATTTTCCCCCTCAGACAAACTAAGATACAGAATTTTCTTGAAAAACATAATTTTACGAGCTGGTCCACTTGGCTGGTAGATCTCTTGTAATTTCCTCTAGACCTCTAATGAAGTAGTGCAGTGTCTAATATGTTTTAACTGCGATGGTTTGACACAAAGCGTAATGCTCGCAAGCGCCTTCTCATCTTTTGCGTCGAAAGCGACTGATTCTTCTAGCGTTGCATTTTCGTTCTTCACATGCTTACCAGATACGATTCCCCATAAATCGGCATGAATAAGAACACTTTTCATGTGGACTGACCACGACGAATAATTTGTGTCATCGAGCTTATCAATGGAAAACAACCCAGAAGTAGCCATTGAAACGGATTTAGTCGCGTAAAAAATTTTTTTCGCTAAACGTTTGATTGGTTACGTATCTCTGTTATGCCTTTCCTAAGTCTCATAATCGGTTAAAGTTTATAATTTAGATGTAGAAACGTTTTATTCGTAAGAATCGTTTTATTCAGACAAACCAGAAATTTTCTTTATAAGACAAATTACAAGAAGAATACAGTGATTAGAATATAATAATTACAAGTAGTTTGTGTTGCAAGTACTTTCAACAATTTGTTTATTTTTGTTTTTTTTTTCGAAAGTTTCTACGGAGCGCATGAAAACCGTCCGTTTAGATTGAAAGCTCAATAAAAATAAATAAAATTTTGGCACTGCGACATGGTATACGAATGTTACGTACTGAGATCGGTTGAAATTGTTCGACCAAGTCCTGAGATATGTGATTTTACCTAAAAGTAGACGGTGCCACGCCTATTCTCCAATATTTACAACGGATGGTTTAAAGCCTTCTTATGCCATCTCGGAAATAAAATTTAATATCATTGTTTCATCGACACATCTCAATTATTACGCGAACGGACAGAGAGACAGTCACCCGAATTTAAACTCGTGTCGTCATCCTGATCATTTAAATATACCAAGTTTCATTACGATAATTACATAAATTTTTATTCAAGTTATCGCTTGCACATATTCATTTTTCGAATATATTTAATAATTTAATTAACAAGACAAAAATTCTTCGATGCTGTGTTTCTTTTGGGTTTCAAATATTTTGCTTTCCATTTGGCAAGGCAAAATATAAAATTTACACCGTAGGAATCCAACTTAAATCAGATTAATTGTAATTATCCGTGTCAAAAAACCACTTTTGACTAGTGTTACAAATGTATACAAAAACATCGAAGCAATAATACCCATCACCAGTGCACTCCTTATAGCTTAAAAGGGTATAAAAGGATCTTTATCTGGATTTTGATCTGGAGTGCCTGTTTTTCAAGAGTCAGCTTGTGTTGCAGCTATATGCGACGTAGTCCGATTTGAAGAGAAGATTCAGAAAGTGTAGCATTGTCTAGGACTACAGTTTAAGTCCAATTTTGTTTTCAAATAAAAAAGTTTTCCATGCGATGCCTTGATGGCAGCTATATTCTATATTGATTTGCTTTTTGGGGAGAAAAGAACGTATGCAAAATTTCAGTTAGACATCTGAATAACTAAGAGACTAGTGGCAATCTCGTCAATTATTTATATACTGTGCGCACCTAAAAAATAACAAATGTATACAAATGAAAGCTTGTTAATATTAGTTAAACTACGAGTATATTTGCATTATGTCTGTTTTAATACAAATTGTTCGCTTTTAATTGCCTTTGCACCACTGCTGAACATTTCTTGCTTTAAGAATCTTGTCCATAGTGCTGGATTATTGCCAATCAGCACTTCCCCCAAATAATATTTTGTATTAATTTTTACTCCTTTGTCAATGAAAAGGAGATGAAGTTTTATTTTTGCAGATATGGCTTCGGAAACAATAAGAGTTTGTGTTTTGATACCTTTCATTAGCTCTTTTATCAGCTGGAAACTCAGACATACTGGTTGCATAAACGCGGTCATTTATCAAAAAAACACCAGTTTCCTTCCAGAAATTGCACAATTTTTCCTTATTCGCTCAAGTGCAGTCTTCACTAGACTTGGGAGATCTGACCGTGTAATTGCTACCAGGTTTTTTGATATTTTCAGATTAATACTTTTATTAAATCGATCGTACTGTGTATATAATATATCCTATTCAGGAAAAAAAATAATAGAAAAAAAGTATTGTACTTTCGACCGTGACAGGACTCGAACCTGCAATCTTCGGATCCGAAGTCCGACGCCTTATCCATTAGGCCACACGGTCTACATTTTATTTATTGCACAAGGTTACATATAAGTTCAATACGGTTTATTTATCGATAACTTTTACTAAATAGGCTGCCAGATTAAAAATAAAAAATGACAAAAAAAATTTTGACGTATTATCAGAGAACATACATATATCATAATTTGCGTTGTTATTATTACATTTTCAATTATTAAAAAAAACAAAAAAAGGCATATACATACACATTTAGAGTACATTAAAAAAATAACTTTTTTATTTTTCAAAGTGTAGATAGGGTTTCTATAAAATTTTGTAATTAAAGAAAATACATTAGGGGGATTCTCTTGCTCTTGTAAGATTGCAGATATCCTATACCGAAATATACAAGGGCACGGGAGCACCCATTGCAGAATCTAGTGATATATGAACGGCTGATTCGGTCATTTTCTTCTACATTCATTCTTAACAAAAAAAACTGTAACAAATCTTTATAATTTAAATAGAAATTATAAAATCTATTTAAAATTTACCTTCCTCAACAATTTAATACTATGTTCAGACCGAAAATTTAAAAGATTAGATTACATTTAATCATTTCATAACCCGAAAGTGTTCTCACTGCCGTTAGAAGGATCAAAAAACAGATGTTATTGTGATTCATGAAGTTCATTCATTCATGAAGATTCATGAAGAAACGTCGAAATATGTCTTCTTCTTCTTTACTGGCGTAGACACCGCTTACGCGATTATAGCCGAGTCAATAACAGCGCGCCACTCGTTTCTTCTCTTCGCTACGTGGCGCCAATTGGATATTCCAAGCGAGGCCAGGTCCTTCTCTACTTGGTCCTTCCAACGGAGTGGAGGTCTTCCTCTTCCTCTGCTTCCCGCGGCGGGTACTGCGTCGAATACTTTCAGAGCTGGAGTGTTTTCATCCATCCGGACAACATGACCTAGCCAGCGTAGCCGCTGTCTTTTAATTCGCTGAACTATGTCAATGTCGTCGTATATCTCGTACAGCTCATCGTTCCATCGAATGCGATATTCGCCGTGGCCAACGCGCAAAGGACCGTAAATCTTTCGCAGAACCTTTCTCTCGAAAACTCGCAACGTCAACTCATCGGTTGTTGTCATCGTCCAAGCCTCTGCACCATATAGGAGGACGGGAATTATGAGAGACTTATAGAGTTTGGTTTTTGTTTGTCGAGAGAGGACTTTGCTTCTCAATTGCCTACTTAGTCCGAAGTAGCACCTGTTGGCAAGAGTTATCCTGCGTTGGATTTCTAGGCTGACATTGTTGGTGGTGTTTACGCTGGTTCCAAGATAGACGAAATTATCTACAACTTCAAAGTTATGACTGTCAACAGTGACGTGGGTGCCAAGTCGCGAGTGCGACGACTGTTTGTTTGATGACAGGAGATATTTCGTCTTACCCTCGTTCACTGCCAGACCCATTTCTTTTGCTTCCTTGTCCAGTCTGGAGAAAGCAGAACTAACGGCGCGGGTGTTGAGGCCGATGATATCAATATCATCGGCATACGCCAGCAGTTGTACACTCTTATAAAAGATAGTACCTTCTCTGTTAAGTTCTGCAGCTCGAACTATTTTCTCCAGAAGCAGGTTGAAAAAGTCGCACGATAGGGAATCGCCTTGTCTGAAACCTCGTTTGGTATCGAACGGCTCGGAGAGGTCCTTCCCGATTCTGACGGAGCTTTTTGTGTTGCTCAACGTCAGTTTACACAGCCGTATTAGTTTTGCGGGGATACCAAATTCAGACATCGCGGCATAAAGGCAGCTCCTTTTCGTGCTGTCGAAAGCAGCTTTGAAATCGACGAAGAGGTGGTGTGTGTCGATTCTCCTTTCACGGGTCTTTTCCAAGATTTGGCGCATCGTGAATATCTGGTCGGTTGTTGATTTACCAGGTCTAAAGCCACACTGATAAGGTCCAATCAGTTTGTTGACGGTGGGCTTTAATCTTTCACACAATACGCTCGACAGAACCTTATATGCGATATTGAGGAGGCTAATCCCACGGTAGTTGGCGCAGATTGTGGGGTCTCCTTTTTTGTGGATTGGGCATAGCACACTTAAATTCCAATCGTTGGGCATACTTTCGTCCGACCATATTTTGCAAAGAAGCTGATGCATGCACCTTATCAGCTCTTCGCCGCCGTGTTTGAATAGCTCGGCCGGCAATCCATCGGCCCCTGCCGCTTTGTTGCTTTTCAGGCGGGCAATTGCTATTCGAACTTCTTCATGGTCGGGCAATGGAACGTCTGCTCCATCGTCATCGATTGGGGCATCGGGTTCGCTTTCTCCTGGTGTTGTGCGTTCACTGCCATTCAGCAGGCTGGAGAAGTGTTCCCTCCATAATTTAAGTATGCTCTGGGCATCGGTAACTAGATCACCTTTGGGGGTTCTACAAGAGTATGCTCCGGTCTTGAAACCTTCTGTAAGCCGCCGCATCTTTTCGTAGAATTTTCGAGCATTACCCCTGTCGGCCAGCTTATCAAGCTCTTCGTACTCACGCATTTCGGCCTCTTTCTTTTTCTGTCTACAAATGCGTCTCGCTTCCCTCTTCAACTCTCGGTATCTATCCCATCCCGCACGTGTTGTGGTCGATCGTAACGTTGCGAGGTAGGCAGCCTGTTTTCTCTCCGCTGCGACACGGCACTCCTCGTCGTACCAGCTGTTCTTCTGCACTTTCCGAAAACCAATGGTTTCGGTTGCAGCTGTACGTAAGGAGTTTGAAATGCCGTCCCACAGTTCCCTTATACCGAGTTGTTGACGAGTGCTCTCAGAGAGCAGGAGTGCAAGCCGAGTAGAAAAACGCTCGGCTGTCTGTTGTGATTGCAGCTTCTCGACGTCGAACCATCCTTGTGTTTGTTGGCGTGCGTTTTTTGCTGCACAGAGGCGGGTGCGTATTTTGGCTGCAACAATATAGTGGTCCGAGTCGATGTTAGGACCTCGGAGCGCACGCACATCTAAAACACTGGAGACGTGTCTTCCGTCTATCACAACATGATCGATCTGGTTGGTGGTTTTTCGATCTGGAGACAGCCAGGTAGCTTGATGTATCTTCTTATGCTGGAATCTAGTGCTACAGATAACCATATTTCGGGCCCCGGCGAAGTCGATCAGCCTCAGCCCATTTGGGGATGTTTCCGCGTGGAGGCTGAATTTACCGACCGTAGTGCCAAAGATACCTTCTTTGCCCACCCTGGCATTGAAGTCGCCAATCACGATTTTGACGTCGTGGCGGGGGCATCTCTCATAAATGCGCTCCAAGCACTCATAAAAGGCATCTTTGGTCACATCGTCCTTCTCTTCCGTCGGGGCGTGGGCGCAAATCAGCGATATGTTGAAGAACCTCGCTTTGATGCGGATTGTGGCTAGACGTTCATTCTCCGGAGTGAATGATAGTACTCGGCGACGGAGTCTCTCTCCCACCACGAATCCAACACCAAACTTGCGCTCCTTTATATGGCCACTGTAGTAAATGTCACAAGGACCTACTCGTCTCTGTCCTTGTCCCGTCCATCGCATTTCTTGGACGGCGGTGATGTCAGCCTTTATCTTTACGAGGACATCTACCAGCTGGGCAGCGGCACCTTCCCAATTAAGGGACCGGACATTCCAGGTGCATGCCCTCAAATCATAGTCCTTATTTCGTTTGCCGTGGTCGTCATCAAAAGGGGGGTCTCTCATCCGAGGCTGTTTATGACTATTCATTGGGGGTGTTTTTTTACATGGCGGGTCCCAAACCCAGCGCACAACCCTATGCAGGGGTGTTTCGCCTTCTCACTTTAGCTCGCCTTCAAACGGATGTTCTTAGGCTACCCAGAGGATACTTGGTCAAAGACCGGAAGTCGTGAGCTGCTTGAGTCATATGTAAAAGAATCGTTTCTGGCCACTCCCAAGTGAATGGCGATCAGAGAACTTTCCTCACTTGCGTGAACTTCTACACATGACCCCGTCGAAATATGTATTCAAGTAAAATGACAGCTAGCACAGGGTTGCAATTATTTTTTTACGTGTCATTGCACGAAAATAAACATGGATTTTGGTCTGACATATAATATTTTACAGCCATTGCAAATAATTTTCTGCTGTTGTTTGTTGTTGTGCCGGTGCACCAAGAGGAAATATCTGCAATTCGTGCACCGTGCAAGGGTTTTGCAAGAGCAAGAGAATCCCCCTATTGTTTTGTTACAGTTAAATACTTTTTCCAATCCCGCGCGTTGTATATTATAGGCTGACATCTTTGATGGCAACTTGCAACTAAATTTTCCGCATATTCCAGAGGAAGCGACTTCCCGGTATATTGTAGTAGCCGATTCAAATCTTTTGTTCTTGATATTTTTGCTTTCATTAAAGCCCAAACATTCTCTTTTAAATTGGGATCTGATGGCTGTTATGACAACATAACAATAATTTTCTTGTTTCCAATGTTCCGAATCATTTTCTTTTCGCAGTATCCACTTATGGTTATTTTTGCCGTAAAGTATTACATTCACACATCCATTTTTATACTATTTCATCATTGTACTGGCGTTCAGGTTTTCCGTGAAGCACCTCAAAACAAAAAATGGAAGCAACCTTAAACGTGTACCCTTTGGAGGTGCTTAACACGCTTTTGAATAAATGTTTGTCCTTTGTTAGTTTGTTCAAGCACGTCTCAAGGTATAGAACAATTCAAAAGTTAATAAAAGTTAATATAATCCGTAAATATTACATTGCTCCAATCACGATTGATGTATTCCTGCGCCCAATGAAACCTTTTTCAATGTGTGTTTTTGATAGTGGTTACAGCACTGTTGCACTTGATGACAGATCTCTGAGAAAGTCCCACATTCCTTTCTAAAAAACATTTTCTTCCCCAAAAGCGAAACAATAGCTTTTTCCTCACTTTTAGATGCCACATCATTCTTCCCTCATTCTGGCTTGCCATCTCCATAAAGATCAGACCATCTCTTCAGAAATGTGCAACTCGTATTTAAATACTGCAGTATTTTTAATAGCTGTTTTGGGACCTTTAGGATGTTTCTTTAGAAAGGCTGCTCAAAATGCTTCTTATACTGAGCATTAATATTTCTTATTTCAGGGCACGACGAAGATCGAACAAACCTAACCGAATTGTAGGTGTCAGTGATCGCAATTAAGTAAAATTTGTTAATTTGCATAAAATAAAAACAGGTTTCCTCGAATTCATCACGCAAAGCAAATGTACTTTTTGAACGCAAAGGATGTAAAACAAAAAAGCAAAGCCATATTATCAAAAATGGGACCCCTCATTTTCGTTTTCTGTATTAAAATCATCCAAAAGTAGTCTCCCATCTTTCATTAGAATACCTCATAAATTTACTAATATTCATAGGCATGAAGATCACCGTATTCGGTATACATATTTACATGTGTATGTATGTGAGCTAGCAAAGCTGGGAGCTACTACTTGTCACAAATATTACAGTGATAATTTTTGTTTTAATATTTTCATTGATGTTTCATTTATCTATTTTAATGTAAAAGGATACGATGAAAATCTAATATGTTCCATATGATTTCGACGTCTATTGAACAGAACTGTTAAACAGTATTCCAAGTAAATAAATTATATTTAGAAACCTATTTATTTTTAACACAACCCTCATATTTGTAACTCTATGTACATAAGTATATAAGTATACATCGATTACCGACAAGTATAGAGCTGAGATTTCGAGTCACATAATAATCTAAATTCTTTTACCCTCCATAAAATAAATGATCAAATGCAACCAGCAATTGTTGTTGAGTGTTGTTTATTTCGTTTTAGTTTATTAGATTAGGTGTATTCCTTTATAAATTCAATTTAGTCCAAACTGTAAATTTTATTATTTGAAAAATCTGCTAAATTCTAGAAATTAATACCGCAGCAATTAATTCAATTACATTGTACATACATACATAACCTTAATTATTACGTGAATACGCTTTGCAATGTGATAATACGTAAGTATGTATGTAAGTTTATAGCTGTCACTTCTTCATATCTAATTGTTCATAAGCTTAAAAGTAAAGCAACAGAAATGTCATCATCGTATGGTGCATTGCATCTCCAATGGCGGTCCATTTGGTAATATAAATAAAATAGTTAATAAAATTAAATGGTATCTGATAAGTTTAAATTACATTCTAAAAATGCCAAGAATTTTACAAATTCTGAAATTCATCAACATAAAGTTGATACAATATTAGCTGTCTCTGAATCCTCGGTATTTCTAGGAATATAAAATTTTCCCATTCGAGCTGTTTGTAATTTAATTTGTTTCTTTAAGAGAAAACATTAATAGGAGGACTCAGTGATTATTTTGCTTATACAATATTCATTAAAAAAAATATATTTACTCCAATTTCAATAAACAAAATAATAAGTTGAAAGCATTTATGTGAATCAAAGTTTAAGGGTTTTTAGACAAAGCAATGATTGTAATCCATTTTGCGCCTGATATTTAGGAATTGATTTATTTTCGGTTGTATGTTATTTGGTCAATATTTTATTAAATTAGTAAAAATTAAAATCATTATTTTTATTGTAAATATTGAATTTCTTTTAATTGAGTTTGTATGTAAGTAATAACAGAATTCACACGGCGTTTGTTTTCTATTTTTATCTCAATATTTACTGACTGTTTTCAGTGGCTATATTGGTACCTATTATCGTCCCCAACTGCAATATTACGAAGATATATCCCTCTTCTCATTCTCACTTCACTTTTAATTCGATGCTCGCCTAAACATAGATATCATACGCATTTTGTTATTTGAAAGCAGAAAAAAGCTCGTGTTTGTTCTATATTTTCTGGCTTTCTAACGTATAGGCAGGACAACTTACATTCTATAAACACCCCCACCACAAAAGCAACTAGTTCTTGATTTATTTATTCCACATCCATGGTAGCATCATCCATTGGATTATGTGCTGTTTTATCGTTTTCTTTCTCTGCATTCTCACCATTCTGCTCGCCCGCTCCCGCTGCATTGGCATCTTTCGCAGGCGCTGGTTTCGCGGCTGGTTTTGGTTTAGGACGATTAATAACCGAATTGACGCAAGCATTCAGCGCCTGTACTTCGTGGCGTATATCGGCAACTTTGACAGGACTGTCGTGCATGCGTGGCGTTTGTGTAAATTTTGCCATATTATTATCTAGCCACTTCTGCGCTTTATCGGCTGCCTCAGAGATGTTCAAGAATTCGGCTTCTGTTAGGTGGTCATATTTAGGAGCTCCCTTTTTGAACTCATTTATAGAAGCGCGCGCTACTTGGATGCTATGGTTAAGTTCGTCAAACGCGGTAGGAGCATTCTCGTAATCATTAGCGCGTTCTTTAATAGGATCTGTTTGGGTATGAAGTCCTTTCAATTTATTGACATACGTATCACGATCACAATCTTCTCCCTCCTCATACAACCAGTTTTCGAGATCATTAAGTTGAGAGCAAATGGCTTCACGGTCTGCTTCCAAAACATAACGTTCAAGTGGACCTCCCTGAAAGAAATGATTGTTTAAAATTAATATTTACAAATATACAAGTATTAATATATACAAATGATTTGGTACATATTGTTATATTATTATTTTAGCTTAAGTTCATGAGAAAGGATTTGATTGTCCAAGTATGATGGCCTTTTGGAAAATGCGTGTCTGTGTGGTTGTTGAGAGACAGCAGATTCAACATACGAGATGGTATGAGAAGGCTTACTAAGAGCCTGGGTAAAAACTGGAGAATGGTCGTGGAATGTTCTGCTCTAAATGCCTACGAGTAGTTTCAGTATTAACTGACAAATTTAGTTCGTCAGGGATGCTCCTGGCTGAAGCAAAAGGATTAATTTTGCAGTAACGTACTTTATTGTGATCGCCAGCGGTGGATGTTTTACGCTTTCGTCTACGAGTTTCATTTTTGTTTCTATAATTTGTCATCTTTTAAGAGCATTTTACGATTTCTTGGACCTCTTCCTAGCTTTCTCAATTTTTTTATCTTTTTCCGCTTTTTCTCCTCCACTCCAACTATTTCGTGGAAAGCAATAATAAGTGTCTCCGAGAACAAGCAAAGCAGAAGTAGAATAGCAATCATCACAATAAAAATTTGTTTTATATTTTAATGCTAGTATCACGTTATGTGTACCGTTAATGTTTCGCGTCATTTACGAGTGATTTAAAAAATTTATGCAGCCAAACACACTTTTCATATCGGCACTCCTATTATTTTGTGGACAATTATACATATAAGTATATATGTATAATCAACAAGAGGATCGGAATCCAAACAACTATGTCGTTTTGCGACTTAAGGTATTTCCCTAGCTTTGATTCTTTAGTATAAAAGTTCGGTTTTTGAACTTTGCCCTTTAGTTAGATATCAACACACTCCTTTTTGAAATTAATATAATTAACAATGTATGTTATCTTTAAAAACATAGCAAAACCGCATCAAATGTCAAAACCAGTTGTAATTAAGAACATCGTTAATAGTTAATGCTTACCTGAAGTTTGTTACGCATGTCGTACACATATTCCTCAAGGGCATTCCTAGCATCAACGCGTTGGGTCTCACGGGCGTCATTTGCAATCATTTTAGCCTCTTGTTGTACCAAGTTCTGCAAGTCTGGTGATGAAAAACCATGAGTCTTCACTTCCATTGGAAGCTCTATTAATTTTGTGCTCTTCTTTTTCTTGTCAGAGCCCTGAAAATAACAGAACAATGCACATTTATGACTTGCCGAGAATACAACTGTATTCTACAAAATACACTTATATTTATAATTTAAAAAAGAAGATACCCTCATGTAAATGAATGCAAAGGAAGGAAACAGCTCATACAGCAACAGCCTATAAGAATTTTAAAACGTCAAAATTGCCTTAGAAATCAGTAAGCAAAACCCTGCCGTGATTTCAGGTTAAATAACAATAAAATTGTGTTATAAATCTTTATTTTATAAAATTTTAATTAATACAGGTAATAATTCAAATCAATTTAAACTAACACATAACTTTTCATACAAGTACGCAAATGTACATATATCGGTTTTAAATAGAATTATAAATTGAGTAGTATGATGGTTTTAAAAGAAAATTATATAGTTAACTGTTAAAATATATATATATGGTAGTTTGGTTTAAATTCATTGAGTGAAATGCAGTGCTATTGATATTTGGGGCACACAGGGTGTAGGCATGGCTTGTGAGCGGTCTTCTTTCTCAATTCAACAGGTACATATATATATTAGATGTTTTTTTGATTTTTAATAATCGATCAATGTTAATAAATACTATTTTAGAAGACTGATGAACTTTTTTAATTATTTTAATATTTACTTTGGTAATTGTTAGAAAACGTACCGAACTAAACCAGCCTTTGACCCGCTGAGCCCACCCTTGTCCTCCAGGTGACGAGGCTGTTGATGTATTATTATCTTCCTCATTTTCATAACATGCCTACGCAATTATATAAAACAACAAACAAATCAATCAAAATTGAATGAGTCAATTGTATACTGATGTAATAACTTCTCCAACTCACTAGACTTGGGATAGTCTGTCTGGGACCAAACAAAACAGTTTAAGCGAAAGAAGTAATAAAAAAACAGGCAGATGGTTAAAGGACAGTTGCAATAAACTCATGAATAAGTGCAAGGAGGAAATGAAAAACAAATGGTAATGCTGCTAAATATATACATATATTATACATACGTTTGTCAACTTACTTCCCTTCAAAAAGAAAACACCATAATTTACAGGAATAAATATTTTGTTTTCTTTTGTGATACAACTATGGGTTAAAAATTCAAGAATCTATTTAAGAAAAAAAAAATCTAAACCATTAATATAAATTAGAAAAACAATTGAAATGCACATTAACTCAAATATTCGCCTGTCTTTTAATTGTATGCCAAATAAACATATTTTCTAACAAAAATATAACTAAATAGAAATGGTTAATATTAATAATTATGCATTTATTTTAATACGCTCACCGATTTTTAGTGAGTTAGAAGTCAAAGAACAGGCCTTCCACCATTCTCATATGCTTTTTTGCTCAATCTCCGGAAATAGTTGATATTTAAGTTCTTATTTTTAATGGCTATGCCATCGTATCAATAAAAATGTTTTTATTGCTTTAATACCACATTGGGCTTTTTCGGAAATGCATTTAAAATGCTGATTTTATCCTGACTGATGCCTTTGCACGAAACTGCGCATTTGAAAATTTGGATTTTCTAGCATAAAAATTTGCGAAATGTGACATTTTACTTAGCATAGATGGTTTTGCTGCCAATTTCTATGTAACTAATTTTTATGTGTTGCATGTTTTGTGCAGTTTGCGTTACCGAAAACGCCCATTGTTTTCGCACATTCCTCTTCCAATACAAATATGAAATGCCACAATCTTTTTTTTTTGGAATACTGTTAATATTTGTAAGTATTTTTAATTCGTCGCGTTTAATAAACAACTGTCGTTGTTGTTCTATGTTATCTAATCTCAGCTTAGGTGGCAAGATTAGAGTTGGTCGTCATTGAAGCCATCTAATGGTAGGCCCAGATAACAGGCTGTTTCGAAGGGGTCGGACCATAGGAAGAGGGGTGTTAGATGAGTGGGGTTCATGCAAGCAAAGAGATGATTAGTCATGACTCATGCATGCTGGACAGTATATCTGCCTTCTTGGTGGTTAAAACAAACCAATTGAATGAATTTTTCCTCAACTTGCTGCTCCAAGCATATTTAAAAAAAAAAATTTATTGGTGGTGTACATTGCACAGATTGAAAACAATTTCTCCATTCATAACATATTGATAAAATTGATTTTGAAAATTTTTGAGTTGTGGCTCTTTTGTTAGTGTGCGATATGTTCGAAAACCGATAATCGAATGTAGCCCTCGAAATTTGAAAATTCACCTTATTTTTTGAAAAGACCTCATACATACAGCTATGGACAGAGATTTAATGCACTTTCTTATTGTGAAATACAATACTTAATAAGGTACTGTTAAAGAAACTAAAAGGTTATATTGTACAAAAGCTATTTATTACTTCACTAACAACTAAAATAATTCAAAACATTTAGTTTCTTTTAATAAATATACAATGTTTGGCTCAGTTTACATTAAGTCAATACTTGACATGAACAAGTATTTAGCTACATGCTTCCTTTACTCCTACTCAAAGATCGTTGCAATTTGAAATTTTTATTTGCCCAATTTTTCCTTTCGACTTTATTCCACAAGTTTTGATAGAGTTTAGATCTGGATTTTGCGCTGGCCAATCAAAGTAGAGTTTTTTTTTTTTTGCATAAGTCAGTTTTTCCAATATGCTAGGCATCGTTATCGTGCATAAAAATCCAATCTGCTGGCATAACATTATACATAAAGGGCCCATCGTATTCCTTAGTATATTAAGATATGCAAATTTATCCGTATTATCTTATATCTTTAGTAGTGGTCCAAGTCCAAGCCAGGAAAACAACCCCAAAATTTTAAATTTCCTCCACCGGTCTTTTTGGTGTATCTTGGATTGATTTTTTTTGGTTTTCTCTTGATGTACAAATGTTTTTCTATCAGAACCAATGTGGTTTATTTCGATTTCATCCGTAAGAAATGATAATTTTCTAAAAATTTAAATCTTTTGATCTGTGACTATGAGCAAATGGCCAACGTACTTTAATATTCTTTTTCGATAGCATTGGTTTGTTTATGCTCACACGCCCAAAGAAATTATTTTCATTTAAACGTCTCCGTAACTAGTCTACTTGACAGGTTAAGCCCATTTAGAATTGATTTCGATCATTATTGCCTATGACGATTTGAAACCATTTACATTCTCTAACAATCGCGATGGGTTGTTTTGCGAGGCCGCACCTTACAAATTATGTTTTGAGATAACAGATTGGGGTCATTCTTAACATTTTCATGTAATGTTAATTGAGTACAATTTTTTTTGGAATATTTCACTATTTAAGCTATTTTTACTTGGTTTGCACCGTTTTATTTATTTTTTTCAAATTAACAGTATTTTTCTTTTGCTGTTTAATTAAAATTCATAATAAAATTAACTATTAATTACAACTATACAACTCAGAGCGGTTGTTTGTTAAATCAAACACAACTAATGAACTAAAACTATAAGTGTGCTAAATCATTGTCCAATGAATTTATGACGAAATTTAGCAAAAACATATTAGCGACATCTGAATGGAAATGATAACGGTTATTTTTCCACGAATTTAAAGAGCCGTGAGAAACAGTATTGATCTCCTAATAACAAATTTATGGAAATATCGCTCTCTTGTAGTACCAGCAATATTTTTAATTATGAACGCAAGTGTGCTAACTGTCCACAACTGTGTGTATAGTATATCTACAATAAATGCATGCGCGAATGTACGCTCTTGGAAAATTACTACTAAAATATCTACAGCAAAAAGAGAATAAAAAAATCGTTAATAAACTCATAAATATATAATTACTTCTGCAGTAATCAATATTTGTGCCTTTATTTTAAATATCGCCTTCATATTCGACAATAATAATAATTTTATCTATGTATATATTTATCAACGGGAAATATTTACGTACTTGCTTGCTTTATTTACAGATACCAAAGAGTGGGAAATGTATACAGTTTGTCCGGAAAGTAATAGGACTAAGTCGATTTAAAAAAAAGCATTGAACCAATCGATACAATTCTTTAAAAATTTTCAAATTAGGCTTCTTCTGAGTCGATGTAGTGCTACCACTGCTTGGAAAGCAGTGAAGGCGTCACGGGAGACATTCTCCGGAATAGCCCGAGGGAGCACATGCTCAATCACCACATTATTATTTAAATATTGGGGGTCATTTTCACACTTGTACAAATTTTCTTGGCACACTTCCACTCGACGCAATTTCTGATCGTCAGTGAGCACTTTATTGCTTAAAGCTAAATTGTGCATATTTAGTTATTGTAAATTAGCAAATTTTTTTTGTTATAAAAGAGCTTTTATAAAATAAAGGCATTTTATGACTTCAAAGTCAAAAATAGGTCGTGCAACTAGTTAACAACGCTTCCTTTTTTTTTTGGGAAAATTAATTTTTTTCGGGATTAAAGTTAATATTTTGTTGCAAACCCATTACTTTCAATCACGGCTTGACATCCAAGCGGCATTGACTCCACTAAACTTTGGCAAGATGTCCTTTGGAATAGTATTCCATTATTGTTTAACCATTTCGTATAATTCCGGGAAATTTCCAACTTTATGGGAACGGACTCTTTTCTTCAAATGTGTTCAAGATTATCGATTAAATTTAAGTCTGGGATGCAGGAAAGCCAGTCTAATAGAGACACCATGTTTTCCTGAAACCATTGTTTTCTACCACGCGCAGTATGTTTCAAGTCTTTATCTTCCTGGTAAATTCACGTTATGGGCATATTATCATCAGGATATGGTAACATTACGTTCTTCTATGATTGAAACGTATTTGTACTGGTCCATTCGCCCTTTTTTTTTTACAAATAGGTCCAACATCTCACCACGATACGGCCCCCCATGTTTCAAAGTTAGCCTAGTGTGTTTGGGGACCAACTCCTTGCATCGACCTCTGCGGACACAAGTTTTTCCATCTGAAGAAATCCATTTATCTTTGCTAAAAATAATACTCGTTTGCTATTCAATGGCGGTATTTCTTTGCAAACTCTAAGCAACTCCTTCGATTGCGTTCAGAGAGTAATGGCTTCATCCTTGAAACTCTTCCAAAGAGTTCTACCTCGCATAATCGTCTTTTTACGGTAACTACAGATAGTGCATCCAGACTTTATCCAAAAATTTCAACTCGAATTTGTTTTGCCGTCTTGTGGGGATCCTTTTTTGAATCGCGGATAATTAACCCGTCCTTCTGAAGAGTAGATTTCCGACCTCCTGGAACTTGTTTTGTCACCTTATTCTTGTTGAAATACCTAACAGCATTAATTAAAAGCCAACCGCTTGGGGAAATTTAGGGTCTTTTCAATGTCTCCGTAAAATTTTCCATCCTTGTACATCTGTACAATAACAGCCCTAGTGTTCTTATCACAAAACTAATGCTTACTCATTTTTATTCACTAAAATTATTTAATTTCCTAATAGTAACGTATTTCAATAAAAATATAAATATTCAGTTACCTGAACACAACTAATTTCTAGGAAATCTTAAGAATTCAACACGCGTTGCTAATTATATGCACAACCATTTTACTCACTATCGCATAAAATATCTCAACTATTTCAGAATAACGGTATTTTTTCAAAAATGTTTGTCAGCTAAATCTGACCATACTTTCATAGAAAATAATTCAAAATAAAATTTTATTTTTACCCTTAAAAATTTTACAGAAATCGTCATTTAATTTATAGGGACAAGTCGTTGTTAATTAGTTGCACGCATCTGTATGTATATACAAACATAATTCGAGTGTTTGAATTAAAAAAAAACTGTTGTTAAAACTATCCAGAGAACTTCAAATACAGGAAGGCGCGCGAACCGTGCTACAAAAAAAGTAATAACTTTTTTGCTTTGTAAGTAATTGACTTACTTTTTTATTTTGCAGGTTATTTTAAGTTTTTAGAAATGAATGCTAGGAATAACGAAAAGACACCCTCCCGATTAGATAAACCATTATGAGGTTGGTAGACATGTTTGCCGAATCTGGAAGTATCGCAAGAAGACCGTACCATCGAGGTCCGTATATTCCTATTCAAGAAACAATCGCAGCTGTTGCGTCGTCGATTCGGGCAAATCCAAGAGTTGCGAGTCGTAACTTTTAGCCGCAACTTGAAACGGAAGCAGACGGTCATTACAACGGACTTTACCTAAATCTGTTCCGTTCAAATAACAAGTCGGTGAAGCACTCTACATTTGCCTATTCTCATGAAATTTCGCCAAAAAACAATTGAAATGGCTGATAAAGACAATAACTTGATAAATTGTCTGTTTATGTCTGATGAAACCCATTTTAATCTAAAAGGAAATATAAGTTAGCAACATTACCGTTATAGAGTGAATTAAATCCAGAAATAAACCACGAGACAGGACTTCACCCAGAATGAGTCCCTGTGTGATGGGCAGTGTTATCAAGGTATATTGTCGAGCCATACTTCTTTGAAGAAAACGGTGTTACAGTAAACGTCAATGGGCACTGTTATTTAAAGATGTTGAATGAGCTCTTTTACATAGAACTGCGTCGAAGAACTGCAACACTAGCCAGAATGATTATTGCAGAGCTCCGAAGAAAATTTTAAAACAAATTAATATCAAGAAACTGCACTGTCGCTGGACCTGACCTCACTGCATCATAATTTTTTTTTATTGGGTAAGTTTAAATGGAATGCATTCATTACAAAAATATTACGGTTTGTTAAGCAAGATTTATGCGCCACCTTGTATTTAAGGATTCTAAGCAATCAGTGAAGGCTTCATATTAAAGATATTCAAGTCTCCCCGCTTACATAACATACATACCCCTACTATAAACATTTTATGAGTAGCTATATGGCGCGTAATAGTTTTTTCGCCAATGGTTATTGTAGAGCTCTGCTTGTTATAAAATATTTTTGTATTGATTTTGATTGAAATATTGAATTGCAACAACCTACAAGGAAACTACTCATACAGAAATGGCGATGGTTTTTATAGTTAAAAGCACAACAAAATTACAGTTAAATACAAAAACTCGGTAAGCAAGGAAATGCATATCCTATTCCATGTATTCAAATGAATAACAAATAAATATACACATAAAAACAATGCTTCTTATTTTACAACACTTGGACTCACCTCTTGCTGTACATCCATAGGTTCACCTTCGTTACCAGTTTGCTGTTGTTGATCGCCTGCATTTCCCTTTTCTTCACTGCTAGGTGCTAAATTTTGCTCGCCGGCAGCAACTCCAGCATTGGCAGTTTCTTCTTCTTTCTTGTCAACAAGTGAAGCACTAGAAATCAATACCAGACCGTGGTGATTGATGCGGACTTTCACTTTAACTTCCTGATGCTCTCCACGTTCATTTGGTTTAACATCTTTAATGAACCATTTTCCTATAACTGGATCTGGGAAGGGTATAGATTGTGCATATTGCACAGTCATTGAAAACGGTTCTTTTCGGTTCAATGTTAGTAAGCGACTGAACGGAGCGGAATGAAAAGCTGGGAATACTTCGATTTCGCCGCCGGCTTGAGAACCCTCACCATCCCAACTCACTTTAACAGCGTAATTTTGGATATCGGTTACACCAAATTCGCGGACTCGAACTGCTGGGGACATGATTGCACATTGCAATGCGGCACCGCGTGAAACCGACTCATCTTGATTCAATGTGGTACTAGCAGGTTTTCCGAATACCTAAACATTCATTAATGTATTAATAAGTATCTTTTGAATATCACAAAATTGTAAGCTTCTTATGAGCTATGTTTATTACCTGTTCAATAAGTTGCTTTATGGCCGGGATACGAGTAGTACCACCGACAACTTCAACTGAGTGTATGTCATCCAGTGACAACTTGGAATCTTGTAACAGTTTAATGAACGTCATCTCTACTCGTTTAAACAAGTGAGAACTTAAATCCTCCATCTGGGAACGTTGCATTGACGAAGAAACATCAACATCATCCATAAAACATTCTATGTTTATAGGCAATTTTGTACTGTTCGCAGACATTTGCTTCTTCAATTTCTCAATTTCAGTAAGCAAACGTAGATAAGCACGAGGATTTGTCTTGGCATTCAGCTTATAACGATCGTAAAACTCTTTGGCAAAATGTTCTGCCAACACATTGTCAAAGTCGCGTCCTCCAATCTGATCCCATGCACTTGCAAGCATTTTCAATTTACCTTTAGTAAAGGCGCATACACTTACTTGAAGTGAAGAATTGCCACAATCGACGAATACAACATTGCGTGGTTTACTTTCGTCAGGCAAATCTTGCTTATAAAAACCATATGAGAGCGCAGTTGCTGTCGTTTCGTTCATAAGGCGCAAAACATTTAGACCTGCAATTTGAGCCGCGTCTAACAATGCTTTACGTTCTGAGTTAGTGAAGTATGCTGGGCAAGTGATTACACAGTCATTAACCTAAATTCAATTAATAAATCCACGAAGATGAAATTGAAGACTTTATATAAAAGAGAACCAAAACATACCTGTGCTTGCAGAGCAGTTGTCGATGTTTCCTTCAATTTAGTGAATAACATTGCTGTCAATTGTTCGGGGGAAAAGTACTGTTCCTGATCCAAGTAGTTAACTTTGTAGCCAATGCTGCCATCAGGACGTTGATCCACTTTCGTTGGAATGCTGTTAAGTTCTCGTTGAACGTGTGGATCGTTGAATTTACGTCCCAACAAACGCTTGAAACCACTTACTGTATTTTTCATATTTGTGACTTGTTGATTTTTAGCAGCCACGCCAATAATGCGCTTCTTTCCATCGAAAGCCACAAAGGAACTGAAAAAATAGAAGCGATTTAGGATAAAAGTTTATATTAAATAATGTGCCTAAATAATACATATACCAATAATTAATGTATATTTTATCTCGTAACTCCCTTAAAAGGTTAAGCATTGAGATTATCTTATTTAACCCAGTGAACAATATATTTATATATGTAACTACCACTTACAGAAAAATTATATTGTTTTAACATAAAAATTAAATTTTTTTTTGCTATAAAAGTTATTATAATCTAACAGGTTTATTTTATAAGAAAAAAAAAGCCGGCTAAAGTTGAAGCCAGCTCATATCTTTAAATATGTAACTAACAAAAATTACTTAACCCTCAACGTTCCCAAAACAGCCGCGTCTATGTAACCGGAAAATACCCGGATTTTTTATCCGGACGAAGACTGTCAACTGAAATTTAAAATAGCGTATCTCGAATTCAGAGTTAAAATGAGAGCAGAGAGAATTAAAGTAATTACAGGAAGTTCACCAGATATCAAAATATAAACGTAAAACTAATTATTAATCAATGCTAATATCTCAAAAATCATAAGTGAACGACAACTATATATAATATATCTTTTTCCATATCTGGCAAATTTTTTTTTTTCTCTCCATTAATCCTGGCCAAAAACCCTTCCCTCTAAAAAACCTAATACGGTTGGAGAGACGCTATTCTAAATCCTAGCCCGGTTCTCAAGTGATAATTACTGATGCAAAAATAAAATTTGACATGAGACGTTTATTTAACAATAAAAAAGCTATTGTCTGAAAATTGCGTACATATTATTATTTTTTTAGATATTACTGTATTAAGAAAGTAGTCAACCAATATTGTTACTTTAAATACAAATATTACAACATTCATTGTCCGACATATTTTTCTTCTAAGCAATTATACATACATATGTATGTTGGCTTATGTATATTATTTTTTTCGTCGTAGACAGAGTACAGCGGCGATAAGAGACAACCATAACCTCAAAATTTATAATTTAAAACATGCATTTATTTTGATGTGATTGATTTATGTGATATTCCTTAATTTTAAAAGAAAATAATTATTATACTTACGGCGTTGCACGTAAACTGTAGTCATTAGCAAGGGTTTCAATACCACCGGCCTTGGCGGCAGCAACATAGCAAGACTCATTGCCAAAATCGATTCCAATCACAGACATTTCTTCAATACGTTATTTCAGATACCTCAATTACTTTTTAATAACTTCTATTCAAGTGTAGTATAATCAGCACCGTCCTTAAAAGTGTGTTGCCCTTTCGTTCCTTTGAAAGATTTACTACTAGTTTTCCTTTCAGCACAATGAGTCACAAATTCTATAATTTTTGACAATAGAAGAAAAATCACAAGAAAACTTTAATTTTCTTTAAATTTTTATTCAAAAGTAAATACAAAATAACTAAAGAAACGATTGAATATTTACGACTTTTTCTTTCCAGAAGTTTCAAACCAATTTCGACAAGCCTAATTTTCATCCACCACCACGCGACTCAACACTTTGAACTAATAACTCGCCCCAAACCGAACATGTGGATAACGAAAACGAAAAGTTTGCACCGGACTAAAAGCTTCCCCCCTCCACTTTTCAACTACATTGTACTATAATTGTTACTAACCTATTAGATTTATATGTATGTACTTGTATCAAATCGTAATATTAAATCACTTCTCTGACATATGTACATTAGTAGTTTATTTATAAATTATGGAAGATTAATGTTTACTAAATACTAAGAATTAAATCAACAGTGCTACTAATTTTGATTAACTTCAGCTTCCTAGTGTTCGGTATATATTTTTTCTCATTCATTTATGTATGTATATCTTTGCTCTTTATCCCATCTTTAACTTTTTGCACAGTTCACATTTTGAAATTAAATAATTTTTCTTTTCGTGGATATAGTTATTTAAAATACCTGTTCATGAATATGATTTTTTACTATATTAAAAAGTGTACGTGTTCTTTCAAGAAAATTTTATTTACCACGATATTACTTTTCTTCAGCGTGTTTTATTGAGTACTAAATGCTAGTTTTCACCTTCTCTTTTTATTGTCGTTCGATACTGGAAATTTCCTAAAGGTTATTTTCGTTCTAGAAAATTATAGAAGCACTGTAGATGTCGCTGCCAAAAGATTACAGATTTTAAATTATAATACATTCCTCTTAAATTTTCCAATAAGTTTCATAGTTTAACCTCTACGTGTGCACAATTAACTATACCATTTAGTCATTAACTAAGCTAAATAGTATGGTAAGTCATTATTATTTATTTTATAATAGATTGATGTAAAATTATTTATGCAACTCTGTGAAGAGTGTTCATTGAGAGAAAAGTTCCAGCTAGAGTTAGAGCGCTATTACATGAAGCAACTTTTGTTGCTAATTTTCGGGCGATTCTCTTTTGCTGTCGCCCATTACCTTCACACGAGCAACTTGTGTTGCGCAACTCTGTTCGAGTTTTTTTCTCATTCTCTTTCACTTTACTTTAACCCCTTGTCTACTCTTTACTTTAACCCATTGTCGTTTCTTTTTCCTTATAGGTATTTGGGCCGCTCTATCACATATATTAATCAGTTCTGTCAATTAAGAAATACATTTTATTTATAATTCAGAATTAAAACAAAGATTATATGACAGACTTTCACATATATCACCCTTTTCACTATCGTCTGAATCAACTTGTATGGCTTTCTCTATACATTTCACAATATCTTTAATTAATTCGATTTTTTTGCCATACTCCATTTTCTAAAATATTTATATTATATTATGTATATTTGTATACATATTTGCAAATTACTTACCAAAAGATGAAATTAAATTTTTTAAATATATTCAAAATATTAATTTCAAAAAAATATACCCAAATGCAACTATGTACTACGAAAGAAAGGACACGAATGCTGAAAAACGTTGCAGCCAACTGTTACGAATAAGAACACAAAGCGAGTTGCTGAACACTGGAAACTAGGCACGATTCTCCTCTCCTCGTCGCCCCTTCGCCTATAAACCAAAAGTTGCGCAACAAAAGTTGCCGCGTGTAATACGGGAATTAGCAATCTGTGAAATACTTTGCTATTGAGGTTGGCAATGTTATTGCATGGGCATTTGATATCATGAAATAATCATTGTAGAAATGGCGTCTGGTAGGTATGTTCAAGTTGATAATATAGTGTTGGACAAAACATATTGGACTCCTACCAACGAATTACATTATCATCTCCTATTCTCGCAATTATCATTTTAAATATAAACAAATCACTCATATTTGAAAAATAACTATTTATTTTATGAAAACATACAAAACCGTAGAATTATTTGACTCCCTGCCATTTTATACGAAAAAAGTAAACATATTCAATATTCAGTGCGACAAAATTTATTGGAGTAATAATTTTTATTTAATATCTTATAGCATAACCACAGTACGGTTTTCAAAAATAAGGCTTTAATCACGATCGCTGCCGACTTATCTGAAAAATATTTTAGTATTTTTGAATCATCATGTCGTGTTGTTCACCGATCCATTGCCCCTAAATTTCTTTATAATAAAGCTTTTGTTATAATTCATTCATGTGGTTTTTACTATTAATTAACAGCACATTAGCTGTGATAATGTAACAGATTTCCAATGCTGACAAGTAGATGGCGCAAAATCAGAGTCGCACAGAGATCGCGTGGATCAGTTTCAAATCATTTCAATGAAGTGATTTGGAACTGTCAATTTTGTATGCCGAAATCTTGATAAATTTATAAGATTAGTGGGATAAACCACTCAACAGCCGAAATCGTACGATTAATGGGGATCTGTAACCAGTCTTATCTCTATTTGCATTTGAGACGAAGTTCTTTATACTAGTTACTGATTCTGAACATAGCGTTAGTCTCAAAATTTGAGATGTTTAGTTTACAGAGAAAAGTATTTTGCTTGCCATTTTCATTACTGAAGCAGTATCATCATAGATATTATCAGGACTTTTTAAGCTTCCGAAGGTTAAATAAATATTTTACGTATTTTCGTGAAATATAATGCCAAAATCAGAGTCAGACACAATTTAGATTGATAATTATGCTTTTGTTGACAGTTTCAAAATTTAATATTATGTTTCAGACATGTTATTTCATTGAATGACAAAATCTTGATAAAAATTTAAGATTTTGGGATAATCATTCAAAAGCCAAATCGTTCAATTAAAAATGTCTCTAACAATATAAGATTTGGGATAATACTTCTCAACAGTTACAAATCGTACGATTAAGTGTCGGTGCTGAACATGGTATAAGCGACAGTCACAAAATCTATCACATTTCATTATGCAGAGACGTTTTTACACTAGAATGAACATAAACTATATCGTAACATGAGATAGTACAATTTTCAAATATGTTCGAGACCGAATTAAACAGATTTTTGAATTTAAGCGATTTTGCTAACCTAAAGTGTTTCAGTCCTTAAAATCTAAAAAACATTTCATTATTCAGAGAATTACATCGCTTAATTTTATTCAATAAAAAAGATTGCCATTAAGTATTTTTTAAATATTTTCCATATAATACCGACAATTTAAAGGATTGCATTTTTTCATTTGTTACCAGTGCGATTCTTCAGGTGAAGATTAGTATCAATTTTTAAAAAAAATTTTTGTTTAGATTTTTTTGAGTTAGAGATCATTTTTGATACTTGAGACAGATTTTGCTATTGCGTAAAATCAAGTCGCACAAATTTAGTGTGGACAGTTTCAAATCATTCAATGAATGTCTTTTACAAACTTGAATTGTATAAGATTAGTGAATATGTCCATAACAAATTGATTAATTGTCTTATAACATGTCAAAAAACATAATTACCAATAAAAATAAAAATATATGTTGACTTTGTTTATAATATTTACGAAATTATGTAAAATTATTTATTTTTAACTTTTCCGTGTTTGATTGCTTACAAAATTAAAAAACGACAATCGATTAATCTATGATGATCTCCATTCAGTACATTCAAAACGGCAAGGAAGAGTTCTTTTTAGTTTTGTGACATTGCTAACTATCATGTTTCATATTTTATATAGAGTCAGTAATATAATGATGATCTTTGTTAATGTCTCAATAGAGACTAGGACATGGTTAAGAAATTGTTTCGTGTTCTTGCCGTTTGAGCTAAAACGCTGCCATCTCAAGACTCCACTTCGCTTTTCAGAAAAGTGTCATATACTATTTGCAATAAGCAGCTCATTTTCAAATATTGTATGCCTTAAAACATATGGAGTGGCACATAATCGATTTTCAGTGAAATAGATCTCATGTTGCGATTGTCGTCTTTTTGTATTTTGTAAGCACTCGAACAGGAAAAGATTAAAAATAAATGAATTTTAATTCTACGGCTGTGCAATCTGCACACAGTTCGCGCGCTGCGCCGCTACTCATCCCGAATGGCCAACAGTGGGCCTCCACGGTCCCCAGGAGCTAAAACAGGAAATATAACTCCCACTCTGACTTGACCCCTCCCCCAAACTTTCATCCCACTCCAATCCAATCAGCAACTCTTTGTTTCTCGCACAGTTTGTTGCGTGTGCCAGATACTTATGAACCGGAACGTGTATCGATAGCTGCGGTCCAAGAAACCATGTTAAGCAGCAGATCTTCTGAGTTGTGTTGGTTTCAAGGTTTTACGTAAGGATCGCGAGCGAGGTAATGGCGGGGCCCTAGCCTTCATATTGTACAAGACCGTGCAGTATTGTCTAATCGCTGAAGACATTGTTCGCAGTGATACTACGCTAGAGTGTCAGCGTATAGTTATCCGGTCAGGCGATGTCGAGGTCGAAATATTTAATATATACATCCCCCCAGTTACATGTTGCCCTACAGGATATCACCCGAATATAGGTGGTGAAAACCGTTTGGTACTAGGCGACTTTAGCGCGCACCATGATCTGTTTGTCAAACGATCGTAGGGGGATGGAGCTGGCTGAACAGATTGACGATTCGACATTCTGCACAATGAATGACGAAGCCCCACCAGAGTAATGGGCACCTGTAATAGCTCGCCCGATATTACCATTGCTAGTGATGGTCTGATAAATAGCATAACCTGGCGACCTGTGCTAACTCTTGCATCAGCCCATCTGCCCATAATTGTCTCGATCGAGAAACCTCTCGATTTTGTTTCTGTGGACAACCGCACCTTCGTTAACTTTAACAAAGCTAACTGGGTCGGCTTCACAGAATTTACTTTAACCTTCAACGCTCTACCTACTCTCACGGACGTATTCGTTGGTGAACGTCGATTCCGCAAGGTGATCGAAGCAGCTACCGCTCGGAAGAAAATTGAGCGCGACAGCTTACGCCATGCCGAATAAGGGATCTCTATTTGCAACCATCATAAGCGGCTGCGCAAATTGCCAAACGACTGTGCGCCACTTTCTTTCACCGACGAGGATCTTTAAAATCCATTGTCCCTGATGGAATCAACATACTTATGCTAAAGCATCTAGGCTCGATGGGAGTAAGCTATCTTACTAAGGTTCTCAACCTATCGCTAATCACTCTTCAAATTCCCGATGTGTGGAAAGTCAGAAGAGTGGTCCCACTACTGAAACCTGGGAAACCCGCCAAAAAAGGGGAATTTTATCATCGGATAATTCTCCTCTCCCCAGTAGTGAAAACACTTGAGGCCTTGTTACTCCCGACCTTCATTCACCACCTGAGCCTAGCCATCCACCAGGATGGATGCCGAAAAGTGCACAGCACCACCACAGCACTTAGCGTCAAAAACACAGAGATAGTTCGTAGCCTTAACCAGAAACGACCCAGTGAGAGAACGATCTTCGTAGCGTTGGACTTGTCAAAAGCTTTGAACACAGTCAACCTCACAACGCTACTGCGGGACATTGAGAAAAATACGCTTCCTCCAGGATTGAAGAGGTGGACCATGAACTACCTGAGCGGTCGTCAATCATCCGTACTTTTTCGAGGTTAAACATCTAAACTGATAAAAATTAAACAAAGGGACCCGCAGGGTGGTGTCCTCTCCCCGTTACTGTTTAGCATTCTAATGGTCTGATAAATAGCATTACCTGGCGACCTGTGCTAACTCTTGCATCAGCCCATCTGCCCATAATTATCTCGATCGAGAAATCTCTCGATTTTGTTTTTGTGGACAACCGCACCTTCGTTAACTTTAACAAAGCTAACTGGGTCGGCTTCACAGAAATTACTGAGAGCACCTTCAACGCTCTACCTTCTCTTACGGACGTATGCGTTGGCGAACGTCGATTCCGCAAGGTGATCGAAGCAGCTATCGCTCGCTTCATCCCGGCTGGAAGAATAGAGGAAAGGCTTATGCTAAAGCATCTAGCTCGACTGGAGGAAGCTATCTTACCAAGGTCCTCAACCTGTCGCTAATCACTCTTCAAATTCCCGATGTGTGGAAAGTCAGAAGAGTGGTCCCACTACTGAAACCTAGGAAACCCGCCAACAAAGGGGAATTTTATCGTCGGATAACTCTCCTCTCCCCAGTAGTAAAACACTTGATGCCTTGCTACTCCCGACCTTCATTCACCACCTGAGTCTAACCATCCACCAGCATGGATGCCGAAAAGTGCACAGCACTTAGCGTCATAAACACAGAGATAGTCGTAGCCTTAACCAGAAACGACCCATGAGAGAACGATCCTGTAGCGTTGGACTTGTCAAAAGCTTTGGACACAGTCAACCACAAACGCTACTGCAGACATTGAGAAAACTACGCTTCCTCCAGGACTGAAGAGGTGGACCATGAACTACTTGAGCGGTCGTCAATCATCCGTACTTTTTCGAGGTTAAACATCTAAATTGATAAAAATTAAACAAAGGGACCCGCAGGTGTGTCCTCTCCCCGTTACTGTTTAACTTCTACATCTCGAAACTCGCACAGCCACCAGAAGGGGTTTCCCTAACCTCGTACGCAGATGACTGAACGACTCAAATCGCTAGCCGGCAGCATATGTGGAAAGATAAAGAAACGTTGTTGGCAACACTACAAGGCAATCGTCAACCGGTCCTCAATTACGCCGCACCAATAGGGTCGCCTGGATGCAGTGGTACTCAGATAAGGAAACTTCAGAGCTATAAGAACACTGCTCTCCGGACCACGACAGGATGCCTCTTGATTTCGCCCATCGAACACCTTCGTAGGGAGATGCTTATGCTCCCAGTTAAAGAGCATAATGAACTCCTCTCGAAGCAGTTACTGCTGGGATGTTTTCGTAGAAATTACCCTTGCAGCCACCTGCTTGGAGCGGAACCGCCTCTTAGGAACATCAAGAGGTCTTTTCCTAACTACGTCGACGATATCGAACAGTACGCCGATCGGACTTCGGACCCAACTAACTTCCGACAGACACTGACCGCCATCCACGGTGTAGCTGTCAACACCTTCGCCGACTCCCTTACAGAGAATGGGGTTATTGGAGTCAAATCACCACCCATCGCAGACGAAGAGCTTGAGTTGCTGCGAGTGACCCTAGCGCAGCTTCGTTCTGGATACTGTAGCAGGTTAAACTCATACTTATCCAGAATAGACCCAGACATATCCAATATATGTCCTGCATGTAATGAGTCTACGCATGACACTGGCCACTTCTTTGCATGCCCTGCCAACCCTTCTCATCTAACTTCCCTTTCCCTTTGGACCGACCCCGTCGAAGCAGCACGTTTTCTGGGCCTCTCGCTAGATGACGTCGACGACAGCCTAGATAACCCTTACCATACCGTTAAAACAGCAACTACACTGTTTAGTGAATAGTAACTAGTCACAAATTGACACTTTACCTAAATAATGTCTTAAATAGTGACTAGAGACTAGCTTTGCTAAGAGAAAGTTATCAGTTTTATGAAAATTGTTGGCAAATCTAGTTAGGCCATAAGTCAACGATAGTCAAAGTAAACTATCGATAGTTCCATCGATTATTTTGCAGCTCTATTATCTAAACAACAAACACGTGAAAATTAATAAAGAAAATCTGTAAAATTAATAAAATAAATATGTTTCGAATGCCGCCACAAATTGATCCGCTGAGGAGAAAAAACGAACCCAAGCAGATGTGCGTAACAATTTTGTTTTTTTTACAGTACTATGTGCTGCTATCCGAATTGGTACGTAAATGAAATATTAATGCGTTTTAAGCCATTTCATTAAATATAATATGTTTATCGCTGCAGCTCCTTTTGTCTTAGGTAAAATTAAGAGCATAGCGTTTCTTTCGAAGAAATTTGCTTTTGGAACATCAAGGACATTTATATCTGTCGTTTAAGGAATGAAATCTGCTAAATCGAAATGTTATAATCAATCTTAATGTTAAGATCAATAAATAATTTTGTCGAAAAGATATGTAATGACTCGTTGCCTCTGAATTTATCAAATAAATTCCGTAACGACATTCAATGTAAAATATTTACTCTTGCGAAACTTGAAAGAGAAAATTATGTAAAAAGAATTAGATGTTTATCAGATACGTTATGTACACATTAAGGATTAATAAATATGTGTTTTTGTTGTAGTGGTTATCTAGACAATATGCTGTGCAACTAGTCAAACAGGAGCCCAGGAAACGTGCTGTTGTTATAGCGGCAGAACACATTCCTGAAGTAATTTAAAATAAGAAAAAAATTCAAAAAATGTTAAATATTGAATTTAAATTATTCTTCAACTATTCGTTATGAAATAAATGTATAGAAACGAATGCGTGAAGTGTTAGTGGATATAAATGTTAAAGGTATATGTGTGTATATAACGGGTGGGCCATATAAAATTTTAAATTCGAAGATAGGGTGTAAAAGATTGAGTGTAGCGTTTGCTGTATGGCACTAGCGCCGTCTTGCTGGAACCAAATGTTGTCCAAGTCTTCCTATTCAATTTGCTTGAACAAAAATTCGGTTAACATTGCGCGATATCGCTCATTTGGTAACGGCGGTACTTTCTTCATTTTCGAAGAAAAATGGGCCGATAATTCCACCAGACTAAAATCCGCACCAATCAGTGATTCGTGCTGGGTGCATTGGCTTATCGACGATTACGTGCGGGTTTTCTGTACCCCAAATGCAAATTTGCTTGTTAACTGAACCATCGAGGTGGAAATGAGCCTCGTCCGAAAAAATGATTTTTCGGTAAAATCGACCATCCTCGGTCAAACGAACTTTGGAAAAAAGTTTTCACAATTTCCCAGTTTTCTTCTGGTGAATAGCAACCCATTTCGTAAATTTTAGACTTTTTACTGAATATCTGTAACTTTCCGAAGGGTATTTGACGTTTCCAATGTCGAAATATAGGTAATTCAAATTTAAAACGTTAGATGACCCACCCTATATATTATTCATTAATAGCATCGTACGATTTCGGGATTAAAATGGGTATATACGTTTAGAGGAGGTCCTTTAGATCACGAAAATACATATATGTTTTTAAACTCTTGCAACATTTTTCTTCAGAGTATAATATTTTTGATCAGGTATTGTGTGCGTATAACCTATAAATAAGCGAGATAGATATAGGGATATATATATATAAATGAGGAGTTGAAATCCGAGTGACTGTCTGTCTGCCCATACGTCCGTCCGTGCAAGCGCTAGCTTGAGTAAAGGTGGAGGTCCTTTGTTGGCCACTCGGGGTGGGTGGCGGCGCGGCGCGCGAACTATTTGCAGACTGCACATCCCTAGACACCTGACCGAGGTGGAGTTTGGATGGAGCCTTTTTGCGCAAACGCAGCAGAAAAATTCCACCGGACACCGCCCACTCTTAGGTAAAATCACATTTCTCAGGACCAGGATGTCAACTAAATTCGGTAAGTAACATTCCCCTAACATTCAATCGCCAATCGTTCTTCCCTTTTGGTGTTTGGCGTCAATCTTTCCAACGGAGTGGAGGTCTTAATCATCTTCGGCTTTCCCGCCGCTTACTGCGTCGAAGACTTTCAGAGCTGGAGCGTTTACATCCATTCAGACGACGCTGTCTTTTAATTCGGTGAACTATGTCAATGTCATTATAAACTTGTACAGCTCATCCATTCATTTCATTGTCCATCGAATGCGGTATTCTCCGTTGCCAATGCGTAAAGGACCGTACATCTTCAGCCGATCCTTTCGCTCGAAAATTTGTAACGTCGACTCATCAGATGTTGTCATCGTCCATTCCTCTGCACCATATAACAGGACTGGAATAATAAGTGATTTATAGCGTACGCCATCTGCTATACTCTCTTATAACAGTGATTGTCCCTTCTGGATTCAGCTCTGCAGCTCGAAATATTTTCTCTAGCAGAAGATTGAAGAAGTCGCATGATAGAGAGTCACCTTGTTTGAAACCTCGCTTGGTATTGAACGACTCGGAGAGGTCTTTCCCGATCCAGACGGAGATTTCGGTATCGCTCAACATCAGTTTTAGCGCATGGTGAGTATCTGGTCGGTTGTTGATTTTCCAGGCCTGAAGCCACAATGATAATGTTCAATAAATTTGTTGTCGGTGGACTTTAACCTTTCAGACAATACTCTTGATAGAACTTTGTATGCGTCGCGACGTATTGTAGTCGATTGTAAAGTTGCGAGGTTGGCAGTTTGTTCTCTCTCCACTGCGACAAGGCACTCCTCATCGTACCAGCTGCTCGTTTGCATTTTCCGAAAACCAATGGTTTCGATTTCAGCTGTACATAAGGGTCTTGAAATGCCGTCCTACCGACGAGTTGCTGATAAATGTTCTCAGAAAGTAGGAGTCAAGTAGAAAATCGTTCAGCTGTCGATTGTGATTGCAGCTTTTCGACGTCGAAAATTGCTTGTTTTTGTTGACATGCGTTTTTGCTGCACAGAGGCGGGTACGTATCTGGGCAGCAAAAAGATAGTGGGTCGAATTACTCGGAGCGTACGCACAACATGATTGATCTAATAGATAGATTTTCGATCCAGCCAGATGATCCAGCTTGATGAATTTTTGAGTGCTGGAATCTAGTACTACAAATAACCAAATTTCGGGACCCGGCGAAGTCGAGCCTCAACACCTTTGGGGTTGTTTCATATTGGAGATCGAATTTACCGACCTTTATATCAAAATACCATTTTTGACCACCCTAATGTTAAAGTCGCCAAGCACGACATAGGTGCGCTCATAGAAGAAATGTTGAAAAACTTCCCTTTGATACGGATTGTGGACGTTCATTTACCGGGGTGAATGTCAGTTCTTGGCGTCTCCGCAGCGAATCCCTCACCGATTTTGTGCTTCTTTATTTTGCCACTGTAGTAAATGCCACACGGACCTAATCGCCTCAGTTCTTGTCCCGTTCATTGCATTTCTTAGACGGCGATGATATCAGACTTTACTCTAACCAGAACTTAAACCAGCTGGGCGGGGGCACCTTTTCAATTATGGGACCGGATATTCCTGGTGCATACTCTTAAATCGTAATCCTTAAAACATAACATAAATTCATATGTTCTTACAGAATAAGATTTGATTTGTGTATTGTGATCAGCTGGACAAATTGAGTGATGCGCAGTAGTGTTCCATCAGGATAATGCCTCGCCAAAAGCTTTTGCAGCTTGAATAGGATGTGATACCACATCCATCGTATTCTCCAGACTTGACTCCTTCGAACTATAATTAGTTATGGTCTCAGTACGTCAACAGCAAACGGCAACAGTTGCAAAAGGTTTTGGATCAAAATGAAGAATGATAATTTCATAAAATGTTTTACTCAATAAAAACGGTGTTTAAAATGCCCTAAAAACCCAAATTACTTAGTGAACGACCCAATATATATCTTTAGGATTCTTATTTAGTATTGATCAGCAGTCATTTTTGAACATTGTAAAAAATAAGAAATGTCAACAGATGTGTCGGTAGCTAATAGAGTGTGAAAAAATTTAAATTATAGTGGAAAAATTATTAATAAAATGACATGCATGTCTATGTCTACATTTTGTTGTTAAGGCAAAATAAGCTTAGAAGGGGCGCAGAATTTGGCATTTGCCTAGGGTGATAAATGGCCTCGGGCCGGCCCTGATCCGCTGACTTTGTGCGCATGGTAAAAGGGAAACTCTGCTATATCGACTTTGATATCGAGACGGAACAGCGATAACATTGAAAACCACTGTGCTTGTTGAGTCTTATACGGTGGGAAACACTCTCCAATTGTTTTTAACAGAAGAATTTAACTAATACCTCTTTTATTAATTTATTGTCAAGTGGCGGTATTTTGACGCTATCTTCGCAACATTTTTCTGTTCCGACCAGATAGCAGCGGCTTCTTCCTGGAAATCCGTACACACACTATTGCTTCTCGCAATCACCTAATAGTATATACGGCTATTGCAATCTCATTGTGCCTAAAAATATTGAGCGAATTTGGGATTTCATCACATGACTTACCATCTCTCATCTTCAGCGCAATATTTTCTTTGATCATACTTTTTTCACTGAAATTATTAAATTTTGTAACTTTCAAAATATAGTAAAGGCTTTGCATAGAACGTCTTAATATGAAAAAAACAGGAAATATACGAACGGAATAAGGAAATTTTTAAAATTTCTCCTTGACAAATTTCAGGGGAAATAGTTTTATGTAAAATAAACTAATTTAAACAGTACTTTTATTCCCTCAGTATTTTACAAATAGGTGTAAAATATTTACAGGAGCATGCCAATGTTAATTAGTTGTACGCATTTAGTTATCATAGTTATAAAAATTCAAAAATAAATAAAATAAATTTATGGAACAATGACAGTTCATATTATTGCGTGTATATACATATGCAGCACTTGAATTCAAATCTGTATTTTTTTGTATATTGTTCAATATTGAAATAGCATGTGTCTTCAAGAACTTCCGGAGGCTTTATATGTGAACCGGGTTCAATTATGCAGTATCTACATGCTTTTCAGGAATTTTTTCGAATTCTAACAGAAATATAATAATAATAATAAAAAGAATTGTAGTATATAGATATTATATTTTTAATTCTCTTAAATGTATAGGACAGCGATAAATTTTACCTCCTTGCTACAAATAAATATATATATTTTTTAGAAAACTGACATGTACATATAACTTTTAAAATATTTTTGACATTTTCTTAATATAATTTATATATCTCAAGTACTTAAATTAAAAACACATCACTTAATTTCTGAAATAATAGTTAAATAATCTGAGTAAATGTAACATCGAAAGATTAATACTCAAAATAAAGAGTATACATACGTACAGTCAATAGGCAATCGCCCTTATGTTTGCTAGATTCAATACATTGAATTTGAGGTAATAAGCTAATTTATTAAGTGCTATTACATTTTGTTAACTATTCATATTTAAAATCAAGTTGGTCTTCTACCCAAAAAAGTAAAATAATAGTAAACTTTCAAAGTAATTAATGCAAGGTGTTAAACTGTTTCGATTATTAATCATCGAGGTAATATTGTGTCAAATATCCGCAAGTATTTATAAATTATCAGGTCCCGATTCTTACGCACGTACGACACCTTTACCTATTACAACACAAGAATACAAAACGAGTACTTTACATTAATGATTTTCGACAGTCTACCATATTGTTTCGAATTCAATAAATAAAAACCGTAAACTAAAGAGTTATAATACTTACTCACATACAAATCTTATATTTAGTAGTATTATTTATGATAAATCAAAATATTTTAAAGATCCAATTTTCAAATTATAGGATTTGAAATTTTCCGTTTCCAAAAAGGGAGTTTCCACAAATTTATTATGTAAATTTATTAGCCTTAGAGAAGTCCCTTTTTCCATCGCTATTATTTCTCTGCTGTTGAATGCCAAAGTAGTGATCAACTTCTGGGTCGCTGAATACCTCATATTCGATATCTTTGGCATTGTCATTCTCGTTAATGATCGCATATTCGTCTTCATTCTGGTATCCAGTGTCAGTGCTTATATGAGTTTTTCGTTTAATGTCTCGTTCGAAAGGTCTTTGGTTAGACGCATATTCATCAATATAAAAGGCTATGGAAATAATAATATACAATTATAGATATATAAATGTATAGTTTTGCGAATTGAATGATTGTTTATGAATTCGTTATGAGTTATGTGCGAAATATACGGATCAATGCTACAAACTAATTCTACAAGCTAATTCTACTTTATGAATGGAATGGGCAAATATACTAAGTGTGCAAACAAAATAAAAGCAAACTGGTCCAGTCGAGTTATACTGAAGTTTTAATACCCAATGTGTGTAGGTTTCTATGGATATCTCGTAGAAGCACAAAACTACCTTTTTATTTCCATTTGTTGAATCCGTTTCTCTGAACCCTCACATTTCGATCCTAAAATTTGACATTTTAAATGGTATGTATAATCAGAACGTTTTGACATACCAGCGCTATTTTTGCTGTTTACAGTTACATAAAATATTCTTCTCTACCAAAAAATGGAATTAAATCGCGAACATTTTCGACGGATTATTTTTTACAACTTTCGAAGTGAATTAACTCGTCGAGAGTACATAGATGTATAAAATCCTATTTTTGACGATGAAGCTCTATCAAGGACCAGTGTTTATCGATAGTGTGGTGATGGTCAATAGTGGTCTTAGATCACTCAAAAACAAATTCCAAGATGTTCGTTCAAAATCAGTTGTTTGACTTACTTGTGACCTATTGTGAGATGTACACAATTATAGACATTAGTGGGACTAGCAACATTCAATATTGCATGAATATTTGACTGTAAAAAATTTTGTTCACAGTGGACTTCACATAATTTGTCAATCATTCAAAAAAAAAAAGGCTCGTATCGATTGGTCGAGAGAAATGTTAAAAAAGAACGTCAATATATGCTTATTTAACGGTTGTTTGTATCATCTAAAAATATCGAGTTAGAGGGTTATATATGTATATATATAAAACACACTCACACATGCAAACCATTCCTATAAGAACCCCTACCATAATGTGAAAATGGATGAAATCGGATTATAACCCCGTCTTCTCCTCATATAACGGTTATGTTAAAAACCACTAAAAGCGCGATAAATTAATAACTAAATGCGTCGAAGCATTACATTTTACACCCAGGAGGATACAAGAAGCGTTTATAGGAACCGGGGTCAAAACTGGACTATGGGCGTGACACTATCCACATTTAAATAAAACCACACAACTGCAGACCTACAAGACAATTTCAACCCGTACATAACTAATATTATCCTGGCGATACTGTGTTACATTGTGAATATGGGCGCAATCAGACTACAACCACGCCTACCTCTTTCGCTCTACCGTAAACCAATGAATATATTACGATAAAACTTTGCACAAATAGTTTCTTTGAGGTATGCTATTTTGAGTATAAAAATAGTTGCACACACACGTAAACCGAATGCACCTTGCAAGTTGCAATAATATAAAATGTCCGGTTACAGTCGAACTTATCCTTTTCTTACTTGTTAAAAATGAGCTTGTTTCATACATGTTTCCAAAAAAACATTTTCAGTTTAAATTTTAATGACATATATCTATTTTGTTCATAAATATCAGATTGTAACCACTTTTAGCACAAGTTTCTTCAAGTGTCTCACACATTGGGTATTGAAAAACGATCAGATGCACTGGATTTTAGGCCTTAGATACTAATATACTCGTAAGTCAGTAAAATAGCTGATTTACAACAAAAGTAGTTCGCAATTTGATTAGAAAGATGATAGACGATAAAGACAAACTGAGTAAAAAGATATATACTTCAGTTATCAACATAACTAATAATGATTATATACTTTCTACAAATGCAAACAGTTAGTACTAATTACAAACGATAACAAAACAATTTAAAGTTCAAAGAAAATACAAACGTTTCAGCTTTTAGCAAAATCTGTCATTTGGTAGCCAATTTATCTCTGTCCATCATGCATTATCTAATACTGTAAACAATATGTTTGATCAATATATTGTCAGCGTAACTTTAATAATTTTGGTATCGTAATCTTTTCTTTTAAAAAATATCTTCACGACTTTCTGGTACGCTGGGTATAACTTGTACTGTAAAAGAAAAAATGCAACAATAATGAAGTAATCTTATATTATAAGCGATGAAACTGATTTCGGGAATATGACATTTGTATCATTAAAAAATTCGATCTGAAGTTCCATATAAGTTAAAAACTAAAATTCATAATGAAATAAATAATGTTGATGGAAATATTAAGTTAACCTATTTTTTATGAGCGTTTTGCCATTTTATACGCCGTTAATGAACTTCAGATGTAGATTAAATATACACTATTTGTTGCTCTTACCAGACTCTACTCCGTTCCATTCACTAACAACATTATGGTGATGCTGACGAGGGTTTGGATGATCTTCAACAATGCCTTCGAATAGTTTCGGATCAACCGCAAGTTTTTCTTCCTTTGTCAATTTCAAATATTTCCGTAACTTTGACCTGTGGGATAGATTTTTTAAAGAACATTTCTTACTCTAATATTTAAAGAAAAATGCTTACTTTATTTGTAAGATCGTCGGTATAATAATAAGCATAAAGCGCATCGTTATGGGTAGTTACTTTGAGAACATGTTCATAGTTGTCCACATCTCCTTCTATTGAAGGAGCACCACTGAAAAAAATTCAAAACTTTATTATAAATTATATAAAAAAAAAGATTAATTCAGCTTAACTTAAAATTATTGAAATTGTATATATTTTATGATAAAGCGTCTACTTAAAATTTTTACTATTACTGTCCAATCTTAGGAGTATAAATAATACAATTGGTAGGTCTGACCACCCGTTTGCTGTGGTTGTGCATACTATAACTATTATAATAACTATTCAATACCATGTAGATATTATGTACAAATAAAGACGAACGCTTTATTGCAAGTATAGGAATCCAGGAGATTGTATTTTCAAAATACAAATTTTGTTTCTCTTAATGTATATTGCCGATTGGCGTTATTGTAATAATAAATAAATAAATAAATAAAATCTAAACTAAAATTAAATGGGAAACGGTAGACTTCTGAATACTGGCTTGCCGCAACAAGACTATTTCTCCATTATACATCTCAGTCTAAATGGGTACTTTAAGAATATTTCCGAAGACATTTTCGATGACAAAAGGTTATAACTATTCCTTTTTGTTTATTTAAAATTGTTTCAATTTTAAGTTGGATCAAACTGCACACAGTGTGCTAAATTTGACTAAAATCGTTTCACTGGTTTAGAAGCTAATTCCGGAGAAAACCTGACACGTAATTATTTTTATACTCTTGCAATATGTTGCTACAGTGTTTGATAGTTTTGTTCATCTAACGGTTGTTTGTATCACTAAAAACTAATTGAGACAGATATGAAGTCACATATATATATATATGTATATATAAATGATCAGAATGATGACGCGAGTTGAATTCCGAGTGACTGTTTGTCTATCCGTCTGTCTGTGCTGTAACTTCAGTAAAAATTGAGAAAACGTTATGAAACATGGAATTCGTGTTCCTGTACCTAGAGTGAGAATTAGTTCATAGATAGTCACGTTCACAAAACGCCATTAATCGAAAACCTATAAATTACCATAAGTAGCCGCTGATTAAGAGAAAAAACTGTAAATTGGTGTAACGAATGGTAATAACGAAAACCTGTGGTTTGAATATTTTTAAAAAGTGGAAAGGTGGCTCCGCGCCTAATATAATTTGATTAATATATTTTTCAAACCTCAAGCTATATCACCCAAATTTGCACAGAAAAAATCATGCTGACATCGTGAAAAAAGTAGAAATCGGATGATTACCACGTCCACTAACCATATAACGGTTTTGTTAATATAACTATATTATACTAATCACTTTCCACTATACAAATCAGCATGCATTAATGTATCGAGATACAAATTTGTACGAATATTTCCTTCATGGTATGCAATCTCAGGTTTAAAATTGTCAAAATCGGACCGTAACTATTCTAGCCCACAATTCCGTAAATGTGGACGCAAGAGTGAGATATATTATTGAAATTAGGAGAGAATCCTTTCCTGATACATAGTATGTTTATGTGTCAAAAACGAGGCAAATCGGTTTTCCGTTTGATACCCCATATATCTGTCAATATGATCTTAATTAATATTGCATCTCTGTGCCTAAAATGGTTAAAATCGCGTGAAAATTTGCACTACGTAGCTTATAATTCATATAACTAACATCAGTATTTTCAAACATCCGGTTGACTTTGCTCCTTATATATTGTTAACGGTATGTGATGTAGCTCACTAAACTCACTTAGTAATATGTAGCAATGGCAAATATAGATAAAATCGTGTCAATCTCCCATTTACCTAATAAAGGATTTTCAAACCTCCGATTAGCCTTATACCGTTTTGCACATCAAAATCACATTTATGTCAGATATATCTCTTTGATATTGAATGTTGAACTCTTTCCCAAAATTTTTTAATATAAAGTTTTGCCAACTACTGTTCGGTTAAATCCGAACTTAGTCCTTCGTTACTTGTTATATGTACATATGTATAGATAGATAAATATGTTTAAGAAAAACTTACCATTCATCAACTAATATTGATACCCTTGGTCCGTATAGACGCTTCGAATGCAGTAAACCTGTCGTATCAAAGTGCGGCGGTTCACAGATCTATTTAGAGAAAAAAATTTAAGTGATCTTACCCTAGTAAAAATTAATAACAAATTTGACTTACTGTGAATTTGCTTATAATGTGGGTTTGTACAGTTTCAATTAATCTTCTTAAAATATTTTCTATCCTGCCGCGAATGTGTTTGCCTAATTTTGGTGTGAGTGTAGTTATCCTATGAAGCGAAGATAAAAGTAGAGAGTGCATACATAGTGGAAACAAAGTGATATGGTTGATAAATTTTGAATTGACAATTTATTAGTTATTGTATTTTGCTCTTGCAGATTGCGAAAATTCAAATAATTGGAAAGAATAGTTAAGCAGAAGTGAAGTTTCCAAGCCAATTTGGTAAGTCGATAAAATTTATGTAACGGTTTCTTACATTTCCGTTATACATTTTCTTTAGCAAAATTTCACGTTTTTACACCCTTGCACAACTTTGCAGCACTTGAACGTATTTTATTGTTTATTTTTTTAACAATCTTTGGCAAACCTATCTAGAACTCAAATAAATGTCTGCTGATGTATAATTTTTATGATAACTCGTCGCTTAATATCTTATCCTTAATTCTCAAATATGATAAATGAAAAAAAGATACATATATATACATATTTTAAATTTAGTTCAATAAACGCGATTTAATTAGTTATATTAGAAAAGCCAAAAAAAGTATGAATCTAACTATTATGATAATGTTAACCAAAAAAGTGCATAAGAATTTCAAAATATGTTAAAAATTTTTTAATTATTAATTACACACATTTTTATTCAACAAATACGAATAAAAAAATCTATCAAAGAAATAAAGGAAATGCGTAAATAATAGAAATAACTTTGCATTTTTCGTTTATGTTGCTCTGTAATTAAACTACAAATGTAAATATTCCACACCTGTAATTGTTTCGATATTTTCGTTTATTAAAGTATAATATTTATATGATAAATTTGCTTGCAATTAACTAGTTTATAAGTAGACAATTTTACTAAATTTTACTCGTGCAACTTTTACTATATGTTAAGCGCTTGTAAATGTCTTCCCAAATGGCTTTGGAAGCTGCTTCACTGTTCTAGAATTAAATGACCAAATACAAAATTAAAAAATAATAATATACATATATTATATTTGAAGTATAAAAATATTAAAAATTTAAATACAAATGTTCAAAATGGTGCAGCGAATATTTGCATACTTTCTCATCATGTTCGATAGCCAAGCGGCGCTAAAGGCGATCTCCTCTTACGAGATCAAATCGCTTCTAGTGCAGGAGTGTAGGGATAGGCTGGATAGCCTTGCGGATAGAAACCGGGTACACCTGGTCTGGGTGCCTGGTCATAAAGGTATAGCCGGTAATGAACTGGCGGACGAGCTCGCCTGCTCCGCGGCCTCCAGCAAAATGGTAGGACCCGAACCCTTTACGGGGGTGGGTCCTTACACCATAAAGGAGCTGCTCCCTAAAGAGGAAAGAGTAGGCAGAGAGGAGTATTGGCTACAGGCTCATGGCATGTGACACGCCAAACTGCTAATGGGAGGTTACAACCTGAAGAGGTTCAAAATTATAATAAACCTCCCCAGGAACAAACTCAGGCTGCTGGTCGCATGGTACACTGGTCACTGCAAGCTGAACAGGCATCTGCATAGCAGGGGCCTATCAGCTTGCGCCAGCTGCCGTTTCTGCGGCTTGGAGCCTGAAACCCCGGAGCATTTGTTGTTTGACTGCTCAGCAGTCTGTAGACGCAGATCAAAGACTCTTGGAGTACTGTCTCCGGATAGGGATCGCATTGCCTCGCTACCGCCTAGAAGTCTACTAGACTTTATCAATGGGCTGGGTCTAGACGAGTCAATGTGAGTAAGGAAAGGACACAGTAGACCAAAGGTCGCAGTACATTCCTCATCTGCATTCTATTCTATTCACATCATGTTGCCGCAGAGTATAATAATTGGTCTGTTCATCTGACAAGGTAACGAGGTACTCAAGGGAGGTCGGCATTTTAGATAGGACTACTTCCGCGCCCACAAAACGCGTTTAAACGGGAATTTACAATAATCCTCATATATCTAATATACGGATTTTAAAATATCTGCTTCACTTTATACCTTAATTCTTAATTAAATTCAGAAGGTCTCTATTTCTGGTAATTGCATGCCGTAATACTAAACCTGGATAAAAATATTCCCTGTCACCATATACATACATACATATATAAAAATATTAATAAGAATTATATATGAATTTCAAGATATCTTAGCAAAATTAAGTGGAAGTATAAAAAATAATGAATATACTAGATTTTTTTTAATTGTGTGATTTTATTCCACGAATTACTCAAGCTCCCATATACTAAATATAATGATTTTCATTAGCCCAGAGTGAAACTGGTTCCCAAACTCTGGTTGAAGATTTCCTCATATACCCTATATGTTAAAAAACCCTTTTTTGTTAAAAACTAGGTAAAGTGCTACTTTGGGACTGTATTTTATGGAACAATATGGGAAAGATGGAATTTAAATGGATATTTTGTAAAGAAATCTCGACTGAAGTCCGAACGATATGGTTTTTAGTAGTTTTTAACAGAACGGTCATCATCCACTTTTATAATGTTCGTAGGGGTGCTCTCAAGGGATTTGTCCTTGTTATTATAATTTGAATGGTTTGGGCGATATATACATTAAACCTTTTAGAGAGCGGCACGCCTATTTCTACAAATTTGTTTGCCCTCAGGTGCCCCTTGCCAATGTGACCCCCTATGCCAAATTACTGTTATACTACTGTGATCACATTGAAAGGTGAATTTTTAATTTATACTTCGCGATTTTCGGTAAATTTTAAGTCAGTTGGTTGTATTGTCAGTGACATCTATGTTAAATTTCGTCGTTTGTGAGGTTCTAAAAATGAATTCTTCGATTTTTATTATGTCTGAATTTATTGAATAAAGAAGTGCGTTAATGCAACATATCATACTGCATTCGTGATCATTTCGACACATTTTCAACTAACATCGCACCACAACCACCGCATTTGCCTGATTTACCTTCGTGTAACCTCCTTCTATTCAGCAAATTCACATGACCGCTCCAAAGACACAATTTTGACTCAATGGAGGATATAAATTGAAGATATGGCATAAGTGTATTGCAGCGGGAGGGGATTACTTTGAAGGAATTGAAATGGATAAAATCACCTTTCAATTTGATCACAGTAGTATATCTTAATTTAGAGCTTAGTCATGTCACTTTATAAGTTTCATTAATGACGTTCTCCATTTTTTACTAATTTTGTTTCATTACAATATCTTAATTTTGTTTAGTAATTACTTTCTACAGAGTCTAAAGCGTAACAATTAAAAATTCCGCCTATCAAGTTGTATTATTACTCAACGCCATAACCGTAATGCTATTTCGCATATAAACGTTTTATACTTATGTATGCATTATTTGTGATTATTGTAATCGTAATCATAAATTCAACGAGCTTGTGTAAAAAAAATACTTAAAACAAATATATGTATTTACATATACAAGGAGCAGTGAATAACTTACTTTGACATTGTTGCCATAAAGAAGTCTAATGGCACTGTTGCGGGTAATGACAACAATTTTATTCCTCGATGTCTGAATATCCAATTCGCCAGTCCTTTATTAGCCTGCTCTATATAATCCTGAATTACATCCAATACAGTTTGTGGCATGTTTGAGCTTAAAGCATCCTAAAATGACATGTACACAGTTATAAAATAAAATGCAATCTTCCTATAATTGTAAAATAGTGATGTACTCACATTTCTATGCTTTTTACATTCTCTACACTCAGGATCAAAGTCCTGTGGCTGTGCCACGGTTTCTGATACTACAAACGTTGATTGTACTGCCACACAACGGCGACAGTTTATTAAATTATTACGATTAAGAAACTGCATCGCATCGTCAAAACCCTGCTGACAGAATTTCGAAAGGAATTCTGGACGTGGTGGAAAAAGTATACGAACAAAGCGATTAACATTCTGTCGTGATATTTCTATACTCGTATTGGCCCAATTCAAATGGAAAAGTTGCGAACTTTGATCCCGTGGACAAATATCGCTTTCTCCGCAGAAAGGACTCACGGTTATTGTGTTCTCATCTAATATTGGTAAATTGTCTGAAAACGCTCCATCCATATACCGTACTCCTCGAAACCGAGGCGGGAATATGCCAGAAAAGCCCGGAATAAAGCATGCACACAATAGAGCCTGTAAGAGCTCGTCGCGTGACTCAAATTCAGAAACGATGACATTTTTGCCATCATGCACTCGTGTTAAAGAGATATGCAACCGTCCACTAACACGTTTGTGCGCATCTTCAGGCAAATGTTTTTGTAAACCCTCAAATAGGCAGGTCTGTATATTGAATGAAGGGCTAAAAGGTCCGAGAGAATAACGCCGAGCTTCGTTAACTACACGAAAAAAGTCAGATGTCATGCTACCTGAAAAAACACATAAAATAAAAACAATGCTTTATCAGTTTATTTAATTTGGAAAAGTTATAGTTCGCATGGGAATTTTGACTAGAAGACAATATTGTTGCATTGTAAACAATCAAACCTTAGCGAATAATTGAATGTATTATAAACTTAATCAAAACAAAATCAATATAAAGTAATACATTTGTTGCTATATTTATGTCCACGTAATGAAAACAAAATTTTAAAATTATTTTGTTCAATTCTCGCAACCGATAAGAGGGGGTACAAATACATGTCTGTGGCTGTACTTAAAAAAAAATAAAACTGTGCACAAAGATTGACGCAAATCATCTTATTTTACGGAATTGAGTTATTAACTCAATATTATGATTGTGGTGCATTATTTTAAATATTTTCTGGCGTCAATGAACCTGAGCCTTATTTACTTATACAAGTATATGTATTTTAGAGCGGGTCGATATTTTTCTATAAAATCGCGTATGCGGGAATTGTTCTACGGATCGTTCTGAATATCTCAAAACAGAGCGGTCGTTTAAGTTTCCTAATGGTTACGGCTATAGCTTGGTGCAAAAACCATGAGTGGTCGGCCCATAATTCCGGCCTCTTTTTACGAATAGCTTCGCGCAAACGACGATTAACATTCAAATAGTATTCCTTGTTGATAATTTGGCCGGTCGGAAGGGGTTCGGAGTGCACCACACCTCGATAATCGAAGAAAAGTGTCATAACCTTAATTTCTGACCTGCCTGTGTTTTTTTCGGCTCCGCCTCACCTTTGCCACAATATTCAGCCGATTGACAATCTGTTTCCGGTTTGTAATAGTAATAGTACGTTTCATCATAGACATCCTGGTGTTTGAAAAGCATTGTTTCATAGTCGTTGACGTGGCGCTATTTTTTGAAAAAAAAAGAGTGATTTTGAAATCAATTTTGCTTTCATCAGTTAATGTTCATGGCCGTCCTGAACGTGGTAGCTTGTCAAAGGGTTCTCGACCCCCTTTGTATAATTTTGACCAATCACAATATTTAATGGAACTCCTGTGTTGAATAATTTCAATCATCGTAAAAATCGCCGAAAGTACTACAGAAAGTCAAATCTATACTAAATACTAATGATTATTTTGATGTGACATTTTCAAAAAAAGTATGGTCTAATTATGCCTCCAGCTCAAAATATACACCAAACAGTGACACGATGTGGATGCATTTGTTTTTCGACAATCACATATGAGTTTTCAGAACCCCAAAAGCGACAATTTTGGCGATTAGCAAACCTATTAAGGTCAAAATGTGCTTCAGCGCTCAGGATGATTTTGTTGTTGGAATTTGTATATTGTTCAGTAATGAAGACACATGGTTCTATCATGTAACACCGCATTTTTCCTAAGCCTAAACTGTCAGCTGTCGACATATTCTTTTTTTGTTTTTGGGTTGTTACACTTTACTGCATAAATGGCATAATACCGAACTTAGGTTAACTTTCAGATACAGTAGAATCCGGTTATAACGACTCCGCTTATAGTGTCCATCCGGTTATTGCGAAGAAAACGCGGTTGGTCGCATACAAACTTGTATGAAAGGGCCTCCGCTTAGTACGTCTCCGCTTTTTGCGACTAATCGCTTATACCGACGAAATTTTTTAGAATTCAACCGGATATAGCGACGAAAAAAAAATTCAGCGAAATAATGCCAACAAATTTAAGCATCAAACGACGTAATTAGAAATGTATGTTTTTATCAGAAATCTATGTATTTCACCATTGACAATTGATTTAAGCATTCCGGGTTTGCAGAAGAAAATTTAGATGGTTCCAGCAGCTCATGCTCAAATGATATTGAAATCGAAGATGACATTCCTCTATCGGTTTAGGCTGACAATGGTGTGGCGACTTGTGAGGAACCTTCCGAAGACAGAATTGTTGAAAATATATTAGATGATGGACCGGATAGCGACGACAACGTGGAAAATCGAAATGAAGATGAGTCAGCACCTAGCGTTTTGGAGGCACTGAAGGCTGCAGAACTACTAAATAGATTCGTGTATTCGAGTTTTAATGACGAGAGTTCAACGCACAGCATCTCTCGTTTAAATAATGCGGGGCGCTACTGTTTTTGCATGTCAAAAACGATTGCAAAACAATCAAAAATGACTGATTATTTAACTTAAGAATAAAAAGTAAAAGAAAAGATATTAATCTAGTTATATTAAGTTTATGAATATCCGTTATATGTATACGACTTATTTTGAAAAACCAAGGTTATTGAACTAAACTTTTTGTTTTGATTTAAAAATTAGTTTGTTTTATTTTAAAAGCCTTTTACGAACTTGGCAACCATAAAATAAACAAAAAAAAAATGTTTTTTGCTCCTTCTGGTTATTGCGTCCTCCGGGTATAACGACGTAAAATCGTCGGTCCCTTGAAAGTCGTTATAACCGGAATCTCCTGAACCTTTTACTCCATAAGCACACCAAAATTCATCAAAATTGGACCAGCCGTTTCGAAGGAGTTTGGCAACAAATACCTTGGCAGGAGAACTTTATATGTTAACATGAATAACTCATACACTAGACGACACATTCGTCATAAGACATGTTGGAAAAACGAAAATAATGTGGGAGTGGGGCTAATGATACAAGGAGTAAAGTCAACCTTTTTGTTAGGTATAATGCGGCCAAGAGAAGCCTTAAGACAAAGTTGGATCTCGATACATTCGTTGTTGTTGGATTTACATAGTGGGAGTAGATGGAATTTAAAATTGTGTTAAATGGGATGTGGGGCTAGAGACAGTCCGATTTCGCTCATTTTCACACTGGAACATTATATTATATCACATACTAAATTTGATCCATATCGGTCAAGTAGGTACTGAGATATGGGTTTTCACCTAAATGTGGGCGGTGCCACGCCCGTCGTCTTAAATTTGTCTTTGGCTTATTTATTTATTGATTTATCGCGCTTTTAGTAGTTTTAAGCAAAACCATTATATGGAGAGTGGACGGAGTTATCAACCGATTTCATTAATGTTTACATTACCGGTAGGGGTGCTTAAGGGATTTGAACTTAGCAAATTTGGATATTGTATCTTAGGTGGTTTAGGAGATATATCCCTAAAACTTCTTAGAAGGCGGGGACACGCCCAATTTTCAAAATTTTTTGAACTTAAGCGTTTCTTGCTACTTCGATCTCCTGTGCAAAATTACGGTTTTCATCATACTTATTTCATCCCATGCCTCCTTGACCACTGGCTAAATTTGTGTTCTAATACCTTTCCATAAATTTTCGATTAGATTTAGGTCCACCGTCGGCGTTGGCCAGGACATTACGTTGATCTTTTCTTATTTCAAACCACTCCTTAGACAGTTTGGTCGCATGTTTTGGGTCGTTATCCTGCTCAGACGTAATTCTTATACCTTTTTAAAGTAGAATATTGTAACAAAGCATCGTTCCATGATGTCATAGATCAAACGTATAGAACCGACCCTATAGTACGAAAAGCAAGCCTGTATCATTACGCTCAGACCTTGTTTAAAAGTTTTGGTTGTGTACCTGGAGTGATAAATTGTGTTTGGTAGTGGTCGGACATTCTTTCTGGACTCTTGAAAAATATCTATTTCTATTCTATCAACTCTACCAAAATAATAACGCTGGTTGACTTGCACAAGTTCGTATACATTAGTATATTAGGAAAGATCTTTGAATATACCCTGTTGCACTGCTATTTTCATGAACACAACTGTACAAATGTATCTGCATTTAACAAAACTTTTAAAATTATTTATTATCATTAAAAAAGGAAAAGAGGAATTGTAAAGCTTACTTATTTTTTTTTTAACGAAAAAGGCGTGCGTCAAATGTTTCTTATCAATCACAATAAATCAAATTATTCTGGATAATCTAAAGAGTTTTATTAATATAAAAATCCGTTGACAAACATTTATTTATCAGTAGCATTGATACCTTTTAAAGTATAAATATACACATAAATGATTACACGTGTACAATACCTACATACATATATGTACCTATGTCTCGACGTAAAGTTATAAAAACTTTAGCGCGTATTAGAAAAACGGATAAATTCAATGTCGAAATATAATGTAGATACATTCGTAATATTTATGTACATATGTACATACATACTTATGTATAGGTATAACGTAAGTAGGTATTCTAAACAGCCATACACATGTACATATTTACAAAGGTATATGTTTATCTGATGTGGGATAATTTTACACATGGCGTTTGTTAATCGACCATCTGCACAAAGGTGATTTTCAACCACCAAATGTAACGGAAATTTTTGGTACCTAAAGTAACACAGCCCAAGAATGGATAGAATGGATGCATAGACATCACCATAATTTATTTCCTAATGAAGTTTCAGTAAATTCCAACTGAAAATGTAAAATTATATACATACATACATACAGATGTATGAGTACCTTTATGTGAAAAATAATAAGGACAGTGTTCTTCAAGAAATGTGTGAGAATCAAAACTATTAACTTTGCAAATTTGTTGGAAACAAATTGAAAATGAGTTTTTTTTAACTTTATCCTGGTTTGCCAAAGTATTGTATTTTATTTGCATTTTTTATAATAATGCGATTTTAACATATGAAATACATATGCACACATGACAACATTTTTTGTATTTGCATTGCATCGGGAGGGGATTACTTTGAAGGAGATCAAATTGATTTTGAAGAATAAAGAATTTTCAAAATAAATACAATGTCACCTTATTTTTTGGGCACAGTTTTTGTGTTACTATTATTAGCAGTTTAAACGCATGAATTTGTTTCCCCTGAACAAGGTGTCAAAGCCAAGTTTTCGTGGAAATCCTCAAGAGACTCAAACGAAGGGTCAATCGGGTCCGACAAGACTTCGCAGCCGATTAAAAGTTACACCGCCATCGAGTCAGTATTAGAAATTATAATGTTAGATTTCCTTCGACAATTAAATGTACACCAAATCAATTACAGAATAATCAAATAAGTGAAGATATAGTAAGAAATAAAGCTGTTAGACATAAAGAACAACCAGGTATAGGAAAGAAAAATATTAAAAAAACCAAAATGGCTAAGAAGATGGATATAGATTTTTCGAAATTAAAAACTTACAAAGTATTCAGTCCTCCCTGGAAATCTGAAGAATATCTTTTTTTTTTAATTAACAACTACACCGAAAAAGATATTAAAAGGTGCCTCGCAAACTTCATTAAAAAACAACGTGTCTCAAATTATGAAAACAAAATTAATGCTCATTATAAAACTATGCATCGGTTATCTCAACAACATGGCAGCAAATCAAATTTTAAGACAAAACACCAGCAACTTGTTTTGATGAGACTTAAACTCAGCCATACAAAACTAACGCATTTATATCTACTTTCAAAGGAATCATCACCACTTTGAATGAACTGGAAAGATACCCTGACAATGCAAAATCTAATAATCTGCTACAATGACACACCGCAAAATGTTGATTTGCATACCGCTACAGCAACACTGGATTACGAAAATATAAGAAAACATCTACCTCCTATACTATTAAAATTAATTTAGAGTTGAAATGTTTATATAAGTAAATTAATAATGGGTTGTCAAAAAAATCTTGCGGTATTTTTATTGAATCAATTCGTGTGGCACCCATACATCGAGCTTCTTAGAGACTCCAAGCTTCTTCAAATGGTTTATAACGGTTTGATGACTACTATGTCGGTCTCTTTCGACCAATTCAGCGACAGGCCTTCCGGAGCGTGGCGCATCTTCGACCACCTCTACACCGGAACGAAGACGTTGAAACCATCGTTGTGCGGTGGAAATGGAAACTATATCGGGTCCATACACTGCACAAATTTTATTGGCGGCTTGAGATGCATTTTTGCCTTTATCGTAGTAGTACTGTAAAATATGCCGTATTTTCTCTTTATTTTGCTCCATTTTTGCGACGCTATAACTCACGAACGACTTAAAAGAAACGACAATCAATCAAACACGTGTTAGCGCGTGAAAGGAGCTTTCCAAAAAGGTATACGAGTAGCATGACCCGATGCGACAAATAAAACTAGAACTAAGCGCTCTCAGCGCCAACTAGCGAAAATACCGCAAGACTTTTTGGACAACCTAATATAATTTAATGGGATACCAAAGATGATTGTAATCCTTTTAACCCTTTCGTCAAATAATGCATGTCGAATTCTCCCGCAACATTCTTTAATATAAAGTTTTGCCAGTACCAGACGTTTTTTTCTATATTTTATCTGCATTTTTTTTTTTGTTAACGGATGCTAGAAACCAATAGTACGCTACTACTACCCAACAAATCAATTTCAATTTTATCTGACCAAAATTTATTTCGCCATTTAGTCAAGGACAAGCGGTATGTTTTTTGTGGTGTTTATTTTTTAGTAGCGGTACTTTTCATAGATTTTTTGTTCTGTGCCAAACGTACGAAGATCTTCATTATTAACTCACTACTTTAATTAAGGCATTTGCCACCATTTTTCATTTGTTTTCTTATTTCTCACCTTGGCCCTGTAGAATGCTTTCCTTGACCCACCGAAGAAAAATCCAATGATTAAATTAATAATAATTAATTTGTATTGCTCCCAGATTATGGAACTCTACTTATTTTTCTATTTTTATGAATATTCTTTTTTGATTAAAAACTATTTTAGAAAGGAAATGTCGTAACACTAATCTTTTAAAGCCGTCATATTGACACTGCTATTATTTTGTGGACAACTGTACTTACATACGTATGAATATCTCCCCTCTTTAAAAACATACATAAATACATACATAAGTATGCACCATACGTAGATGGATCTTAAAAATAATAAACAGGTTTGTTCGATGTGCACGCATTCGCTTGTACGAAACGAGTAAATAGGGGGCACGAGTCCGAGCAAGACTTGTTTACGAAAACAGTTCAAACTTGAAAAAGGGGTGTGTCATTTCCATGTGTTTTTCCTTTTAATTGCGTTGTGAGAAAAGTTACATATGTATGTATATACGCATACATTTGGTACACAAATATGTAAGCATATCCACGTCGTATTTAATTATACAAATGTACATATATACTACATATTTATATCTTCATAGATGTACACATATTGTGTATACAGTACAGTTTTTTATATTCATTCTGCGGCCTTGTTTCGGCCTTTGAGCATAATATTGTGTGTACTGGTTTTTTTCTTATCTGGATATTTGTATGCTCGGTAAAATCATTAATGTGTTTGTAGGCACCAACTATTTTATTGCGTTTGCTGCGTAAATTCTTGCTTTATTGCTGAGTGCTTACACACACCCAAGACGAGCCCTTTTAATATGTTCATGCTGAACAGGTTTTTTTTATCGAAAGTGTCGGTTCATACACAGACTCTTTTGTAGTTGCAATAGTGTTCGGTTTAAAATGAATATTTACATTAGGAAATTTTAATTTTTTTTTATAAGTTTTTTCTGTGCGTGATCAATTTGTGGGAAATTATTTAATTATTTTTTTTTCGACCAAATTGTATTTTCTATTATTACAACATTTTTCCCAATGTACGCCATCAACACTTTGTGAAACGAAAACGTTACTTTTTTGAACGCAATGTATTTTCGCATGTATTTAATATGCCAATATCTTTGTGACTCATAATGTAATACAAATTTTTTTAGAAAAGGGAGAATAGGGATAAAATGACAATTATTTCATCGAAAGGGGCATATTTCAAATAACACTGCTGATTAAACTCATTTTTTACCAGACAAATGACACCACTTCACAAAATAGAGCACAAAATTTACGATTTATTTCAGCAATAGTGAGACAACTACAAATATTACTCTATAGTTGATATTCTCTAACGAAATTTCTTGGGTAGGTAGAGAAGTATTTTACCACTTGTTGTATAGAAACAAATTGATTTTGAAAAATGTTTAGTTGAGTGACTTTTCTGTATTTTGTGTGAGATATGAATTAACGTTACGGTAAAAACTTAAAATGCCAGAAAAACTTATTGAATTTCGGGAGGACAAAATATTCGGTAAGTAAAGCTTATTCATTTTCAATCCGTATAGTCATCCTTCAGCCAAGTAAATGGTAACAGCACATTGGGTCGGAAATGGTACAATATATAGTTTCTTAAAATTTCGATCCGAGTAAAACTCTAAAAGATGGATTCTTCAGAAGTTACACCCATCAAGCGTTTTTCAAATAACTAAGTACTAGTTGTTATTGAATTACAACTACTTATGTATATTCTTCGTATTTTTCGAGCCAATACATGGCGCAAATTTGACTAAAAATGTTTTGTTTTTTTTATTTTAAGGGAACCTATAATGAGTTATGCTGACCACGGCAAGAACATTTTTATGAGATTTGAGAGATGAAGTACCAAATACATACATATATTAAACAAATATAGTAAAATTGCATTTTTTTCGAACTTCTGAAGCCCGCCTCCGTAAATTATCATTCGAGTGCTGAGTGCTAAAAGGGTTCTATGTAAGCGGTATCAATATTAAACTAGCAAATATTAAATTTTGGTTAGATTACTAATAGCAGAAACAACCAAAAACGCTACTCCCTTACTTCCTTTTCCTGCCTTAGCGAGCAAAATGTGTTAAAAGTTGAGCCCGTGGTAAAAACGCAGAAATCAGAAATCTTTGTTTGTTTTCATTTGAACAATGTTGCCATTTGCTCAATATGCATATATAGTTTTGGGCACATCTATGTTTTCAATTACAAGTTTTTATAATATAAAATATTAAAACTGAAAACAAACTATAAAAAATAGTTTATACATATATGTATTTATAAATAATAGCATTCGACTGATTTTGAGTTTTTTTAAGAAAAATTTAAACATATTGAAGACAGCTTTAATAATTACTATAGTATATCGAGATTGGCAACCCTGCGTTGTGAGAGAGCAATCAGCTGACACGTTTCTACGGCAAAAATCCAAATGCCGTGGATTCCTAGGGCATCCTACGGCAAAGAGAGAAGGGAGTAGCGTTTTTCGCTGTTCACTTACATTTCGCGCCCATAAGATAGGTCGTATCAACTGGCACGCGCCACGGGTCTACGTTTTTCGTTGTTTATGCTATAATGCATCTTTAAAATTAAGTTTTACGGAGCTCCTGAGATGTCTGAATGAAGAGATTTCGTCTCGCAATTTAAAAGTAATATACATACATATGTATGTACCTATTCAAGTGAATGGGAGTGTATCACTATTAAATAAAAATTATATGACTCACTCTATATACATACATATGTACATACATACATACATACATTCATATGCATAATGCCGTAAACAATGTAGAGCCATAGTATAAGGTTTCAATTCAATTAAAAGAATACTGATAATTTCAAATCTATTTGCTGATGCCGCGAACGTTTAACAGTTTTTACCCCCAAGCAACTTTGTATTCACTTTATTTTATACATACATATGTACATACATATTAGGTAGTCGAAAAAGTCTTTTCGTATTTTGTCAATAGATATTGCTACCAATCACATTGAGCATTCCATATAGTGTTGGAAAGGTGAGGTTTTAAGCTTCATTTATCAAAAAAAAAAATCGGGAAGTTGAAAAAAGTTACAACTGTTTTTTTTTTATAAAAAAGAGAAGAATTGCCACGTAAGCTTGTAAAGTTTAAGGAGACGATGCTGTATCAGTTCGTGTAGCACAACAATGAAATACGAAAAGACTTTTTCGTCTATCCAATGTATTCAAATGTGCATGCTTGTATATACTTATGTATGTACATTATATGTACTGTGAGCGTTAAAAATAAGTAAACACCAATTTTACTAACGATGAAGTTTTTATTACAAAACAGTTTATAGCAAAACAACAATAAGTTTTTCTACAGAACGCAAGGATTATATAATATTAAAAGAATTATTAAAAATAACAAACAAAAACTAAAAGTAATCTAGTTTTTTCGCTTCAAAATAAAGTAAATAGTAACAGCACACGTTATCTTTTTAATACTTTTTTCGGAAACGCTATAAAAATTCTTTGGAAACAATTACTACTCGTAGTCAAGCGAATGATTGTTTTCAAAAATATTTTCGCACAAGCACTATTGTTTTTCTGAGGTAAAGTCGCTAGACATCAAATTTTGCAATACTTAAGCAAGCAACCACTCAAAGAGCGAAAAATGTTATTGGATTTGCATAAGAAAATTAAATCCGGACGTGAAATTGGAAAAATACTATTATTAATAAATCAAGAAGTTGTGTTCACTTCTTTATGACGCTCACAGTACATATGTATACTGAGTGAAATATGTGGGTATGTACATACATACATACATATGTATAGAAATACATACTTACGTAAGAATATTAAAAAGAATAGAAGCTCCTTATCACAGAAGGAAATTACATTGATAGGAATAATGTGTGAATGTACATACGGCACATACCCTACATATGTATGTATGTACATTCAGTTTTTTTTTATTTGTCAATGCACTTACACATTATTATGTATACATACATAGTATATACATATGTATGTACATACATACATGTGAAGATAAGCATTCATATAGAAGTACGCATATAATTTTAAACTCAATAATATTTATTATACAAAAAAATTTATTAAAAACAATTGTTGACGTCAATTCAAACCTTCCGATTTATTTTTAAGGTTCTCCCATTTTTGACATAAAACAATGTACATACATACATAGATATGGAAGTACAAATTTACATATGTATGTATATCAAGACAAATTTTTGAATCATGAATGAATGAAATCAATTCATCTCAAACGCCGATTTATATCCGATATCGAGAACATTTCTCAAAATGATAAGTTTTCCATGGATTCGGTTTAATGCAATTATTTTTTTTTTTGTTTCAATATTATTTATACTCGTATAACCTAACTTTGTTTGTACACGTTAGATAGATTTCAGAAAAATCAGTTTTAAAAAGACACCGATCGTTGTGCTTTTTACAATTTACCATTAAACTTGCTTGTATTGACAAAAAGGAAATTCCTCTAAACTTGTGATAAGAACATATTTTGTAAACATTAACGGTGCGATGCTGTACTGTGAGACGGTCTCAAGTCTCTAAATTTGAGATTTTAAAATATTTTTAGAGAAAATTTTTGAGACTTGAGACAATTTTGCTATTCTGTAAGTGACAGTCACAAAATCTATTACATTTGTCGATAACAAATATTACATTTTCTATAACATAGTCAAGAAACATAATTACCAATAAACTTCTTGACTTGACTTGCTTCATAATATTTAGGAATTTATGAAAAATTTGTTTATTTTTAACCTTTTCGCGTGTTTTCTATTGAGTATATTCAAAATGGCAGACAAGAGTTCTTTTCAGTTTTGTTACCAGCTAACTATCAGGTCTCAAATTTGAGGCAATATTTTGAGACTAACGCCAGAGACTGTTTAGTGAATAGTAACTAGTCACAAATTGAGACTCTTAAAATGTCTCAAATAGAGGCTAGAATCTGGTTACAGAATCCCGCTATAAATCTGACAAATAAAATGTAGTCTCAGCAATTTTGAAACGTGTGAAATGGAATAAAAAATAATATTAAGCATAATTAGGAGTATACTAATAATCATTACAGCTAATAATCGTCACAAATGAAAAATGAACTTTACTCTAATACCTACCCAGTTTAGAATCCCTATCTTCATACAAACATTTATATTATATAAATGTGCATAAATAACGTATTTGGCGGTAAAATAATAAAAAGCACAAAGAAAATTAAGTATTATACGAACAAAGAACAATAATGGGACATTAGATTTATTATTGCCTTTATTGTACTATTTGTATATGTACATTTAATATAAGTACATATGATTGTACCTACTATATGTACATGTATTGTTATAATTGATATTTTCAACGCATGAATTTCACAAGCATTCATCTACAAACATATGCATGTATACAGTTATGGACAAAGCAATAGGGTTTAGATTTTGTAAAGACCAATAAAGAACAATTATTAAGAGCGAGTAATTCAAAAGGAATTCGCTATCTTAGGCTTTCATTAGATTTAAAAATAGGATTAAAATCAAAACCAATTTTTGAACCAAGAAATTATAATATCCTCTAGGTCTCATGCAGAGTATGTAAAATCTACTTAATCTTAGCAACTCTTTGGAAAAATCGGGTACCATTCATATGGAAAACCTTTTCTAATTGTTTTATAGTTTTAATTAGACTTATACGATCCTTTTCTACTTTCAACACATTTTTGTTTACGATTTAATTCTCTTGATTGCGGAACCTAATCCATAACTTTAATTGTTAAAATGATTAGGCAGATTGAATCTTCTTCAAAATATACAGAAACGTTATAGTGAAGTGTTAGTAAGTGAAAAGTGCATAATATAAGTGAAAAAGTTAGTCACTTAAGTTATCACTGTAAACATTGTCAATTTTTCAAATTTAAACGCAAATATCTTTAAAACTATAAGTCAGCGGCAACTATATGTATATATTTTCGTTATCTGGAGAACCTTTCCAGTGATACCTATTTTATTCCCGAAATCCGGGGATGCTATTCTAAATCCCAGCCATAATAATAATTAACATAAATATGATAAATTTAAGATGCTATACTAAACTTTATTAATTATAAAACTTACCCAAGGGCAAATCGCAAAGTAAACAACATGCTGAAAGTGCTCCTGCCGATGCTCCTCCAATTTTCTCTAGCAACAGATGTGGTGCATATTTTTTAAAACATACTGCCACACCTACATGATAAATGCCTAGAAATCCACATCCAGCAAATGATAAATTCATTTTTGTTTGTCTCACGTTGATGTTATCGATGATTTAATATATTTCAATTATTCGTAAACCTAAAATCTCCTCACTGGGAGAGGTAGGTTAGCTTTTTTTAAATGAATCTAGCTATTTACTTTACTTTGCTTTAATTAAATACACAATCCACTGAGTAAATTTACTGCACGACTTCCGTATAATACACAAATTGCTTCAAAGCGTTTCGTATCGCACTTTCACAAGTTTTCTCCACGTTTCTCAATTGCAAATATTATACGAAGGTATATTTCAAGAATATTCAACAATATTAAATAAATTATTCGTTGTTTTGCTAAGTTGTTTTTTCCGAACACCACTCTAAAATTTGATCTAACATTCTCAAAAAAAAGGGCACGAATGTTCTCTTCATTACAGCTACCAATATTTATATCATTTGCTTTGCGCTTTACCTTCTCTGACATTCCGGCATGCTGGCAACACCGGGCAACTCGCCAGACAATTTAAGATTGCTAAAAATTTATATTGCCAGCAATATTGACAATGGCCGAGGGCTGCAAGTACGGAATTAAAAAAAAGTATTTTTGAATTGTTTTTGTTATTCACGAATTTGCAATATTCGCGTCAAAATAAGCCGATAAAAAATATGTAGATAAAGTTATCCAAAAATATAGCTATTTAAAAAATCCAAGATCTCTTTTTGAATCATTGATGTGTTTATTTATTTATTTTCATATTTGAAATATGAGGTTATCTTCACTGATGTTCAAGGACATGTAATTTCAGCTAACAATTTTTACAACTAATTATTAAATTTTATTCGATTTCTGCAAAATGCCTGATAATTTGAGCTAAATATTCTTGGAACTAATTTTTATATCAATGTACGAGTTTATATCTTGGGCAATTGAAGCTCCTTTTACGGTTTTCAAATCAACTAGGTTTTTGTTGAACTTTTGAACTTCGGTATTGTCGGAATAAACTCAATCCGTCAAAAAAGTCGTTGAGACTTTAGTTTATGGGATTATGTGTAGTAAAAGGCATAAACAAATTACATTTTCAATATTTTTTTTTTTTTTGCCAGTAAAAAGTAAAAGTAAAAATATAGCATCATTAAATAAGATTTCGCTAGATTTGACAGAAATTTGAAAAAAAAAAAAATAATTTTAAAAATAATGGCCGTGTAGGTAGGTACACGGCTGGGCCACAGGAGGCCCATTGTATACCGCCGGGGTTAAATCTATTTATATACATACATACATATATCGTTGTGAGCACACTTCTTGGCAAAATAAGAAGGCTTTCTTTAATTGCTGTGATCTCCGCTGGGAAGGCTTGATTCTCCCAGTTTCAGAGCTGACTTGGCATACAGAACAAGTCTATTGGCGAAAAGTGAAAAATTACGCTACCTGGCTTGTCGTACGTCTTACCCCGTATTTTTTTCCGTATTTTGCCCACCACACCATATGTCGTAAGTCATAATCGATTTTACAACTGCTGCGTAAAGCCAGTGAGATACCCGATTGTTTAATAGCACCTTCAACGCCACATTGTTAGTCAGCACAGTTTGCATCCATTTCCATTGAGCTCTGGCGGCTCTTCCATCGAAATATCCTTCAATCAACACCACGATCATAATGCGGTTCCGGGCCACATCAGCAAATGATTTTGGATGTTTGCACCTTTACTCATTGGTCTTTTGGCTGACTTATCACTAGGCTACACTGCTGGGGTACAAGTGTAAAATTCGGCAAGGCTCTCAAGCAATGTATGAATTCTTCGAGCTTTTTTGTTAGTTCCTCCTTGACTGGCGGTAGCAGCTGTACTTTTCTCAGCAGGTGAGCAGTTCGTCGCTTCTTCGCATACCTTGTCTTCGCTGGGTTTTCAATCTAAAAATTGGCTATTCTCTGAAGGCCTACTCACTACTTGGCATCTTTTCCCTTCCCTTGCTTAGCAGCCAAACTTTGGCTTCAGGGTTTGGTACCGGCTGCCATTGGTGTTGTTTATTTCTTGAGGCTAGCCTTGGCTTCAATTTCCTTGCTAGCACTACCCTTCGCGCCTCTACCAAGTTTAGCTACTGTTACAGTTTTTTCAAATACATTCTTCAGTCCATCTTCAATATAAAACATCATAATTTTTACCGCTTTAATATTTAGTAAAGCCCCCTTTGGCCGCAATCACCGATTCAATCCGCCTGGGAACACTATTGCCTAAATCTTAACATTATTTTTTAGTGATGTAGATCCAAACTTCTCACATCTAGTAAATAATTCCGCCTTTGTTTTCGGTGAACTGGCATAATTGTGTGCCCTTTTTTAAGACAAACCATAGGTTCCCGATAGGATCAATCAAAATCCGGACTTTGAGGGGGCTATTTTAAAGTTTCAATTCGTTCTTAGATTTGTGCTTGGGATCGTTAGCTTACATCAGAACGATTTTGCTACTGTCCAGACCTAATTTTCTCAACGAAGAAAAATACCGTTGCCTTAATACTTATGTCTACATACATACATATTCGCGTCCATATTTTACTCGAATACCTTTGCTTTTGCAAAAGCCACCCCAAAAATGGTATTTTCCTCCCCAAATTTGGGTGTTGGGCTGACATCGCGGCTGGTAATAGCTTTTGTTGACTCCTTCCCAGCGTAATAAATTCCGTCGGACCTGTAAAAATTAATCTGGCTTTCGTCTTTCAAAAATATATTCGCCCACTATTCTGGGGACCAGTTTTGGTTCGCTTTAGCAAAATTTAGACGTAGCTCTTGACGTTAAGTAAGCAAAAGTTAACTTAATTTTGCGCCTGGCTATAAACCCTTGCTTTTTTTTAACTCCCGGTGTACAGTCATGCGAGAATCTTATTTTCCGTAAGTCCTCTTTAGTTCTTTTTGAATTTTTGATTTTACTGCTACCGAAGTCACCAGTTCGTCTATCGTGGTTATTGAAAACGAATCGTCGACCAGATCGTTGTTTTGGTACTGATATTTCCGAAAATTCAGCTAAATTTGTAACTTGCCGATATAAGAGCCCTTCTTTCAACCATTGAAGTACAGTTTTTTAATCAGTAATTTTCTTCATTTTTTCTAAAAAAAAACACGAAGTTAAACAGCTTTGCAAAAAACAATCTTTCTAATTCTACATACCGCTTATTAAACGAAAAATACTTCTGAAAATGTTAGTTAAATGATAAATACTCGAAAATTGTTTATTTGGTCTTAATTATCCTCACACGTCTGAACGCAACCGGTGTAAAGAAAGAAGTAGAAGACAGCAGAATGACATATATAGTATTATCTAAACTCCGAGATCACTCAAACCCATTGGCTAATGCTTTGATACATTCCTGCGATCAAACACGCCTAAAAAGAAGGGCATATCTCTAAAGAGCAAGGTATTACCAAAACATCTCAATCACTTGCTTGAGTTTGTCTAGTTTTTAAATAGATTTAAGATTTTATAACTTATTGGTATTGGCTTTTAAAATAAAAAGCAGATCTAATAAATAAAGAAATATTGAGAAAAAACAAGAAAAAACGTTAACTGCGGGTGCACCGAATATACCCTTCACAGGTGCATTTCTTTTAGTAACTATGTGTTCAGTTCTGTTTTGAACAATTTTTTCGGAGATTATATTATTACCTTAAGCAGTAATCCATGTAAAGTTTCGTAAAGACGTCACGGCAAATGCGAAAGTTTCCGATACAAGCTCTTGATTACGATCGTTCAGTTTGTATGGCAGCTTTATGTTACAGTGGTCCTAAATCGGCAGTTCCGACAAATGAGCAGCTTCTTGAAGAGAAAATGACGTTTGCAAAATTTCAAATCGATATCCTTAATACTGAAGGACTATGTAGTTCGTATACATATAATATAAGTATACAGACAGGCGGACATGGCTAAATCGACTCAGTTTAACATACTGATCATTTATACATATATATGTATATACTTTATAGGGCTTCCGACGCTTCCTTCTCGGTTACAAACTTCGTGGCATAATATTTTTTTCTTTACTACAGTCGTTAGTTGTAAACAATATGTGACAAGCACAGTTTTTTCCAAAGCTACTCGCTATTCCATTTCGATGTAAAAGGCGATATAGTAAAGTTTCTCTTTCATCATGCAGTTTCGAAGGCAGCGGTTTGATTAAACATATAACCACCAAACAGACGCAGTTATAAAAAAGGTAAAAAATTATATTTTATTAAGCTTCTTTTGTCTAATTTTATTACAATGCCAATCCACGTACTAAGCGGCACGACCTTAAACAGATATCGTGTGATATCATGACCAGCAATGTCCAGTCGGTTTTAGTAAACTTACTTCAGTTATTTTTACTCGATTATTTGTGAGATGTTCCTTTAGCAGAATTTTGGTGTTCTTTACCACACCATTCTCTATTGAAGAGGAATCCTCTGAGACTTCATTATCCACCATGAGATCCTGTAAAAGTTTTGTTGTGCGACACCAGAAATATAAATATTTAGTAAACGAAGCATTCCAAACAAAATTATAATTTATAGAACAGATAACAAATTAATCGCGAACCGATGACCGATCAAAATCAATTTCTTGTATAGAAAACTTGTTTAACTTACAAGATATCTTCATAAAATTTAGCACGGAAATTATCAATGTACACATTTACGAGTCTTTCTCGGCTTGTTAATATGCTATAAAGAAAGGTTTAATTAAAAAAAAAAAAATCTCCTTGATTTCTATCTCTAGATAAATTAAAATAATTATTCGTAAACGCCGAAATTAACAATAAAAATTGCGCTGTTATTAATTCTTCTTCTTGAAAAATTGTGTATCAACTTTACCGTTTTAACATATTAATATTTCGATAAGCATGTCTTTAGTTTTTTCGCTTTCTCATATTCAATTAAAAATTGCAGAAAATTTAACAGTGTTGGTGAACAGCTGGTAATGTTTCGATGTGTTTGTGCAATCTGTTACCTCCGCCTTACAGTGATCTTTCTACGACGGCTACTTGTTGAAGCGGAGTGGGATGGGATGATGGGAGATGGGATTGGAAGAGGTACATGGTGAAGGAGGTTATTGTAGTGGTAGAAGGTGGTAAATGAAAGGGTAATAGGAAGTATCTTGCTTTTTGAGCTATTCACAATGATGAAACTGGCCTAAAATATGCAAAACAAAACTTGGTGACGTTGAATACAGGGGATACACACACTCTCTTGCTTCAATTTAATTCTATATCTATGCTGTTGTTATGACAAGAGAGCAGAAACTGTTGTCAAATGATCCTTCGATGTTCAAGAAAACGCTATCTTGCTGTCAGGTATAATTTTCCTCTAGATCCTTCTTTCAGCTATTTATTTTCCTCTCTGCTGAACGGTCCCCTTCGATACCATTACTAGCCCGACTCCGCTTTGAATCTGCAACAAGCAAAATTCACATCATTGTCCCTTAAACGCCTTGATAGTGTGAAACGCAGACGAAAAAGCGGCGCCGCTCTTAGGAGCATCAAGACGTCATTCCTGGAACAACGACATCGATTAATATGCCGCTCGGACTACAGAGACAACAAACTTCAGACACATACTGATGTTGTTGTTTTAACGGTATATCTAATCTCCTTTAGGATGGTAAGGGTCGTTTGCGTTGTCGTCGAGGTCATCTAACGGGAGGCCCAGAAAGCGTGCTGTTTTCGACCAAAGGGAGGAGGGTGTTAGATGAGTGGGGTTTGTGGAGCATGCAAAGAGTTGGCCAGTATCATGCGGGGCTCGTTGCATGCAGGACATACGTTGGGTATGTCAGGGTCGATTCTGGATAAGTAGGAGTTTAACTTGCTACAATATCCAGAGCGAAGTTGCGCTAGGATCACTCGCGTTTCTCGTGGCAACTGGAGCTCTTCGTCTGCGATAGGTGGTGATTTGACTCCAAGAACGGGAAGGGAGTCGGTGAAGGTGTTGATGGCTCCACTGTGAATGGCGGTCAGTACCTGTCGAAAGTCAGTTGCGTCCGAAGTCCGGTCGGCGTACTGTCTCCTAGGAGGCTGTTCCGCTCCAAGCAGATGGCTGCAAAGGTGATTCCTACGGAAACAACCTAGCAGGAACTGCCTGGAGAGGAGTTCATTATGCTCCTTTACAGGAAGCATAAGCATCTCACTGTGGAGGTGTTCTATGGGAGACATCAGAAGGCATCCCGTCGCGGTCCTCATCTACGTACCACTGCATCCAGGCGACCTTATTGGTGCTGCCTAGTTAAGGACCGGCCGGCCGACTGCCTTGTAAGTTGCCAACAACGTTTCTTTGTCAGATGTTTCACCTCGAAATAGTACGGATGCCTGACGACCGCTCAGATAGTTCATGGTCCACCTCTTTAACTCTGGAGGAAGCGTGGTTTTTTCAATGTCCTGCAGTAGCGTTGTGTGGTTGACTGTGTCAAAAGCTTTTGACAAGTCCAAGCTAGGAGGATCGTTCTCTCTCTCTCTCTCTCTCTCTCTCACTAGGTCGTTTCTGGTTAAAGCCTTAAGGCCACGGACTCTCTGAGCGTTTATGACACTAAGTGCTGTGGTGATGCTGTGCACTTTTCGGAATCCATGCGGGTGAATGGCTAGGCTCAGGTGGTGAGTGAAAGTCGGGAGTGGCAAGGCCTCAAGTGTCTTCACTACTGGGGAGAGGAGAGTTATCGGGCGATAAGATTCCCCTTTGTTGGCGGGTTTCCTAGGTTTCAGTAGTGGGACCATTCTCCCGATTTTCCACCTAGGTATTTGAAGAGTGGTCAGTGACAAGTTGAGGACCTTGATGCTTTAGCATTAGCATGTTGGTTCCATCATCATTGACGTTGAAGGTGCTCTCAGTAAATTCTGTAAAGCCAAATTAGCTTTGTTAAAGTTAATGAGGTACGGTTGTCCACAGAAACGAAATCAGGAGGCTTTTCGATCGAGATAATTATGGGCGGATGGTCTGATGCGAGAGTTAGCTTAGGTCGCCAGGTTATGCTATTTATCAGACCACCACTACCAATGGTAATATCAGGCGAGCTATTACAGCTGCCCATAACTCTGGTGGAGGCTTCCTCATTCATTGTGCAGTATGTGGAATCGTCAATCTATTCCACCAGCTCCATCCCCCTACGATCATTTGACAGGCAGGAATGCCAAAGATCATGGTGCGCGTTAAAGTCGCCTAGTACCAAACGGTTTTCACCACGAAGTATCGCATCTATATTCGGGTGATATCCTGTTGGGCAACATGTAACTGGGGAGATGTATATATTAAATATTTCGAGCTCGACATCGCCTGACCGAATAGATTTACCCTTACATTCTAGGGTAGTATCCCTGCGGTCGATGTCTTCATCGATTAGACGGTACTGCACGCTGTTGTGCAGTATTAAGGCTAGGCCGTCACCATTATCTCGCTCGAAACCGGCACAACTCAGAAGATCTGCGCGGCTGTTTAACTTGGTTTCTTGGACCGCAGCTATCGATACACGTTCCCGATTCATAAGTGCAACTATCTCCTCGATCTTTCTCTGGAGTCCGTTGCAGTTGAATTGAAGAAGTCAGGTTTGTCGCGGGTGCCCGTTGGTAATCCTGGGGGCGTGTGGTGGTGGACGTGTTGGTGGTGTTTGTTGCAGCTGCAGAACCCGCAGGGGCGGTTGTCGCACTGGGATGTTGGATGGCGACGCCACTGTTGTAATTTGCGGGGGCAGACTCCTGCAGCATGGGGCAACGTAGGATTCACTCCACTCACATGTGGTGCGCAGGCCGGAACACGTCGGGAAGTGACACCAGCCAGCGCAGGAATTGCACTTAACTGATGTGACGTTCCGACGTATGACGGCCTGACACACGGAACAGACTGTGCGAGGGACCAAGAGTTGCTGATTGGATCTCGCACGAGGATTGCTATGTTGCCTGGTTGAGCTCCTGACCTGGAGGTCCTCTGTTGGCCACTTAGGTTGAGTGGCACCGCGGCGCGCGAACTATGTGCAGATTACACAGCCGTAGAGGCTTGTGTCGCAGTATTGCGCAGGCAACATGGGGCCACGTAACGCTTAGTCCACTCCCTGTGTGTCTTAAGGCCTGAGCAGGATACGGAGCCTTTTTGCGAATACGCAGTAGCAGAAATTCCTCCGGGCTTTGGTTGGACTCAATGCCAGTACGAGTCAGGAGGATACGGAGCAACCCTGCGGCAAGGCGTTGCTCCAATGACGACAGACACAAATTAGTACTCACCGATCCAAAGGGGGTTAGATCGCCGAAAAAACAGCACTTGGTCGGATACAATCCGAATCAATTCCGGTGCGTAGAACCGGCTGTCGTGGGAATTGTACATACTGATCATCATTCACGGTGTAGCTTCAACACCTTCACCGACTTCCTATCATTGAATGGCGTATTTGTAGTCAAATCACCACCCAAAGCAGACGAAGAGTTACAGTTGTCTTGAGAATCTAGATTGACCCTTGTGCAACTTCGCTCAGTATATCCCGAAGCAGGTTGAACTACTACTTATCCAGAATTGACCCAGGCATTCCTAATACATGTGACGAGTGCAATGAGCCTCCGAATGACTCTATCCCCTTTGCATGCCCAATAAATCCCACTCATTTAACACCTCTCGCTATACCAGGACCTCATCGAAATAGCAATCTACTTGGACCAACCGTTAGATGACTTTAATGAAACCATACTTGAATCTTACCACCCAAGCGGTGATTAGTTAACCACTATAACAACAACATCTAAAAAAAAAAAAACAATATTTTCCTTGACTTCTACCAATACATTTTATTTGTTTTGTATTTTATGCCCACCATAATTAATCGTTATCATGTAGTATTTATAAATCAATTGGATCGAGTTTTACTTTACGGAATACACATATTTTTTTTTTTAATTTAGATTCAAAGTTGATAATAGTCTTATTGAAATCATATTGAACGAGTTCTAATTAATATATTTGAACAATTTTTACATAATTTAATAATTCTGATGTATACATGATTTTGGTAACATTATTTTTTTTTATTTTATTTTTTTGTTTATTATGAAAGGCCCTTTGAAGAAATCTAACTCGCCCGTCTTCTATGGGCATAATTAATCTATAGTTTTTATATAATGTGAATATTACTTTAACAGTGGTCAATTTAATAAATGTAACACATTTATTGTTCACATTTTAACACATGTCAATTTTCCCGTTTGTGTGGTGGCACGTACATTTGCCTCTCACCTCGAAAACGGTGAGTGCCCGTTCCACCGCGTTGGTACGCACCCTGTTGGATTTGTTGAGATGAATGAATTGGAGCTATTGCATTGGATTTTCCTGGAAATGATTGCTGATAAGGCAAAGAACTGTTATAATTATTCACAGGACAATGATTGCCATCGGTTATTGGCAGACAATCAGACTTTAAAACTTCTTCGTGGTTTCCATATCCAAGGTAAAATACTACACATGTTTTCTCGGACACCGCGGTTACTTCTGCTTCATAATACTGCAAAATATAAATTTAATAATATTAACGTAAATAAATATTTTGATATATGTATGTATGTGAACATATACAGTGTTTCGTTTTTACAAATATTAACGAAGATATAAAGATTCATATTTTCTAAATAGTTGTCGACGGTTTTACTAATATTGTTGTATGTATTGATGTATGTAATAAGGAGCCTTATTATGGTTACATATTATAGCTTCAACTGTATTTAGGTTGAACTATTTAGAAATTAAAACATATTTTAATAAAATCTTCAAAAAAAATCAGTGGAAGTGTTGTCAAATTCCAACTATTTTATTACGTTTTTCAACTCTGTGTCGGTGGTGCTTAGTATCAGTTGTAATTGAACATACGTACATATATGGTAGTTTGTTGAGGAAAGTATTATTCCCAATATTACTTAATTTACCTTTTGAGCTCGTGGAAAAAAATCCCGGTAATGAATTGAAGAGGATATTGATATGCCCTTAAATTAGTAGCATATAAACCTCACTATGTGGATGCTATTAAGACTTCAAGATACAGTAGTGGTGATAAGACACCATTCTGCAGAAAACTTATGCTCAAATCTTTTTAATTTAGAGCTTTCGCCTTACACAACACTGACGACTGCTGGCCGCTTGAATAATATGTAGGCTAGTTCTTCAGCTTTAGAGATAGCCTAGATTTCGAAATGTCGTCAGAAGGCGTTGTGTACTTTTGACACGTCTAACGCTACTACTTGAATCGACACTTCCAATGGTGATTTTTAATTTAGGTCACGAACTATTTTGGTGTTTGCTGGAAAAGCCAAAAAAAAAAACAGCTGGTACGATGAGAAGTGACGTGTCGCAGTGGAGAGAAAACAGACTGCTTACCTCGCAATGGTACAATCGACCACAACATGTGTGGGATGGAATAGATGCCGAGAGCTAAAAAGGGAAGTGAGACGGACTTGCAAACAAAAACAGAGAGGCCGAAATGCAAGAATCGCAGAGCTTGATATGGTGACCGACTGGAGTATTGCTCGAAATTTTTACGAAAAGATGTTGTGACTAACAGAAGGTTTCAAGACGAAGCATACCCTTGTAGAACCCCCAAAGGTGCTCTAGTGACTATGCCCAAAGTATATTAAATTATGGAGGGAACACTTCTGCAGCCTGCTGAATGGCAGTGAAAGCAGAACACGAAGAGATGGAGAACCCGATACTCCCATCGATGACAAATTGAAGAAGTTCGAATAGCAATTACCAGTCTGAAAACAACAAAGCGGCGGGGACCGATGAATTGTCGGTTGAGCTATTTAAATACGGCGGTGAAGAACTGATAAGAAGCATGCTTCCGCTTGGAAGTACTCTGTTAGACAAAAAGGGTGACCCCACAATCTGTCCAAACTGCCGCATATAAGGTTCTATCCAGCGTACAGTGTAAAAGATTAAAGCCCACCATCAACAAACTAATTGTACCATTGATCCACAAACTGGATTCGACGCAGTATCTGCCGGGGGAAGCAAAGAAAGAGGAAGACTTTCACTTCGTTGGAAGGTCCAGACGGAGAAGGACCTGGTTTCGCTTGGAATCTTCAACTAGCACTACATTGCGAAAAGGAGAAACGAAGAAGAATTCACAGTATAATAGACCTACTTGAATAATAACAAAAGAAACCGGATGATTCGGGTAAAATAAAGTATAGAGTACTGATTGATTACAGAAAACTTAACGAAATAACCATACCTAACATATCACATACCAAACATGGGCGAAATAATTGTTAAACAGGAAAATGCCGGTATTTTACAACAAAGACTTTCAACAAATGGACGCACAGTCGACACCAAAAACTGAATTCTTTACTAAAAACGCTCATTACGAATACATTCGTAAAATGTGACCAAAAAGTACTCGACATTGTAAATAAAACGCAAAAGATTTAATAATAATACACTTGTCCCAACGATTTTGCCAGTTCCGAAACACTTTTCAAGGGTTCCACGGAGCAGTAATTTCAGTTTGAGTACAAGAAAAAATTACCCGGAGCCAAGTTTGGTGCATACGGTGGTTGATCGATGGTATTCATTGCGATTTTCGCTTTAAATTCGATCACAATCGTGGTTAGACGCGATGGTGCACTATTCATAAATCCATGAATTGGTTTTCCACAATTCCATCCGTTTTTGACGGATGTTCTCACTCTTTCAAATACGGATAAATAGAACTCTTTATTGACCGTCGGTCCCTCCGGAACAAATTCGTCATGCACCAAACCACGAATATCGAAAACATACAATGAGCATCAACTTGATTTTAAACGGCTTTGGCGTGGTTTGTTTTTGTTTTCAGTTCGTTTTTCCCTCCATTCTGATAATTGATAACCTGTTTGCATATCAAACTCATAAATCCATGACTCATCGGAATCATTCATAAGAAGACCTGTTACGGTACTCTTTCTGAAAAAAAACTCAGCCTTATCGAAACGACTTGAGCAAAAACGCGTTTTATACCCAAAATATCTACCAAAATCATTCGAACGGACTCGCGAGAGATGTCGATGTCGACGTGTTTTTGATAAAACTGAATCTCCGTAAGCCTTTCCCAACATTTACAACAACTCTGGACGACAAATTCTTTGTTCGATATTTTTATTCATTGTAAAAATCGCAACGCATTACTGAGATGTACCGACTGCTGTAAACAAACTGGTTGACAGATCGCGCTTATATTTGGCACAGTAATTAAGGACAGTTTCACCAACTTAGCAAAATAAATTTTTTTTAAATATCATTTACCCGGCTAATTTAACTTCAATTTTTGGGTGTTTTTTTTTTTTATACAATGTATGTCATTTGGTTTTAGAAACGCACCTTCCACATTCCAACGTTGCATGAGTAATATGGTTTGACCATTGCTCCAGAAACATTGTTTAATTTATTTAGGTGGCAAAATTGTGTTTCCCACATATCACGCTGAACTCTTAAATTCATTACAGCTCCTTTTTTTAAAATTGTTTGAAGCAAATTTAAAATGACAATTAGACAAATGAGAATCCCTGAAGCTAACTTTTATAGTCAGTCTCTAGTCTCTCGATAGATTCAAACCAAATCCTCTCAAAGTCGAAATCATGGTAAATATTAGAGCACTTCTTAGGATTAAACTTTATCGTATTTTATTCGAAATTACGCTAAACTAGCAAAACCAATGACCAATTGCTTAAAGAAATGTGCACAACTAGAAGTAAAAAACATGATTGTGTAGAGGCTTACGAGAAGCTTAAAGACTTGATAAGTGAACCAATTTTACAACTTCATAATTTCTTAAAAAAAAGTGTTTTGTTTACAGACGCTAGTAATTTTTTCCGCGGGCCCGTACTTTCTCAAAATGGTCGTCTTATGTCCTTTATTTGCAGAGCACTAAATGAACACGAATTAAATTACAGTGGCATCGAAAATGAAAGACTTGTTACTAAGACTTGTACTAAAACGTCATTTACTTACCGCCATTACTTACTTGGAGAAGATTTCCAAATAGCTAGTGATCATCAACCGTTTACTTCGAAGGAATCAAATGTTAAACTACAAAGATGCAGATCTAAATTTAACGAATTTCAATTTGAAATCCATTTGATTAAGGGAAAAGAAAATTCAATTGCATTATCAAGAATAAAGATTGGTGTTCTAAATTGGCAATGTTCGTTGCTATCAAAGAGCGGAGTGTTTTATTTCTCTGCATCAGTTCATAAAATTTGACTTCATGGTTATGAAGTTATAAAACATTCCTTATTTCCGTTAGGTGAGTTTTCTGAAAAAGCTGCTTTCAAACTCTTTATAACTGGGTGACGACAATTTGTTTATAACAAATAAACGCTACTAAAATCGATTATCGATTTACTTGATGAGCCAATGAATTTGTAAAATTATCAGGGGTGTTGTGGAATCTGATAGTTGTTGGAATCAGAATTGAAACCGATCAAAAAAAGCAGTAGGTGTCATGAATTCAGATATTATTGGTTTGATATTCGAAACAGAATTTGTATCGGTTTGGGTGTCACGGAAACCAATTTTATCAGTTTTGCTGTCAGAAACAAATCAAGAAGATAGTCGCACACAGATTTGAAATGCCAATTAAGAAATCAAGTTATTTTGTTGTTACGAATTAATTTATCTTTATTTCTATAGGAGAAAACATAAGAATAAAACACGAAATGTTTTAGTTATTGAGTTTTTGGAAAAAAAAAAAATGCCGATATTTAAGAGAGGAGCCTGTTTTAGAGGCTTAAAAAAGTCGCATTTTTGGGAAGGAAAGAAATAATTGATTGAAGCGAAATTTCTAGGATTTATAGTTATATTTTTAAACATCATTCGCAAATTTTTTTGATACGAAATATTTTACATTTGCCTTTGAAAAGCAATTGCCAGATGCTTATCCGCATGTGCATATGCCAGACGGCGGTCAGGATGTAGATCGCGATTTCTATCGGCAAAAAAAAAATTCAGAGATTCATATTTTTTAATAACTTATGTTCAAGTTAAACTGGGAAAATATAAAATAAAAAGTGTAAAATTTTAAAATTTGAAAAAAAAAACAGATTTTGGTCTAAAAAAATTTTACTTTAAATATAAGTATGTTCAAACTTAACTTTTCTTAGTTTTTTTAGTTTAAATACAAGATAATTTAATACCAAAGATAATAAACTTTGCCCCAATTCCATATGACGTTCAGTTTTTTTTCTATCCTGTCCGCCAATTAAGAAAAATCGTAAAAATGGAAAAGCGAAATTTAACACCCAAATGCGTGTTTATTTATTCAATAAATATTATCTCTTAAAATCTTTCTTTAATTCGGAACTCATTAAAAACTTTAATAGGATTGCATGTATGTACATATGTATCCATTTGCAAGTTTTGTTACATTAGTTCGAATATTGGTTTTGCGTATGTTCGAAAAGACGAAAATCCAATCAGATTCTGTGACACCATTTAAAATCAGAATTGGTTTGCAATTCTGTCAGCTAAGCAATTCTGTCTTGGATTCCAAAACAGCCCTGTATAGTTTTCTAATCGTTTTCTAATTATAATACATAAATATTTTTCTGGCTTATTTTTCTGTAATCACAACATTTTTGACTACCACCAATCAATGCGAATATTATTTAAAGTGTGTATTTAACTTTTGTATTGTATGATTACTTTGTAAAAACAGTTTGCCTTATACTAAAAAAAAAAAAATAAAAATTGATCGATCCGGTACTGTTACTATGGGAGCTATAAGATATAATCGGCTAACTATAGCATATAGCTGCCATACAAACTGAATGATCATAATCAAATGTTTGCATGGGAAACTTCCTCATTTAACGATATATCTTCACGAAATTTGGTATGAGTTATTGTTTATGGAAATAGTGTAATATCGGAAGAAATTGTTCAGATCGGTCCACTATAGCATATAGTTGCCATACAAACCGAACAATCGGAATCAAGGGCTTGTTTGGAAAACTTTCGCATTTGACGTGGTATCTTCACGAAATTTGGCATGGATTACTGCTTAGGGTAATAATATAATCTCCGAAAAAATTGTTTACATCGGATTACTATAGCATATAGCTTCCATACAAACTGGACACATAGTTATGAATAGAAATGCACCTGTGAAGGATATATTAGCTTCGGTGCAGCTGAAGTTAACGTGTTTTTTTTGTTTTATAGATTTTCGGTGAAAATTTTGAAACGATATCACATCTTAGGGTATTTATGGCCCGAGGCTCCCATAAAAGCGAAACCGCTGTGCAATGGTTCGAAGGAAAATATTATTTCAAATATTGGTCAATGCAAAATATAATGAGTTTTCGATTTGGCATAAAATCTATACATATTTTTTGAAATTTGAACTTATGCCGAAAAATATGTTATACATATATTATATTATATATATGTTTTTTATTTATGAAGTGATTTGCTATTAACATAACCGGGACATAAGCTATCCCATATTTTAAGTTGAACAAATAAATTGCCAATTTGAAAAAATTAAAAAAAAACACCTTTTAAAGCACTTCAAAAAATAATTCTTAATATACTACAAACTGATAGTAATATTGATGAAAATATATATATTATTGCATGATTTAATCTTTCAAGAATTTTCTGTTTACATTTTGATAATTATGTGTTATTTACATTAATCAATTATAGAAAGTTGCGTCGATACGAAGCGCTTCTTCTTACGAAAGAAGTGTTTATATCCATAATGTCAATCTTTTGCTTTGTTTTTTTTTTCTTTTGATGGTTTTGTGTTATATACATCTATTCGAATTCAGTTTAGTTGACATACTTAAAACGCATTCTAATTGGTTGAAATTTCAGAAAAATTTATTTTTGAATCGTAAAAACAAAACAATACAAAAGAAGACATCATTTTGACTTTATGAGTACAATTACTTTTGACAAATTGTAGTTTTTGGGTTATATCAAAACTGTATATAATTGAATCATGCATGGTTGAGGGAAAAGTGTGATATGATCGATATACTACGAACAATATGGCACAAACACCCCACGCGAGTATTTTTCAGTCAATATTACTGTTCTGTTTAATATGCTATAATACATGTCATTTAGCCTTTTAAACCATACGTCCACTTAAAAAAAAAAATTTAATCAACAGATATCTCTTGTTATCGCGGTCCTCTGTACCAAATTACAGTTCGGTATCTTAATTTTGTGGTTATAAAAGCTGTTCTACTCTGTGCAACATGTTGCCAGAGGATAACTATAAAACTTACCCGTCCATCATCCCAGTATTTAGCAAAACAAAGATCTCCAATCTTCCAGTGCCAGCCATCACCTTGTACCATTCCAAAATGACTTGGAATTGGTGCTACAGTTGATTCTGTCGGTGGGGTGGGTAGCGAATAGTCACTTGTAGAGGAAACATACGAATTCATATGAAACGGAGCTTGTAAACGGGATGCCGAAGGTTGCTGTTGCTGTTGCTGTTGAGCATATAAAGCTGACTTTGATGGAGCTAGACCTTGGCTCTTTAACAAGGTCATAGCAAATTCATTAGTTTTTTTGTTTTGAAAACCAATTATTTTACTTGTGTCGTAAGAAAAACCATCATTAGCTTGCGTAGAGCTTTCTATTTGATTAGTTTGCTGACTCGGTCCGATATTTTGCGATGTGCTCGGAGATATTTGCAAGTTAGAGGAAGCTTCCCCAGTTGTACCACCGGGACTACGACCGAGATCAGAAATTTTCAATTTGGAGGTGTCTTCAATTAATTTATTTATCTGGCTGGTATTACTGCTGTTCGAATTTACTTTGGCAGTACTTTTAGTTGCACTACTATTTTTACTATCAGTATTATTATTTTGATGTTGATTGCTATTTTCACGTTTATTGGCAAACCGGCTTCTGTTTTCATTGTTTCCGCCAATATATTCTGCTCCCCCATGATTTCTCTGTTGTTGTTGTTTTTCGTTTCCTCGCTTGTTTGCATAATTACTAATTTCAGTTTCTGGTAAATCTCCATTGGAAGTATTAGCATTTTTTCCTCGCTCATACGAAACCCGGTTATTACGACCTTGGTTTGAATTTAGATTTGAGAGGCCACCAGAAGAACGAATATTCTCGTTATTACGATCATTTCCAGGTTCTTTAAAAGGATTAAAAGTCGGGGTATTCTTCGTCCTTTCATTAAAACTACGGCCTCCCCTAGTATTGATATTACCGCGATCAGCTCTCTGACGTACATTTACTTGTCCAGTCGAGCGGTTAGCGGCAAAACTGCTAGACATCGTATTTTCAAACCTTGCATGCAATGTGTTAGAATTAGTCTGAACAATGCTTTCAGTTATTTTCTTTTCAGCACCACTAGGTTTGGGTGCTTCTTTCTTATATTTTTCAAATTTATTTGACTTTGTCGGCTCGTCAGGAATATTCGTAGTAATTGTTGAATTGGCTGGATTGCTATTCGATCCAGTATCTACCGGTAATTTATCAGTCAAAAAATCAAAGAGGGATACATTTCCGGCGGGTTTCGCTACATTAGTATCCTCTTTTCCTAATGGCCCTGCTCGTTTTCCAGGTCCCATTTCTCGAATTGGGACTCCTCGATTATTCTTCGATGATATAAATGTACCAGCTTGTGTATTTCTGAAATGTCCACTTTCATTCCCATTTTCTTCCGTTCTTTTGACTTCTCCTCGACGTTTTAAGTTATAAAGGGCACGTTCTAAATTATTATTAGTTGCACGCAAAACCTGTTTCGCATCTTCTTCACTAAAACCTTTTTCAAGTATTTTTTTAACATTATGATCCAGCATTTGTTGTCCGCCCCCGCCAAAGATCTAGAAAATGTGTTAAAAAATTTAGTACGAACATAGCATATGCGTTTGCTTTTTTCGAGTTGCAATTTTTTAATTATGTAATATACATATACCTTCTTCGATCCCGCTTTACTTGCTTCTGCTATTGCTTCGTTACGCATTGCATTAAACTCCTCGTTCTCTTTTGTTTCTTTTCCATCTGATCCTGCAGCCTGTAAACTTTTAAAATTACGCTCATTTGATAGTGAATTTTCTAGTTTTTTTCCAAACGGTATCCATGGTGGTGGACCATTAGCTCCGCTCATTCTACGTCCGCTTTTGGCATATTTTAACATAGAACGTGCCAGCTCCCATTTTTCCACCAGTGCCTCAACACGACCACCTAAAACCTGTAGTTCTGAAGAACGTAGGATTAAAAAATTTTGCATTAAATTAAGCCGTTCGGAACGAAAATAAATTTTTGTTCCCGGTGGTAAGTTCATATTCAGTGTCGAAATATTTTCTAGTTCTAAGGCATGAATTGTAGTTTGACCGTCAGTCAGCTCCAATTGTAAAAATCTTGGAGAGGTTTTGGATTCTTCGTTTGATTTTGGTGCAGATATATTTCTTGTCTTCTGCAATTGGAGAACAATTCGACCAGGAATACTATTGTCTTTTTTAATTGGAAGAGCGCCGCCACCGATTTCTCGTAAATCCATCTGTTAAACACAAAACGTTACTCTATTTAATAACCATATCTTTGATATTTAGATATCAGCCCCTTACATTCATTATGACAGAAATTACTTTTCGAACATCATTGACTTCCGTACCATCTCCATTGGAGGCTGCAGCAATTACTTTTTTAATGCCTTCATCAGTTATGTACCTATATTTCAAACACTTACAAAATATTTTGAATTTGAACGTTTAGCATATTTACCAGCCTTGTTCCAATAACTTTTTACCCAACTCCATTTTTTAATAATGAAAATCTGCAAATCCTTAAAAGTTGTTGAAAATACACACTAAAGAAATACAACCGAAAAATGTAATGGTGTAATAATAGATTTCACACCATGTACAAGTGTTCAATAAAAGCGACAACCCTTTATTACAGTGTCGTACTTACATATTAGTATTAGTTCTTTTGAATTGATTCATCAACTCAATGGACGCAATCTTAGGGCGGAATCAGGAAGGTTAAGCTGAATTTGTAGCTTCTGATTGGCAAAGAGGAAAAATCTTGCAGCTATGTGAAAAAAAATTCATTCACAAATGTATATTTCCATCATTGGAGTTCGAAAACCTATTTAATTATGTGTTTAATACTGTTGTTGTAGCGCAAGAAACCACTACTGAAGTAATTGTCGGACGGCAATATATAAGAAAAATGAAAATCATTTAAGATTTGAGCTGAAATTTGTTATAGTCTCAACGGAAGTCGGAATACGTACTTATATCCATGCACATTAAATCAATTAAGATGAAAAACTTCGAAATGTTCTGAACGATATAAAGGCTTTGAAAATAACAGTTCCATTATCTTTCAGAGTATATAATTTAAAATTGTGGAAATCCACGAATAATTTTTTTACCACTAAGCAATAAAGATATGTGATGGAATATATTTGTTGTCATTTAAAAATTGATATGGTAACCCAGATAATTTTTTTTTTTCAACTGTCAAAGTTCCAATTGTTTGTACTGAGTTATTTTTAACATAATTTGACAGATTATGTACTATAGATTTTATTAATCTATAAATTTTTAAAAAGAATACAATAAAATTAGAATAAAAAAATCAATACTTGATGTTCTTCAGCTTGTTGATTTCAAATATGGCAATATCAACGAATGAGGGAATTTGAAAGAAGTCGCCTTCCAAATGTCAATTTTTGTTTGAGCGGTCACAAATCAAACAAACCTTTTGTTATCAAGAAATGTCATGTTCAGTTAATATTTTCCACAAAATTTTATTTATAAGCAAAATGTGATTTATTGTTTACAAAACTAACGAATTGAAAACTTTGCTGATTAAACTTAACGTAAATTCATTAAAATACGGGGGAAAATAGTGTGAGAAGCGCGAAGTACCAAATAAAAGTGAAATTAAGTGAGAAAAAAGTATAGTGCAAAGATGGAACAGGTCGATTCTGCTGAGCTGCATCTAGGCAGGATACGAGATGTGAAAGACCTGGGTGTTCTCAATGACGAAGCGCGCGATGTTGTGAAGGAAGAGGTGATTTTGGAAAGTTCTGGTCACCAGGTAATTATAATAAACTGGTGTTAGGGCTGGCGGCGTGGCGTTCTGAGCACAAGTTTGCGCGCAGCCCCTTCCCGCGCTCACAGCTTTTACACCCCTTTCCCTTGCGTACAACCTTCTGTCTTCAACAGCGCAATTGATGTGTACACAATTTTTTCTTTTTTTCTCGTTTGCTTCTGCATTTATAACTATACTTTTTAACAATTGGAAAAATTAAAAGCTGGATACTAAAGTGCGAATGGTGACCTCTAACGAGAATAGCGGTGGCAGTGGTGGTGTAGTCTCTGTACCGGTGTCCCTGCCAATAGGCTCTATGATCACAGGAGCATCATTTAATGTGATCACACCGGACCAATTACCGCATTTTAAGCAAATGCTTTGTGTCGATAACGGTTATATATCGAGCAGCCCTGTCGTAGGCAGTATGGGGGGAGATTTGAAGACAATTGTCATCCAGCAAACGACCGGAGGCGGAGGTGGTGGAGTAGGAATCAATCACGACGGTTCTGGCAGTAACAACAGTCATGATAGTACAGCAACCAGTGAACACCCTGCTCAGGGTGCTGGTTCAGGCTGTGGGTCAGGGACAGGAGTGAATTGGGCTGAAACAACCCATATGGAGGTTTTTCCAATTCGTTGCAAGACTACCAGCGCTGATTTGTACCGTAGCAAGTTGGGATCTGGAGGTCGTGGACGTTGTGTCAAATATAAGGATAAATGGTATACGCCCAGCGAATTTGAAAATGTTTGTGGACGTGGGTCGAGTAAAGATTGGAAGAGATCCATTAAATATGGTGGAAAATCTCTGCAATCCTTAATAGATGATGGAATTTTGACACCACACGCTACAAACTGCAGCTGCACCGTTTGTTGCGACGATGAAGCTGGTGAGTAATCAATTATAAAAAATAAAATTAAATTATTAATATAGAACCGTTTTCTCAATGTTTGATTAGCAGCCAACTGTCAGTTAAGTTCTGGTTAATGTAAACAAGACACCTTCTTTCGGGAAAGAACTGAGCTGTCAGATGGCTGCTAACCAGACATTGAGAAAACGTTCCTTATACTTCTATAATTCTTTATTTACCATATAACAAATTATTTAGCGTTTGTTTCATATCATGTTTATACAAGTTTAATTATTTAACAGAAATAGAAATTTATATAGTCTTATTAAAAGCTGCAAGTTAATAAAACCAAAATATTTTATTATAATAATTGTATATATATAACTCCAGCAATCAAAAAATAAATGTTAATTTCTACTTAGTTTTAAAATATTGCAAACTTTGTTTCGAAACTAAAATAAACATATTTGTAAAGTTATCCATCCATTTTAATTTATGTGTATAACCATAATAAATATATAGCACACACAGTGGTGGCCTTATAATTAGAAACGATATGTTAAAAGAAATCAAATCGCTGTTTATTTTTTTATAAAACTCCTACTGTAAATTAATTTTACCGTTATTCATAATGTGGGCGATGGACGGCGTTACTAAATAAGCAGGCGCATATTTGCTGATTGCTTATTAAAAATTAAAGTTATGCCCCGGTTTGTGTTTCTTGGTTGGTTACGTAATTTGAACGCTGAGGTTTTTCTTTATATTCTAGGATTTCCTTAAATTTGAGCTGCTTGTTTCAAGACCGATGCCCACTCGCAGCTGCACCTCTGGTGAACAGACGCTGCAATTAGAATTCAGTAAACCGAATATGTCGGAGTGGCTCCGCTAAATCTTCCTCTTTTTAGCCGTGACTTCACGGGTTAAGAATCGGTTATAGCCCTACGACTGTAACTGCTTACCCAGAAGCATCACTATAGTTATATCCCATTACATTAATTATAAGAGTGGGAAAAAGTAATGTACTCCAAAAATGAGGGAGTTAATCGTGAGGTGCTATCAAAAGGAGAAATTGTCAATGTCGGCTATCGCACAAGTGTTCGCTTTACCAAAACAACAAAAGCAAAGCAACCGTGAACACGTGAAATAAAAGCTGAAGTTGGACATCAAATTAATAAAGAAATGTCAGCTCGTATAGGGAGGCGCTTACAAGATGTGGGTGAAGATTCCAACCCAATTGAAGACTTATGGGTAATTGTGAAATGAGATTTTAGGGACAAAAAACCGGGAATAAAGAAATGTTGTTTCAAAAAAGTTAGAACAGCGAATCAGAGCAAACATGCCAATATTTAATTCAAAGTTTGCCGCGAATATTGGGCGATGCTTAAAAATAAAGGTTGTCCAACAAAACATTAAAAATGTAATCCATATTGTTCAATTTGAATTTGGGGTTTTTTTGTGTTTAACTCATTTCTTAAAATTATAATTAATGTTGTTGTTTTTTTATGTAAAATTCAAATAAAATGTGTTACATCTTTCCAAGTAATAGTTTTAATGTGGCAATATTATTTTTAAATGAATTAAGAAAATTATATACTGCAAAGTCGTTTCTAATTAAAAGGCCAACACCGCTATAGAATCAAAAATTGTTTTTACATACAACAAAATTTAACCAATGTACAACAGGAGTAAGCAATTAAAACACTTGAAAAGTAGTGATGTTTTTTTAATACTAAGCGATAACCAATTCTTAGTCGTTTGATTATAATATATAAAATTAGACATCTTTCTTTGTAAGCATACATACATAGTTCAGATATACTAATATTATATATATTTTTGTAGCATCTGGTCCTGTTCGTTTATTTACTCCTTATAAACGTCGGAAGCGAAACCAAACCGATCTTGATGTTGATGCAGTACCGAAGCGAAAGCGCAATAACAACCCGAATAACAGTAATAATAACGTCGAACCGCCACCGACTGCAACCGTGGTTGATGAAAATATCTTCTTAACTGCTGAAGATAATATCACATCAAAAGACGAACCCTGGCCTACATTAAATGACAGCCTTGATACATCGACCGAACTGGTTGATCAAACTCAAATTAATCCCTATGATCGTGAGACATACGTAGTCAATATAAATGACACTAGTTCCATTGCTTTGTTGGATAATAGTCAAGCAATGAAAAATCTGGAGAATGTCTATTGCACAATGGTGAAGGCCACAAATGATTTCAAACGTATTCTGACCGATTTAAAGAATTCATACGATCGAAAGATTGAAATTCTTCAAAAGGAGCGGGATGCAGCAGTGGCCGCCATGCGAAACCTTGAAGATCCAAATATTTCTGGTTCATTGCATGGAAACGAAATAATATCGGCAAAGAAGGTAATTGTTTTTATACCGATACTAGTAAATACGTATACGTTTAATCCAAAACACAACAAACAACAATACAAGTTAAACTAAAATGTGTTGGGTTTGTTCGTTTCGCTAATATGTATATATAAAATGTAGAGTAGATATAGGTTAAAAATATGTCAACTTACATACTCTGTTTCTGGCTGTATATTTGTAAACAAGCCCTTATATAATCTTTTATCACATATTAGAAGAATTACAATGCCAAAATTTAAAGTGCTGAGTAATATTGACATGACTCAATAAAAAAATGGGTAAACGTTATTGCACAGGCAAAAGAAGATTTCTACTTTGAAAAATTGCTTGTACACCAATCACGTGAAAGTATTTTTACTTCGTTTAGACCAATTTTGTCTTTATAAAAATCGTTAGGTAGGTAGATAGCGATATCGATCGAAAATAATTTTGTAAACTTTTTTTCACTCCATTGTCGAAGTCACACTATGAAAGTTAACTTTTCACAATCAATTATTGAAAAAAGAGAAAGTAATTTTTTGAATCACATATGAAATTAAAGTTTTTTTTTTAATAAAAAGACGCTTTTCTCCACATCTGGCGAAAACTCAAACATATTTGTGGAATAATTCTTGATTTAATTTTCAGAATTCTTGTAAAAAAAAAGTTTTATTTTTTCTTCATTTCTTATTCAATCCACATCAGTTAAATCAGTTAAAAATTATTGTTTGCCACAAATGAAAATCTTGGTTCAATATTAACCGTTCATATCATGTTTCTGAATAATGAATTTTGGTAATTTTTTTCTCTTTATTTTTAAAATTATATTTATGTTTACAATATTATATATTTACAATATTATATATCAAAATATGTTTTTGAATAATATACTAATTAAACGTAAATTTTATAATTTAGTGTGCTAATTGCAACAGAGAAGCTTTAGCCGAGTGCTCGCTTTGTCGAAAGACTCCATATTGCTCTGAATTCTGTCAACGAAAAGATTGGAACGCTCATCAAGTGGAATGTACAAGGAATCCTGCTCAGACAACAACTCAACAAATTATGCTGCTGGTGGATGAGCAGTCCTAAGCGATTTGTACATAATAAAGTATACATATTTTAATTCTTTATACATCTGAAAATGATAAAAGAATTTAATAACTGAAAACCGGATAATGCAAAAGCTAATTAAATACAAACAATATAAGAAATTTATTTAAACTACAACACGAAGTAAAGTGAAAGCCAACATCCAAAAAGGGGAAAATACAACAAAAACAAACAATTAAAACAAAAAAAATTGCATAATACATATTCGTCTATGTATACATTTTCATTAGTTTCTAAGCACATAGTTAAACTTTTAACATTTTATTATTTTATGGATAAAACTGCCGTTACAACATCTAATAAAGATTTCAAAATCAAATTCGTAAACATAAGTGTAGTGAAAAAAACAAAAACAAAATAATAATAATGTGTTTTGTTCATGGCACTTGAAATCTTTAAATTTGGGTGTGTAATGGTTAAAATGATTAAATTGGAAATAAATACCCTAGACGCGATTTTGTATTATAAATTTTTGGGTATAAGTACATAGATATCGGTAAGTAGTAAATAATGCTGAAAGTTTTGTATATAGCTAGCATATAGACATTTGAATTTTTACTTGTTACTTTGAAACACCCTTGATTACTTGAAAACAATTTTTAAAAGGTACGTACATTTGTATATGCCCATAAATGGTCGAAGAATTAATTCGTATATCAACTCTTGTTTCAGGTTAAAAAGTAGCATTTTACATATTGCAAGAGAGGGATGTCGAATGTGCAACCAATTTAAACGACAATATTAACAGAATAGAAAATGGGATTTTCACAATGTAAAGTTAAAATTTTATGCGAAGAATTGTCTAGATTTATTAATATATTCAAATTATTGCTATCTGTATATAATTAAGAAAATATTGATTTTGATAAAATTGTGTTCATTATTAAAATATCAAATATTTTACGATAGGATATAACAAATACATGCCACAAAAATTTTTCCTCAACATCTCATTATTTTTATTTATAACTATAAATATCGGTTATTTAAAAAATTGTATTTATTCACAGAGATATATCAAAAAGTTCATTGTATCAAAATCAATGTACATTTAAAAAAAAGTGATTATCAAGAAATTAACTAGACGTAATTTTATTCGAAACTGAAAACTCGTTTTTCTCGAAATTTCTTTCAAAAATTTATGATTTCTGAAATTAAGATATAAATTTGCGCAGAAATCTCGTTTTTCGAGCTTGAATTCCGTCTGATATCAATTTTTCCATTCAAGTTGTAGAGCATGTATCGTCAACATGCAGTTAAGGCAATTGATCACATACATACATATGTAGTTTTGCAAACAAATGCCATATCAAAAAATATATGTAAGCAAATCTAACTTTTTCTAATTCTAATTCAAGGTTGTGTCGATAGCCCAAAAACAACAATTTTTCCAAAGTAATTCGATCCATAATGTCAAAATTAGCCGTTTCCTTTGGTATTGTTTTGTTTTTATGATTTTTTTTAATGATTTTTTTTTATGATTTTTTTTTTTTTGATTTTTTTTATGATTTTTTTTTATGATTTTTTTTTATGATTTTTTTTTTTTTGGAAAATAAATGACATTTAATACATTTTTTAAATAGCTAAAGAAACCAATTGAACCACCAATTGGAAGAAGGGAATAATTACAAAAAGTTCGAACTGAGATAATTAGAAAAAACTGATTTACTCCCAACGTACAGATCAAATACCCATGATATCTTAAAATGAAATGTAGTAAACATTGTTGCCGATAATATGCTGTAAAAAAAAAAATATTTTACGTAAAGAAAAACAAAAGTTAGGGTAGTTTGAAATTCTTGGAATTATTCCCTTTTTCCAAAGACACAAATATTAAATAATATTATCATTTACTATATTAATAACATAAAAAGATATTGTATTAATCCTCATCTATATCAGCACCATCCAATGTGGTTGTGGGCCAAGTCAAAATCAAATCATAAAACGTCTTATACTCTTCAGAAATTTTTCGCACATCATTCATCTTTTTTTCGTTTATGGGTAGTTTTGACCGGTATGCTTTTTCGTCAGGTATTTAGTAGTTCTTGATTTTTGGAGCAAAAAAGATGTCTTTACAAATACGTCAATGAATTTGAAACAGGTTAAGTAACCTTTATTACCACTATTATACTCAAAATGTTTATATTTTGATATTTTAAAAGTTGTACTTTTTCTATTGACTTTCAGGATTTCTTGTAGACCGGCTGCCATGTTGTTTTAAAATTCAATATGTTTTTTTTTATTAATGGTTTCAACCAAAAATTCCCTTACCTTTAGTTTCTGAATTCGAGTTGTTGTACTGAGCTTCTAATAAATCTCTTGGCTGTTCCAAAATTACGATCACATTGCAAAAATGAATGTCCTCGCACCGGAAAGTATTGATATTCAGTTATTACTAACGGTTTAAGTGAATAAAAATGTCAAAATGATCTTTAATTGTATCACAAAAGGTTGTTAGTTGGAAGAAAGAAATAAATACATGATTTATTCCCTTCTTCCAACTTACATTTTTTTTGGCCGCTAGTATTACAATGGCGTTTGACCTTTTTATTTATTTTTTCAACCTGACGCGTAGTTTTACGATTGAAAAGAGCTAATATGAGTGAAAATCTATTTCGTCAAAAACGGCTTTTATTCCCTTCTTCCAATTGGTGGTTCAATTACAGATACTCGTATACAAGTACTTCTCATGTATTTGTTTCAAGCGCATTACTTCTTTCCAAGAATTCAATAAACAATTTATTAAACTGCAATTTTTAAATATTTCACTCATTTTTATTGAAAAACATACCTTTAGAGTATTCGAACTAACGAAAACTTCCATATAACGAATTGGACTGACATTTAAGTGTTCGTTAATTCGAAATAATTCTGTATGTTTAGCCGACAGCGGAAATCTGCGCAACATTTTCTTCTCGTTTTACTACCTTATATGTGGTAGCATCCAATGTGGGTGTCAACTTGTGCGGAAATATTAAATTCTTTAAGAGTATTGTATTTCGAACTTGGATGCCAATATCTCCTGAACTCCTGGACTTATCGGTCAACTGTGTCCCTTCATCTTTTTCCGGCATATTCTTATCTTTCTCTTCTGAGTCTGCCATTTCCCTTACCAAGTCTTGATTGCAGAAAATTCTGCACTCTCTTATTACTCTGTTTAACATTAGTTCTGTCGGTGGTGCGCGCCTGGTACCATATGAAGTAGCCTTGTATATTTAAACGAACTTCTCAATTTCATTCTTGCTCACTATGGACCTGTACATATTTTCTACTTCACCGTTAGCCTGTGGCCGGTATGGGGGCGTAGTCATTAGCCGAATGCTGTTAGTTGTTATTGCAAACACTTTTAAATTCAACACTTATGAATTGCCTTCCATTGTCAGACATTAGAGTCTTTTGGAAATCCCAATATTGAAAATACTTCTTCCATTTCATTAATAATAGTTTTGGATGTTATCGATTTGATCACTTTGAACTCCATACATCTGGATTAGTAATCAATCAGTACCAATGTATCATCCCCATTAGGTAAAGAACCCAAAATATCTATTGCTAAGCATTCCCAGGGTCCATTCGTGAAAGGGTGCCTCTCCTTCGGAGCTGTTTTTGGGGGCATTGACACTATGAAGCAATCTTAACAAGTCTTAACGTATTTTTCAGCATCTTTGTCCACACAAGGACACAAAACTTTGGAGCATAACCTCCGTTTCTTTGGACTTATTCCTGGATGTTCCTCATGTACCAGGCACACAATTATTTTTCGCAACTTTCGTGGGATTACTAGTTTAGTTCCTCGTAATAGGATATCACCAACTGTAGACAGTTTCAAACAAAATGGATAAAATAGGGGCTTGACATGTTCACTTACGAGTCCTGGCTTAGACACGTCGTTGCGTCTTGTATCTCTTCGTCTAAGAGATCGGTAATCTGTGATATGGAGAGTGATTTCGGTATCAAAGTGGACACGACTCGAAAATTATGCTCCTCTCCGGTTCAGACATATGGATTAGCGTTGTTTTCTTGGGAAAGCCTTGATACTCGCCGGGGGTCGTGAAGTTCATTTAAATATGGTTTCCAGTGGCTTGTGATCGGTTATTAAATCAAAATGTTGCTCTGTCAAATAATAATAAAATTTGTCCACAGCCAAGGTCGGACTTTCCTTTTCGGTTTGTGAATATCTCTTTTCCACCGGCGAGAGACCCTTACTGGCAAATCAAATGAACCCCGAAGTATGTGGCTTATCAAATTGCCCTAGTACGGCACCCAGGGCCATCAGACTAGGATCTGCAATTAAACACGTTTTGTCCTGGTTAAAGTATGATAGTTTCAATACCGCGGTATTTTTCGCCTTTATTCCTTGGAATGCCTCGTCTTGCTCTAAGCCCCAAATAAATTTCTCCTTGCATCTCATTAGTTTCCTTGAGTCTCGATGCTGTCTGCTAGCTTATCCAAGAAACCTACGTAACTCTTCCTTATTTTTCGACGTTTTAAATGCTATGATCACTTTTACTTTTCTTCAACTTCAATCCCCTCATATGATAGGATGTGCCCCAAAACTTTCAGCCTTTTAGTTCTTATTATGCATTTCTTTTCGTTCAACAAAACATTATTTGATTACGGCAAGGCATTTTGACAAGGATATATAAGTTCTGAAGCCTCTGAAATATCTATGGGGTCGAATTCATCCCCAACATTAAAAGTTTATAATAAAATTTCTCTGTTGGACTCAGCCAACCCCAACTGATGGTAGGCGTTTTTTAAATCAAGTCGAGAGAAATACTTGACTCCTCTTAGTTTGGTCATAAAGCTGTCAAAAATCACTAAAGGGTAGCTATCTCTCTGTATTGCTTTATTTGCCAAGGGCATATCTATACATACCCAAATATCGCCATCATCTTTAAAGGCAATCACCTTCGACGATATCCATGCACTTGGGCCAGTTACTGGTTCGATGATGTCCAACTTTAAAGTCTCTTCCAGTTTCTCAGTTATTTTGCCCTCCATCGCCGTCGGCACACGTCTCGTGGCTTTTTGCACGGGAACTACAGATTCGTTAATCGACAGCTTGACAGAAACATTCCACCATTTGGCAAACGGTTCAGCTTCCTCAACACTACGCAATGTCCAAACCTACTTTTAGAAGGTTGAGTTCAATAGCGATTACATAAATTTTATTAATCAGTTCCAGACCGCTTTGAATCGAAATTGGAGCCTCAAAAACTTGTAATATCTTGAGTAGTGAGTTAAACATAACAGCATTTTGCTCACATAGTCGTTTCCAATCTGATTGGCTAATCAGCCTCGATTTAGAGCCTGAATCGATGATCCTAGTAATTCTATAACCTCCTATTTTACAAGGGACCTCTCCCTCTTGTGACGACTTATTCTCCACTCCGAATAGCGCAGTTCCTTTCGAACTGTCGAGTACATTTCTTATCTCGCTACTTGTGGTCTGTACCTCTGTTATGGTCTGTATCTCTTCGCCGCCAGCCTTTCCTATCCGGCTCACGTTGACGTTGAACTTCCGTAACCTAGTGCGACATTTCCGATAAAAATGTCCAACTCTATAATTTTCCTGCATTTCATATTTCTGGCGGAACACTTAAAACTATTTTCACGATATCGCTTTTTACCGCATCTTCCACATTCGCAGTCTATACTTTGGTGTACAATTTTGTTGATGATGCTTGGATTACCAAGTAATCCGGTATGAAGTCAAGGCGAGTGAGTGTTTAGACGCGTGTTCTTGTAGGAATTCAGCAGCCTTAAAGTTTAACGATAACAAAGAAGAATTGGCAACATCTGTAGGACCTAAAAGGTTTGATTCCAGCAGACTCTCATTACTTTTATGATAATATATTTTTTGAATAATTAATTTTTTAATAAATAATAATTAAACATTATCTTAATTTTTTGGCTGGAAATCGTTTATTTTAATATAAAATTAAATATGAAAAACTTGCAACTGTTTTATTTAAAATTAAAACAAAAAATATATTAATATGCAAATTTAAAGGAAAGGAAGTGCGCTACAAATTTATATTGATTATACGTAAATTTTGTTTCAGAAATGAAATTTCAAAATAACGTAAGATACCTACATTGCCATTAGCAAAGGCAAGTTCCTTTTTAATACATATTAACTACTGACAGCAACGGTTTTTATTGGCTACGCGTGAAAAGTGATCATGTGATCTTTTAATAGTTTTCGGACAGTCTCGTAAGTTATTGACTTATGACAACTGCCTTAAGCTTTCTTGTGGATTATTGTTGATTTCACTTGAAAGTTTTTATTCTTCGCGCCTACTGAGCTTTAGTGGCCTGCCTCTGAAGGGTTTTAATTCTAATCTTTTTTATTTTTAACGCGTTTAATAATATTATAAATACTTCTAAGTTTAATTGAAAACATTTTTGCTAATACTTTAGCAGTTTTAATTTGTGATAATGGAAATAATCATTTATTAGTATTAATAAGACTTCATCAGTGAGTTTCCCGGTATTGTTTAAGCCGTTATATACAGTTAGAATGCCGAAAAAGCGAATTTTCCAGATTTTTGTTTTGAAAAAACTTCTAAATTTTGAATACACATTATTTTCTTTTAACTTAATTTTAATACTTAGTGTTAGTAAAAATATTTATTTGGTAACGAATTATACCTGATCTCCGAGAGTTCCTCTCAAAAAATACGTCGTGTGGTGACCACTATATCACTGATATTAAAAAACAAAAACAAACAGATTTCGATAAAGTAATGTTAAATCTAGTAATCGAACAAATACGCAAAACGTTTTTTTTTTGACAAAGTTTTTCGTGTTAAATTTTGAGACTGATCGGCTTAGCCGCTTCGAGTAATGTTTGCCACCGATTTTGAAAGCACTTTTTTGAGAAAAACACGTTTAAAGTTTGGAATGTGCCTTACATACACCTTTTCTATTTTGCGTGTAACTTCAAAAATATTCCTCGGAACAGTATCAAGTCTGTGTGTATTGTTAAATATCTGCTCCATGCCCGAATCACCGTTGAGGAACTACACAAAAGAAATGGTCCAGTACAATGCACAAACTGACAAGAGTATGGACACACTAAATCATATTGCACCCTCTACAGTGTCTGCGTAGTGTGTGGTGATTTACATCCCACATCAAAATGCACTCTTATGAAAGAGGAGGAGGAAATGACACTGCAAACTAATGCTTCACAAGGGAACTATGCAAATGTGATGAAAGGCAACACTGCACAAATGCAATTGCCCAAAAATGGCAGCGTTAAAACTATGATTTTCAACCTTACCTAATGTATGACACAATTGTTATCTACAATGCAAAATACGATTCGAGAGATAATCAAATCACAAACCCAAATTGTGTAAGCTTTTTTAAGTAAAAAGCCATTGTATTGAACATTCGTGTATGGAATGCTAACGGTGTTAACCAACATAAATTGGAGCTTACTCGATTTCTTGATGTCAAAAATATATAGTATGTAGATGTTATGCTACTGTCAGAAATTCATCTTACGAATAAAAACAATTTCTTTATACCGGGCTTTAGAACCTATGTTATAAATCACTCAGATGGAAAGTAACATGGGGGAACAGCAGTGTTGATTAGAAAGCAATTAAATCACTAAGTATTAAAATCTCATGTTATATAGGTATACTTCCCATCTCGATTTAAAATTACAAAACATCCAATTTAAAGAGTTTTTTGAAACGCTAGGTCATACGAGTAGCAGATAGTTTCTAGCAGGCACAATAATCAGGACATAATTTCTCCTGGTAAGCCGATATATTTCTTGTGTGTTGTTGTCCAACGCAGGATAACTCTTGCCAACAGGTGTTACTTCGGACTGAGTAGACAATTGAGAAATAAAGTCCTTTCTCGAGGAACAAAAACCAAACTCTATAAGTCACTAATTATTACCGTCCTACTATATGGGGCAGAGGCTTGGACGATGACAAGAACTGATGAGTCGACGCTGCGAGTTTTCGAGAGAAAGAATCTGCGAAAGATTTATGGTCCTTTGCGCGTTGGCCACGGCAAATATCGCAATTCATGGAACGATGAGCTGTCTCAATACGATATAGTTCAGCGAATTAAAAGACAGCGGCTACACTGGCTAGGTCATGTTGTCCGAACGGACGAAAACACTTCAGCTCTGAAAGTATTCGACGCATTACCCGCCGGGAGAAGCAGAGGAAGAGGAAGACCTCCACTCCGTTGGAAGGACCAAGTGGAGAAGGACCTGGCTTCGCTTGGGATATTCAATTGGCCCCACGTAGCGAAAAGAAAAAACGACTGGCACGGTGTTGTTAACTCGGCTATAATTGCGTAAGCGGTGTCTACGCCAATAAAGAAGAAGCCTAGTGATCGAAACAAAATACCAGATTTAATTTATTTTGCTGTAATCAAAAATATGGATAAATCGCACAGTATTGATCAATCTTCTAATCACTCTCCTGTACTAATAAAGTTATGTGAACAACCCATATTCATTGTTCCAAAAGTGGGCCTAACATCTTACAAAACGTATTGGCTAAAATATAAAAAATACGTGAGTAGCTACATTTGAGTAAAAATAAATACAGGACGAGATATTGACGAAAGCATAAGATAACTAATTGACGTAATGACTAGCGCAGTTGTCTTATCAACACCAAACAAAAACCACACCCGGTCAAGAAAGTATCGGGAATTTATAAATAAAACGAAAAATTTTCAATCATCATCCAAATTTATTTTATTGCCTTCAAAATAACACCCATTTGAAGCGATGCACATACATATGCCAACGCTTCTTCCAATCGTCAACATATAGGCACTTTTCTGGATGGCCTTCAGCTCTCGCGTCGAATTTGTTTTGATTTCTTTAGTTAACTCAAAACGGTTTCCCCGGAGCAGTTCTCTGAGTTATAAGAAAGGCCAGAAGTCACATGGAGCTAAATCAGGTGAATTCGGTGCGTGTTCAATGATATTTGTTGAGTTTTGTAAAATTCGACAAACAAGTAAGCCGCTTGGTCTCAGAAAAATCACTAACAGAGAAATAGAAAAGCTTGTAAATGAAAAAAAGGCTTGCAATACGTGAAAGGCAGATAAATTGCTCCCCTTCCACTCAGCTTTAATTGAAATATTCTGTACGTAAATTAAAAAAAAACGACTAAACGTGAGGAAGAATTCAACACTGAAATGTAAGAAAGAAGTTGTGTCCAAATTCAAGGAAGTAAAACTCCCTTTGGAAAGCCTAAAAGTCTATGAAGCCACCAATTGACTCCAACATGCCTATACGAGAAATTATTTTGCAAATCACCTAGAAAAAGTATTTCAACTTAATTTGCCAAAGAACCACTTTAAGCTGTCAGTCTTACCCAACAAAGCTAACGAGTCGCTGGAGGCTTTTAAGACTTCACCTTCTGAAATTATTGCATTCATAAAAGAACTTAATACAAAAAAGTCGCCGGGACATGATAGTATTACCCCAAAACTGCTATTAGAGTTACTGTTATTGCTATATGTATATACTATCCAATTTTATGGAAAAATTCGAAAAGATTATCTTGATAGATAAACCTCAGAAAAACTTAACACTGCCGTCTTCATATAGATCAATCAGTCTTCTAACCTGACTTTCCAAAATATTTGAAAAAGTATTAACATCAAAGATGTATCCTTTCCTCCACGAAAATAATACAATACCAACGCACCAATTCGGGTTTCGTGCAAAATATAACACGAAAGAGCAAGTAAATATAATTAATAACGGAATAAGAAAAACGTTGGAGAACAGGGAGTACTGTTCAGCAATATTTCTAGATGTGGCTCAGGCGTTTGATAAGGTGTGACTTTTAGAATTGTATAAAACATTGGAGTCTTATTTAAATAATAGACAATTTGTGGTGAAAGTATAGAGATATTTGACGAACGACAGGGCTGGTGACCCACAAGGCAGCGTTTTTGGACCAACTCTATACTATACTTCATACTATATACAGCAGATCTTCAAACAGCTCATAATGTAGTAACTTCAACTTTTGCGGATGACACAGCTTTAGTGAGCCGTAACAATTGCCACATTTTAGCATCAAAAATATTAACGGAGCATTTAATTTGATGTATCATTTTCAAGATGTTCACTATATGGTTGGAGGATGTCATCATTGGCAATGCACGCATCTGGTTAGACTTTTTTCATTTTGCAAACAGTTAATTGACAAACTGTATGTACAGTAACGAGCGATAAAATAAAGCCACACATTAACTGAAGATGTTACATTATTTAAGTTTTTTTTGTGAACCTAATATGCTATGAACTAATTGTAGTTTAATAATCACATCGCTTGTGAATAAATACGCAGAAATAACTGTCTGTATTCAATTGTGTGTTCGGTTTTTGCAAATCAGTGAAATTGTGCCATTGACGTGTGCGTTAAAATAGAGCCAAACGACAAAAATAAACATTTTGCCAAAAGAAACAAGTTTGTTTGATAAAATTTTCAACAAATGTGAATAAAGGTTTTTAATTTTATATATTTATTGGAAATTTTGAAATAAATTAGGTATAAAAATGGATACAAGCCCTCCAGTCCTGACGAAAACTGATAAAAAAAAGAAATCGTTCGACCGCTCGAAAATTGTTATCAGAAACAATTTGAAAGCTAAAGTTGTTCAATTTAAAGAATAAGAAAGACTTTTAAATTTTGACGAAATCGTGCTGATTGGTTAGCTAGTAAGTGGCGAAATATTGTTTGATCAGATGAAACCAGATTTATTCAACTCTAGACGGAACAGTCTCCCTTTGCAAAGAGCACTCAATACCGAATTTCTCCAACAACACACTATGAAAACGATAAAACATGGCGGTGGGAGTATAATAGTTTGCTTTCATATCGAGGGTACAATGAATGCCTTACAATACACCTGAAACTTAAGTGAAACCACATTACCTTACGCGAAGTTTAATGTGTCCCTTCGACGGACGTTTCAACAAGATAATGACCCAAAGCGAGCAAAGAAATGCTTCAGGCAAAATGGCATTGAAGTTTTAAGCTGGTCCCCGCAATTGTCAGACTTTATTCCGCATGGGATAAAATTCCAAACGTTATGTGTCAGAATTAATGGATTCTATGATGATTCAGATGTTGCTCGACAGTTATAAAAAACAATGGATGCTGCACTAGATACTAAAGTAACATTTATTATTTAGTCTTTCTACTCATTATTTAAATTCAAATAACCGGAAATAAATACATTTAAATAACGTCTTCGTTCGATGCACAACGACAGCAAGAGGATGCTAATGAGTTTTGAAATTTATTTTACATATTTTAGACTTAAGACTTTTATTATTTTAATTTATTTTCCGTGCGTCGTTACATTTTACCCTTTAAAACCTAAATTTCTTGAAATATAATGATTAAAAAATATCTATATTGTAATCTATAAATAAATCTCTATTTCATCGCACATCACTGTATATTATATATTGTTACAAAAAGTAGTATTAAGTTGTATTTGTATTGCTATATGCATCCCTTATTATGAACAATAGCTGTAGGTATATGGAATAGCATTTGTCTTGTTGTAGACATCTGGCGCCGCGGCTGTCTGCTTGCGTCTGGCGCCGTATAGCATTATGTTCTGGTAATTTCCAGACGCGATATTCTAGAAGGACACGTCGGCATCAGCGAGAAGTGCGTGGCTATATAAGCCGTGGCAGCGCGAACGTAATCGATCAGTGCTAAGAGTAAACTGCTATAGTGTAGACGAGTTGTGAAATAAAGAGTAGTTGAATTAAATTAAACAGTTGTAGTTTTATTTGTCAATCCAGAGATACGAACCTAACAAAGTGAACTAGCAAGCAGTAAAATCGTAACAATTGGTGTCAGAAGTGGGATTGTCAAATAATCCAAATTCAAGATGGTTAAATTCGGAGAATTGAGAATTCAGCAATTAAAAAAGGAACTGGAGGAGCGTAATTTGCCGATTAGCGGGCAAAAGGCGGATCTGCAGGCACGATTACGTGAAGCAATGGAAGCGGATGGAATTAATGTGGACGAGTTCGAATTTGTTGGGCCAGAAACTTCTACAAAGGTAGAAGAGAAAGTAGAAGAACAACGAACATCATCAAGTGTAGACATGAACACGTTGTTAGTGGCTATTAAGCAAATAGCTGAAAATGCAGTGCAAACAGAAAATCGTCTGGCACAGCAAATAGCTGAAAATGCAGTGCAAACAGAAAATCGTCTGGCACAAATAGCTGAAAATGCAGTGCAAACAGAAAATCGTCTGGCACAAATAGCTGAAAATACATCACAGTTAGAGTCTCGCCTTACACAACAAATGACTGAAAATAATACGCAGTTAGAAAATCGTTTGGTACAACAGATTACAGAAAATACTTTACAAGTACAAAAACAAGTGCAAGAGAAATTTTCAAAATTTGAAGACGAATTAAGCACGTTAAAAAATGACGAAGAAAATTTAAAATCAGAAGTTCTTCAATTGAGTAATCGTGTGCGAGAACTGCAACTACATGGCCCTGCACCATCAACAAATAATCAAAGATTGAAGGCACCCACATTCGATGGAAGTATTCCATTTCAAATTTTCAAACTTCAGTTTGAAAAGACAGCAATGGCCAATAATTGGAATGCAGCGGACAAGGTGGCGTCCTTGTTTGTATCATTGAAAGGACCTGCGGCAGAAATCCTTCAGACTATTCCAGACTGTGAACGGGACAACTATGAGGCATTGATGAGTGCGATAGAAAGACGATATGGTAGTGAGCACCGGAAACAAATATACCAGATCGAACTGCAAAATAGGGGTCAGAAAATGAACGAGTCATTGCAAGAGTTCGCAACTGAAATAGAACGACTGGCTCATTTGGCAAATGCAGATGCACCTGTGGATTACATTGAGAGGGTAAAAATTCAATGTTTCATAAATGGAATTCGTGATGGGGACACCAAACGCGCCACATATGCATTGCCAAAAAGAACGTTTGCTGAAACGGTTTCGCACGCCCTCACACAGGAAACAGCTTCCCTACTAAGTAAACCAGCACACAAGGTACAAAGGGTTGAAATGGAACAACCGGCGCTGATGGAAGAAATATTGAAGACTCTGAAGACAATTGCTGCACCGCGAGTAAATACAACAGGCAGATGTTTCAACTGTGGAAAAGCGGGTCACTTTGCCCGAAATTGCAATATAAAAGTAAACCCATCAAAACGGAAACAACCAACAGATAACGAGGGCGAAGCATCCACATCTCACAAGTCGTTAAACTAAAACGGAACAGTTCAAAGGGGCGTGAGCTGGTTCCCACAACTATTTGCCCCGCCATCTCGATATCACAAATAGGTCGCCATGACAACAATCTTACTATCAACGGCATCGTAAATGGACGACTGTCAACGCTTACTTTGGATACTGGTGCCACACATTCAATTATCCGACCGGATGTGGTAAGAGGAATGGTTGAACCATTAGTCGGTTGCAAGCTTCGAACGGCCACCGGGGAGGAAGCAGCTGTCGCGGGAAAAGTGTTTTGCAAAGTGATGATTGGTACCCTGGAAGTTAATCACACTTTCATCGTAGCAGAAATCACGGATGAAATTATAATGGGAGTAGATTTCATGATTGATCACGGGGTTACTTTGGATTTAAACAAGCAAATGCTGTTTTGCCAGAACATGGAGATGCCTATAAACACCGGATATGTGACCAACGTTGAAAGTAAGAGGGTGATTGTTGATGATAATCAGAGTATTCCACCAAAATCTGAGGCGATTGTATGGGCTAAAGTGAATGGAGGAGGTGGGACTGAAGAGTTGTGGATTGTGGAACCAACAAAAATAGATACACCCATATTGGTAGGAAGAACGCTTGTGAAAACTAGAGAAGACGCCACCATTCCGGTCAGAGTAGTGAATGAATTCAACACGCCTATAAGTCTGAAGAAAGGAGCAGTAATTGGACAGTGCCAGAATATAAGTGCAATAGCACGATGCGAACGGTCACAACAGAAGCCTACTATTGAGCCACAGCAGATAAGTCCTACACTCCTAAATAATTTGCTGAACGAACTGCATGGAAATGAAAAATTAAAAGCAGAAAAACTATTAGAAAAATACGCATCCATATTTGCAAACGAAGGAAATACAGGAAGAACCGGCATTGTCAAACATCGCATAAATACTGGAGACGCTAAACCAATCCGACAAGCTCCGCGTAGGGTTCCACTAGCAAAACGTGAGGATGCTAACAAAATTATTGAAGACATGCACAAAAACGGTGTAATCGAACCTTCAATAAGTCCATGGAGCTCACCTATCGTCTTAGTTAAAAAGAAAGATGGTAGCACCCGTTTCTGCGTAGATTATAGGAAGTTGAATGATGTCACAAAGAAAGACAGTTATCCTCTACCAAGAATCGACGATACATTAGACACCTTGTCTGGAGCGAAATGGTTTTCTACATTAGATCTACAAAGTGGATATTGGCAAGTCGAGATTGATGAATGTGACCGTGAAAAGACCGCTTTCAGTATGGGCGACGGGTTATGGGAATTCTGTGTGATGCCATTTGGGTTATGTAATGCGCCTGCAACGTTCGAGCGACTGATGGAACATGTGTTAAAAGGACTCAACTGGAAGACATGTTTGGTGTATCTTGATGACATTATCATCATGGGAAAAAGTTTTGATGATCATCTGAAAAATCTAGAGGAAGTCTTTCAGCGAATAGCATCAGCCGGATTACGCTTGAATCCCAAAAAGTGTTCATTATGGAAGAAGCAGGTCACATATCTCGGACATAAAGTGTCAACTGAGGGAATTCACACCGAGGAAGGAAAAATAAAAGCAGTGAAAGATTGGCCTCGACCCACCAACATTCATGAACTCCGCAGCTTCCTCGGCTTATGCACGTATTACCGCCGTTTTGTACCTGGATTTGCGAACGTGGCTAGAAGTTTACATGATTTAACAAAGAAGAATCGCCCGTTTGTATGGCAGTTGGAACAAGAAAAAGCGTTTGAGCAGCTTAAAGAACTACTTTGTACGGCGCCGATGTTGGCTTATCCAATACCTGGAAAGAAATTCATCCTGGATACAGATGCGAGCGCTTATGGAATTGGAGGTGTCCTGTCTCAGCTCATCGACGGACAAGAAAGAGTAATTGGGTATTACAGCAGAGTGCTCGGGAAACCAGAGAAAAACTACTGTGTGACGCGAAAAGAACTACTAGCTGTGGTGGAATGTGTAAAACATTTCCACAAGTATTTGTATGGACAACGATTCTTGCTGAGGACTGATCATGCAGCTTTAAAATGGTTATTACAGTTTAAGAATCCGGAAGGCCAAATTGCACGATGGATCGAAAGATTACAGAATTACGACTTCGAAACGGAACATCGAAAGGGGATTCACCACAAAAATGCGGATGCATTATCACGTCGCCCTTGTCCACTGGAATGTAAACATTGCTCCAAATCAGAGGGAAGAGAAGGTATAATCGACGTGCGATTACTGAATATAGAACCTGAAGATGATTGGACTCCTCATCGCATCAGAATCAATCAGCTGGAGGACCCTGATCTTGCAAAGCTGGTAATGGCCAAAGAAAATGGGGTACGACCACCAAAGGAACAAATAAGTAACGAGAGTCCAACGGCAAAAGCATATTGGGCCCAATGGAACAGCATAAACCTCGTTAATGGATACCTTCATCGTACCTGGGAAAGCGAAGATGGCAAACAGTCTCGTCTGCTGATCATAGTACCGAAGTCCATGATCCCGAAAGTATTGAAAGAATATCACAATGGACCTAGTGGAGGGCACCTTGGGATTACAAAAACTATTGAGAAGATTAAACAACGGTTCTACTGGATCGGTTGTCGAGATTCCATAGCAGAATGGATAAGTAATTGCGTAGAGTGCATGGCAGCTAAAGGTCCTAAAGCCAAGAGTCGCGGTAGGCTACAACAGTACAACGTGGGATCACCATTCGAACGAGTCGCAATGGATGTTGCAGGTCCGTTCCCAACCAGTACGGCCGGAAACAAATATCTACTGGTTGTCATGGACTATTTCAGTAAATGGCCAGAAGTATATGCCTTACCAAACCAAGAAGCAAAGACAATAGCCGAAGCGTTTGTAGAAAATTGGATAACAAGGTTCGGAGTGCCCGTCGAATTACACTCAGATCAAGGCAGGAATTTCGAATCTTCCATTTTCCAAGAAGTCTGTACATTATTGGGCATCCACAAGACACGGACAACAGCGTTACATCCACAATCAGATGGAATGGTGGAGAGATTCAACCGAACGCTCGAAGAACATCTGCGGAAAATCGTTGATAAAGATCAACGGAATTGGGACAAGTGCATCCAGATGTTCCTGCTGGCGTATCGTTCAGCGAAGCACGAGACAACTGGTTACACGCCAGCAAAGATTATTTTCGGATCTGATCTGCGACTCCCTGCTGATCTTAAGTTTGGAACGAATCCTACAGCTGTAAGAAATGATGGAGATTATTGTTCTGCCTTAAAGGAAGAAATGAATGAATTGCATCTAATGGTAAGACAGCACACGCATCTGATGAGCAATAAGATGAAGGACCGGTTCGATCAAGCGGCAAATTCAAAAGGTTTTGAAGAAGGTGATCTGGTCCTGTTGTACAATCCACTTCGAAAGAAAGGCTTGTCCCCGAAATTGCAGACAGCCTGGGAAGGACCCTATATGGTGATGAAACGACTTAATGACGTGGTATACCGCATACAAAGAAATGGGAAAGCACGATGTAAAATGAAAGTAGTGCATTTGGAGAGGCTCGCCCCATTTGGTTCAAGAGGATTTGTGCCTAATCGGGACGATTAGGCTTTAGTGGAGGGCAGTGTTACAAAAAGTAGTATTAAGTTGTATTTGTATTGCTATATGCATCCCTTATTATGAACAATAGCTGTAGGTATATGGAATAGCATTTGTCTTGTTGTAGACATCTGGCGCCGCGGCTGTCTGCTTGCGTCTGGCGCCGTATAGCATTATGTTCTGGTAATTTCCAGACGCGATATTCTAGAAGGACACGTCGGCATCAGCGAGAAGTGCGTGGCTATATAAGCCGTGGCAGCGCGAACGTAATCGATCAGTGCTAAGAGTAAACTGCTATAGTGTAGACGAGTTGTGAAATAAAGAGTAGTTGAATTAAATTAAACAGTTGTAGTTTTATTTGTCAATCCAGAGATACGAACCTAACAAAGTGAACTAGCAAGCAGTAAAATCGTAACAATATTTACAAGTACTCTATACATTATGAACGGCTAAACCGATTTGGCTGAAAATTAGACAAACATAGCGTAATTTTTATTTTTTTATGTTAAAAGTCAAGATCAAGATCAAGTCAAGATAATGACCCAAAGCGAGCAAAGAAATGCTTTAGGCAAAATGGCATTGAAGTTTTAAGCTGGTCCCCGCAATTGCCAGATTTTAATCCGCATGGGATAAATTTCCAAACGTTATGTGCCAAAATTAATGGATTCTATGATGATTCAGATGTTGCTCGGCAGTTATAAAAAACAATGGATGCTGCACTAGATACTAAAGTAACATGTATTATTATTTAGTCTTTCTATTCATTATTTAATTTCAAATAACCGGATATAAATAAATCTAAATAACGTCTCCGTTCGATGCATAACGACAGCAAGAGGATGCTAATGAGTTTTGAAATTTATTTTACATATTTTAGACTTAAGACTTTTATTATTTTAATTTATTTTTCGTGCGCCGTTACATTTTACCCTTTAAAAACCTAAATTTCTTGAAATATAATGATTAAAAAATATCTATATTGTAATCTATAAATAAATCTCTATTTCATCGCACATCACTGTATATTATATATTTACAAGTACTCTATACATCATGAACGGCTAAACCGATTTGGCTGAAAATTAGTGAGGAGGTAGCTTAGAACTAGGTGACCAACATAGCGTACTTTTTATTTTTTTTATGTTAAAAGTCAAAACAATTCAAATATAAATAATTAAATTTCAAATCATAAACATGTGTTCAATATTTATGTAAGAATCATGTGATTTTTTTTTTTATTTTTTATTTCAAGTGATAAGATATTTATGAAAATTGTGTAACATTATACCATATTTATGTATGTACATTCTCATAAGAATTCAAGTATATGTAATTTTGTCCATCCGTGTGCATAATCAAAAATAGAGACCAAAAATGCAGCTCGATAATAATATTTTTAATAGTTTTTGTTTGAAAATAACAAAATGAGATCCTCCATGTTTTAAAACCAGCCTAAATTAATAAAATCATAAAAGTTTATATAAATACTTACATGCACTTGTACATAAACAATAATACTCTTTTTAAAGGTACATTAGCGCCATCTCTATTTAATAATATTATCTCCCACTCTCACCAAAATCCACAAAGAATAGATTATAATCCGTTTAGCGCTTTGAATCGTCAGTTGTATTAATATTCGTATTTAAATAGGAATTTAAAATTGCAAAGGAATGCGTTACATCATTTTGGATAGCGGTTAACTAATTTCTTTTTCAGAATCCTCATAGTTTTCCATGGCGCTAGAAGTTATATTGGTTGGGTCTGAAATATTCGATTATAGGTACAGTATCGTCTCTTATAAATCTGGCTTAGAAAATCAAATCTACATCGTGAGCAGTAGGTCTACCTAACTACTGCAGCCCTATCGGGCTCAATTAGCACTTAATGTGCCATTTTGATACAATATTCGTAGAACCTCCTGTATCTGCTATTACGTTTCACCTTCTCTCTCAAACCATTTAGAGGTTTCGATGAAACTACTTATGTCCGATGTTCTTTTAGTGGAAATCCATTCAAGGTTTGATACTTGATGGTTACCAAGTGTTTTGTGTCGGATCTGTGCTAGAGCTGGGCATTCGCAGAGAATTGGAAGATTGTTTCCTTGTTCCCTGCTACTCCGCAGCCACGGCAGATGTCGTTGTTGGGCATACCCATTTTGGACGCATGTTTCCCAAATGGCCAGTGCCCTGTTGTAGTAGCTGTTTTCTTGACCTATTTAATAAGTTGTTGGTTTTTTCCTGTTATATGTTGGCCATAATTGTTTAGTTATGACACATTTTTTAATGTTTTTCCACCTGTTATTTGTAACTTGTTGAAATTGTCTATTGATCTCTCCTTTAATCGATCCTAGTGGGCCTGGTATTAGCTCCGCCTCGGATTCGTTGAGGAAAGCTCCTGCCTTTGCCAACTCGTCTGCTTTTTCGTTACCGAAAATGTTCCTGTGGATGGCAACCCAGATCAAGTCTAGTTGAAGCTTGTCTTTTATTGAGCTTAGTGCTCTCTTGCAGTTGTGAACTATGCTGGAATTTGTTATGGGGGAAGACAAGGCCAGGAGCGCCGCCTGGCTATCCGTAAATATAGTTGCTTTATGTATATGTATGGTTTGCTAATAGAACTTCGCAGGCTTTTTCTATGCCTAGTACTAATGCTTGGAAGATGCTAGCCGAGTTCGGTAGACGTATGGAGAGAGATATGCCTAGATCAGCGGAGAATACCCCTGTGCCTACTCCGCAATCCCTTTTGGACCCGTCGGTATAGACTGAGATGGTATCCTTCTCTACTATTGAACCTCTTCTCCATTCTCTTCTAGATGGCATCCTCACCTGGAAGTGTCTATTGAAGTCCAGCTTTGGAAGAACGCAGTCTGATTTTTTAATGGTGAGCTTGTTTAGGATTACACTATGTCCGTAGTTTTGCTGATTCCAATCTCCCAATTCCTTTATTCTTATCGCCGCTGCTGTTTTGTGAATAAAAATGTCCATTGGTAGTTGATGCACCAGTGACACTCGCACATGCTGCTCTTTGCATGGCATTTAATTTTTTAATGTTGTATTGTTTGTTTAGCGCTGGCGACCATACCAGAGCTCCATATGTAAGTAAAGGTCTTATGACAGCCGTATACATCCACATGATTATTCTTTTTTCTATATTTATTTTCCAGGACACTTTGGTGTCTATCTCCACCCCCAAGTATTTAACTGTGGGGAATAGAGTGGGTGTTGTACCGGTTAGTACCGGAATTTGAAGGAAACATACCTGATACCAACAACACTATATCGTCTGCATACGCTACTGCTTTCACTCCTCCACCGTTTAGTTGGAGTAGTATTTCGTTCAGCGCTACAACCCATAGAGACGTAGAGAGGACCTCCCTTGAGGCGTCCCTCTACTCACATAACTTGTTTGTGTTGCAGCGCCGTTTGAGCCACAATCTTCCTATTCTCAAGCATCGATAGTATCCATCTGTACACAGTGTTATCTATACCACCACGTGCCAGAGAATTAATTATAGCATTTACTTCTATGTTATTGAAGGCGCCCTCTATGTCTAGAAATGCAGCCATGGTGTATTGTTTGTGGTGTAGCTATTTTTCAATTACACTTATCACCTCGTGAAGGGCAGTTTCGGTTGATCGGCCCTTTATGTACGCATTTTGGAACTTCGATAACTTCTCTGCCATTATTGTTCTTACGTGTAGATCTATTAGGCTCTCTTGCCTGGTTTTGGAAGGAACACAACTTTACTTCTTTTCCCAATTCTTGGGATGTAAGATAGTTGAATCTAGCTTCCGATTTTGACCAAACTTTAGAATATCATAATATAGACCAATAGAAGAATATCTGTTAACTTTTTAGTGGTCAAAGTTGCTCCATTGTTTTTTGGCGCGCACTTCAAATTGAGATCAAACAAAAAAATGACTTTTTCTTTTATTTTCTAACGAGCTCAAAATTGGGTGAAAAAAAATTTTAAGTTATCCAATTTTATGTAAAAAAATCTCAGCTTTCTGATAAAAATATTTTCAAAATCAAAAAAAAAACATTGTTTTCCAAAAATCCGGTTTTTTGTGCTTTTCCGCCAACTTTTTTTCAAAATTGACTTTTCCATTCGATTCCTCGTTAAATTTTACATAAGAATCAGTGTTCAAAAATATGGGACTCTGCTCCCATGAACAGCAAAAAAAAATTCAAAGTTGTCGGAGGTCCAATCACTTCCCTCCGCCCTAATGTAGGCAGTATTAATATTATCTTTGGATAGCATTTTGCTCAGCCTAGCGGTTTATCTGAAACTTTCTATCGATGTACAAAAAGATCGTCATGAGTCGTTTTTAGCTTTCCTGACTGCTTTTTTGTATCTTTTCATAATATCTTTATGTGGCTGCGAGATTTTGGTTCTAAAACTCTCATTGAAAGCTTTCCTTAGTTGTGTTCTCAAATTCTTGAATTCACTGTTCCAGCTAGGAAGATACTTTCTCTTTTTCAAAACTGTTAGCGAAGTAGATTTGTTGAAAGTTTTGGTTAAGATTTTTTCCAACTTCTCTACTTCTGAATCTAGTTCCTGAGGATTTCTAATACTCTTATTTCCTCCCTTTTCAAGGCATTTTGTTGCTATACTGGTGAATTTTTCCCATGCTGTCTAGGGTTATGGTATTTGAGAGGAGCACTCTGAGAGGAGCACTGCATGATCCGACATGGAAGGCTCATCGGATACCCTCCAGTTTTCCACAACGAGACTGTCTGTGTCTGTTGATAGCGTGAGGTCCAGCACCTCCTCCTACCCCGGAAACCTATCAGAGCTCGGGAAAATAAAAGTTGGCTTATCGCCCTTGTAGCATATGCTTAGATTACTATTCAGAATATACTGCAAGAGTGACTCACCTGTGGTGTTAATACTGGAGCTACCCCATACGGTGTACCCAGCGTTTGCATCACACGCTATTAGGACTTCTTCCCTCCTGTTCTCCTCTACTAGTCCAGTGAGCGAGGCCGGTGGTACATCTTCGTCATGGGCCAAGTAGGCCGAGACCAAGAAGAAGGGCTTTTTCTTTTGTTCCACCTTTACCACTGTGATATCTGCTGTGTTGTATTGTGGACAAAGAAATGCATTTATACTTTTATTGATAAGAATGCATGCCCTAGGTTTACCTGTATACAAGGGACTTACCGTTAGCACCAAACAGCATGACTGCCACTTTTGCTGATGACACCGCAATACTATGCGTCGAAGAAATTGCAGAAAAAGCTGCGCTAAACCTGCAACATGCAATCAACTCTGTGGTAAGTTGGACTAAAAAATGGAGAATAAAACTAAACGGTGGCAAATCGGTTCATGTAAATTTTACAAACAAAATAATCACTTATCAACCTATGTAGAAGTATTCTAGATGTCTGCATATCATATGCAAATACAGTTAAATGTCTTGGCATCACTCTCGATGCTAGATTACGTTGGAAAGAGCATATTAAAAAAATAAAAATGATTGAACTTAATTCGAAATTGTCAAAAATGAAATGGCTAATTGGGCGAAGGTCAAACCTGTCCATATACAACAAATTACTTCTTTATAAACAAATAATCAAGCCGGTATGGTCATATGGTGCGCAACTGTGGAGATGTGCCAATTATGGCAGTATTAATATTATTCAACGTTTTCAAAACAAGGTGCTAAGAGGCATTGTAAATGCTCCTTGATACTGCAGAAATGTTGACATTCATCAGGACCTAGGGATGAATACAGTCGCCGAAGAAATAAGGAGTCAGGCGGATGCCCACTACAAAAAGCTTAATGCTCATGGGAACGGGGAGGCGAGAAATCTTTTTTTAGACACATGCCGCTCTAGTCGATTATGTCGAAAAAAACCACATAGTTTAGTTGGAAGTTAAAATATAAAGGAATTTATTAGATACCATATATGTATGAATATTACTATTAATTTCTATGTAATTTGTTTTTAAGTTATTCAAAACAAACTTCTTGTTAGTTTTTGAAACTAGTTGAAGTGCTTCAAACATTGTTAAAGTTTTAAAATTTTTTATAAAATTAAAAAAAATAGTGAAAAAAATTAAATCTTCTTTTTTTAAGGTGAAGAAACTACCAAAAAAGTTAGCTCAACGAATTATTACGCATAACGTTTGATGTTCCTTCAAATGCTGATAATTCTACAGTGGTGCATTTGGCGGCGCATTTGTGGAAGGGCCAACGGGTATATTTGACGGCTTCGAATGTTGTGCGTGATACATAAAGTTAATGGTACAATATTCCCAACATATCGTGCTGCACGTGAAGAACTCAGTTTACTAAAAGACAAAACCCATTGGATAGGACAATCGTTGAAGCCCTTATTTCTGCATCTCTAACACTTTTCGCGATGATCATTTTTACATATCAGCCTTCAAATCCGCGTCAATTATGGAAAACGAACAAAAATGACGTTGCAAAGACATTTTACATCGTATTCGCTAAGAACTGGTAATGAATCAATTCCGATTGATTCTTTCGGTGGTTTGATATCAATACCATCTGCCGTTTATGGCTTGGTATGCCACCGCATCATTTGCGTCTCAAAGTTGGATCTGTCATTATTATGTTTCGCAATCTTCTTGCGCCGAAATTTTATAATGGAATCTGACTGATTGTGACGCAGCTATGGAATATAGGGGGGCAGAATGAATTCTACTGATTTGCCATTTCAGTTCAAACGTATTTCGTTTCCGGTGAAAATTGCATTTGCAATGACAATCAACAGGGCATAAGATAGTCGCTAGAAGTGTGTGTGGCATAAGTCTGGAAATGCTACGTTTTTCAGCTATACCTGTCGTGCTTACGAGTTGGAAAACCATCCTCTCCGTACATTTACGCACCGGAATAGAAACTCAAAAATTTTATTTATTGAGATGCGTTACATTAAAAAAAATGTCGAAAAAACGCAAATATGGAAATAATTTTCAACACAATGTAAATTAAACTTTCTTTTCATTTCAAAATACATAATTTCACAGGACAACGACTGCGGGGTCAGCTAGTGTTTTATAACATTCAAGGCATTGTTTCCGTGACTTTCTTGCCGTTTTGCCAGGATATTTCTGAAGAAAATGTAAAGTTCTTTTGGGTGCTTGCGGTTCTGTAGGCTTTTCATCCATAAAAGCATGCATTTTTGTGCACTTGCAACAGGAACAACTAAAAGAAAGAAATGTAGCACCAGCGCCTTTAATGGCATCTACTTTAAGGGTGGTATGCTGCTGGTCGACTGCCAGGATGAGATGTCGGCCACCTGGTTAATGGAAATCACGCAAAGGCTAGAAGGTTGGAAGCGTCCGGTCCTGTGTGTTAAAAGAGGTGAAGAAATACTGCGACTGCACAACATGGTGGTATTCTTTCCCCGGAATGCGGACAAGACCTACGACTTCACGCTTATTTTTTTAAAAAACCAAAACCTGAGTACCTCGGCGTGGAGGGTCGTAGCGAGCAGCGGTGAGGGGTCAGGGTGGAACCTCAACATAACAATAGATGACGAATCCTACAAATATGTCAGACAGAAGGGTTTTCGGCTGAATTTCCCATTCAGCAAGGTAGTAATGAGGCTATGGAGGCCCAAGGCAACGCCAACGGCGAGCCAGGAGCCTGCGACGGGGATGATCGTGGCACCGACTCCATCCGTAACCAGCTCAGCAGCGCATGATGCGACTGGTGCTGTGGATGCGGGAGAGCGGCATAAGTCCCCCGACGACACCATCTCGGCTGGGCAGGCGGTACCCACCGCCGCCGATGAAAGTAGGAGCAATGAGCTCCACAACAAGCAGGAAGGCATTCTTCCATCTACCCCAGCACCAGCATAACTAGCGAACCCAGGCGAACCTGCATCTCGCATCGGAAGCCTCGGCTGTCATCGTGATGAGGTTCATCTCGGATAACCTGGGCATCCTCTCAATCCAAGAACCATGAGTGTACAAAGGAGAGGTAAGAGGCTTCAATTCGAGAAAAAGCAAGGTAATCTGGGATGTCTCTAGCGAGAGACCCCGTTCTTGTGTAGTCGTTAGAACCGATAAGGACTTCTTCTGTATTTCAGAGTTTCTAACGCAAGATCTGGTGGCGGTGCAAGTGAAGGACAGGGAAGGTTCGGACTTCGTCCTCGCATCCGTCTACTTTCCAGAAGAGACAGCCACAGCACCCCGTCCATCGATACTCAGCCTAGTGGAGTATTGCAGAACCAACAAACTTTCCCTGACTCTAGGATGCGATGCCAACGCCCATCACACGGAATGGGGTAGCACGGATTGCAACGAGAGGGGTGAGTCACTTCTTGAATTTGTAATTAGCAACAACGTGAGCATTGAAAATGTGCGCTGTGAACCCACATTCGTAACTACTGTTCGTAAGGAGGTCCTGGACATTACCTTGAACAACGATGACATGATCGGATTGATCTCGCAGTGGCGGGTGTCGAAAGAGTCCTCAATGTCGGATCATAGGATCATTCGTTTCGCTCTGAAGGTGGAAGTCGAGGACCGACATCCGACACGTACCTCTAGAAACACGAACAAAGAGACTCTGAGTAAAAATATAATCGAAGTGGGGCAGGCAGATGGTAGGTCCACTACAGCTGGACTGGAGAGCAGACTGAGTGCCATAAATCAGTCCATAATGGACGCCTATCATTGTGCCTGTCCACTAAGAGTGACTACTAGGAAACAAATTTGTTCCTGGTGTTCTAGCAAACTCTCAACTCTTTGACATATTGTGCGAAGGCTATTCAATAAAGCTAAGCGCACAGGCAACTGGGAGGAAATTCTGTGACAGTGTCTCCTCGACCCCAGAGGTAGCTCGGCTGCTCAAGGCGTTGTCAAGAGGTAAGACAGACACGGTATTAACCATAAAAAGACAGGGCGGCACCTACACGACAAGTGCGGAGGAGAGGGCAGAAACACTCCTACAAGCGCACTTTCCGGCGACGGTTCAGGTTCAGGCTGACCTGCCTCCAGCATCGGTCACACGTAGGCCGGATCGCTTTGACTGGCTGACTGCAAAGAATTTGTTCACTGCAGATTCGGTCAAGTGGGCACTGGCCTCCTTCTCGAACTATAAGTCACCGGGAGCGGATGACGTCTTCCCAGCCCTTTTGCAGTAGGGTATGGATACTCTCCTGCCACACCTTCTAGAGCTGATGAGAGACAGCCTCCTCCCCAAGGTAGGGAGGAGAGACTATTCGCTAGCCAAATCATTTCGGCCCATAAGTCTCACATCCTTCATGCTAAAGGGGATGGAGAAAATAATAGATAACCATATCAGCCAGCACGCGTACAGAGCAGGTAGATTCACTAACACTGCTCTGTACCAACTCAAGTCTGAGCTGCAGGATTCGCTGGATAATGGCGAGGTTGCGATCTGCACCTTCTTACGCATTGAGGGTGCTTTTGATAACGCGTCTCACACTATTGTGATCAAGGAACTTGAGAGATGGAACATAACAACTCCGGTAAGCAGATGGATAGAAGCCCTAATGCGCACCAGGGTAGCGGAAACAATGGTGGTGGAAAGCAAGATCCGTCTTGGCACCACAAGGGGGCCCACAGGGTGGAGTACTATCCCCTCTGCTATGGAGCTTGGTAGTAGATGAGCTTCTTGATTTGCTCACCAGCAATGGAATCCGTTGTCAAGGGTACGCGGACGACATTGTCATAATGGCGCGAGGTAGATTTGAGAGCATTCTATGCGACATTGTTCAAAGAGGCTTAAACCTGGCGAAGGGATGGTGCAACACTCTTCTTTTTATTCTTTACTGGCGTAGACACCGCTTACGCGATTATAGCCGAGTCAACAAGAGTCAGTTGTTTCTTCTCTTCGCTACGTGGCGCCAACTGGATAATCCAAGCGAAGCCAGGTCCTTCTCCACTTTGTCCTTCCAACGGAGTGGAGTTCTTCCTCTGCTTTCCCCGGCGGGTACTACGTCGAATACTTTCAGAGCTGGAGTGTTTTCATCCATTCGGACAACATAACCTAGCCAGCGTAGCCGCTGTCTTTTAATTCGCTGAACTATGTCAATGTCGTCGTATATCTCGTACAGCTCATCGTTCCATCGAATACGATATTCGCCGTGGCCAATGCGCAAAGGACCATAAATCTTTCGCAGAACATTTCTCTCGAAAACTCGTAACGTCGACTCATCGGTTGTTGTCATCGTCCAAGCCTCTGCACCATATAGCAGGACGGGAATTATTAGCGACTTATAGAGTTTGGCTTCTTTTCGTCGAGAGAGGACTTTACTTTTTAATTACCTACTCAGTCCGAAGTAGCACTATTGTGATCTTCCGAGCTTGAGGCCCTCACAATTAGAGGCATGGAGGTGGAGATGTCGAATGAGGTCAAATTCCTTGGCCTCACTTTAGACTCATCCTTACGGTGGAGTAAGCATTTGGACTTAACGCTGCCAAAGCAATTAAAGCACTTATGATATGCAGACGCCTGGCCGGCAGATCCTGGGGATGCAAACCAAGTATCATTAGGTGGCTGTATACCATGATAGTAAGGCTTATTGTCACCTATGGAGCGGTTGCCTGGGCCGCCAAGGCAGCGCAGTCTTCGGTGGTCCTGACTCACAGTGCGTCGAAAAAATGCCATGTTATACACGAATATTCCGTAACTGCGCAAACAAATCCCATGATAAGCTTGCACGAATTCATATGCGAAGTTGCCGAAGTATTGATGAGAAGTGGAAGCACGTTACAAAGAAAACGAGCCGGAAGTAACATTGAAAATAAGATTTATGCGAAACGATCTAGTCCTAACCGTTCCTCGGCACTGCCGCGTGATGTAAGGTTAGATAATATTGGACATCTTGCTAAGTTCATAAATGATGGAAAACCAAAATGCAAACATCCTAATTGTTCATCACGTACGCAAATTTATTGCATAAAATGTGGTATATCTCTTTGTTCATCGTCACAGCAAAATTGTTTTCTGTATTTCTATACAAACTAATGTATCTTTTATCAGTTTATTAATAATTGTAATGAAATTTGAATAAAATGTGTATTTTTGTAAAAATATGAACTAAAATGTATTTCTCTAATGAACACCTAGTAGTCTTCAAAGGACCAGCCACTCAAAACACCCTGTAAAATCTAAAAGAATGATTTTTAAGAAAAATTGTAGAACAAATGTTGTTTGTAATTGATAATTATAATAGATATCAAAATTTTTAATGAATCAGAGTTATCAGGCCTTTAAGGGTTAAAATAACGGTATTTTAAATTCCTTTGTACTCTTTAAGTATCGGAGGGCATATGGATTGTACACATACCGTACTTCTCTGAATGTACTATGTTATTATACATATATGAATGTACATCTTCTTCTTTGCTGGCGCCAACTGGATATCCCAAGCGAAGTCAGGTTCTTCTCCACTTGGTCCTTCCAACGGAGTGGAGGTCTTCCTCTTCCTCTGCTTCCCCCGGCGGGTACTGAGTCGAATACTTTCAGAGCTGGAGTGTTTTCGCCCATCCGGACAACATGACCTAGCCAACGTAGCCGCTGTCTTTTAATTCGCTGAACTATGTCAATGTCGTCCTATAACTCATACAGCTCATCGTTCCATCGAATGCGATATTCGCCGTGGCCAACGCGCAAAGGACCATAAATCTTTCGCAGATTCTTTCTCTCGAAAACTAGCAATGTCGACTCATCAGTTGTTGTCATCGTCCAAGCCTCTACATATACATATGTACATATATTATATTGTATACTCTTCTCTGTTTCGGTGTCAACCAAATCAAATATACATAAGTTTTTAAAATAGGATATGATCTGCCAAAAAATATTTCGGTATCCTTAAACGTGTATACATATCCATGTATATATTTTAATAAGAAGAATCCTAAGTCCTTTCTAAAAACAATAGGAATATATGCACATACATATGTACAATTTCATGATCTGTTGTGGTTTCGACGTGAAAGCGTAACAAACAAATGTATTCATAATATTGGTATTGATTGGTATGTAAATTAAAACGATTTTTCTTGACGATGACACAGAGATCAGAAAAAATGCTTCTTTAAATTGCATAAAGACGACCCAGTTAACCTTTTAAGTTAACGAAATGGAGCAGTTCATGAACAAAGATGGAAGATTTGCTTGGATTTGATACAGGATAGAGCCCCTGGTTGGGTAGCAACTATCAAGAAGAAAGTATCCGAAGTCGGACAATGACTCCCGAAGAGGAAGAATAATTAAAGGATTAAATTCATTCATTAAGGTCAAGATGAAAAATTAAAAGAAAAACTTAAGGCTTGTATTTTGCAAGTTCACATTCATCGTACGAGTATATTGCGTTATTTTTGTTATCATATTTTTATCGTTTATTTCTATGCATTACCAAAAATAATTTAAAATTTTTCGCAGACAATAAGTCCATTTCTTAACATTTTTATACGTAACATCTAGCAAATAAGCGAAAATTAAACATTATTTTATATTAAGTATTATGCAGTGCACAGCATATTATTTTATCAGTTAATACACATATTAATATTTTTAGAATTATTAATAGAAAAGTCAAATATATTTCTGTTAGTAATATTCTTCAACAATTATGAATTTTGCGCACTAATTTGAGAAGGTTTTTCTTTACTAAGCCCATATGAATGAATTTAGAATCATAGTTATGAATGTATATGTTTGTATCGAAAACAAAAAATTATCTATGATAAAAGAGAGCAAATCGTGATCTAAAATACAAGATAATACATTCTCATAAGTTTACAGGATAAGGAAATTAGTCTTATTTGACATACATGTGTTTATAACTTGGTTATATCTGAAAGCTAAAGTTTAAAATTGTGTACATATACATACATATGTAATATGTAGTGAAAGGTAACCAATAAAAAAAAAAAATTCCTATTACTTATGGATTCTTATTATTGCATTTTAGACGATATATACCTTTCAAAGACATTTTTTAAACAAGACTTACAATATAATTTGAAATAATCATCACAAACTGTCCACTACACTAACACTTATTAGTTGGAAATAATTATTATGTATGAATAAAATTAATTATTTATGCACACTGGTCTAATTAAACTCAATAAATACAATTTTCAAATATTAAAGTTCGATATTAAATCATTGAATCAAATTTTATAAATTATATCTACGCAGCAGTGCTCATATAGCAACTTCATTCCAAATTTCGTACTTCAAAGCGCTTAAATGTGTAGTTAATGAACACCCAATCCTTGGCTATTTCGCTGCCTTGAGGTATAGGGGCAGATGCTGTAAATATGTAATATGATTTGTTAATGTTGAATGAATATGAGGGTAAAAAAATATTAAACCTACGTATTTCGAGTGAAACATCAGGGAATTCGTCAAAATTGGACGTATCATCGATAGAACGCACATCAACGGGTATAGCTGCAGGACGCTCTCTAATATGTTCCCAATCAACTCCTCTGAAAAACGACACAGATTTTAAATCATCTAGACCACGCTGTGAGCCTAGACGGCGGTCAGCTTCGCAGCAGAATTTGACAATGGTATCTTTTGCTTCCTCTGAAATTGGTATTTCCGGCGGAAATATTAACGTTTCCCGCCAGTTCATCACTTTGCGATATGTATCTTGGGGATTATCAGAGCAAAATGGTGGATAACCCATTAGCATTTCATACATTATTACGCCTAATGACCACCAGTCACAAGCCGGTCCGTAACCAGTCTGTAAGAATACTTCAGGAGCAATGTAGTCAGGTGTACCAACAGTGCTGTATGCCAAAGCTCTACGATTGCGTTTCCATGATTCTGCTCTCCTTTTTGAATCCATTGGACTAAAATTTCAAATTTCAGTAAAAATCAAATATCTATAACCAAAGAGAAGACAATAAAATAAAATTACCTGGCACATGTTCCAATAAAATCGGATGGTTTAGCTTGTGAAAGGTCCCGGTAAAAGTCGGTGCGATGTGATTTTTTCAATCCCGTACACAGTCCGAAATCGGAAAGCTGCATTAGTGTTAAGCATTATAAAGTTCAAAGCAAAAATTATTAATACTTTACTAACCTTTAGGTGTCCACGTGCATCGAGAAGCAAATTATCCGGCTTTATATCTCTATGGATAAATCCCAATTTATGTATTGAGTCTATTGCTAATGCCGTTTCACTAATGTAGAATTGCGTGCATTCCTCTGAGAGAGTATCTTTTTTCATTAGGAGGGTCATCATATCTCCACCGGGCAAGAACTCCATAATTAAATACAAATTTACGGGATCCTTTTTAATGAAAAAAATTATCAAAATGGCTTTAAATGGTCAATACCTTTCCTTTAGTCAAAATACGAATTTATTTTCTTTAAAAATTTAACTTCGATAATCTTATTGTTTATACTATGTATATTAAAAAATTTTACATAGCGTGCGATTTAATACATACATATGTACATACATGTGTATTTCAAATCTTTCGACTATGTGCTGCGTTAGGGATATTTTCTATTTATTTATATATTTATTTAAGATATTATAGCTCACCTGAAAACTGTAGTACATTTTAACTACCCATTGGTGGTCTGCTTCAACAAGAACATCGCGTTCGGCGCGGACATGAGCCACTTGTTCCTTTTCAAGCATATCAGCTTTACGCAGCACTTTCATAGCATACACATGCCCTGTGTCTTTCTTCTGCACTAGTCGCACTTCCCCAAACGCTCCTCTTCCAATAACTTTCAATGCTTCGAAATCCTCAACTCCTAACCGCAGTCTTTTCAAACGTAAAAATTCTGTTTCTTTTTGGGCATGTTGTAACCTTTTCTCCTGTCTTTGAGATTCCGTTAGACTTTCATCCTTCAGCTGAGCCTCTAATTTAGCTAGGCGTTGTTTGCGTTCTCCGTATTGAGTTACTAAGTTGCTGTAATAATTTTCCAATGTTACCTTAGCTTTTGTTGCTTTGTCCAATGTGTGGTCGCTGAAGCGTATGGAAGAACCGTCCGCACTCATAATTATAGGATCTTTGATACACACAACAGTTAGCACAATGTTGTAAAATTGAATGATTAAAAGAACCTTAAAAATAACATATAAAAATATAAATTTATATAGTAAATTTATGTAGTACAAGCAAAATCGTAAAGTATTAAAATTCAGACTGAAATATTTCAAAATATATTAAATAATGAAAATGACACTAATAAATATACCATGAAAATTTTTAACTGTTAAATTCTTTATCTGTTCGGGGAAATATAAGCAAGTCCAATATATGAGCCGTATTATTTTTTTCGCTTGGGTTGAGAGTGCAATGAAAATAAACATTGGCATTATACAATAAAAAAGACTATTCAAAACAGACTTAGATTGATGAAAATATTTACGTTTCGTAGCTCGAAAACATTACTTAGTGATCTCAGACATTTTAAAATTTTTGCTATTTATATCTTCTCTGTTAATCAATAGCTACCAAGTAGCTAGTTTTAGTTTTTTACTTTTGGCCCATAATTTAAATTAAAATACAGAAAGAAGTGTTTTATATTGGACGCCTTATTTAATGTGAATAATATATACAATATTAATTAATACCAATGCAAAGAATACATATGATTTAAATCACACGAGTATGTTTGACTTCGGAAGAAAACATGTATGTTCAAATATTACTTTCATGGCATACAATACTTATAGTTTTCAATGGCCCTGATCACACACGTTTGCATCAGAATCAAAGAAAACAAAGCATATTTCAACTATACATACTTCACAGAGCTTGTAAGATTGGATATAACGCTAGCAGTTGAATCAGTTTTCTACTTATTTACACTTTTTTGACCTTATTTCATTGCTCCACAATTTATAAATATCATCATCAAATAGTAAAGTTTGTGTATTTTCCTACAATTTCTTAATACGATAGAAATAAGAGATTCCCCGATAAAATACTTGTGGTCGGAATAAAAATGAAAATATTGACTGAAATACGAAAGCATTGCCAGTCGGAATTATTTATTTATTATTTTGAACTACAGGCACTAAAAATGTGACATATGTATTTCTAAAAATGTTTTCGTTTTGGCAGCTATAGTTTAATAAAACTAAAGTATTTTTACTTTACAAATAATTATAATATTAAAGAAGACCTATAATTTGCAATGTTGGAAGATCCGTAAAAAAAGGGTTTTAATGCCTTTTAAGTTGTTTTAAGGTTTGACAGCATATTAAAAAATAACTTAAGTAATTGCATTTATTTATCTTATTTAAGGAATTATTCAACAAAATTAAAAAAAAAAAACTTTTTAGTCAAGCATATATAAAAGAGAACTCCCTGAGTTATTGGTAAGGGAGTAAATTTGACATTGATGTAAACAGATAAAGGTGAAAGTTTTACGTTTTTCGTAGTGAATCCGGATGTTATAATTTTACCTAGTTCTTGAGGTAAATAAAATTTTATAAACTTACGTATATGAATACCGATATGCATTCAGAAATAAACGAATTAAAAAGAGCCGCTGTATACAATAACAAGTATACGTTAACACAGAATACAAAATACAGAAATGATACTCTAAATAACTAGCATACCTAAACCAAAGCTTTACGCGACACGTTATCGCCGACGCGACATCCCTAAATAAAGTGGCAACTCAATGTCAAATTCTCACTTATATTCTAAAAGCAATACAAAAAAAACTTAAAGCAAATTATTATATTAATATTACTTTCATTCATTTGTACAAGCATTAAACATCGCGGGACAAGAAATTTTTAAAAATGCATGTCAAAATCGAATATTTCAAACCTCTGTGTTGTCGCACAGTTTATTTAGGCAAGCGCCATACTAAAACAATGGACATGAGAAATTTTTGACTGAATTTTGCCGCTTCCGCTTTTATTTAAGGGAGCCAGCAAGAAAAGTTCGTGACTAGTTTTGAATTTTTTTAGCCGAAATATTGCAAACTCAGTTTTGGTTAAATGAAGAAATTAAATAAAAATATAATTTTTGTAGTTTGTTAAGAGATCTTAATGAACATGCATTTATGAAGATGAAAATATTCAAAAGACACAATTGGGATGTTTTGCACTTCAACTGTCAATATTTTATTTTCCATTTGGCAAAATAAAATGTGTGATCTGTGTACGACAAATTAATGTCAAATTATTGCATCTTCTAGTGGCGCTCAATACGTTCAAGTGCTGAACACATAGAGCGCGACAGACTGCAAGCGACATCTGTCAAATATTAAAATACATACGTTCTAAGGACAAAGTTATTTAGACAGCTGCACAACTACACGACTGTAGCTAACTTCAAAATATACTTAAATTCAAAGCTCTAACAAACTTGACGATATTTCACAAATAAAAGCATAAAATAGCTATGAATGTTATATCATTTGGGTAAATGTTCAGCAGAGCAGCTTTTCCGAAAACGTGCACCAATTTTTACGGGAAATGTCTTAAAAAATTCGTTTTTAATTCCGATTCACGAATATGTATGGATAGTTTTATGTTTTTTTGCAATAAAAACAATAAAAAATATTACGATTTAGCCTAACATTTTCGCTATAAATGGCATCACTGTTCGAAATTCAATTGAGCACTAGTGATACAAACAGTGATCGAGTTCGAAATATCGATACTCTCGATATCCGATACTAAACAAGAATTAATAAATATGAGAGAATTTAATTGAAAAATATTATTAATTGGAAAATTAAAAAGAAATTAAAATATCGATATTCTCAATTTCGAGACGGAAAGAAAATTGGTAAAAATGAGAAATACATAATAGAAAAATGATAATAATTTAAATATCGATATTCTCAATATACGAGTCTATATACGAGTCTGAAAGAGAATTGGTAAAAATGAGAAATACGTAATAGGAAAATTTATAATTGATTATTATTGCAGAAAGAAGAAGAATTTGGACCGGGCGCTCGAAAAAAAATATCCCTGGTCGGTCCGAAACCCCGGTGATGCCATTTATAGCGTAAATATTGTGCAAAGACTTAATATTTTTTTATTGTTTTTATTGCAAAAAAACATAAAATTAGATAACGCACCATACATATTCCTGAATCGGAATTAAAAACGAATTTTTTAAGACATTTCTCGTGAAAATTGGTGCTCGTTTTCGGAAAATCCGCTCTGCTGAACATTTACCAATTATTAATATATATGGGTGATATAGGCCTACTGCGGAACCGAGCACCCAAAAATAATATCGGTAACGCACTATTTGAATACGTCAGTGGTAATGTGGAAGCTGAAAAATACACAAAAGTGGATGGTAAAATGCCCAATCTTATGTTTTTCAGCAGTGGCATCATTGGCAAAATAACAAAAAATGCGAGTTTTGACAGCTCTCTGTCGAACCAAAGAGAGTCGTATCAAGTTACCTATGGAGCCAGCAACGAATTAACATCAGGCAAACCTATAGCGCAAAACCAAATATGCCCTGCGATAAATAATTTGTGATTCTGAATGGCTTTGGTGCCATGCAATGAATTTTATGTTCCAAGTCTTTTATACTGTGTTCAGACCGACACTTAATCACACGATTTCGGCTGTTGAATGGATTATCCCACTAATCTTAAAAATTTATCAAGATTTCGCCATACAAAAATGACAGTTCCAAATCACTTCATTGAAATAATTTGAAACTGATCCACGCTAAATCTCTCTGTGCGACTCTGATTTTGCGCAATCTACTTGTCAGCACTGGAAATCTGTTACATTATCACAGTTTGATTTACCGTGCGATTCTGTAACGTGAGACAGTATCAAGTCTCTAAATTTGAGATTTTGAGTTAGAGACAATTTTGAGACTTGAGACGATTTTGCTATTCTGTAAGTGACAGTCTCAAAATCTATTACATTTCGTTATTCAGAGATGTTTTTACACTTGAATGATAATAAATATGTCGATAACAAATATTAACTTTTCTTCAACATAGTCAAAAAACATAATTATCAATAAAAATAAAAATATATCTTGACTTTGTTTCATAATATTTACGAAATTTATTTATTTTTAACCTTTTCGTGTTTGAATTGCTTACAAAATGTAAAAAACGACAATCGATTAATATCTATGAAGATCTCTATTCAGTACATTTAAAATGGCAGCAAGAGTTCTTTTTAGTTTTGTGACCAGCTAACTACCAGGTCTCAATATTTTGAGACTAACGCTAGAGACTGTTTAGTGAATAGTACCTAGTATCAAATTGATACTTTGTCTCAAAATGTCTCAAATAGAGACTAGAGACTGGTTACAGAATCCCGCTATTAACCGTGCGATTCTGTAACGTGAGACAGTATCAAGTCTCTAAATTTGAGATTTTGAGTTAGAGACAATTTTTGAGACTTGAGACGATTTTGCTATTCTGTAAGTGACAGTCTCAAAATCTATTACATTTCATTATTCAGAGATGTTTTTACACTTGAATGATAATAAATATTAAATTTTCTATAACATAGTCAAAAAACATAATTATCAATAAAAATGAAAATATATGTTGACTTTGTTTCATAATATTTACGAAATTTATGTAAAATTTATGTATTTTTAACCTTTTCGTGTTTGAGTTGCTTACAAAATATAAAGAAACGACAATCGATTAATATCTATGATGATCTCTATTCAGTACATTGAAAATGGCAGCAAGAGTTCTTTATAGTTTTGTGACCAGCTAGCTACCTAGTCTCAATATTTTGAGACTAACGCTAGAGACTGTTTAGTGAATAGTAACTAGTATCAAATTGATACTTTGTCTCAAAATGTCTCAAATAGAGACTAGAGACTGGTTACAGAATCCCGCTATAAATATATCATTTCGTTTGCAAAATAACACCCATTTTTTGGCAACTTTTGAATCGGCCGGAAAACTGAAAAAACTCGTTTTCGATCCTTTAATTGCATAATAATTATTACAACAAGCCACTGCACATTTCATTTTAAAAAATAATATATTTATGCTTAGAAATTTAAATAAATACAACGGTACACTTTCACTGGTTTTCTTTATTTGAACAATTTCCACACATGCTACTCTATTTATTGCGGATGTGCCTAAAACTACTTATATCTTTTCTCGCAACAATATTCTAAACATTCCACTGAAATTTTTCCTGCAAAGACGAATGAATTAATATTATTTTGGGAATTTCCAAAAGTGTTTACTTTTCTGTTTACAATTTGTATGCATTTCTATGCTTGTTCTTCTCAACGCAAAACTGTTACGTCACGAAATTGTTGCACAATGTATTTGTTTTTGTAAGAATTGTCACGAGCTAAACCGATAAAAACTAACGGTAAACTAGTGTCGTAATCTTATATTCTATCATTCTTGGGTTTATATGTTCAATGTCCTATTCCTTTTGATCATAGGACAAGTGTTCTATTGCGCTTAACAGAATATATTTACAATCGTATGCACAATTTCATCAATTTATCTTCAGTAGTTTATATGAAAATAATTTTACCATTTTCACCAAATTTTTTAAATTTCAACCTTCAATAACTTAAAAAAGAAAATTAGTTTTGGTGAAATATTTATATCACGGGGCATGCGTCTGGTCCCCTTCCTAATGAACGGATAATTTTCAAAATCGGAGATTTTTCGAATCTTTCATGGCCCACTTGACGTGGTTTGACACATAATTCTAGATCGGATTTACTTGTCGGTCAATAAAGATCAATTAATGGTTAAATAGTGTTTTACTTATTAACACCTTAACCGCCACATTGGTGTCCCCAATATTCATGTAATATAACAGGTTATTCCGATTTGCGTACTATAACCTCTACATTGGTGAGCCACAATCGTCAAAGTAAATCCCGATATAGAAGTAGCACGCGCATACTCAACTAAGTATATCACGCCAAGCGGCTTAACGGCTTAAGCAGTAGAACACTTAACCTGTCACATCACTGTAGTAACCAAAAAGCGAAGCTACAACAACTTCTCGAAGCGCTTGTTCTAGGCGTCGACGAAGACATACTTAAGGCTAAATGGTTGTCCGCTTTACTGAAGGATACACGCGCCGTGTTAGCATTGCAAACAAATACAACGTTGGAAAATTTGGGGGCCAGTGCAGACAAACTCCACGAGATCATACAAGGCATGCACGGTTCATCTGTTTCCAAAAATTCTAACAAAACTAATGGTGCAAACTTCGCACAACAAATGTCAGACCTAACCAAACAGTTAGCAGCACTATCAGCCGTTATTAACAAATTGGAATCCAGGTCAAACACACGACAGCATAACAAACCGAGGTCACCTAGCCAGTACGAACAACATAGGCTGAGCTCTAACGGGTTTTGTTACTACCTCTCGAAATACGGTAAAAACGCTATTCGGTGCAAACCAGGCTGCACATTTTTCGGGAAACGCTCTAGAGAGTCGCTAATGGCGGGTAGTGATTCTCTGCAAAAGAATGGTCGAAAAATGCAACATCAACAATTGGTCATATGCTCCCAGCAGTAAACGGATTCATCGTCCAAATATACGGAAAACGATTATTGTCTCTTAATATAGGTCTTCGCCGTGATTTTTTATGGCAATTTATTATCGCCGACGTCACGAAACCAATCATCGGTGTTGACTTCTTGAGTCATTTTGACTTATTAGTCAAACGAAGATGTATACTCGACGGACGCATTGGATTAACATCACCCGCTCTAATTGCTCCAATAACGAATACGATTTCCATCCGAGCAATTAAAGAAGATACAATATACCATAAATTACTACGAAATTTTCCTCAGATTACAAATCCAGACGCTGTATTAAGAGGGAAGAAACACAACACTTTCCACAACATACAAACTTCAAACGGACCACCAGTGACTAGTAAAGCACGTCGTTTAGCACCGGATCAACTGCAAGCTGCACCTCACGAGTTTGATAACATGATCAAACTGAGAATCGCTCTACCTTCAAACCGTGGTCATCGCCACTGCACCTAACAACAAAAAGCACTGGAGGATGGCGACCATGTGGAGACTAAAGCAGTCTAAATGCTCGCACAATTCCAGATAAATACCCCGTATGCTGCCTTGAGGACTTTACCGCAACCTTACATGGTAAAGACATTTTTTTCAACTACAGATTTCGTTCGTGCTTTTAACCAAACTCGGTCGCACCAGAAGACTTTTCTAAAACGGTCATTATAACGCCTTTTGGACTATTTGAGTTTCTTTAGATGACCTATGGTCGAAGAAACGCCGCTAAACGTTTCAAAGGTTCATCGATGAAGTAACCCGAGATCTTCCCTTCTTATTCGTATATGTGAACGATATCCTGGTTGCTTCTGCCAACGAGCGCGAACATTTGCAACATTTTGAAATTTTATTTAAATACCTTCAAGTTTATGGATGAGAGAGTCATTAATCCCACAAAATCTAATTTTGGTCTAACCGTCAACAAAAATGGCATAACACCATTAAAAGATAAGGTTAACGCTATCGTAAGTATTGAATTTCCTACTACTATCCAAAAGTTTAAGTATATTTCTTGTTGAATACAGCAAGAAAAGCTTCCACCATCAATAAAGAAATTATCTACATATGATCGTGAACTACATGCAATCGTCATGATTTCATCGGTCAATTTACCGTGGATATCAGACATATTTCGGGACATCAGAATATCGTTGAGGATACGCTCTGCCGCGTCAACGCGATTTCTGAATCCGTCACTGCACAGCAAAATGATTCGTCAACATAACTATCACTGCAGTAAATACAGGCAGATGCCATCGAACTAGCTCTACACTGTGATATAGCTACTGGATTTATACGATCATACGTCCCAGTTTCACTCCCAGTTTCACTCAGAAAACGTATATTCCATTCTTTACATTCCTTGGCACATCCCGGAATTAAAAGCTAGTGAATAAACGATTTGTGTGGCCGTCGATAAACAAAGACTGTCGCACATGGGCTTGCATCGACTGTCAACGTAACAAAATTCAACGACACGTATCAACACCTGTCGGTACTTTTCAAGTACCCTCACAACGAATGGAACACATACACATAGACTTGGTGTCTCTACTAACTTCTAAAAGCTTTAATCAATGTTTGACTCCAATCGATCGTTTTACGCGTTATCCGGAAGCAATACCTTTGGAAAACGGTATAGCAGACACTGAAGCACGAGCACTCACCCACTGGATCGCTCGTTGCGGTGTACCAAAACGAATTACATCCGATGAAGGACGACAATTTGAGTCAACACAGCTAATAAAGTCTTAAAATATAAAACAGTTTTGAAAAGCGACAAGTGTCTTTGCGAGGTTAGTGTAAGGATATCAGATGCCTAGCGAGACTCTGAGTTAAATGAGGATGAGAGTGACGTCACAGACGACGAGTCCCTCGATAAGTATGAAAATTTATTCATCAAACTGTCAAGTAAAATTTAGTCGAAGTTTGATAAATTTAAGCAGTCTGTTGAGGGTAACCGCTCAGATATAAGGAGTGAGATAAATAAACTGAACGAGGCTATGTCGAAAAAGTGCTCACAGTTAGATAAAAGAGTTGCGGAGATAGCAGACAAACTAAGTTCATTCTCTCCACTTCCTCCAGAGGAGGTTATTACGGATATCAATGAGCGTGAGAAGCGGGAAGCCAATATGATCGCATTAAATATTACCGAATCCAAGGCGGTAGACGGTAATGTACGTCTAGAAGAAGATAGAGCATGGTTATCATCAGTTATTACCGAAGAGCTCCATGATAATGTGAAATCGTTCAAGCTACGCAGGCTAGGGCGTCCAACACCCGATCGATCTAGGCCTTTGCTGATTGAGACACAGTCTGTCACTCCTGCCAGAAATATACTAAAATACAAACCTGATTCTGAGACACGAGTCTCCTGCAAGTCAGATCTCACTCCGGCTCAGCAGTCACAATTGCAAAACGTGAAAAACAAAACCATTAAATACGTGAATGGCACGCCTAGAATTATTAATACAAACTTTCGCCAAGTCGTCAAGGAAAGGAAATCTAAAGCAGCTACACGTATTCTACCAGAACATGCGCGGCCTAAGGACAAAACTGAGCGAGTTCCTAACCTCATCGGCAAGTAGCTTGCACGACGTAATATGTACCACAGAACCTTGGCTTTACTCATCTATTCAAAATAATGAATTCATCGATAGCTCCTATATCACACTTAGGAAAGACAGGGATACTGAAACATTAATACTTGAGAGAAAAATTTCCAGATTCAAGGATCATCATAGTGGGAGACTACAATTTGCCCAGCAGTACACCGCGCTTTGATTGCGAGAAGCTGCTGTACGATACCATTGCTCTGATTGTCAACAACTAAATCACATCTTAACTAAAAATAATAAGCTGTTGGATTTATGTTTCAGTAATTTGGATCTCTCAATCAACGAAACCCTTGCTTTCTAGTCTAATATCAAATTATCCTCCTTCTTGTTCGTTTAAGAAAGCTAACTATGTGAGTCTTAACGCTTTCTTTTTAAGATCTAACTGGATTGAGCTATACGAAATAGAAGAAGTAGATGATAAGGTTAGTTCGTTTCATGATAAAGTACAGGAATATATTTCTCAGTTTGTCCCTGTTTATTCGAGGAAACCAAATAAATTTCCCTGATGGTTCTCTTAAGAACATATAAATAAAATTAACTTGAAGAAATCTGCGCATACCAGGTATAAGAGAAAAAAGTTTAAGTCAAATTATAGATGTTTTAGCCAACTGAGACTCGAATGCAAGAAATTAAGTGCAATATGGTACAAGTCATACATTAATAAAGTGGAAAATTGTCCCTTCAGACAAAAATGAATCCTGGAGGTTTATCAAGAACAAAAGTTACCATGACGTGAATGATCTAACCACTCATTCGGGTGCGGAGATTAGCAATATCTTCGCATCTTACTTCAAAGACATTTGTAAAATGAGCCCCAGCGGAGTTGGTCATCATCAATCTGCCGATATTGAAGAAAATGTGGAGCTAAATGAATTCAATGCTAACTTTAATGAAGTTTTTAAGCAGCTGATAGCCCTGGATCCAAAAAAAGGAGCAGGATCTGATGGTCTGCCTAATATATTTCTACGCAACTGTGCTGCCGGGCTCTGTGAACCTATCACACATATATTCGGCAAGTCTTTTCATCACGGGACCTTTACATCGGAGTGGAAATCGTCGTTCATCAGTCCCATCCACAAAAACGGCCGAAGATCTGACGTCACCACTTATAGACCTGTATGTATCCAATTTGCATTAGCAAAACTGTTTGAGAAAATTGTCCTGCCTCAGTTGATATCATCATTCAGAAATATCATTTCTCCTAAAAAGCACTGATTTGTTGGTGGCAGATCCACTACAACAAACTTATATACCTATGTCAACTACATCTTCAAGGCCATGAAGTGGTATTCCAGTTCATTCAATATATACGGAGTTTAGCAAGGCATTCGACAAAGTGGACCATGAGAGTATTATGGAGTGAATGGCAATGCGCTACGTTGGATCAGATCGTACCTAACAGGAAGAAGATTGCAAATAAGGATCGACGGACACATTTCAAATGAGTATGATGATACATCTGGTGTTCCCCAGGGATCCCACCTTGGACCGATACTCTTCAACATATTTGTTAATGACATTGGAAAGAAACTTCAGTCTGAGTACTTATTATACGCTGACGATTTAAAAATTTTTCGTGGAATTTTCACCATCCTTGATATTCACATCTTGCAAAACGGTCTATAGCTCATCTATAGCTGTATAACTGGTGTAAGATAAATAAACTTGCTCTGAATGTGAAAAATTGCTCAGTGATGTCCTTCACCCGTGCGCATTCGCAGGTACCTTTAACCTACACTTTGAATGACCAAAGACTCACGGACCTGGGTATCACTATTGCCAGAAGACTAAATTTCAAGAAACATATCAAAAAAAATTACTTCGCAGGCATACAAAATACTAGGGCTGATTAATCGTATGTGTAGGGAATTTGAGAACAATTGCTCATTAACCTGCGTGTTCTCAGCAGTAGTGCTACCCATTTTAGAATATGGAACAGTGATCTGGTCCCCATTCACGGACTCAATGGTCAACAGAGTAGAGAGAATTCAGCACAAGTTCTGCAAAGCGCTGCTATTTCATAACATACACAGAAACGATATCAATTCAGCAGAAGACGTCCGAAGAATCCTGAAAATAAATGACCTGAAATCTCGACGGCAGGTAGCAGACTTCATCTTCTTCTTCAAAATCTTCAATGAATTAATTGATGCCACAGAAATCTTTGCAGACTTTGAAATCATACCAAATGAGCTTAACCTTAGACAGATGAGGATCCTGAAAACTTGCAGATCGAACCAAAACTATGTAATCAATGGCCCAAAGGAAAGAATCTGTAGATTGGTAAGCTCTCTGCACGGTGACGTCAACTTCTTCAGCGGATTTCTACAGAACCTCAGAAAGTTCGTTAAAAAAGTTTTACTAAAATACCAGCATACGAACTAGGTTACTTATTTAATTCCTAATTTGATATCTAAGATCTAAGCCTGTTGTCTTATTTAGAATTATAATTGTTATTTGATGTATTGTGCCGATTGGCGTTAAATAAATAAATAATTATTTTTTCGAAAACTGCAGAAAAACAGACGCAAATAAAATAAAATTAATCTTAAACTATCCAAAACCAAAAAGTTTGCGGGCGTTAAGAGTATTATTGGGGCCTGCAGGATGTTATCGCAATTGCGATAGCCAAACCTTTGAACGGTAGGATTTCTAAAAATAAATCAAAAAATTTTGAAATATCTCTAGATGAGGAAGGAATGTCTGCATTGGTTAAATTAAAAAAAAAAAAAACGATTGGCTTCAGAAATGGAAATAATTCAGCCTGACTACTCAAAAACATTTGTATTAACTAGCGATGCATCTAACTTTGCTATGGGTGCGGTACTATCGCAAGGGATAAACCAATTACCTTCATTTCATAAACTCTTAATAAAACAGAAAGAAATTATGCAACTAATGAAAAAGAGCTTTATGCCATTGTTTGAGTATTAAAAAATCTACGAAATTATCTTCATGGTGTAACCAATTTGGAAATACATACTGATCACCGACCTAACATTTGCCTTATCACCCCCCAATCCTAATCCAAAAATGAAAAGATGGCACGCAATTATAGAGGAATTTTCTCCAAAACTTGTATACCAATCCGGTGCAATATTGCAGCTGTTGCATTGTCGCGTCTTGAATTATTTAACATTTCCGATGATTCCCAGAGTCAGGAATCCCAACATTCAGCACAGAGTAGTTAAAGCGTTCAAATACAAGAAACACAAAAACCCATAAATCAATTTAAACAACAAATAATATTGTGTAAGAACAGATTTACGGTCCATGAGTTAATTGAAACCTTTGGAAATAAACGGCATTTAATAGAATTTGTTACAGTAGAAAATTTATTAACAATTTTGAAAGAAAATACAGCCAAAGCTAGTGACTCACTGCACTATTAAAAATTTGCACGGAGTCCGAGAAACTCTCAAACAAACTTTTCAGAACAAGTTTGTATTTACAAAATTTTTCCAATGGATATTATTAATAGAGCAAATCAGTCCGGATTAATCGAACAAACCCATAATAGAGCTCATCGAAGCTATAATGAAAATATTAAACAAATAGAAAAATTGAATTACTGGTCAGAAGTGAGGTAAATAATGACAGAATACGTTCGAAATTGTATGATATGCAATAAAAGTAAATATGATCGCCATCCCAAAAAAATATCAGTAGGAAAAGCACCAATCCCAGAAAAAGAAGGGGAACAACTTCATTTAGACGTTTACTACGCACTGAAACTAAAATTTATCACATGTGTAGACGCTTATTCAAAATTTTTAATATAAAAACCAAGTTTTACCACACCAACATTCAAGTCCTTAATGCATAGGTTAAATATAGGATTTTTTTTTTATAATCCACGTCACAGCATAACTAACGGACGAGTTGAAAGAGTCCATTCAACAATAATTGAAATAGCCAGATGTATAAAAGAAGAATACAATATTGTCAGTAATTTATAACACTTAGAGCAGCACAAAAATATAATACAACAATACATTCAGTAACGAACTTTAAACCAAATGAGGTAGTTTATAATAAAATAAACCATGAAAACTTTAAAGCAAGCGCAGGTGAAAATGATAACTTTTTATAATAAACATAGATCAGATAAGCAATATCATCCCGGCCAACTCATTTACGAGAAAATAATAGGGAAGAAAAATAAATTAAACCTAGATATAAAAAACAGCAAGTTATGGAAAATTTAGAGAATAAAATAATTATTAATATTAGAAATAGAATAATTCATAAAGATAATATAAAATCATAATTATTATAGGTTTCCAGTATGATCATTTTAATTTTGACTACACTAACAGCTTTGCAGCCACTGATCTTATGGCCTATACCCGACAAGACTACGTACTTATCGAAAATGGAGATGTTTCCATCTATGAGGAATACGGGAACCCATTTCATATTACTAATTTATCTTATTTTGAAAATAAATTAGCAGATGAAAATAGAAATTTTTACAGTAATAACGAACACAATCATGACAGCCTAGGAATTATTACACAGGAAACAGAATCTGAAATTTTGATAATTGAAACTTTATTAGAACAATTAAAACAGAACCATTTTAGGCAAAAAAGGGATATAAATGAATTAGGAACACTTTAGAAATGAATAGCTGGAACACTAGACCATGATGACTTTGTAAAATTAATGACAAATTAATGTTACACATGAACTTCAAAATTTAATAAATGCAATCACTTTTGGTAAAATTGGAATTTTAAATCTAAAAATTTTACATTTTGATTAACTAAAAAACGTAACATGTTACCAATTTAATGGACATTTCTAAATTTAAAAAGCCCAAAAAGGGGACAAATTAATAACTATAAATTATGATTATATAAAATACCCTAAAATAGAACTAACTTTTACGTACTATGATGTAAGAGCCATAGCTCAATTAGATGGTAGCTTATTACTGACCAGAACATAACATATTGTAACAATAAATTTTTTAATATTCAAAATTGTAAAACAGAAATTTCAAAACCCTATTGTAAATTAAATAAAAAAAGCACATGTTTGTCGGAAATTTTAAACAAAAAACAAGGAAAATGTAAAAAACTAAAAAAAAACTTGCAAATTGAAGAAATTAAACCAGGAGCGATATTAGTTTCAGAAAAAAATATTGTAGACAATCAAACATTGATTGGAACACATTTAAAAACATTTGAAAATAATACTGTCATAAATAACCAAACTTATGAAAACGTGGAAACAAAAATTTGGAATTATCTTAAAAAAAATCAAAGAAATAATTTTGAAATTTTAAAATATATCGAAACAACTGATAAACTGTTAAAATTAGATAATGCATGAATGTTTTAGTAGAACGGAACAAGAACATCACAGTTCATTCAATTTTTGGTACATAATTTTAGCTTGGGAATACTTTTCATAACTTAAATAATACTAAAATAAAAAACACTCGCGAAATTCCCAAATAAAATCGAAAATATGCAATTTCAAGAAATCACGTATAATGTTCTTTTAGATCAAATATATAAATTAACTCAAAATAATTGTTGCGTCGCTTGACCTAAAGCGAAAATTAAGAAAAATGAATTATAAAAATTATAAAATATTGAATTATACTATTATATATATACTGCTATAATTATACTATTATATACTTACCTTAATAATACTAAAATAATACTCACCTTACTTACCTCAACGTAATCTTTTATAATAGTTAACGAAAGTTGAAAATTATTATACTTACCCCTTTTTTGTAATACATATTAACATTACCACTAGTTTAAGCCGTTAGTTTTAAGATTTAGGCTAAGCAACTAGATGGAATGGAATAAAGATTGTAGTTGGAATTAGACCGGAATCCAGATCGCACGCGTTTTCTTTCTGTCGCTAAATTTCACTAAGTTTTGGCAATTTTCAAGTGGAGGCAATTGGTTTAATTATGGTTTCAGTGAATTCACGTGTCCCGACTTTTTTTTTTTAACTCTGAGAATTTTCAAGGCGCCCGAGCAGGGACATGAGCGTGATTAAAAGATTAAAATAAAATAAAGTACGAAAATATCTTTTTCGCAACCAATTGCCAAATTATCGTTTTCGGTTTTCACGGTTAAGTGATAGTGCTGAAAAACAAAGTTATAAAAAAAGCAAAATAAAGGGATTAAAGATCCAAACATATATACATATACATATACATATGTATGTATGGGAAGTGCTTCAGTGAAAACCTCCAACACAAAAATATATATGTATCTACATATGTATATAGTGCGTCCAGTGAAACCTGTAACAAAAATAAAAAAAATATGCATTTAACTACATTTATAATATACTTAGGCTGTTCACGATAAGGTGGTTATCGGGTTATGTGGTTATGTGATTAAGTGAACAACAACAAAATGCGGTATGACAAAATAACCAAAGTTGACCAACCCAGGCCCTTGTTTACAGACTATGTGGTTATTTGCTTATTTCCAATGTTAGAAAGTCGTTGGAATTTTACTACATGGCAGCACAAAAAATAAATAAGACTAAGCGAATGGCATTTCCATTTAGATTTTCTTATTGGAAAATCTGATATTAACAGCTGGTTTTTGTTTACAATCAGCAAATTAAAACCGAAATAAAAAGCAACGAAAAGCATCAAAAATTATCAAAAGTAAATAAGAATCACAAAGTACAAAATAAATATACACTTTTTGTCATTTATTTATATCCTAATTTTAGTGTTTACAGAAACACGAAAGCGCCGGCAAGAAAAGGAGGTGAAAAAATGGACGGAAGCCGAAATCAAATTTCATTGAACTAAAATTGTAAACAATGAACAGCTGTTTGTGTAAAAATAAGCAAATAACCATACAACATAGGGTGCTCACGGAACATAGAGGTTATTTTTAATCTAATAAGCACATAACCCGATAACCACCTTACCGTGAACAGCCTAACTATATAAGTGCAATGGAAATCTGTGAAAAAAATGTATATATATTATATATATGTGTACTATATATACATACAGCGTAAAGCGGAGTGCTGAAATACTTACCCGTATACTTACCTCATCCTAAAAAATCGAAATAGAAGAGGGAAGCATTGCGGAGTTTGTGCGTATACATATGTACATATGTATAGTGTAAAGTGACAAATTCACCAAACAAAGAAATAAAATAAAAGATGGTACTTGATAAGTACAGAGCAGGGTGAATTATTTGGTGGTGGGCGTAAATAAAAGCTCAAAAGTTTTTGAAATACCCCAAAAAATAAGTGTAAAAAATTAATTACGTTACGGTTTAAAAAAACAGTTTTATAAACTGTTTAAAGTGCCGCATAGTGAAAAAACCGATAAGCTCAATACCGTTGGTCATCACCATTGCTATCATTATACCGCTGCTGCCTCCCCGTCACTGCTGGTATTAAGCCGCTGCTATCGTCACACCGCTGGTGCCACCCCGTCGCTTTTGGTATCGCCGCTGCTGTCATCACTCCGCTGCAGGTGCCAAGCCGCTGTCGCTGCGTCCTGTGCCTAAAAGTGGGCATACACGACACACAAGTACGTTCGATCTGTATGTGTAAACATGCGGTTGACTCGTGTAAGTTAACGATAGCCTCCGCATAGAAACCTTACCATAACTGTAAACAAAATTGTATCTTTGCACTCTGCAATTACACTATTAACGTTTTTGATGATTTAAGAATTCAATATGCTTTTTCCGTCCTGATTCCAATAATCCATTTTTATCAAAGCAATATCGCTCGCCCTCACAAGAAGGCATAACAATAACATTTGTAAAGAAAACAGAACGCTTAACGTTCTGCTGGAAATTGCTGTCATAGCTAAAAATGTAACTTCAGCTTTAACCTTAAGTCAATAAAACAAAATTGTATAAATACTAGTATTTTAAAAATAAAGAGAGATTTGTATCTGGCAATCCACGCGAACTACAAGCGTTTTTTTTAAATCCGCGCGTTCGCGGATATAAAAATATATTTTTTTATAAATTCCCTCGTTACGGGAATTAATTGGCGCCCAACGTGGGGCATGAATTCAAAAAAAGTGCTTACCACAAATAAAAAGTTAAAATAACGGATCGTTTTGCTTGTTTATCTCAGTTAAAAATTGATGAATTATAAAGCCAGATTTTAAGTGAAAATCAAAACATAATTAAAGTGATAACACGCCCCAACAAATACAAAAAGAGGGTCAATTAAAAGAATTAATACCAGATAAAGCAAAGTTAAAAACAACAAGAATAAAACAAGTGCTTAAGAACACTAACAACAAAAACAAAGCAAGAACTCTAAAACAACTAAGTAACGGAAGCAACAACAGTAGCAGAAATAATTATAAAAACAACAAGAACAAAGCAAGTGCTTAAGAACACTAACAACAAAAACAAAGCAAGAACTCAAAAACAACTAAGTAACTGAGGCAACAACAGTAGCAGAAATAATTACAAAACAACAAGAACAATAAATAGCGGCAACAAAAGCAACAGAAGCAGAGAACAGCAAGAAAATAAAGGGATTTTGGAGGGAGACCACTCATCGTCAAATATACATATGACCCCCCTTAGCTTCAACAACGAGCCTAGTGCGATTTTTCATGGAATTGACTAGCTTACTGTATCTAAAGCAACTATTATCAGCATCATCAGCGGGAATTTATTGACAGCGACGGAATATATATTAGTAAGTTAAAATTAAAATAAATATGTTAAAATTATAAATTATATATATATATATATATGTATTTAGGGGGAACACCCAAACTAAACCTAAGTATATTAGATTATACTATTGTAAAAATTGCGGTGGGGATCACGAAGAGAAAAAGTGCCCCAGAAAAAAAATAAAACAAAATTTCTAGTTTGTGCAACCAATAATAAAATAAATTAAAGCTGCGATTCACCACCTTGGGGGGGGACCCTCCAGCTTAAAATAAAAAAAACTCTGCGATTAACTGCGATAAAATACAAATATAAATTAAGGCTCGACCAGCCACATAACAAAATAAAAAGACCTCCATAACTTAGCTCAATTCTGCGAATCCTACATAAGAGGACCCTCCAGAATAGAAGAGCATCTTTTCCCTAGAAGAGATTATACAAATATAAATTAAGGCTCGACCAGCCGCATAACAAAATAAAAAGACCCCCATAACTTAGCTCAATTCTGCGAATCCTACATAATAGGACCCTCCAGAGTAGAAGAGCATCTCTTCCTAGAAGAGATTATACAAGTATAAAATAATAAGAAAGTTCTTTCTCTAAACTAAAAAAATAATAATAATTAATCATGACTAATGAGGCAGGATTAACGGTAGATTTAATTACGCGCCTAATTGCGGAAAGCAATATTACATTAAGGCAAGAAATTGACAGATTAAAAAATCAAGTTGAAATTGAAACACACAGAGTAACAGATTTTCAGACGGAAATAATAAATGACAACATTCAATGTCATGAGTCACTAGATGTTATAAAATCCTTACCGGAATTCTCAGGAAGGATAAACGCTTATGTTAGCTGGCGCGAAGCCGCACATAACGTTATGAGCTTATATGTAAGAGGTAGCCGAAAGTACTTCGCAGCCCTTACGATTTTGCGTAACAAAATTACACTAGAAGCAAATGACACATTAACCAACCATGGTACTGTGTTAAATTTTGACGCGATAATTGCGCGTCTCGATTTTGCGTATTCGGACAAACGTCCGATACATATCATAGAACAAGAAATGAGTGTTCTACGACAAGGCTCAATGACGGTCATTGAATATTATAATTTAGTTAACAAAAAACTAACGTTGATGATTAATAAAACCATTATGACTTATGGAGGGGCCGCACCAATAACAAAAGAATTGAATAAAAAGAATAGAGACCAGGCTCTTAGAATATTTATAACTGGGCTTAACGCTCCATTAAGAGATATTATATTTTCCCTCTGTCCGGAAGATTTGCCCGACGCATTGGCCAAAGCTCAGGAATTAGAGTCCAATAATCAGAGAGCTCGATTTGCACAAAATTTTGCAAATGATAGGACAAGAGTTAAACAGTTTTATCCAAGTAATAATTTACGATTTCATCAGAGGAGCAACATGCCAAAACCAGAACCAATGGACATAGATCCATCTATGTCTAGATCATACCGAAGGGAAAATTACCCAAAGCCCCAACTAAACAATAGCCATAAATACCAAAATTTTGGAAAACCATTGGCCACTACAAGCCATCAAGCCAATATGGACCAACCAAATAGGTATATTCCAAATAGAAACATCCAAGGAATAAAACGACCAAGGGAAAGCAATTATAGCTTTCGCCCACAGGAGAAAACCCAGAAGATAAACAACATGAATGAAAGTCATTTTTTAGACAAAGAGGGGATGAACTCCCCTATCTAAAGCTCTACGACTCAAAAAAAAAGAAAAGTTTAAAGGCTCTAATCGATACAGGAGCAACCTCTTGCTACATTAAGCCTGAGGTTTATAATAACAAAAAGGAACTAGCCATTTATAAACGGATAAAAACCGTGAACGGCTATTCCATAATAAAGCATTACCATATAATAACCATATTTGGGGTCGAGGAAATTTTCTACGAAATAGAAGGTATAGAATCGGATCTCCTATTAGGATATAATTTCCTTAAAAAAATTGAGGCACTTATCGACGTGCCCAATAGGAAAATAAATTATATGGAAAAAAATAATAATAAAAATGAAGCAAACAGTATGAACATTTATTTCGAAAATAAAAAAAGGGGAAAACTTAGAAATCGAGGAACAAAAAGATTCTGCACATTTAACCGAGGTAAATATCGGTATAAATAAAAAAATTAAGGAACATAAAGATTCCGTAAAACCAGCCGAAGTAACTACCGGCAATATTATATTAAAAAAATTTATTGTGGAACAAAGAAGTTCTACAACGCCAGCCGATGATAATACCGGCATATTAAATAAAAAATATATTGTGGAAAGAAAAAGTTCTACAACGCCCGCCGATGATAATACCGGCATATTAAATAAAAAATATATTGTGGAACGAAAAAGTTCTACAACGCCAGCCGATGATAATACCGGCAAAATAAATAAAAAATTTATTGTGGAACGAAAAAGTTCTACAACGCCAGCCGATGATAATACCGGCAAATTAAATAAAAAATTTATTGTGGAACAAAGAAGTTCTACACCGCCAGCCGAAGATTTTACCGGCAAAATAAAACAAAAAAAGAATCTTGAAAAACCAAATAAAAATACAAAAATACAAAATTTAAACTACTTGGGAAAAGGAAATCCTAGGACGCCAGTCGAAGATAATGCCGACAGTAAAATAAAAAAATATACTCCAAAAAAAGGAGGTATTAATATCTTAAAAATAAATAATCTCAATATTACCGATGAAAATAGTTTCGAAGAATTAAATGAGGGGCATGTAAAAGAAAAAATTGCTCAAATGTATTCAGGCAATAATACAAGCTTCCCTTTTCACCCTGGAGAAATAATTTATGAAAAAATAATAGGAGAGAGAAATAAATTACAACCTAGGTATAAGAAACAACAAGTTAAAGAAAACTTGGGGGAAAAACATAATAATTAATAATAGAAACAGAATTATTCATAAAGATAATATAAAATCATAATTTTATAGGTTTCCAATATGATCATTTTAATTTTGACTGCACTAATCAGCTCAGCAACCCCTGATGTTATAGACTATACTCGACAAGACTACGTACTTATCGAAAATGGAGATGTTTCCATTTATGAAGAATACGGGGACCTATTCCACATTACTAATTTATCTTATTTTGAAAATATAATAGCAGACGAAAATAGAAATTTTTACAGTATTAATGAACAAAATCAGATAGCTTAGGAGTTATTACACAGGAAACAGAATCTGAAATTTTGATAATAAAAACTTTATTAGAACAATTAAAACAAACTAATTTTCGGCAAAAAAGGGGGATAAATGAATTAGGAACTCTTTGGAAATGGATAGCTGGTACACCAGACCATGACGACATTGTAAAAATTAATAATAAATTGGACGAACTGATAATAAATAATAATAAGCAATTTACAACCAATTCAGAAATTTTTAAAATAATAACAGAATTAACTGAAACAATAAATAATATTAAAGGCGATACCATAAACAGGAAAATAATAAGAAAACGAAACCAATATATTACACATGAACTGCAAAATTTAATAAATACAATAACTTTTGGTAAAATTGGGATTTTAAATCCAACAATTTTACATTATGATGAATTGAAAAACATAACATATTACCAACACGGTATTATGACTATAACAGATTTAATGGACATCTCTAAATTTAAAATAGCCCAAAAAGAAAACATAATAATAATTTATATTAAATATCCTAAAATAGAACTAACATGTAAGTACTACGATGTAAGAGCCATAGCTCAATTAGATGGTAAGCTTATAATTGATCAAAACATAACATATTGTAATAATAATTTTTTTAATATACAAAATTGTAAAACTGAAATTACAAAAACATATTGCAAATTAAATAAAGAAAGTACATGTTTGTCAGAAATATTAAATAAAAAACAAGGAAAATGTAAAAAACTAAAAAAGAAAAACTTTAAAATTGAAGAAATAAAACCAGGAGCAATATTAATTTCAGGAAAAAATATTGTAAACAATCAAACACTAACTGGAACATATTTAATTACATTTGAAAATAATACAGTAATTAATAATCAAACTTATGAAAATATAGAAACAAAAATCTGGAATTATCTGAAAAATAACCATATCAATAATTTTGAAAATTTTTGAATATATTGAAACAACTAATAAACTGTTGAAATTAGATAATATAAACATTTTAGCAGAACGGAATAAGCATATCACAGTCCATTCATATTTTTGGTACATAATTTTAATCTTGGGAATACTTTTCTTATCTTACATAATATTAAAATTAAAAAAAAACTCGCGAAATTCCCAAACCAATAGAAAATGTGCAATTGCAAGAAGTCACATATAATGCTCTTTTAAATCAAATACATAAATTAACTCAAAATAATAGTGAATCGGGGACGATTCATCTTAGGAAGGGGGGAGTTAACGATAGCCTCCGCATAGAAACCTTACCATAACTGTAAACAAAATTGTATCTTTGCACTCTGCAATTACACTATTAACGTTTTTGATGATTTAAAAATTCAATATGCTTTTTCCGTCCTGATTCCAATAATCCATTTTTATCAAAGCAATATCGCTCGCCCTCACAAGAAGGCATAACAATAACATTTGTAAAGAAAACAGAACGCTTAACGTTCTGCTGGAAATTGCTGTCATAGCTAAAAATGTAACTTCAGCTTTAACCTTAAGTCAATAAAACAAAATTGTATAAATACTAGTATTTTAAAAATAAAGAGAGATTTGTATCTGGCAATCCACGCGAACTACAAGCGTTTTCTTTAATCCGCGCGTTCGCGGATATAAAAATATATTTTTTTATAAATTCCCTCGTTACGGGAATTAATTTGTATGGGTTTGTTCGCGTACCGATCCATGTTCGCGAAAATTTTTGATTTTTTACGATCGGTGCGCGAACATGTTTATCGTGTATGGCGTTGTGAGCGCACAAAATCTCATTTCTCTCCTATCGCCGAACAGTGAAGATCGCGAACAATTGCAAGTGTTAAAGAGAGAGCCTGCTTTAGAGGCTTCAAAAAATCGATTTTTTGGGGATTTTTTTGGGAGGGAAAGAAATAATTGATTCAACCGAAACTTCTAGGCTTTATAGTTATATATTTGAACATCTTTCAAAAATTTTTTGGATGCGAAATCCTTGATTTTCTGGCTTTAGGTAGCAATTGCCCGATGCATCTCGCATGTGTATTTTTCGGACGGCGGGCAGGATGCAGGTCGCAATTTCTATCGGAAACAAAAAATTCAAAGAGATTCGTATTTTTCAATAATTTATCTTCTAGTTAAACTAAGAAAATTCCAAAAAAAGTGTAAAATTTTAAGTGGTTTTTGATCAAAAAATTTTACTTTATGTTGTTTAAAAATATGTTTAAACTTGACTTTTCTTAGTTTATTAGGTAATTTAATGCCAAAGATAATCAACTTTGCCACAATTCCATACAACGTACAATCGTAAAAATGAAAAACCGAGAAATCGCGTTTCAAAGTTTTCGCTTTTTGCCCAAGCGCTCATATATCTCTTATACCATGTTCAGACCGAAAATTTAAAAGATTAGATTACATTTAATCATTTCATAACCCGAAAGTGTTCTCACTGCCGTTAGAAAGATCAAAAAACAGCTGTTATTGCCATTCAAGAATTCACATCGCTTAATATTTATCAAAAGAAAAGATTGTCATATAGTATTTTGAAATAAAAGCCGTCTCTTTTCAAATATTTTCCATATAATAGAAATAATGGATACACTTTTCATTTGTTAAGTCGATTTTCAGGTGAAATTAGATTCATTGCTTTAAAAAAAAAAATTGTTTGTTTACATTTTTTTTCTTTATAGCTCTGATAATGTAACAGATTTCCAGTGCAGACAAGTAGATTGCGCAAAATCAGAGTCACACAGAGAGATTTAGCGTGGATTAGTTTCAAATCATTTCAGTGAATTGATTTGCAACTGTCATTTTTGTATGGCGAAATCTTGATAAATTTTTAAGATTAGTGGGATAATCCATTCAACAGCCGAAATCGTGTGATTAATTGTCGGTTTGAACATAGTATTATACGCTCGGTCACTATTTTCCTTCTAGCTTCAACAATATTTCGAATTTCAATCTACAACTTTGGGGAAATATTGTTAGATAATTTCTAAAGGGATTTAAGCAAAAAAAAAAGAGATTGTTTGAAACTTTTAAAGCAGGCTCCCCCCCTTAACAAAGATTTCGTATCAGAATTTATTGATCTTATAAAAAATGAATTGACAATTTGGCAAACGAAAAGTGATAAATATAAAAATAAAATTGAGAAAAATAAAAGTTGGAATAACTTATTAACGCAATACAAAGAAATCGATAAAACTGCTACATTAGAAATAAATTCGAAGAAATGTTCCGCTTGCTTGCCGCACTAATTTAACCATTTGGTAAATTGTTGAACTGGAGAAGCTCTGGATGAAAATTACCCGAAAGCGTTGGCAAGCCTCAAAAAGGTCTATGATAACAAACGCTTGATATTTTTCAAAATAATTTCAATATTTTTTGCGCTGACAACTATCCCAAAGCCATCAGCACCTTCATTACGAGCGATGATCGATGAAGTGTCTGCTGTTTATGACTCTTTGCTATCTCATATATGCATACAAATTGTATTTTATTGAGCATTAAAACTTAAAATACATAATTCATACAGGTGAAAAATTTGTAGATTAAGCAAAAAACAAAAAAAAAAATTGTTAACCCAAAATTAAGAACAGAAAAATTAGAATAGAAATAAAGAAAAAATATTTACATAGGTACAATTATTCGTCGCTACTTGATGACAAGAGCAATTGTTTGCGACGAACTGTACTAAAGTCGGTATCATTACTGGAGATATCCATCAAATTATCCAATGGTGACTTTCGTCCGGTAATGGAGTTTTGAACTATCGGACTACTTTCCGAAAGGTCTTGCGCCGTCGACTTTTTTATCAAAAAATCTTTTATAGAAAGTTGAACTTTTGGTTTTTTAAGTTCTTTATACAACTCTTTATACCCAGCGGTACAATTATTAATATCTCGTTCGAATTTCAGGGCATGTTCCATATTAGGATAATTTTTTAAGAATTGATTCACCATAGTTTTACCAAATGTTAGACCGTCATCAATTTAACCAGCAGTTAGTTGACATATTTCGGTCTCCTCGTCATTATCGCTATTATTGTTCTCTGTTTTGCCGTAATCTGTTATTAATTCAATCAGACAATCGTCATCTAGAGATTTATCTATCATTAATTTGTAGGTCTTCAAATCCTTCTCCTCCGATTTCGTGTGCCAAGGCTATAATTTTAGAAGTCTCCACCGATGCTTGCGACACTGAGGTATCACTCTTTACGCATTCTGGCCAAAGTGCTTTTCAACAGGAATTTAATGTTGATACCCTTAACTTTCCTTTGGCCATTGAAGCATATGTAATGCAATCCAAAATAGAATATTTTTTCCATGCGTCAACTATATTAAGGTTGTCCTTCTCTACTACATCTAAAATATGTTGGAATGCTCGTTGAATATAATAAAGCTTAAACGTAGCAATTATACCCTGATCTAATGGTTGAATCAAGGAAGTGGTATTAGGTGGCAAAAATATTACTTGAACATTTGGATGTTCTAAAACGGGATGACTTGGCGCATTATCTATTGGCAAAAGAACTTTAAAATCAAGACATTGCTGTTCCATATACATTTTAACTTCAGGAACAAAGCATTCTTCAAACCATTCCGTAAATAGACCTGCTGTCATCCAGGCCTTTTTATTCGCCCTCCAATGGACCGGCAACTCTTGAATGTTTTTTCTTCTCAAAGCACCGATCATTAAGGTTAATTAAAAGGGGCTTTAAAATTTTGTCACCAGAAGCGTTGCTACACAATCAAAACTTTACACGATCTTTAGTAACTTTAAAACCACTAGAAATTTTTTCGGATTTCCCTATAAAAGTTCTGGTAGGCATTTTTTCCAGCACAAACCAGTTTCATCGGCATTGAAAATTTGGTCGGGGACATAGCCCCCATATGTAATTATTTTGGCTAGTTCTGCTGGAAAGGTTTTAGCTGCCTTTTCATCTGCTGATGCCATTTCTCCTTTTAAATTATGAAATTCGTATCGTTTAAGAAATCCTGTTAGTCATCCATCACTAGCAGAAAATTCCAGGGGAATGTTTAGTTTAGTATCCCATTTTGAAGAGGTTTTGCGCAAAGGGGGAGGAGGCTGGGGGCTTGCTATCCCCCTCATTTGAAAGGTAATGAATGAAACTTTTGAATAATAGCACGGAGGGCTCTATTGCAGCCTCCTGAAAATGGTGTAAAATCGTAGTTTTCCATACAATTTTCACTAATTATTATAAAATTTATGTATTTTTACGCATAGAATGACTCTATGTTTATTATTTTTATTATTTCAATAAATTAAAGTGGAAATCCACTTTATTTAAATAATAAAAACATTGAAAATTAAAAATTGTATATGTATCGGTAATAATGCATACAAGTAGTTGAAGTACCAAGATAACCCAACCAACCATTTATACAAGACCCCCTAAATAATAAAATTGGGTTTTCATTTGTATGTTTTAGTTTTTTTATTTCGTGTTATACACATATTTAATAACACCCAGTAGCGAAATAAATGGGTCTGTATTTTTTTTTTGTATTTCTCGCCTCCATAAAAATTCTACTATAACATCAGCAAAGTTTGCCGGATTTTTATAGTTATCTTTATAAAAAATCTCTTCACTACACGCCAATGAGACTCGATTCTTTGGGTGTGTGTGCCATCCTCGGCGATAAATGGATTGCCAGGGTCGCTATGGTTAACCTTTTCATGGATGTAACCATAATCATGGAGGCATTCATATGAGCGCCAAAAATCGGTCCTTATGGTTGTTCCTTCGTGAACATGTTTCCATATAAGAGGGATGAGGACCTCAGCGAAACGTACATTGTCCGGGCATACCTCCAGTCTGAGATCCTCACTGCCATCCTCTATCATTCCGAGCACCCAATGCCCTTTTACGCGTCTTCCTGAAAAAAAAGAAAAGTATTTGAATAAACATAATTGCATTACATATAAATTATTATTATTACCTTTGTTGTATTTGCGTTTCCCGAATTTACTTTCGTCAATCTGCACTACCTTTCCTGGACCACCAATCTTCCCTTTGAATTCTTGGTGGTCTAACTGAAATATAACTACTGCTTCCCTGCAGTAGCTATACCAGTCGGAGATAGTGGCAGATGACAATTTTTTTCCAACGCTCGCATAATCCTCCCTATGAATACTTTCCCGCGTAAAGCGGTGGGCAAAGCAATACATTAGGTAAAATACTTGTGGAAAACTTAATCTGACGCCTTCAAACCACGTGCCCGCTGCCCTTGAAATAAGGGACTTCGTCCTATAATTGCCCCTAGAGCATTTAAAGAACCCTACTGGGTGGCGTTTGTGCAATGCCATTTGGGTTTTGTGCATGGGACAAAGCCGGCTTTTTGGCAGCAGACCGTTTACTCGGCAAATGCTACACACAATTCATGTGGGCCCAAGGATTTAACCATTTTCACTATATTCTACTGCTGTGTCATTGTAGCATCATGACACATTACTGCTGCAGCGCTCGTAGATGGAATATCATCCTTGAAAAAAATTAGATATTATTTTATATAATACTGTTTTCAAAAAAAATTTCAAAGCTCCCTGAAAAACGCCGCAGGCGAAAATTTGGAATAAAAAGTCGCGCGATTTTTTATTCCAAATTTTCGTTATATGGACGTAATATATTGCCCACTTTTCAGAGAGCTAAATAACGTATTATATTTACCTGATTGGTTATTTGACATCATTATAAAGTTATTTTATTTAATTATATTAAAAATGTTCATTTGTGAAAACACGTTTTAATTAAGGCACGAATATAGTATAATAAAAATTTGAATTCAATTGAAATCAATATACCGTTAATACAGAAGTAACCCAACCAACATTTTTCCATAATACTAACGTATTACTCCATTATTAAAATATATAGCATAACCTTAGTTGAGCGTGGCCCTAAGGATCCACCACAACACCCCATCAATAATTCTATATGGTTTGGCGGTCTACAGTTCCTCCTAGAAGACCCCGCTTTATGGCCAATTAACGCTCACTTCTAGCTCTCCCCAGAACACGAAGCCTTAGAGAAGAAGAAAAACGCTGGCACATTTTCTGCAAATGTGAAAGATAACACTATAATTGAGCTGATTGAAAAATTATCTTCTCATCAAAAGTTGTTTCGCGTGGTCGCATATTTATTACGATGGATCGGACGACCAAAAATGTCTACTGTGGGAAAGCTCTGACGGCAGACGAATTAAACTTGAGTTTTTTGAAAATTGTCCAGGTGACTCAACATTCTGACTTTGCGAGTGAAATCCAAAAACTGACTAAAGGCACGACGCTACCCGCAAACTTTGAAAAACTCAACCCGTTCTTGCATGAGTACTCCGATATGTCGCTTTCCTTTAAATTAGTCCGAGTATGCCAAATTAACATTATTACTGAATAAAAATTCGCATTTCGTTATCACTTATTTACGGTTGCTGCACTTTCGAAATCTTCACGCTGGGGAAAAGCGTTGGTTGCGTTTCTTCGAGAACGCATATGGCTAATTAATGCCAGAGAAGCTTGCAGTAGAACCGTTAGAAATTGTACACACTGCTTTCATTACAAGCCGAAGTTGCAAACCCAAATAATGGGAAATTTGCCAGTTGAAAGACTTCGAGCGTTACGACCCTTTCTGATATATGGCGTAGATTTTTGTGGTCCCATATATACAACGTTAAAAATACGTGGTCGACCATCCGTAAAAGCTTGTTTAGCAGTTTTCGTTTGCTTCACTTCAAAAGCAGTACATTTAGAATTAGTCTCGGACCTACATATCTACTAATTCCTTTATTTTTGCTCTCAAAAGGTTCAACGACAAGCGACAACGTAACCAACTTTGTCGCCGCCGACCACAAGCTGCTCGAGCTTTCTAGTGCAAGCTCCAGAACGAATGGGATTCGCAACGGAAGAAGGATTCAGCTTCGGCTTTATACCACCCAGGGCGCCGCACTTCCGCAGATTATGGGAGGCGGCGGTGAAGTCCGCCAAGCATCTGGTCGTTCGCGCACTCGGCAACGCTCTACTAACGACGGAAGAGCTCTCAACGCTATTGGCCGAAGTGGAGGCAATCCTCAACTCTCGCCCCCTAGTACCTCTTAGCCAAGATCCCAACGATGGCGAGGCGTTAACACCCGCGCATCTATTAATCTCTGCGGGTATTACCCCCAGAGAAGATGCCAGTGGACCCAGTTCGTTGTTGCGAGAGATGGCAACTTGTTTGCTGTCTCAAGCAACAGTTTTGGCGACAGTGGGCCAAGGTATACCTGACGGGCCTTCAGGAGCGCAACAAGTGGCTGCACCCCAAACGCAATATGCAGCTCAACGACCTCGTTCTCGTCCACAAGGACAACGTGCCGCCGCAGCAGTGGATACTAGGGCGCGTCGTCGTAACCGTCGAAGGGCAAGACGGCAAGGTGCGAAACGCAGACGTAACAAGCAAGACGGGAACGATTAAGTGTCCCATCCACAAACTGGCTGTGCTTCCCCTGGATATTGAAGGAATCTGATCCTGTCAAGGTGGCAGGTGTTGCGTCAAGCGACAAGATATGTATTTAAACCTGAAGCAGAAATTAAGAAAAATGAATTATAAAAATTATAAAATATTGAATTAATAAAAAAATATTGGATTATAAATTTGTGTATGCTTACCTTAATAATACATTTGTAATACTAAAATATTACTCACCTTACTTACCTCAACGTAATCTTTTACAATAGTTAACGAAAGTTGAAAATTATTATACTTACCCCTTTTTTTGTAATACATATTAACATTACCTTTCATTGGGGGTGTTTTTTTTTACGTGGCGGGTCCCAAACCCAGCGCACAACCCTATGCAGGGGTGTTTCGCCTTCTCACTTTAGCTCGCCTTCAAACAGATGTTCTTAGGCTACCCAGAGGATACTTGGTCAAAGACCGGAATTCGTGAGCTGCTTGAGTCATATGTAAAAGAATCGTTTCTGGCCACTTCCAAGTGAATGGCGATCAGAGAACTTTCCTCACTTGCGTGAACTTCTACACATGACTCCATCCACGAAATATGGTCGGACGAAAGTATGCCCAACGATTGGAATTTAAGTGTGCAGCACGAAAAGGAGCTGCCTTTATGCCGCGATGTCTGAATTTGGTATCCCCGCAAAACTAATACGGCTGTGTAAGCTGACGTTGAGGAACACAAAAAGCTCCGTCAGAATCGGGAAGGACCTTTCCGAGCCGTTCGATACCAAACGAGGTTTCAGACAAGGCGATTCCCTATCGTGCGACTTTTTCAACCTGCTTCTGGAGAAAATAGTTCGAGCTGCAGAACTTAACAGAGAAGGTACCATCTTCTATAAGAGTGTACAACTGCTGACGTATGCCGATGATAATGATATTATCGGCCTCAACACCCGCGCCGTTAGTTCTGCTTTCTCCAGACTGGACAAGGAAGCAAAAGAAATGGGTCTGGCAGTGAACGAGGGCAAGACGAAATATCTCCTGTCATCAAACAAACTGTCGTCGCACTTGCGACTTGGCACTCACGTCACTGTTGACAGTCATAACTTTGAAGTTGTAGATAATTTCGTCTATCTTGGAACCAGCGTAAACACCACCAACAATGTCAGCCTAGAAATCCAACGCAGGATAACTCTTGCCAACAGGTGCTACTTCGGACTAAGTAGGCAATTGAGAAGCAAAGTCCTCTCTCGACAAACAAAAACCAAACTCTATAAGTCACTCATAATTCCCGTCCTGCTATATGGTGCAGAGGCTTGGACGATGTCAACAACGGATGAGTCGACGTTGCGAGTATTCGAGAGAAAGGTTCTGCGAAAGATTTATGGTCCTTTGCGCGTTGGCCACGGCGAGTATCGCATTCGATGGAACGATGAGCTGTACGAGATATACGACAACATTGACATAGTTCAGCGAATTAAAAGACAGCGGCTACGCTGGCTAGGTCATGTTGTCCGGATGGATGAAAACACTCCAGCTCTGAAAGTATTCGACGCAGTACCCGCCGTGGGAAGCAGAGGAAGAGGAAGACCTCCACTCCGTTGGAAGGACCAAGTAGAGAAGGACCTGGCCTCGCTTGGAATATCCAATTGGCGCCACGTAGAGAAGAGAAGAAACGACTGGCGCGCTGTTGTTGACTCGGCTACAATCGCGTAAGCGGTGTCTACGCCAGTAAAGAAGAAGAAGATTAACATTACCACTAGTTTAAGACGTTAGTTTTAAGATTTAGGCTAAGCAACTAGACGAAATGGAATAAAGATTGTAATTGGAATTGGACCGGAATCCAGATCGCACGCGTTTACTTTCTGATAAATTGGTTAAATTATGGTTTCAGTGAATTCACGTGTCCCGACGTGCCTTCGCATAGCAACATAACTGTAAATACAATTGAATCTTTGCATTTTGCAATTACACATACTCATAAATTAAAAATCTTAATTAAGGTTTTTGATTATTTAAGAATTCGATATGCTTTTTCCGTTCCGAATCCAATAATCCATTCTTATCAAAACAATATCGCAATAAGACAAAAATGTATAAATACTTGAATTTTGGAAATAAAGATTTGATTTGCGTCTGACAATCGCTTTGAAATGAGAACACGTGTGGTTCTAGTGTTCTCATTTAATTCGCGCGTTCGCGGATATAAAATATATATATATTTTTTTTAAATTCACTCGTCGCGGGAATTAATTTGCACCCTGTTCGGGCGGTTGATGTCCTCGTTAAAGTGAAGGTTGACATCGCCGTTAAGAAATGCGATGAACGGGACAAAGACTGAGGCGAGTAGGTCCTTGTGGCATTTACTACAGTGGACACATAAAGGAGCACAAACTTGGTGGATTCGTGGTGGAAAAGAAACTCCGTCGCCGAGGTGAATGAATGTCTAGCCATAATCATCAAAACGAAGTTCTTCAACGTATCGCTGATTTGCGCCCCCGGCCCCCACGAAACAGAGGTAGCGCTTGGAGTGCACCTATGAGAGCTGCCCCCGCTACGATGTCAAAATCGTGCTTGGCGACTTTAACGCCAGGGTGGGCAAAGCAGGTATCTTTGGCACAACAGTCAGTAAATTCGGTCTCCATAAGAAAACATCCCCAAATGGGTTGAGGCTGAAGGACTTCGCCGGTAGCCGAAATGTAGTTATCTGTAGTACTAAATTCCAGCATAAGAAAATACATTAAGCTACCAGGCTGACTCCGGATCGAAAAACCACCAACCAAATGGATCATGTTGTGGTAGAGGGAAGAAACGTCTAAAGTGTTCTAGACGTGCATACGCTCTGAGGTCCTAACATCGACTCGGACCAATATCTTGTTGCAACCAACATTCTCAACCGCCTCTGCGCAGCAAAAAAAAACGCGCGACAACATACACAAAGAAGGTCGACGTCGAGAAAATGCAATCATAACAGACAGCCGAACGAGTTTCGACTGGTCTCGCACTCCTGCTCTCTTACGTATAGCTGCAACCCAAACCTTCGGTTTTCGGAAAAAGCAAAAGAACAGCTGGTACGACGAGGAGTGCCGTGTCACAGGGGAGAGAAACGAGATTGCTTACCTCGCAACGTTACGATCGACCACAACACGTGCGGAATGGGATAGATATCGGGAGATGAAGAAGAAAGCGATACGTATTTGCAAACAGCAAAAGAGAAGGGTCGAAATGTGTAAGTATGAAGAGCTTGACAAGCTCAACGAAAAAGTGCTGCGACTAACATAAGGTTTAAAGACCGGAGAATACTCTTGCAGATGCCCAGAGCGTACTAAAATTATGGAGGGAACACTTCTCCAGACTGCAGAATGGCAGTGAAAGCATAACGCCAGGAGAAGACGAACCCGATTCCTCAATTGATGACAATGAAGCAGACGTTCCATTGTCCACAATCTTTGAAAAGACCCGTGAAAATAGAATCGACACACACCATCTTTTCGTCAATTTCAAAGCTGCTTTTGACAGAACAAAAAGAAGCTGCCTTTATGTCGTGAAGTCTGAATTTGGTATCCCCGCAAAACTAATACAGCTGTGTAAGCTGACGTTGAGCAATACCAAAAGCTTCGTGAGGATCGGGAAGGACCTCTCTAAGCCATTCGATACCAAACAAGGATTCAGACAAGGCGACTCCCTATCGTGCGACTTCTTCATTCTGCTTTTGGAGAAAATAATTCGAGCGGTTACAATCTTCTATAAGAGTGTACAGCTGCTGGCGTATGCCGATGATGTTGACATGATTGGCCTTAACACCCGCGCCGTAAGATCTGCATTCTCCAAACTGGATTAGGAGGCTAAGTAAATGGGTCTGGTAGTGAATGAGGCCAAGACGGACGAAATATCATCAAAACAAACAGAGAAAATACTCGCACTCGCGACTTGATATCCCATGATACTGTTGAAAGTCATAAATTCGAAGTCGTAGATAATTTCATCCATCTTGGTACCAGTATCGACACCACCAAAAATGTCAGCCTGGAAATCCAACGCAGAATAACTCTTTCCAACGGGTGCTACTTTGGACTGAGTAGACAATTGAGAAGTAAAGTCCGCTCTCGACGAAAAGAAACCAAATTCTATAAGTCGCTCATTATTCTCGACCTGACAACAACTGATGAGTCGACGCTACGAGTTTTCGAGAGAAAAGTTCTGCCAAAGATTTACGGTCCTTTGCGCGTTGGCCACGGCAAATATCGCAATTCATGGAACGATGAGCTGTCTCAATACGATATAGTTCAGCGAATTAAAAGACAGCGGCTATACTGGCTAGGTCATGTTGTCCGAATGGACGAAAACACTCCAGCTCTGAAAGTATTCGACGCAGTATCCGCCGAGGGAAGCAGAGAAAGGAGAAGACCTCCACTCCGATGGAAAGATCAAGTGAAGAAGAACCTAGCTCCGCTAGGAATCTCCAATTGGAACCACGTAGTGAAAATAAGAAGCGACTGGGCGGTGTTATTAACTCGGTTGTAATCGCGCAAACGGTGTCTACGCCAGTAAAAAAGAAGAATTATATTGATAAATTTAATATGAGCAGTGATATTTTGATTTATGCTTGTATAAGTTTATTAAATTTAAGACTCCTCTTATTCGCAAATTCATTTTGTATAATTCTTCTTCAAATTAATAATTTTAAAGTAAATATTATTTAATTTTCGAAAAATATGTTAAATTATTTAGAAAATCTACTTATTATTTCGTGATTTATTTTTATTATTTAACACAGCCGTCTTAGTATTCGCGCTACTAAATCTAAAATAACCGAAATGAAACAGCTGTTGGTATATATGTAAATGTGTTGCCTCTTCGAATTCATGGATATACATATGTATATAAATATCAGAGACCAAAACAATTCATAAAAAATATCTCAATATGTATGCTAGTACTAATAAGTACGTAGATATAAGGTATGTTCCAAAGTAAACAGGACTTAAAAAAACAGAACAAAGGGGTTTTCCGGCAAAACCTATTTATTTTATTCAAAATAGTCTCCTTCTGCCTCAATATAGCTTTTGGCACGGTCGAAAAGCATGTCGGACGAGTGTTTTAGATCGTCGGACGATATGGCCGCCAGTATGCCGGTGCAAGCCTTTTGAATGGCCTCTACGTCTGCATAACGCTTTCCTTTCATGGGCAAATGGTGGTGCAATATCAGGTGAATATGTGGAGTGATTAATGGTTAAAATTAGATTTTTAGTCAAAAAATTATGACCTTCGAATATTGGATTCTGAGCAATTTTTGATCGTCAGCCAATTTGTGCGGAACAAAAAGTGCACACACCTTTCGTAAGCCCGAATGTTCGGTCAAAATGCGATAAATCGATGTTTTGGAGATGTTCAATTCCATTTCCAAGAATTTTAATGTTGATTTCGGCTGATTTTTGATGAATTTACGAACAGTTTCGATGGAATTTTCGGTGAACACGGATTTTGATTGACCAACATGTTGATTGTCATTTATTATATGTCCTTACAATCACTTTGAAACGGTAAAAACTCTTGCATTCCGCTACGGGGTAGGAAATCATCGCCTTAAAATTGTTTCTTAAATTGAAATGTTTGGTAAAACCCATTAAAATTTTCACAAATTTGAAAAAAAAAAAGTTAAAAAAATTTTAAAAATTTAATGTTGGCTCTTTGTTCGAAACTAATTTTCGCACCGATAACACAAACATACTGAGAAATAAAACACAATAAATTCACTTCCAATGTCATGAAATTCTCACTGAACAATCGATAAAGTAGCAGATTCTAGTCAGTCGACATATCGGTGGCGCTACCAGGGTGCGCTAGTCTTGTTTACTTTGAAACGGTCCTTGTACATTTTTTGTAACAATTTAAAATAATAAAAGACCACAAAAACAAAACAATTCATATAAAAATATCACATATTTAAGATATATGTATTCAATATATATACACACTCAATTGCTATAACTTAAAATAATATTTATATACATATGTGCATATATATTCCCTACAATGCAAAATTTTCCCAGAACCCAGCTTTAAATAAGAAAAATAATTAAAAAGAAGAAGTCGAAGAAAAATTGGATTCAAATTATCTCAAAAATATTTGGGGTTCTCACAACCCGTCGTAAGCATCGCAAATCATAAAATTATAAATTTTTACACTTGTTTAAAAAAAAAAACATGTTGTTGGATTGCATACAAAAATGAGTTTACACATTTCCAATTCTCAATGCTATGTTTTCGGATCGTTATAACTTATATCTTTATCAGACTTGTGAAAACCCTAATTACATATGTATATCTATGTGCCAATTTTGAAGCTATTTTTTTTCTAAAGATCCTACATATGCGAAACACATAGTATTTTGGTTTTAAAATGAGGTGTACTTAAGTTCCTATTGAAAAATTGAAGGGCGAAAAAAATATACGGATCCTAACATATAATGTTAGATTAGCATTACTGTCGCTATTTTTACAACATTTATAAGTGCTGACATGCTTCATCTAATAGAATTTAACTACCCTACGCCTATCCTGTGGCAAGTGAAATCAAATTCCCTAACAAAAATGGCTTACATTTCCTTTAAGGAACATAAAAATCCCTGAGGCGGCTTAATTGAATTGCACCTGTCAACTAGCCTTTCCTGAATAAAGATGTATTCGTCTGAAATCTGATCTCCCAAGTAGGGTAAGGGTTAAGAGCAAGTGTCCTAAATATTTTTAAATATAAATAGCCACTACAATATCCAAATGCATTGTTTTTAAAAAAACATCAACATACCTCAACATCATTTACCTCGAAGTTGCTGTCTAATCCTAGCCTATCGAACGGATGTTCAGATCGTGGAAGTCCTTAGAACTCTTGCCACGATAAGTCATGCATTAAACGGTCATTACACACACTCTCTATTATTTCATTGGAAATGTTAGGGGAAAGCTTTCGTTGGGAGTTGTCGGTTCACAGTTTCCGTTGGTTACCAAGTTGGCGTAACGCAACCTCCATGATTTTTTTAAATAAATTACAGAACATGTAAGGTGTTATCCTTTCACATCTACCACCGCCCCTTCGTATTTGTCCAAAATTATTCAAGAATGTCTTGACATAACCGTCTCGTCTGTAGATGCTAAAAATCTGAGCGTGACAAGAATCGCCACAACCGTTTTAAATTATTTATATTAAGGATCCAACCCTTACGGTAGTTGAAAGAAGAAGTGAAGTTTAGTTAAAGTTAAAGTTTAAGAGCCTCGCTTAAAAATTGCAACTGTTCGGGTGTTACTGAAAAAACTTTTTTGTTAGGCAAAATAGCTCATTAATAAATAAAATATATTCCGTTCTATTATTAAAACTATTCGAGGGACAAGTCAAATGACATAAATGGATAACATTCCGGAAGCGACTGTGTCACTGAACACTTGACAAGCAAGTTTGACACTCAGTTTTATATCCTGGTCAGGGTATATTAAGTTTGTCACGAAGTTTGTAACACCCAGAAGGAAGCCTCGAAGACCCTATAAAGTATACATATAAATGATCAGTATGGTGAGTTGAGTTGATTTAGCCATGTGCATCTGTCTCTATATATACGAACTAGTCCTTCAGTTTATAAGATATCGTTTTGAAATTTTGCAATCGTCATTTTCTCTTCAAGTAGCTGCTCATTTGTCGGAACTGTCGATATCGGACCACTATAACACACATCTGCCATACAAACTGAACGATCGGAATCAAGTTTTTGTATGGAAAACTTTAAAATTTGACGTGGTATCTCCACGAAATTTGACATAGATTACTTAAGGTAATAATATAATCTCCGAAAAATTGTTCAGATCGGATTACTATAGCATATAGCTTCCATACAAACTAAACACATAGTCACAAAAGAAATGCAAATGTAAAGGGTATATTAGCTTCGGTTCAGCCGAAGTTAACGTGTTTTCTTGTTTGAAAATTATTTGGCGCATTTAATGCTACTGCAGTTACATCTTGGATCGCGGGGCCATTCCGTAACAAACTCGTCCTGAGTCCGATCGATCGATCTGTTCATCCGATCGAAGTAAAAGGCGAAAGGTGTCGTCGACGCGGCGCAGTGTGTAAGCGAATGTTGATGGTCGAATTCTCTGTTGTCCATCCTTTTTGTTTATTGGGTTAGGGTACAGGTGTGGTGAGTTGTGTTGGTGTTGTGTTATTATGTATGAGTACGGTGCTATCGGATGTGGTGTATTGTGCAATGTTTCCTTAGGGGGTTACAATTTTTTCCGGGTAGAGTAGGGGGAGGCTTAACTCATTTAAACAACCCAATAAAATTTCATTTCACACTTATTTTGTCAGTTAATTATAGCGATAGAATTATATAGTATCAAACGAATTTTTTTTTTGTGATCCACCGTAATATACATTGATGTTTGACGATGAATATCTCGTAAACGCTTAACTTAATCGAAAAATCAAAAGAGATCATTTTTACAGGGCAGTACATTTCCTACAAAACTGTGAGTTTCATCATTCATAATGATTTTTTTCATTGAGTTATAAAATTCATAAGAAATAAAAAATTTTCCCGAAAATAGCCAAACTTCAACCGTTAATATCTTTTAAACGCTTGGGGTTGCGAAAAAATCGTTGAGAACTTTTTCGTAGAGCATTCAATTTCCTACAAAATCTAAGGAACAAGATATTTTTTCAAGTAGTTGCTAATAAGAAGAAATAGAAAACTGTATGTAGGAGGACAATTAAGAACTCATGCCTGGGAAGGCTTTATTAGAGGTGTCTAGGAACCTATTTTTCCGAGTAACAAACGAAAAAAAATTTTTTTTGAATCACCCTCATATACATATACATATATAGTATATATGTATATACAGTGAAACCTCCCACAAGCGGACACTGACGGTTCCACAATTTTTGTCCGCTTATGGGGGGGGGGTCCGCTTGTAGGAGTGGGCGAATAAAAATTTTACTAAAATTTATACATATACTACTTTTTAAATAAATTAGATTTCTTGGTAATTTAATTTATATATTTCATTTTTATTGCGAGATGTTTTATAGTTATAATATATTGAACATATTTATTTATGTTTGGACTTTTAAAAATTCCTTTACCGAAGTCTGTCGCAACTTTCCTTGTTTCTGTTTTATAAAACAGTTTTCAAGATGACTTTCCAAGTTTTTGGCGTACTGAAATCCAGTAACGTCGTCACTAACGAATTTTTTAATGCAACGAAGTTGTTTTAGTGCTTCAGTGTATGATTTAATTTGACTCGCATCCTGAGCGCATACTTCATTGAGGTCTTCAGTTTCTCTGTCAGTAACCGTTTCGTCAATAACAATGTCAATATTATCATCTTCTGTAGTAACAATTTCGTCGATTAACAAAAAGTCATCGGAATGCTGCCCTTGCCCATTTTCATTTAAAAGCTTTATCAAAGCCGATAACGTAGATATGGGAATATCGTCCTCTGCATCGAAGTCAGAAATTTCGTTCAAACTTTTCTGGAAACCAGCTTTAGAAAACCAGTTTTTAATTGTTTCCATCGTTACGTTGTCCCATGCAGTCTTAATAAAATAAATAGCCTCCAAAATGTCAAAGGTTTTTGAAAGTTTGTATAATTCCCTGATCGAGGGGCTGGCAAATGGATGATGTATTAGCAGGTAAAAAGATCAACTTTATGTTATTAAGTTTAATATCTCGAGGGTGAGTTGTGGCATTGTCCAAAAATAGTAAAACTTTTCTCATCTGAGAGCCCATTTTTTTATCAAAAGTTAGTAGCCACTCACACATAATTTCACGAGACATCCAAGCTTTGGGATTTGACTTCCATTCAACTGGCAGATTTTTTATATCGCATTTTTTAAACGCGCGTGGGCATGCTGCTTTTCCGATCACCAACGGTTTTTCTTTATCTCCAGCCATATTGGCACACAATAGCACTGTTAATCTTTCCTTCGATAACTTACCGCCAACGCATTTTTCGTTCTTCAAGGCAAGAGTCTTATTTGGCAAAGCCCGGAAAAAAGTCCAGTTTCATCTGCGTTAAATATATCTTCTGGTCTGTAGCCCAATAATAAGTCTGGTAGCTTTTGTTTGAATTGATGTACATCCTCAGGATTAACCTCAGCAGATTCCCCACATATGCATTTGAAAGTCACATTATGTCGTTTCCACCATTTTTCCAACCATCCATTTGATGCCGAAAAAGTTTGAAGTCCTAATTGACCCGCAATTTGTTTTGCTTTTTCCTTTATAATAGGGCCTGACACTGGTATATTTTGATTTCTGGCTTTGACAAACCACTCAAAACACAAATTGTCTATTTTTGAACCATCACTATTTAAGAAGTTTTTCTTTTTATTTATGTTATCACCAAGGATATGGTTGATCCTTTTAATGTCTTCCTTTTTTTCACAATAGTGGCAGCCTGGGATTTTCCAATATCGAATCTTTAAAAGCAAACAAATAAAAGTAAAAAAAAATTGTACTATTATAAAGCACTAACCTTTTTCCGATTGCAGGAACAGATAAATTTTCTTTCTCCAACACATTTAAAATTTCCATTTTTTCTTTAATAGAAAGTATTTTCTTTTTTTGTGGCATATTTTCCCGGTTAACATGACTTAAACGTTTTGCAAAGACAAATCAAATGAATCATAATTTTTATTTTTTCATGTTAATAGCTACAAATTGCTACATATAGATCCCGTTACATCTTAGCAAATTACCGCTTGTCCTCACAGTTTAACATATGGTGTGTGTACGAGTATGTATTCATATTACTTGTATATAGATTTCGGCTGTTCGGTTAGTTACTCTACATTTACTTCAATTATTGGTCTTCGTTGTCCTCAAAAAAGAGTTTCGCGTCCGCTCATCAGAGGTTTTTACTGTTTTCTTTACACTTTCGTTCAGGAATCCAAGTTTCTTGTCCCTTGTCGAGAGGTCCGCGTCCGCTTTCGGGAGGTAATGAAAATAAAAAGTAGTAAAAAAAGTGTCCGCGTCCGGTCACGAGAGGGTCCGGTTGTTAGAGTGGAATTTGTTCTGAAAACGCAAAGTAAAACTTGAATTCCTGAATTTTTGTCCGGTTAAGAGAGGGGTCCGCTTATTGGAGGTGTCCGCAAGTAGAGGTTTCACTGTACTATATATGCACCAAGGCAGGTAAAAATTTTCCAGAATTGTTCACTCTACAAAAGTGCCCAGTGCAACAAAGTCGTAACTCACACCGGCGAGGTAGTACAGGGCTCTAAGCCTGATTTTTCCATGAAATTCGCATTTTTTTGTATATATCTCGTAAATGACAAGAGCTATAGAAAAAATGTTCATTACAAACTTGTAGGAAATTGTATTTGCTACAAAAGAGGTTCAAGGTCAAAATCGCTATCATTAATACTTCCCGGGATATTCGCCTTTTTAAGTAAGGCTATATGGAATTTTCATAGATTTTTTATCACATACATCAGCCTTCACTCTAACGAGGACATCAACCAGCTGGAAAACGGCACCTTCCCAATTAAGGGACCAGACAATCCAGGTGCATGCTCTAAAATCATTATCCTTGTTCCGTTTACTTGGTCGTCTTCAAAAGATGGGTCACTCATCCGTGGCAGTTGGTAATCTTACATTGGGGGCATTTTTTACGTGGCGGGTCCCAAGTCCAACGCATAACCCTATGTAGGGGATATTCGCCTTCTCACTTTAGCTCGCCTTCGAACGGATGTTCTTAGGCTAATTACTTGGTCTAAAATCGGAAGCCGTGAGCTGCTTGAGCTATATGTAAAATAATAATTTCTGGCCACTCCCCAGGGAATGACGATAAGAGAACTTTCCTCACTTGCGTGAACTTCTACACATGACTCCATCCATCCATTATGCCCATCTACGAATTTTTTGGTACTAAGGAACCCACATACCAAGTTTCATCGAGATATCTCAATTTTTACTCAAGTTACAGATTATGTACACGGACGGACGGACAGACAGACAGACAGACAGTCAACCGGATTTCAATTTTTCTTTTACTCTCCAACACACAAATCAAGAAGTAATTATTATTATGACCAAAAATTGCACAAATCCAACCAAAAACTGTTTTAACCCCTATGTACCGAAAATGTGAACTCCCGTATCTATAGTAGATTTCTGACCGAAAATATCGTTCTATGAATAAGTTATAGAATAGAAATTCAAAGAAAATCCTGATTTCCTGACAAAAGTGACTCTGTGTATCAAAAATGGGTTGAATCTTGTCAATACTTCCCTGATCTCCCATATACCTACTTAATACAAAAATTTTCCAAGATTCTGGTGACTTTATACTGCATATATCGGCCAATATTTTAGTTATCTCAAAGAGAATTACAGAACTTTTTTTACTTATAACAACGTATTTTTGTACTTAAAATAGATAAAATTGAGCAAAAACTTGAACCAACCCTTATGTGTATAAAATTAGTTTTTGCGAACCTGACCAAATGGACAATGTAAATAGTAGGTAGGTAGGTAGTAGACTGCACTTCATGTTGTCCCTTCAATACAGTATATTTGAGGAAAACTTATATTCTTTACCTTTAGGAAGGTTGAATAATGGGGCGACAAATAGCAAAACGCAAACAGATGCGCACTTAAGTGGTGGGGAGTAGTTGAGAACTGGGGTAAGGAAATAGGATACTTTTTATAAATACGAAAATTATAATTGAAATCATAAGTATTTGTTCAAATCATGTAAGAATCATTTAAAATTTTAGTAATTAAAAAATGGAAAGAAATAAGTAAAAAAAAATATTTTTAGGACGAATCACAATAAAAATTGGAATTGACATTTTTGTCGTCAAGGCACTGCGGAATAGCAGTAAAAGCGTAATTCTAGGAGATGGTGATCCTGATTCCCCTCTACGATGAAGATGAAGCAGACAATCCATTGCCCGACCATGAAGAAGTTCGAATAGAAATGGCCCGTCCTTAAATCAATAAAGCGGCGGGGACTGATGGATTGTCGACCGAGATATTCAACTACGGCGGCGAAGAATTGATAATCAACAAAACGAGAGATCTCACAATCTGCGACAATTACCTCGGTATAAGTATCCTAAACATCGCATAAATGATTCTCTCGAGCGTATTGTGTGAAAGATTAAGCCCACCGTCAATAAACTGATTGGACCTTATCAGTGTGACTTAGGGGCTGGAAAATGAATAACTGTCCGGATATTCACCATGCGCCAAATCTTGGAAAAGACCCATGAGACCTTTAAAGCTGCTTTTGACGGCACGAAAAGGAGCTGCCTTTCAGCCGATTTGATATCCCTGCAAAGGTTGTGTAAACTGACATTCAGCAATAGCAAAAGCTCCGTCAGGATCGGGAAGGACCCCTCCGAGCCGTTTGATACCAAACGAGATTTCGGACAAGGCGAAAGCAATTGAGTAGTAAATTCCTCTCTCGACGAACAAAGACTAAACTCTATAATTCACTCATTATTCCCGACCTGCTATATGAGCGGAGGCATGAACGACGACATGGAGGCGTCGTTACGGGTTTTTGAGAGAAAGGTTCTGCGAAAGATTTATGGTCCTTTGCACATTATCAACGGCAAATATTGCACTCGATTCAACCATGAGCTGTATGAGATATCCGACGACATTGATATAGTTCAGCGAATTAAGAGACAGCGCCTATGCTGGTTAGGTAATGTCGGCTGTATGAATGAAAACACTCAGGTTCTGAAAGTATTCGACGCAGTACCTGCCGGAGGAAGCAGAGGAAGAGGAAGACCTCCACTACGTTGGAAGGACCAAGTTTAGAAGGACCAGGCTTCGCTTGGAAATTGGCGCCACGTTATGAAAATAATAAACGAATGGCGCGCTGTTGTTAACTCGGCTACAACCGCGTAAGCGGTGTCTGCTCCAGTAAAGAAGAAGAAGGATTGCAGTGAATTCACTGGAAGGAATGTGGCATGATATACTTTTTTATGAATAATCCCTTTTTTTGAAGTGAGCTTCCTTATAACTATAAATTGTCAAAATCGGACTATATGCTACAACTTTTCAAAAGTCCATATACCGAATATGTGGACTCCATTTCTTTCTGCGAACATTTTTGCGTTAACCATTTCGGTGCGAGCGTCGACATGAGCGCGCACGGCCGAGCGTCGACTATAGTAAATAGCGAGGAATTTTATCTTATCTCTACAGTTGCGCAGTGTTCGCTCGCATATTTCTAGTTTCATTAAACTCATCGAGCAACACGGTTCTGTGACCGTTTTATTATTTCATCACAGATCTATCGACGAACGAGGCTGCGCGTGGACGGTGATTGCCGGCCGTGGGCAACGTTTTGTGGCCGATAGCTGCAGTACCGAAGTGATTAATATTGGTCCATGTACTATGATTTTATTATATTTTATTCTAATTGATTACAATGAGTTATGGATCCATCATTACATATTTCAGACAAATTTTAAGTAAGTCGGTTGAATGGGGAGATACTTAATTTATTTCTAGGAAAATTATAAATTTTTTGCACTGCCGTTCGCATGCAGAAATACCTAAATTAGTATAAATTTTGACTCATCACTTTTCCGCTTAAGTTTGTTACCATCGTAAGTGCCATCATATGGTTGAATCAACAGCTGGACCACGTCCTTCAAATTTCATACAAAGTACACTATCTCGCGCTGCATTATCAAAACTATTATTAGCATGTTTACGCCTACGCATAATAAGACAAAGCGTTTCCAAAAAGAAGAACGTGAGCACAAATTCACAGAGCATGGGAGGTATCAATCGGTCGCTCGTCATATTCTGTTTACGCCCACTGCTTATATATGTATGTACAAACATGTGTACACAATTAATGTATTTTGGGAAATTTCGCAGCTTATGACGTCAATGCCGACAGCCATTTACCGTTAGGCTGATTAAGAACAGCATTTAGGCGTAGGTAAATCAGAGAACATGAGATACTTATGTAGTATAGTTTCAAATATGTGTAACTATACGAGTAGTCATGACAAAATTATAATGGCGAAACAAGTGACGTCGTGAATTTCGGCCCTCTGAGAGCTTCTAATAACCCACTTTCTAAGTGACGGAACACGAAAACCGTTAAAATTACTTGCATATAAACAGACGAAACGTACGTGCATACATTTCTAATTATTCTTTAAATAATATAAATAATTCCTGAATCTAAACCCTAAAAATACTCGTAATAATACGTAAGTCCAGGTGCCAGAAGATCGTTATTACAGAAATATTTCATACGAAGTCAGCATTCATTATTACACACTATTTTGAATTGATTACAATCATCATTTTCATTAGGTTTATGGTATTATGTAATACAATTTTTAAGGGGTATCACGTATAACCAAAATGGCGTAGAAATAATTTGAGTACAACAGAACAACACAATACAACAGAATAATGGTTTATAAGCTGAAGGGATCCTAATCCGCCTTTTCTTCTTATTTCAATCTTGTATAACATTTCTCGGTCAAGCTTATATGATAGTTGCTGAAAAGGCGGATGCTCAAGAAAAAAGCAAATAATAATAGTTTTATATCATCATTACGCGGCTATAAAAACTGCTCGCTTTTGTTGCCCCGGGTATCTAGGAAATTTTCGATGTTTTCAAGGGCCCAGATTACGAACTTGTTCCCTATAGTATTGTTTTTTGATGTTTGCGTCTCTCATATTTTGATCTATTATCGGCTTGTTACTGGATGTGTCCGCTGCTTACTACACAGGTGCTCACTATACTGATCCTATGGTAAACGGAAGCCGAACAACTGCATCCTACATGGGTATTTATGTGAGTGACCTTATGATAAGCGAACGCCGAACCACCTAGTAGAAAAAATTATGCGCATGAAATCGTAAGCGAAAAATAACGGTTGAGTATCATATTTGATTTTGTTATTTTGCGAAAAACGCATAAGCGAAGTGGAAAACAAAACTTTGGGCGCTGTTTGTTTCCGAGTCTTCAAAGCACCGATTCAAATTTATTGTCATGTCGATATCGATGACTCGCTCGGATTACACACTTGATGTTTTGCTCTAAGGTCTAAATCGAGGCATAGTCCGCATAGACTTTAGACTTTACATATCCCCACAGGAAAAAGTCTAACGAAGTGACATCACAAGATCTTAGTGGCCAATCGACTGGCCTAAAATGTTAAATTATCTGCTCATCGAAATGTCCTTTCAATGAATCCATTGATTGGTGCGATGTGTGGAAAGTGGCGCCATCTTGTTGTAACCAAATATCGCCAAGATCACGAGCTTCAATTTCAGACAACAAATAGTCGGTTATCATAGCGCGATAGCTTTCACCATTAACGTTTAAATTCTCACCGGCATCTTTTTTGAAGAAATATGGTCTGATGATTCTACCGGTCCACAAACCACAGTAAATGGGCAATTTTGCTTGTTTACATATCAAAGGATCTTCTTGGAACTTTTCAAGAGTTCATAGAGCGAATCGATGTCACTTCGGTAGGTTGCATGGCTTATATTACTATTTCTTACGCTTTCAATTTAAGATATTAATGTAAAATGCGCCAAAACATTCCATACGTCAGATCGATTTGCCCGAAACGGCGCCTTATTTACTCTCCTGGGTCTTCGTATACACTCTCAGCTACGGCTCTCATTTTTTCTTCCCTGCGTGCTGAACGTAGTCTATCGAATATTATCCAACAATGAATGCTGGGTCTCAAGTTGACCATAAGTTGAGCGAAGCGCGCAAAACACATTCTTTACATAATGTGAATTTTCGTAATAAAGTTAAACGATCCGTAAACGTTTTTCAGGCGTTAGTTTTTCCATAATAAAATGCCAAACAATACTGAAGAAAAATAATATGATAACTTGACACAACTCACGCGTGATCTGCCAAAAAACGGCAATTGAAAAAAGTAGCAGTACTGACCAAAACGTGACGCAATCTACAATCGAACTTCTTGTAGAAGCTTCTTCAGAGTTAACAGCAACAGGGAGAGGTATAACAAAATAACAAGGACAGATACAGACCGTGAGCGATCTGAATGATTTAGATATTAAGAAAAGTAAATTAAATTTGTTCAGGATGAGAATAATTTAATTAGACTCAAGGCATGTGTCTCAATATGTGAACGGGAACGGGAAGTAACTCTCTATTATATGCAAAGCTTGATTCCAAGCCGCTTGGGTGGAACGATAAAGCCAAGAGGGAGTTGTTGAAAAGCTTCTAAGGCAAGTTATAAAAGAAAGTCGAACTAAAACTGTGTGCGAAATAATAGCAGTGGCTTAGCCAAAAAATCAAATGAAGCAAAAAAATCGTGTGATTGATTTTTATTATGGGTTATTATTATTGTATTTAATTTGCTCTTATTCAAGCGTAAAAGAAAGAGTCGTTATCTTGTTGATAGACCCATTTCAACGGCATTATCCATTAGGCGTGTGGTAGCATAGTCGATTCGTCGTCCATTATTTCAACGTACATTGTGGCATCCAAAATAACGTACCTGTACCATAGTAAGACAAGCACCCTCATACATTGATTTGGCACCGCCATGTTTTACCGTCCGTGAAACATATTTAGGATCAAATGAAGCGTTTACTGGCCTTCGTATATACTGTCGGCGTTCTCGGAAACCAAATGAAACAATTTTTGTTGCACCATTTTTCGACTGACCAATGCAGGTGCTCTTCAAGCCACTGCTATTATTCACAAACCACTGTTATTATTTCGAACACATTTGTAGCTAGGCTTAAAGAATTACTATCGAAGCGTCCGGACTATACGCGCGCTACAAATTTCGAACTGTAGCAGATAGCCTAGATTGGGTTTACGATATCATAACAGAAGACAAAATGCTTTGTGTAATCATTGGCTTTGAAACTGTTTAAATTCCTAGTATGGACGGTATTTTTCCAACCATGCTACATAATGTATTAACTGTGCTGTGCTGTGCTGTGCCGCTAGGGGTAAAGGAGCCTTCGTTTATTCGAGCCATTAAGTCTAATCTTATTTCTTTTGAAGACATTCGAAAAGATTCTGGATGTCTAATTAGAGACAAGCTTTTAACGGCCAAAATATCAAAAAAAAAGAGAAGACCTATGCAATATACAATATACTGGACTGCACTTCACTCGCTAACCCTAAATATGAAGAGAGTTCTAGAGCATTAAGGATACGCCCTGGGAGCTTTGGCATAAGAAGAATTGATGCAGTATTAAAATTTGATATAAAGGCTGTTTTAATCTTTAAAAGTATCGACGTCCTTTATTCCGAATACTTCAGATGGAATTAAACTGAACCTCCATCTGGTATAACAAAGGCGAGTAGGCCTTGAGTCAGCTCCAGACGTTGAAAGTTTCCATACTTAAAGATAGCTGATGTAAAATGTGGCGTAACAATAACTTTTCTAGTTGACGGTTGCGTCTACAACACTTTGGATTCGGTCCGAGCACTAAACTTTAACCAAAACTTTTCTTCGATATCTCTAGTGACAGCCGTCTCGAACATTTTAGGGGTTTCTAGCTTTTGAGTAATTTACCTCCCTTCAAGCCACATTTTGGTATAGCACTGAATGTTTTGATGACTCCAACAGCGACTGTTGACGAATATTACTAATGATAATTGTCAGACCCAGCAATTATATTTCACTTTATTCATAGTCATTTAATAATAATAATTATTGGAATAAAAAAAACAAAGATACCCACATTCGTTTAGATTTCGTCAATACTGTACTGGCTTCATAGCTTCTCCACAAATGAACACGAAGCTGTGGATATCGATTTGGTTGCTCATAGAGTCAGTTTTAGTTTTCAATATTCCAGATCTGAATGCATTTCTCGTCGGAATGTTAACCACTTTCCTTCCCAGTTTAGCTTTTATTTGCGTTCTATTCGACCTGTTTCGATGATCAAATTTACGAATATTACGTATAAGTGCGTAGCGCTGGACAAACCATTTTCTGATTTCGCCTATTGTAAGCTCAAAGCTTTGTCTAGTGATGACGTCGCTCTTTCGTTGCGCGTCAAGCTCTTTGAAGTCCCAGTATTGTCAGCGTAAGTTTAGGTACTCCCAATGATTAAAAATGATGTTAATTTGCACATTAGTCATTTGTATTTCAGCTAAAAGTAGAATTTTTTAAGAAATATAACGGGTTTCGTCCCTTCTTGTTGAATGTTGTATTTAAAGCGCGATAGAATATGACTTATTTGGGCAGATTGACACTTATGTCTCTTTTCTGGGGAAGAAATGTGACAGGGAGAACAGGGCGAATACTGTATTCTGTTCCCTCTTTTAATTTTGCAATATATTGAAAGTCTGGCCACTGGCCACACAAAACGATTCTAAATGCCTTTGATGCCATGCAATGCCTTTTATGTTAAAAGTCTTTTAAAGATAATAGGGAATATATCCTCAAAAGACAATTTGTTAATTTTCATTATACTATTAATTAATAATAAAAATTGTTTAATTTTAATTCCAATTTCTCACTGGGCTACTTTTTTTTCGTGCTCACCAACACAGTGACAGATCCTCTCATGCCGACCACTGCTTTAAATCCAACTGCTGGACATTTGGCAACAGCGTACAAGAGTAAAAATATTCTTGCCATTAAACCTCCCCTTTCGATTCAATTGATCTCTCGAGGACATATTTTCAAGCCATTTTACAAATGATATACATATATATGTATGTATTCGTAACACAAGGTGTGTTTCAAAGTAAATAGAACTTTAAAAAAAAGGAACAAATGTTTTGTTCGGTAAAATCAATTAATTTTATTCAAATAGTCTCCTCCTGCTTCAATACAGTTTTTTGCACGGTCCAAACGCATTGGAACGCAGTATGACGTTACAGGCCTTTTGAATGGTCTTTACGTCTGCATAACGGTTTCATGGGCAAATGCATTTTTTCCGAAAAGGAAGAAGTCGCACGGTGCAATATCAGGTGAATACGTGGAGTGGTTAATGGTTAAAATTTGATTTTTGGTCAAAAAATTATGGCCTTCGAATATTGAATTCTGAGCAATTTTTGGTCGTCAGCCAATTTGTGCGGAACAAAAAGTGCACACACCTTCGTAAGCCGAAATGTTCGGTCAAAATGCGATAAATCGATGTTCGATTCCATTTCCACGAATTTCAATGATGATTTCGGCTGATTTTCGATGAATTCACGAACAGTTTCGATGGAATTTCCGGTGATCACGGATTTTGATTGGCCCACTTGTTGATCGTCATTTATTATATGTCCTCACGAGCACTTTGAAAACGTTGAAAACTATTGCCATAAACTTGTTTCATCAATTGAAACGTTTTGGTAAAAGTTTTACCAATTTTAAGACAATTTTAAAACATATTGTCACTTAAAACGCAATAACTTCACTTGCAATCAATGAAATGTCATGAAATTCTCACTGGACAATCGGTAAAGATAGCAGAGTCTAACGCTTCAGTCCACGTATCGATGGCGCTACCAGGGGGCTAGATTCAAAAAGTCCTGTTTACTTTGGAACGTAGCTTGTATAATTCTTTGTGCACTGGCTACTTGTTAATTTCTATATTTGCTTGTATACACTGGAAGATGGGATTAACACCAGACGTATTCATTTCCAAATATATTTTAAGCTTTTTTATTTGGACTTTACATTACTTGTATGGACTAGTGATGGGCGATGTTGTGACTTTTAACGAACACTGCTACTTGTGACTGTGACTTTGTAGTAGCAGCGATTTTAAACTGTGACTGTTCTAAAAATTGTAACAGACAAAGGCTAATAAAGTAAAACTAAATTTCTTCCTTTCTTTATTTAAGAACAATGTACATATTTATTAGAATAAACAGAAATTAAAATAGTAAATTCATTTTTAGAAAATCAGCAAATATAAAATATATACATACATAAAAGATAAAATTAAATAGTGTTAAAAATAATTACATTAAATGAAAAAGAAAGCCAAAATATTATGTTTATAAAAAAGAAAAATATTTCAGTATTCCGTTCGCTTGATCTTGACCGACGATCACTTACAATTTGCCCAGCTTTGGAAAAAATTCTCTCGCAAGGAACGGAGGAAGTTAAAACACATAAATACTTTTTTGTTAATTCTGCCATTTTAGGGTATCTGTATTTATTTTCAGGAGGATGGAGTCATGTGTAGAAGTTAACGCAAGTGAGGAAAGTTATCTGATCGCCATTCACTTGGGAGTGGCCAGAAACGATTCTTTTGTCCTCTGGGTAGCCTAAGAACATCCGTTTGAAGGCGAGCTAAAGTGAGAAGGCATAAACTCCCCTCCGCAGGGTTGTGCGTTGGGTTTGGGACCCGCCACGTTCTATGAGCGCTTGGAGCACACCTATGAGCGCTGCCCCTGCCACGATGTCAAAATCGTGCTTGGCGACTTCAACGCCAGGGTGGGCAAAGAAGGTATCTTTGGTACGACGGTCGGTAAATTCAGCCTCCACGAGGAAACATCCCCAAATGGGTTGAGGCTGATCGACTTCGCCGGGGCCCGAAATATAGTTATCTGTGGTACTAGATTCCAGCACAAGAAAATACATCAGGCTATCTGGCTGTCTCCGGATCGAAAAGCCACCAACCAGATCGACAATGTTGTGATAGACGGAAGACACGTCTCTAGTGTTCTAGACGTTCGTACGTTCCGAGGTCCTAACATCGACTCGGACCACTATCTTGTTGCAGCCAAGATTCGCACTCGCCTCTGTGCAGCGCATGTCAACAAACACAAGGAAGGTTCGACGTCGAGAATCTGCAATCACTACAGATAGCCGAACGATTTTCTACTCGGCTTGCGCTCCTGCTCTCTGAGAGCACTTGTCAACAACTCGGTATAAGGGAACTCTGGGACGGCATTTCAAACTCCTTACGTACAGCAGCAACCGAAACCATTGGTTTTCGGAAAATGCAAAAGTACAGTTGGTACGACGAGGAGTGCCGTGTCGCAGCGGAGAGAAAACAAACTGCCTATCTCGTAACGTTACGATCGACCACTACACGTGTGGGATGGGATAGATACCGAGAGTTGAAGAGGGAAGCGAGACGCATTTGCCGAAAGAAAAAGAAAGAGCCCGAAATGCGTGAGTATGAAGAGCTTGATAAGCTGGCCGACAGGGGTAATGCTCGAAAATTCTACGAAAAAATGTGGCGGCTTACAGAAGGTTTTAAGACCGGAGCATACACTTGTAGAACTTCCAAAGGTGATCTAGTCACCGGTGCTCTGAGCATACTTAAATTATGGAGGGAACACTTCTCCAGCCATGGATGACGACGGAGCAGACGTTCCATTGCCCGATCATGAAGAAGTTCGAATAGAAATTACCCGCCTGAAGAACAACAAAGCAAATCAAATGCGTCTGGCAGTGAACGAGGGCAAGACGAAATATCTCCTGTTATCAAACAAACAGTAGTCGCACTCGCTACTTGGCCCTCACATCACTGTGGACAGTCATGACTTTGAAGTCGTAGATAATTTCGCCTATCTTGGAACCAGCGTAAACACCACCAACAATGGAAATAAAACGCAGGATAACTCTTGCCAGCAGGTGCTACTTCGTACTGAGTAGGCAATTGAGAAGCAAAGCCCTCTCTCGATGAACAAAAACCAAACTCTATAAGTCACTCATAATTCCCGTCATGCTATATGGTGCAGAGGTTTGGACGATGACAACAACTGATGAGGCGACGTTGCGAGTTTACGAGAGAAAAGTTCTGCGAAAGATTTATGGTTGACATAGCTCAGCGAATTAAAATACAGCGGCTACGCTGGTTAGGTCATGTTGTCCGAATGGACGAAAACACTTCAGCCCTGAAAGTATTGGAGCTGTACCTGCCGGGGAAGCAGAAGAAGAGGAAAACCTCCACTCCGTTGGATGGACCAGGTGGAGAAGGACCTGGATACGCTTGGAATATTCAATTGGCGCCACGTAGCGAAAAGAAGAAACGACTGGCGCGCTGTTGTTGACTTCGCGTAAGCGGTGTCTATGCCAATGGAGAAGAAGAAGATTTCAGAAAGACAGCGTATACTAAAGTTTAATGAATTGATTTTGATGTGACATTTGGCTTAGATATCACTGACGGTAATACCAACCTATAAAACAAGTATATCGACGAATGGGTTTACGGGTCTTACTATTTTTTGCCTATAGTAGTATATTCCGAATCAATAAATCTACAGTAGTCAAAATTGCACAAGAAAAATTTTCTCTTTACGATAGTGTTCAAATAGCTAAAATCAGATTATAACCCCGCCCACTCGCCATATAACGCTTGTGTTAAAAACTACTATAAGTATATACAAAAAATCAATAACAAAATGCGTCAGAGACAAAAAATTTTATACTAAGGATAGAACAAAAAGGCTTTATAGGACCAATTTTAGGTGAAATCACATATCTCGGGATCTGCTCGGTCGATTTTAACCAAATTCAGTATGTAATATTCTTCAAATTCTGATTCTTTCACTTCTCTGCCCCACGCCCGAAATTGATTGTTAACAACAGTTTTTAATACAATATGAAGTTTTGCCAACACCTATAAGTATTTCGTCGGCTTCAAACCATGCAAGTTGCAAGAAAATGTTCGGTTACACCCGAAGCCCTTCTTTACTTGTTTACTCTTATTTTCCATGATATAGACAAAGCAGTTATTATCGCGTTTTATGCACAAGTATTACATTTCTGGTAAACTATATATGATTTTTTCGTACAGCTAAGCATTATGTTATCCTAACTCATTTCTTCTGGGGAATGAATTTGAAATTCCTTTTTTGCGTTTTCGTGGTGGTTTGATACTGAGTAACAATAGCAATTTGCGGAGTCCCAAAAGCTCGCGATTTAAGTATACATTGTAGGGAATGTGAAGCTACAGCTGCAAATTACCCGTTTTTTATATTTCTAATGCAATAAGCAATTTTCTCACGAAAATTTAGTGAATCTAACAATTTGACTATCTTATTCTCGGAACAGACCCTACGATATTCAATCTATAATGCAGTATAATTTTTTGATTTATTAAGTCTACCCCTCCCATGCTTTCACTATAAAGTCTACTTATGAACGATGCACATCAATACAATCTTGAGCTCCCTAATTACATAAATTTCAAAGTCCGTCTGAATATATTGTTATCAGAAGTTAGAAGTTACATCCAATGCAATTTCATAGTGAGTTATAACTACATCCTCTGGATGGTGGATCTTTTTATTACATCATCAACCCCATCCATAATGCCTTTTAAAACTTTCTAGGATTTTTAATATTATTAATAGACATTTCTAAGCTAACCAAAAGTAAAGCATGCCAGTAATCTTGTCCTTTTTAGAGAATTACTTTTTAGATTAATATTTAGCAATTTTTTAAGAAAATAAAAAAATATTTAAAATTGTTTAAGTAAGTACATTCCTTCATGAAATCAACACATGCACTCGGATTTTTGCAAACAAATTATTTTGACTGACATTTAACTTTGAAATTATTTACTGTATATATATATCGTCACCTGAAATGCAAAATAACGTAACAACATTTTCGGAAGTTTACAGCGGCATGAATGAAACACTAAATAAAATGGAACAAGAGTGAAAAATCACTTTAATATTGGTTAAAACTGGTTGATATCGGAGCGCAGAAATTGAAAATGTTGAAAATATGTAACATTACGTACGTAATTTGAAGAAGTGAAGCGTAGTCAATAAGGCACTCAATTTCGAATTTTTTGATGATACGTTATTTTCCATTTCAGGTGACGATCTTTTGTTTATCGGTAGCTTAATAAAATGAAGTTAAGTTTTCTACGGCAGCACAAAAGCCCAAAATATGCTAAGTGTAATACAAATGAATCATTTTACTAGTGATACTTGTTCAATTATTCAGTTATTGTTGTATTTTTACTTAACGAATACATTTTTTGGTTTATCAGTGAATTATGTCGTCTTTAATTTCTCAAAGAACTTTAATAAACATACTTCTATTTATAGAGGGTTTTCCCTTAAGAGTAATATAATTTCTTCAAAAAAACAAAAAAAAAAAAAAAACAAAAAACCTCCACGACTTTTTTTACAGGAGCGAACTTTTCCAGTAAGTTAAGTCGTATGTCATAAACAGCATGTTCAATATTGACTTGAGCAGAGACTTGTTTATTGCTAAAGACCAAGAACTTCAAAGAACCATACAATAAATAGTCTAATGATGTTAAATCACATGTCACAATTTTTTCATAAGAAGTTGGTTATCATCGATCTATGCTGCTCTCCATTGACAGTTACGGTTTTACCAGTTTCATATCAAAGAAGTACGGACCGATGATTATAACAGAAGAAAAACCACACGAAACTGTTAATTTAGGTGAATGTAATGGTTGTTCACGAATAATTTGTAGATCTTCTCCGAACCAGAATTGACATTGAAGTTTATTTACAGAACCACTCAGATTAAAGATAACCTCATTAGAGAAGATGATTTGGTTAAAAAATCGTTATCCCTTTCAAGTTGTTCCAAGGCAAAATCAGCAAATTCACGACATTAATCAATTTTATACGGATTCAAACCCAAATCCTTTCTCAAATCCGCCAGTTTGTGGTTGGAGACAGTTCCAAATCTGTAGTAGAAAGTCTTGGAATCGACAAATTGCCTGAACAACATAAATATATTTATTACTTAGAGAGTGCACTTTGGCACACGAAAAGCGAACACAGGTGGACGAATATTACGACCTCAAAGACCGAAAAGTTGCAATTGGAGAACGATTTTTTTGATAATAAAATTTATTAACTTGTAAACGTTGTTCTTGTCAAATATATAGAGTAAAGTCAGCCGGATGTTCGAAAAGCCTGATATTAGCTATATGGAGGCTAGGCCAAGTTTTCGCTTAAATATATCTATTTTAGGCAAAAGGATACAACGTTATGAAAAAAACACGTTCTCTTATTTTTATTGGGATAACTCAAGATGGGAACGCTTTATATTAAGTATATGGGGGCTAAGGAAAGTATTAATCCGATTGAACTCATTTTTGACATACAGACATACCATTATAAGAGAAGTATTATCTCTTAGCTTCAGTTATATACATATATACAGACATTGATCAACATTTTCGAACAAAAGTCAATTATAGGTACCGGGGTCTAAATATTCGGTACTTAGGAGCTTCAACAGTTTTTGCTGGATTTAAAAAATTTTTGTCGTCATGAGGTGCCACACTAAAGACCTTATTCGTGCAAAGTTTTATCCCGTTATATTTTTCCTCGATTTGTGTACTGGAAACTGAATGAATCAAGTGGAATTTAAAATTTTGCTATCTGGGAAGTAGGCGTGGTTATTGTCCGATTTCGCTCATTTTCACAACGTGACATAGGAATGTCAGTATATGCAGCTATTTGTCTGTATCTATGACCGGAAAAGTTGATTTAAAATAGATTTACACAACCTATTACCTTTTTTCATGATTAACTGCTTTTATTATGAACACAACTGTATTTGCAATATGCGATTGCTACATATGTATGTACTCACATTGGATTCAAGTGAATTAATTTTGCATTTTAATTTCCAATAATTGTGATTACAGTGTTTGTATCGTTGCCACCTTAATCGAACATACATAACATTAATTCTTTCAATAATAATAAATATTAGCAAATATTTTTAATTCTATCACAAATATTTTAAATATTATCATGTCCGGAAAATTCCTGTAAAAAGTCAATAAAATAAATTGAAAACAACGAATTTCTTCTCAAGAGAACATTTTTTGTAAAAGAGATATACTTAGTTATACTATAGGCGTTTGGAGGTCTGAGAACAGTGAAAGATTAACTTCAGAGAATACAGTGGTTGGTGAATCTATGCGAGAGAAAATTTATGAAATTTCGTCGGTGACACGGTGCGGTTTCATTTTGAAGTACCATAAATATTACTCTCATCTTTTTCTATAGATCGCTTTTCCACAAATTCAAGCTGCAAACTTTGCAATAAGGCTACGAAAATGTCGTTGTTGATAACTTCTATATTTTGAGATAGTCAATGAAAAATTTTCCGTGCACATCACTTTTTCACCCAGCGGTTGCGTCTTTTCACCTTTTGGATTCAGTCGCAACCAGTGAACTTTGCTGAAAACCTTCGTATAGTATCTTAAGATCAGTAGTCCTGAGTATTTTTTTCTTCGCAAAATACCTCTTTTGGCTATGCTCAGAAAATGAAGTAGCAAACCAAAAGAAGGTGGCGCATGGTTCGAATAAAACTTTTCAAACCATTTTTTATTATGGTAAGAAGTTTTTAAACATCGAATTTTGCGTCACTCAAAATGCTCAAAACATTTGGTCTCAACTGAAGGGAATGTCTTAATTTTATGAAAAAATTTATTTAAAATGTAACGACTCCCTCAAAAGGAAAGAGTATACAGAGCTTAAAATATATTTCTTTGAGACTAAACGCGCCCTCCACAATACTGTCAAAGACTTTCTGTGAGTTCATTCACTGCATCAACTGCGACTGTTGATGGGTGTTAATAATTATTAATACTAAATCAGTGATATCTATCAGACTAAGTAATTATATTTCACTTTAGTCAAAGATAATTAATAATATATATGGGTACACAATAAAAGGCACATTGGTTTAGATCTAGTCAATACATTGTATGAGGCTCTGAACCTCGATTTTATTGCTCATAGAATTAGTTTTTGTTTTTAATATTCGAGATTTTATCTGAAGCTGGTTTATCAAGCATAAGTGTTGTTTCAGTCGACAAAAATGCTTTGCTCGGTGAAGTGGTTAATGTTTGCTTTAATGTTTAGCTTTAATTTGCCTTCTGTTTGTCCTGTTTCGATGATTAAATTTACGAATATTAAGTGTGTAACACTGGATAAACCATTTGCTGATTTCGCCTATTGCAAGCTTAAAGCTTTGTCTCGCGACGACGTCGCTCTTTCGTTGCGCGTCAACCTCTTTCAATTACCAGTGAATAATGTTAGCGTAAGTATAAAGCAAACTTAGTATTTTTGTAATCAGAATTGTAATTGGCCTTATTTCAGTTAAATGTGGAACTTTTCAAAAGATTTAATGGTTACCGACCTTTCTTATTCAACAAAACATTAAATTTTTGTGAATTTCTCCGCAATAAAAAACGTGTCGGTGTCTTGGATATAGTTTTCAAATTCTTGGAAACTTATTCAAATATCAACCACACCTGTCCTTACAATGTAAGTGTAACTTATTATCTGTAATGCAATTTATAGGGCGGTCCATATATGCAAAACGAATAAGCCAAAAGGGAGATTTTCGGCATGTTACATGAGCATAGCTTTCACAGTAACTATTTACGATTTCAACATGGTCTCTTGGTTGGAATTGCAGTTTCACGATCCAGTTTTCTATAACAAGTTTCCACTCCAATAATAAAAAAAGGCTTCTTCGAATTATTCACATAACAGCCTGTATTCCCGTTAGCTTTTGGACACTGATCACAGGATTGCTCGACATACGTCGTCACTAATTAAGGCGAGATCCCACAACTTTCATCTTCTTCCATAACTTTTATTTCCAACGGAAGCGAAATAACAACAAAACCATCAATGATGCCACCATTATTAAAAACAAGCATCAACTAATATATGGACCACCTTTTCTTACTTGTGATCAATTAATTTTAAATTTTTCTTGTCATTTCAGAATGATATTATCGTCGATCGACTTATTTTAAAACCAAACTATTTTGCCTTGTTGCCACTGCCAGCGGGGGAATATCGCATAAAGATAACTGTTGGTGCTTATAACGATTGGAAAGCAATTGTCAATGTATTTATGCAAACCTGGGATTAACTACACACACATGTACATTTCTTATGCTTTATGTTATATACATAAATATCTTGAATATATTTTCCAACATTTCATGTATTTTATAAGGTTGTTTAGAAGAGGTGGACAAATTAAGAAAACTTGCAATCTTCAATAAATTATCTGAAGGGCTGAGCCCGGATGACTTAAAAGGGCACTGGTATAGCATATTCAAAAGGGATCGCTTGGGGATCGTTTTTGCACTTTAGCAACGCCTTTATGGACAAATCTTTTCATTTTGATATTAACCTTGTGAAATCAACAAACAGCTTGAAATTTATCTAAATATTCTACTGCAATTTATGAATAATACATTATGACAAAAAAGCACCCGGAAATTGTAATTAAATGCCCTGGGTAAATGTTATTTCAAAAAATGTATTTCGCTAAGTTGGTATTACTATCCTTAATTATTATGCCAATTAAGAGCGTGTGCTGTCGACCACTTTGTTTACAGCAACTGCTTAAGTCGGTACACCTAGTAGTGCGTTGCGATTTTTATAATGGATAAATATATCGAAGAAATAATTTTTCACAAATTTTGTAAATAAATTTCGTGGCGGAATTTTTGCGAATGATGGAAAAGGCTTACGGTGATTCAGTTTTACCAAAAACACAAGCCTACGAGTGGTACAAAGCCTACAAAGACGGTCGAAAGATCGTTGAAAACATGTCTCATTCTTCCTTTACTTCTTCAACTGATGAAAATTTAAAAAAAGTGAAGGATGTGGTGCTTGAAAGTCGTCAGTCAAGTGTTAGAGAGACGGCAAAGAGCTCGTCATTACTTGCGATTATTTTCGAATAATTTTTGTGGATCTTTTGGGTATGAAACGTGCTGTTGCTGAAAGAGCTGAATCCCAAAAAGTGCTTGTAAAAAGTGTTTTGAAGACTGGAAAAATTGTTGGCATAAGTATGTATATTACATCTGGTGGTGATTACTTTGAAGGCGGCAATATAAATATTGGTCAATTATTAAAGATTTTTCGGTTTATTTACAACTAGAGCACCCGTCCATGTTTTACTGTGGCTGGTACATAGTTAGTACTACTAATACCATCTAAATGATTTCTACTATTGAGATTATAACTATTAGTTAAGAAAATATAGCATTTTCGGTGCACCAATAATTTTCAAAAGATTCTTAAATGAATTTTGAACAAATGCTTATGATTTAAAATATAACTTTCGTATTTATAAATTGTGTTGAATTTTAACATAGAGAGATAAAAATCTCCTTACCCTGGTTCTAAGCAATTTCAGCCAAATCGGTTCAGCCGTTCTTGAGTTATAAATGACGTAACTAACACGACTTCCGAGTACTTTTTTGTTTAATTTATTAGGTATGTGGGGGCTAGGGAAAGAACCTGTTTTATCAATTTTTAGTGCTAGAGTACATTAGCAGGAAAAGATGTTCTCTGAATTTCTTGATGCATCACAGATTAACTGACATTTTCGGCATTCGACAATCATAAGCACTGGTGTTCTTTAACCGGTATTTGTAGCTTGAATAGTAACTGTCCGATCTTTAGAGGAGAGAGAGATTTATATAAAGTAAAGTGAAAGAATCGGATGTAATTTAAAAATGTGTAATATGGTTCATAGTCATAGGCACTGGTATTCGGGCGTGGCTGTGGTCCGATTTCGCCTCTTACAAACTGTAACATAATAATGCTTACAAAATTTATGTAAACAATTTTATTATTACTATTCATTTTTCTAAATTTTGGTACCAAATCATATAAGTAAAATACGTCGAAGTCTTCGATCCGGATGGCTGTAGTACTCCTACGAGTAGATAGAAAGGTTCATTAAAGAAATGTCGAAGGGGAAAAGTGCTGAATGAAGGGTATAATAAAAATAGATGTCTACGAAGTTTTAATGCTCGCTGCTGTTTGTCCCAAAAATATTTTCTTATTTTTCTATCCCCGTTCGAGCCAAATATATTAGAGTAATTGTAATGTTTTCATTATAACTGATGAACACTAATATTAAGGGTATTAACATTTTGATGTTTAACATTTTTGGTTTTTGAGGTTATTTTTTGTGTGCAAAATTAAATTTTTGATAAAATTATATTACTAAAGACATTTCTTTCTTTTTATTCAATCATTAAGGAAGTTCTGTTGCTCTTGCAAAACCTTTGTACGGTGCACGGATTGAAAAGACAAAAAACTGATGCAAGAAAATATGCTTCAACAAAGTCTATGATAATTTTTGTGCAATGAGGCGTAACAAAATATTTACAAACCTGCGCTAGCTGTCATACTACATATACACACAGAGAGTTCGCTGACATTTCTGTTTCTACAATTGGGTCTTCTTGTGCTTTTGCATGTTTTTTTTTTAGGAAAGCCTTTTTTATATTTTGAAATGAGTTTGTTTACTAATTATTTATTCCTCTACTATTTGTATATATGCATCGACCTTAAATTTCCTAACGTTGTAGATTCTAGCCAAAATTCGCAATAGGTATTCGCCAGTTGGCACAGGTAGTGATTGGAGTTGTTCAGGCTGCAGCACGAAGTCCTTGAGTGTGAAGTCATGCTAGAAATTATATGAATTATTTTAAAATGCAAAAACAAACTAATTTTAATACATGATATCTTACGTTGAAAGGGCAAGAGTGGTTCAGATTTGTATATAATTCCACCGCGTCCATTATTATCTTGCCAAATGGTATTCTCTTTTTGTTTTTCATAAACTGACAAAAATCTGCTGTGATATTAATCATGAAGGGATGATAGCCATTCGCCTTTCTATAAACGATCAAATTACCACTGATGTTATTTACAGGCAATTGGAAAACTTGAATGTCAACGTTAAGAGCGACTTTGTTGCGAGACAAAGCCTTAAGCCCACATTTTCGGATATTCAGAAAGCTTTTGTCGTAGTTCGCACACTTCAAATTCGTAAACTTTATATATGCGGTTGCCGATGTCAATTGCATGAGGATGTAGAATCCAGCGATAAAAGCACGAAAAGTAACCAACTTCATTTCTTAGAACTCTCAAATTTGTGGTCGTGGCACGTCTAGAAATTACATGCATTATTCGTGTTTTTTTTTTGTTTTTTACACGATCATGATTATGTTTCATATGTATGTATGTTTACCTAAATTGTAATTGATTACATAATTTGAATACTGAATTCATTTGATTATATATTTTGATAAGAGAATTGATTAATTTAAACAAGCCTTTAGTAAGCATTTATAAAAAGTAAGGAGTGTATAAATTTCTATGCGCTCGAATTTTATATACAATAATTAAGGCATACTATATTTATGTATATATGGAGTATGGGGACTAGACCATTCGTTCTTGGAGCGCCATTCGCCAGATTGATGTACAGTTTCGACATCGTATTCATAAATCTATGTCTCATCACCAGTAATGATGCGATTGATGAATGTAGGGTCTTCAGCTACGCTGTCAAGCATCTCTTCTGCGACCTCTACTCACTTTAGCAAAAGATTCAGGATATTCTAGTACGAGGCCTTTATTAGTGGCGGATTCCTCCTCTTAATGGGGGAAGTTTACGGTATTTTCTAGAGATGTATTGGATTGATTTCAACTGAGTTTGCTGCTTCCAAAAAAAGTATGTGCTTTGAAAACAAAAGAAATGGAAAATCTTTTTGATTGCTTGATAGATAGATTCAAGACCTTTTGGGTAATGACAACTCCGAGCGACGTTTCAAGCTCAAAAGTGTACTTGGTCACCCACAGTGTCATTGGGGGCAGAAGCAAAAGTCAAAACACAATAAGCTAAAGACGACTGCCTTGTAAACGTTGAAGAACGGCGATGAAGACCTATACCCCATAGTTCAAAGCTCTCAACGTTCTTTTCGACGCTTCGCCGCATGAAAACGTAGCTGAGGAACATGATTCAAGATAGATTCATCAGCCTGGCGTTGCTGCGCACGCATCATGACATTGAAGTCACTGATTCTAAAAACTTAGCCAACAAATGTTTTGTTTGGTGAAATTTTTATATTCAACACAGTGTTACAGTGTCTACGATTTATAGTAATTTTTCAATTTAGTAGAATTTGATATTAAAAGATCGATTTGTAATTTTTCCACCATGATATGAAACTGTATAAAGACTATTACATTTAATACAATAATCTTCATGTTTCAAGTAAATGTTTATTTCTACAAAAAAACCCCACAAAAATTTTTCGCGTCGGAACAAAATCACAAGACATAAATAATATTGTTTTGGCCACAGATACATCGCGCTTCTTAGTGACTCCAAGCTTCTTCAAATAGTTTATAACGGTTTAATGACTACTATGCCGGTCCCTTCCGGAGCGTGGTGCATCTTCGACCACTTCTTCACCAGAACGAAAACGTTGAAACCATCGTTGTGCGGTGGAAATGGAAACTGTATCAGGTCCATAAACTGCACAAATTTTATTGGCGGCTTGCGATGTATTTTTGCTTTTATCGTAGTAGTAGTGTAAAATATGCCGTATTTTCTCTTTATTTTGCTCTATGTTTGCGACGCTATAACTCACGAACGACTTAAAAAAAGCGACAATCAATCAAACACGTGAAATGAGCTTTCCAAAAAGGTATAGCATGACCCGATGCGACGAATAAAACTAAACTACGCGCTTTCAGCGCCAACTATCGAAAGTACCGCAAGACTTTTTTGACAATCTATTAGTGAAAACGACTATTAGTCGACTATTAGATATTATACTCTGTGCGACATGTTGCGTGAGTATAAAACGAAGTCGTACACTGCCCTATGTTGTCATCCGGAGTGAGCCTTATAGATCGGTATCGGAACTTACGTACTATAAATATGTCAAAATACATTATGCGTAGAACATCATCTCTAATCACATTTTAAACAGCCTCATTGAGCCTATTAACTATTATAACAAATAATAAAACAACAATGTTATATAAAACATTTTAAATGGAAATTTAGTTATTCCCAGGTTTGTATAAATACATTGACAATTGCTTTCCAATCATTATAAGCACCAACAGTTATCTTTATGCGATACTCCCCCGCTGGCAGTGGTAACAAAGCAAAATAGTTTGGTTTTAAAATAAGTCGATCGACGATAATATCATTCTGAAATTACAGTAAACATGAAATTTGTTTGATTATAACGGTAAGGGTAAGAAGGGTGGTCCATATATTGTTTGTTACTAAACTAAATTGGGTAACAGGAAAAGTATGATTGATAGTTGTTTTGAATTGATGCAGATGATAGGTGAGTACGAGTACTACAGGGACTAAACGGAAGGTTTCCTTTTTGCTGGAAATAAAAGATATGGATGGAAGTTGTGTGATCTCGCCTCTGATAATTGACCTTTTGTTATCCTATAAATTCTCAATCTGCTGTGAGGATAGCAATAAGAGCGCTAAAAATGTTTTTTAAATAATTCCTGTGAAAGTACATTCGATTTTCGACGGTTTTCAAGCATAAATCGGCCGATTTTGCTGTAATTCAATCGTCGCTGGCTTGTTGGCAGAGTCCATAGACTTGACGTAGCCCCACAGAAAATAGTCTAACGGCGTCAAATCGCAAGACCGAGGCGGCCAATTGACTGGGCCATTTCTTGAGATGACACTTTCACCAAACTTGGTTTTCAATAAATCGATGATAACATTCGCTATATGGCTTGTGGCGCCGTTCACATTCGTAATTTTTACGGGATGCATGGAGATTCATGGATTCAGGATTGCTGCCTGACCAATAAGTCATTCAGCCAGAAATTAGCCTCATCGCTAAAGATGATTTTTCGATGAAAATCCGAAAAATTTTCAAGTTGTTGTCCAATTCACGAGCATACGACGATTCTGGCTCAGTTCTTGTGTCAATCTGATCTTGTAAGGATGCAGGCCAAGATCTATTAGACCAACGCTTGAGAACGACGTGTAAGATACTGATTTGGGTCGTTCCCAATTGATGCGCCAATGATAGCTATATTCTCGTCACTACGGGTACTTCTTCGTCTCACTGTCTAGTCAAAACAAAACATGCTATAGAAAACTGGATCGCGCAACTGCAATACCAACCAAAGGACCAGTCTAAATGAAACCACGCAACATAAATAATGCGAATGATCTACTCATGAAAAAAAAAAAAAACAATAACAAACCTCCTATATTGCTTAGTATTTTGGACTACTAATATAGGCTGCCCTTTGTCCTATTCTACATTATGTGAAATATAACTCATACTTACGTTATATGGACAAGTGTGGTTGATATTTGAGTGTGGTTCCAAAAATTTAAAAATTATTTCCAAAAGGCCGACACGCTTTTTATTGCGGAGGAATTCGCAAAAATTCAATGTTTTGTTGAACAGGAAGGGCCGATATCCGTTATATTTCTTGAAAAATTCTACATTTAACTGAGAGACAAAAAAAAAGCTGAAGTTATTAGTTTTTTTAATGTTGCTTTTTTACTTACGCTGACATTATTTACTGGAATTTCAAAGAGTTTAACGCGCAACGAAAGAGCGACTTTATCGCGAGACAACGCTTTGAGCTTACAATAGGCGAAATCAGCAAATGGTTTATCCAGCGTTATACAATTAACATTCGTAAATTTGACCATCGATATAAGATTAGTAGAATGAAGACAAGAGCCAAGCAACCAAGTAAAAACCAACCACAACCGCGGACAGCGCATTTTGCCGACTGAGACGAAATTTCGAAAAAAATTCTAAACCCTAAAGATAAAATCACGAATATTAAAAAAAATATATATATCAACACAATGCTCATGTCCGGTGTGTCACGTTCATTTGTGGATTAATTACGAAGCGCGAAACAAATATTGGCTTGCTCCGTATTTCATTTTCATTATAATTTACTTAAATAAAGCGAATTATAATTATTTAGTGAGATAATTGATTTCAAATGCCTGTTTGTTTAAACAGTAAGGTCACACATTGTTGTTTGGAAATACTTGTTAACAAAAAATATGTGTGCTTCTAGCCAAGTGATTTAGCCAGGCGGATATTGCATAAATTCGTCGATTCTTGACTAGTGCTGTCCGGGCTCTGTGACCAATGAAGTGACTATTCCTGAATGAAGACTGGACGACAATGACAGCAAGCGACTTTGTAAAGAGACTGTTAAAGACGAAGGCATTAAAAAATCAGAAAAGTGTTGGAAATTGTAGTAATTAAAGTTTGCCGAATTAGATCAAATGCGCGTTTCGGGTATAGTTCTATGAAAACTGAGTAACAATCGACCAATAGAAACACGAATTATTGATTCCAAGCAGTTCTTGGACAATTAATGAAATATGGAGCCGAAGTTCAAATAAAAATTAAGTGGTAGAATTGCGCGTGGTAAACCGAATCGGAAGCGTTTAACGTCGGAACGGTCAGCTGACAAGATTAGACCTTCTGTGTTATGAAAAGTGAAGTTTATTTTTTTGCATGGTTTTTGTTTTTGCTTATGAGTATACTACATAAAAAAATTAAATCAATTTTTTGCATTTTAGTGCTAGTGACTGCAAAATACGCGGTAATCTGAAGAAGAGAAATTCTTAGCAATGACAAAAGTATGTATACCCGAATAAATTTTGAGGTTACCTTCACACTAGAGCTTCAATATTTAGTGTTGCCACCCTTAGCATTAATTACTGCCAATAGACGTCGAGGCATGCTGTCAATCAAGTTTTGGAGAAGTGATTGGGGTATGTTTTCCCAGGAGTCTTTTAATTTATTAAAAATCTCGCCTTTATTTGAACGGCAAGAAGATCGGTCAAGCTTGTCATGCAAACACTGCTATAAGTGCTCAATGGGGTTTAAGTCGGGGCTTTGAGCAGGCCATGGTAGAAGTTCTATCGATTTTTGTTCGAAGTATTCTTTTGCAATCCGAATTGTATGCTTGGGATCGTGGTCCTGCTGGTATATGAAGTTATCCTGTATGCCCATTTTTTGCGTAGCTGGCTCCAAATTGGTACTTAACATTTGAACATAAGACTCTCCCGTCATTTTACCTTCGACCATTACGAGATTTGAGAGACCACTGTAGCTAAAACAACCCCAAACCAATACATTTTCGCCTGCAAACTTTATGGTGCTTTGAATGCATTTACTCTGTAGCTTCTCGTGGCTCTTTCGCCAAACTTTTTGCCGTCTTTTTGCCGTCCTCTACTATTTTTAAATTCAAATTTGCTTTCATCACTCCAAATTACTTTTTTCCAAAAATTTGGTGGCAGTTTGTAATACTTTTTTGCAAACTCCAATCGTGCCTTTAAATTTTTCTTGCTGATGAACCGTTATTTAATCTTGCATTGGCTGGAATACCCGTCTTCTCGAATTCTTCGTTGAATTGTTCGCTCGGAAACATCTACTTGAAGGCTCTGCTTAATAAATCGGGCTGATACAGTCGGATTTTTTTTCACTTCTCTCACTATTTTTGTCTCTTCGCGCACTGTAGTTACTCTAGGGCGGCCTGATCTTGGAGCACTCTCTAGCCCACCATTTTTTGGTAATTTTTTTTTTTATCACTTTCTGGATTGTGGCCTTGCTTTTAGAATATTTGTTGGCAATTTTTCCTTATCCCATTCCATCTAAATAATTAGGAACAATCAATTTTCACAGGTCAACGGTTATTTCTGCAGATCTTTGCATTTCACTAAATAAAATCTTTATATTATTTACCCAAACACTTTTATCGAGTATAAAATCATGAAATTTTACCTTTGTCGAGTTTGTTTCTAAATATTTGCAAAAACTATTTACGCAAAGAAGCACTACGCACAAATATTGCCACGGTATACATAATTTTGTCGCCAGCAAAGTTCAACTGATCATCAACAAGTGCACATTCTGCAAGCAAAATAAAAGCTAACAGTAAATATCATACCGTTATTATTTGTCAACTTACAGTGTGCACTTACCGCATGTACAATTTTTTAATTGTTGAACTTTTGAAAAAAAAATATTCAAAGAACAATATAAAATATCCTGGGGTATACATAGTTTTGTCGGATACTGTATAATGTTGTTGTACATAATTTTCCAGACTTACGATTACTTTTACTTTTTGTACCAATTTTTCATCTTTTCTGCAGTTAAGAAAAAATACACTAAGGCACATACAGTGCGATCAAAATACTTTCGAAGTTTTGAATATTAAAATAAATCTGTAAGAAAGGGCTAAGTTTGAGTGGAACTGGACATTTTTACTCTTACAACTTGCAAGAGCCGAAACCAGAAAAATACCTTAAGATGTAAAACGTCAACCAGAAGATCGGAATCTAAGAAACTGTACTTGTAATCAAATTAAAAGATGAATTTTTTTATATTTTTAAAATCTTTATTTATTCGTGCAAATCTATTTCATCTCCTTCAAAGTAATCCCCGGCTATGCCAACGAATTTTCCGATCAACATAACACTTGGAAAAATCCTCCGTCGTGATGGCCATCAGAGCCTTCTTCGATTCAGTTTTTATATCCCCAGTTGAGTCGACGGAGAGGTCTTTTGAGTTTGCTGAATAGCCAGAAATCACACGGGGCCAAATCAGGCGGATATGGTGGTTGCGAAACGATATTTGTTGAATTTTTGGCGTAATGAGCGTGGTTTTTTCGGTTTCAGCTCGCCTTTAGCACGATATTCGCACAATTGATCGGTTGTTTCGGGATCGTAAGCGTATATCCAAGTCTCATCTCCAGTTATTTCTTTATGTTTTGATAGTCAGAAAGCATTGCTTCACAAATGTTAACACGACGGTCTTTTTCGAAAAAAAAAGAGTGTTTTTGGAACCTTTCGAGATTTGACTCTTCTCAAGCTCAATTCGTCTTTCAAAATCGCCAGCACCGGTCCAAATGATATGCTCAAACTATCAGCAATGCTCCATTTCTTTGGCTTGTTTGGCGTGATGTTCATCAGTCAGTGTTTTTGGGCGACTTGACACCACATTTTTCTCAAGACTCTCATGACCGGCTTTGAACTCGTTATACCACTTATAAATAAAAGACAGAGTTTGATCCTTAAGGGCTTTATACAACATCCTCAGCGTTTCTGCAGGCGAAATTTCATTCTGCAAACAAAATTTAATCGCACTTCGTTGTTCAATAAATTCAGACATAGTAAAAATCGAAGAATTCACTTTTAAAGCCTCACAAATCGGTGCTTATCTCAAATACTAATGAATGTTTTCAGGTGAAATACAGAAAAAAATTTACCGACTCGAAAAACACGCGAAGTATAAATTCAAAATTCACCTTTCAATTTGATCACAGATTAACTTATACACTGAGACACTTATCCGACATAAGGTTCGTTAGAAAAGCGAAAATCGTTATAATGTATGTAGTACATCGGAGTTGAGGTAGTTTTTGGCCAATTGTATGTATTTTAGGCACAAAGTTACATTGTTCTGAGTAAAACACGTTCTGCAATTTTCCTTGAGATAACTCAAATATTAGCCTTTATATCCAGCATAAAGTCACCTGGAGGTTCGAAAATATTTATATTAGTTATACGGGGCTCAGGAAAGTATTGACCCGATTAACACCATTATTGATACACCTAAATATTATTTTCGGGACAGGTTTGTGTCTGAATTTCAATTGTATATCTGACACATTGACCGACATTTTCGTCCAAGAGTCAACCATAGATACTGGAATCCAGTTATTCGGTACTTAAGGGCTTGAACAGTTTGTTTGGGATTTGGACAATTTTTGGTTATACATAAGGGTGTATACATTATAGGAATTATTAGCGCAAAGTTTTAGCGTGAAATAATCGAATGGAATTTAATATTCTGCTATTTGGAAAGTAGGCGGTGTTGTTGTTCGATCTAGTCCATTTTCATACTGTGACATAGGAATCCTGGGATATGTTCTTTTACAAAATGTGGGCGGTACCACGCAAATCGTCCAATTTTCACACCGGCTTCCATAATTCATCATCATCAATCAATCTTGGAAGTAAAACTTAATGTCTCTGGCGTAATTAGTTATTGATTTATTTCACTTTTAGCAGCTTAACAGTACCGTTATATGGAGAGTGAGCAGATTTACCATCGGATTTCATCCATTTTCTTTCACACTGTCGGTAGAAATTCTTATAATACTTGCCCTAAAAAATTAGGTTGTTTTAGCTTTAGTACACCAAGATATCTCAATTTTTACTCCAGTTACAGCTTACACGGATAGACGGGCAGACAGAGAGTCACCCGGATTTCAACTTTTCTTGTCATACTAATCAGTTATATATATATATAACCTTATATCCATCTCGCTTTGTTTTAGACAACCGTTAGGTGAACAAAAGTATTATACTCTGTAGCAACAGGTTGCAAGAGTATAAAAATTAATCAACTAAAACAAATTATTATTACTTACATACATAAATATGGAAAGCCAATATTAGTCTTCTTCTTCTCCTTTACTGGCGCAGACACCGCTTACGCTATTATAGCTGAGTTAGCAATAACGCGCCAGTCGTTTCTTCTTTTCACAAGGTGGCGCCAGTTTGGAGAAAGCAGTCAATATCATCGGCCTACGCCAACAGCTGTACCTGCTCAATTAAGTTCCACAGCTCGAATTGTTTTCTCTAAGGGCAGCTCCTCTTCGATAAGGTCCAAACTGATTGGATTGTTGACGGTGGGCTTTAATCTTTCACGCAATACGCTCTTCTCGACGGTCAACCTTCCTTGTGCTGACGTGCGTCTTTTGCTGCACAGTGTCTTGTGTGAATCTTGGCTGCAACAAGATAGTTGTTCGAGTTGATAGACGTGTCTTTCATCTATCATAACATGATCTATCTGGTTGATCTGGACACAGCTAGGTATCTTGATGAATTTTTCTATGCCGTAATTTAGTACTACAGATGACCATATTTCGGGCCCCGGCGAAGTCGATCAGCTAAAACCCATTTGGGGATGTTTCCTCATGGAGGATGAATTTACCGATAGTTGTGCCAAAGATACCTTCCTTGCTCACCATGGCGTTAAAGTCGCCGAGCAGAATTTTTATATCGTGGCAGGGGCTACTCTCATAGGTGCGCTCCAAGCGCACATGGAAGGTATCTTTGATCACATCGTCCTTCTCTTCCGGGCAAGGGCATGTTAAAGAACTTCGCTTTAATGCGGATTGTGGCTAGACATTCATCCATCGGGGTGAACATCAGTATTCGGCGGCTGAGTCTCTCTCCCACCACAAATCCCACACCGAATTTGCGTTCCTTTATATGGCTACTGTCGTAAAAGACTCAGTCCTTGTCCCGTCCATCGCATTTCTTGGACGGCGGTGATGTCAGCCTTCACTCTAACGAGGACATCAAGCTGCTGAGCAGCGGCACCTTCCCAATTAAGGGACCGGACATTCCAGGTGTATGCCCTTAAATCGTTATTTTAGTGTGTTTGTCATGGTCGTCATCAAAAGGTGGGTCTCTCTTCCGAAGCTGTTTACGCTGTTCCATTGGTAGTGTTTTTTACGTCGCGAGTCCCAAACCCAGTACACAACCCTGTGGAGAGGTTATTTCGCTTTCTCACTTTAGCTCACCTTCAAACGTATGTTCTTAGACTACCAAGGGGATACTTGGTCTTGGACCGGAAAACGTGGGCTGCTTGAGCCATATGTAAAGAAACGTTTCTGGTCACTCCCAAGTGAATAGCAATCAGAGAACTTTCCACACTTTTGTGAGTTTCTACACATGACTCCATCCAGCCAAAATTAGTAATTGCCTGAAATTTAGTGCCTAGTTTTTTATTTAAATAATATTACTCTCCGACTAGTTTGGATTACTAACTATTTTGCGTAGAGAATCTGCCATTTGAAACTTTGGGACGGAACACGATACAGAAGTAAAGATATATTGGTAAAAATATTATGTTAGCATTCAATTTGAATAATTTTTTAAACCAATTCCATCCATAATAGTTTTATCTTATGAACTCACATTTCGTAACGAGTTTTGGTATGAATAAATGTTCGACAGTTTGCAAGGAGATACTTTGGACCGCATTGCATTGCTTAAATATTTTGAGTGAACTTAGATACAGATGGTGGACGAAGTATCGAAGAGAACGTTAACTAAACTGAAAAAGGATTTTTTAATATTAGCAAAAGTTTTTAAACATCTTTGTTTATAAAAATGTCATCTAATTCTGGTAAGAAACTTATTGCCTATTCTTGTCTCACTGCCTAAAATAAGAGTGTTTCAAGCAGGTATGACGACCATTAAGTGAAGTGAGAATTCACCCCGATCGCAGGAGCGGCAATACTAGCCTTAAGCTGGCGAACTGTGCTCTCAAGTTTTTCCTCACTACCAATAATCAAGCTACTTCATAATAACACTCATTTAGATGCCTAGTCATAATGTAATCGTTGGAAACTGCAGCCCTATAATACGAATAATGTGAATAAATAATACCGTGGTCTCCACTACTTTTGATTGGGAAGAAACTTGCTTTCCTTTATCCTCTTGCGTTTTATCGCTGGTTCCAAGGGTTTTGCGTGAGTTCAAATAACAAAAAAATCATTTCAATTGTTAAAGCAAGTAGTTAAAGACTGAGAAAGTCTTTCGGCGAAACAGTTGAGTTGTCTGAATTTGATTTTTGGTCACCTAAAACCAATTTGTGTCAGGCTCAAACCTTTCCGTTTCTATGAGAGTTATCTTGCTCATTTTTTAGGAGTTAAATATCACACGAATATATTCGTTTAAATGTGAGTTACTTATTTCTAATAGACAATCTGGACTAGACGTAAATTATGTAAATTTACTAAAGTAAGAGTTGTTTAATAAATAATTTTTTTTATTCACTGAAATAATGCAATGCAGATCCGAAAATCAACAAAAAACATAAATGATTAACTTAAAGCAGATTCTCTGATATTTTAATGACTAAAACTCTCTAACTCCTTGCAATGAAAATAGATGGCAATCCCTGCTATGGAAATATTAGTATGACAAATGAATATGAAGACTAATCAAATCATTTTTAGAGCTCAATGTTCGACCAGCTCTTGATTAATAAACAGTATTAAGTAGTTATAAACTGGAATCTAAGTCTTGACATTCTTGAGACATATGCGATATATAAAAAATATATCGTCACCTAAAATGCAAAACCACGTATGTATGATAAAAAAATCGAAATTGAGAGTTTTATTGATTACGATCCACTACTTCAAATTACATATGCATATATAATTATATACTTGTATATATATACTTTTATGTATAATTACATAATGTTTAGCTGTTAACAGTTTTAATCAATACTTAAGGGGGTATTTTAGTCTAGAAGCATGCATTTCAGGTAATTTTTAAAGTGTCGTTAATTATTTATTAATTTTTGAAGAGTACAGAAAAAAATTAAAAACTAAAAAAAGTAAAAAATTTCAAAACTTATGAGCTGACGAAGTGGGGGTCTCTAAAAATGTCCACGTGACCATGCCCATGATTTCAACCCTCCTAGTTATCTGAAACCAAAAAAAAAAAAAGATTATTAATCTAGACTAATGTCGCAATGGTCGGAACTACGGAAAAGTGGGAACCTTTTTTTCACATAATGGCGACTGCCTGAAAAAAAATTGTTTGATCACTTTTTCTGACTGTTTCAAATTTTTTAAAAATAATAAAAATAAAAATTTGGGGATGGGGCCAGTTCCAACCATAGACAAGCCTATAAAGAAGACTCTTTAAAAATTTCAAGTAAATCGGTCCAGTGGAACCTGAGAAATCGTGGACATCGTTCCGAAAAAGTCAGTTTTGAGAAAAACGCGTTTAAAGGTTCCCCAATGTCTTTTTTCGATTAGTTCTGGCCTATATCTCCGAAAATAATTTTAATTTTGAAAAGTCCTCTTGTACACATATTCTTGAATAGTTAAACTTTGAAAATATAAAAAAAAAAAATCGATTTTTTTAAATTTCTAGACTAGAATACCCCCTTAAATATTGTTTCACTCATGTTCCTTTTTATATCGAGTTTCTTTCTTTCCCCTGTAAATTTCCGAAAATGTTGTTACGTTATTTTGAAATTTAGGTGACGATATGTACATATGTATGTATGTGTACCAAAATCAGATCACTATGAGAAGATAATAGATGGGCAAATTTTCATACTAAGTATATGGGGTGACATGAAAAGTAATTGCATTTTACATTACATTACATTAACCAATTACTCTCGGAAATCGGCCAATGTAAGGTATATTAATAAAATTTAGGATCCCATATACCGATTATAGGGATTTTCGTCTAGCTGCTTTTTGATATCAGCAAAGCCTTCAAATACTATAGATATTAGATATTTTTTTCTTTTCTTGGAATCATACAAACGTACTGCCGCAAAACTCCACGACTGATGATTAAATCGTGTTCAAATAATTAGAAAATTATTATATTTATCTCACTATACTCGTAGTTATGTTCCGCAATATTTATGCTATTTTAATTTTGAATATGGGTTGGAATTGCGTTAGATCATATCCATTATTTAGTTCGCGTTTGGTAGGTAGTCAGTCGACAAAATGGCTCTTTTGTGGTCGTGGTTATTATTTACTTTAACGTTTGGATTTTGTTTGCGTTCTACTCATCCTGTATCAATGATCAAATTCACGAATATTAAGTGCGTAGCGCTGGATAAACCCTTTTCTGATTTCGTTTATTGTAAGCTCAAAGCGTTGTCTCGCAATGAAGTCGCTCTTTCGTTACGCTGCAACATCTTTAAATCGCCAGTGACTAATGTCAGCGTAAGTTTAAAATTATCCCAGTAATTTTGTAAGGAAACATTGCAATTTTCAGTTTGTCCTATGTGTTCTAGTTAAATTTGGAATTACTCAAGAGATATAATGGTTATCGACCTTTCCTGATCAACACAACAGTTGATTTTTGTGAATTTCTTCGGCATAAAAAGCGTGTCGGTGCCTTGCATATAATTTACAAGTTTTTAGAAAGATATTCAAATATCAACCACACTTGTCCTTTTAAGGTAAGTGTAATGTAATATCTGTAAGAGAATATACAGAGTGGTCCATACATGTAATGGAAGCGCATAGGCTATGTACCAGGTATGTCGGCATGTTGCAAAACTTCAAAAATACAATGAGCAGTAATGCACTTCTAAGCTTCCTTTCGCCAGAAAATACAAATGATAGGAGGTGAGATCGCGCAGCTTCTATCCATATTTCTTTCTTTATACCCTGAACAGGGTATATTAACTTTGTCACGACGTTTGTAACACCCAGAAGGAAGCGTCGGAGACCCTATAAAGTATATATATAAATGATCAGGATGTTGAGCTGAGTCGATTTAGCCATGTCCGTCTGTCTGTCCGTCTGTCCGTCTGTCCGTCTGTCTGTATATATACGAACTAGTCCCTCAGTTTTTAAGATATCCTTTTGAAATTTTGCAAACGTCATTTTCTCTTCAAGAAGCTGCTCATTTGTCGGAACGGCCGATATCGGACCACTATAGCATATAGCTGCCATATAAACTGAACAATCGGAATCAAGTTCTCATATGGAAAACTTTCGCATTTGACAATGTATCATCACCAAATTTGGTATGGATTATTTTCTAGGGAAAAAATGTAATACCCGAGAAAATTGTTCAGATCGGTTAACTATAACATATAGCTGCCATACAAACTGAACGATCGGAATCAAGTCCTTGTATGGAAAACTTTCACATTTGACAAGATATATTCACGAAATTTGGTATATAATATTTTCTAAGGCAAAAATGTAGTCTCCGAAGAAATTGTTCAGATCGGTTGACTATAGCATATAGCTGCCATACAAACTGAACGATCGGAATCAAGTTCTTGTATGGAAAACTTTCGCATTTGACAATGTATCATCACCAAATTTGGTATGGATTATTTTCTAGGGAAAAAATGTAATATCCGAGAAAATTGTTCAGATCGGTTAACTATAACATATAGCTGCCATACAAACTGAACGATCGGAATCAAGTCCTTGTATGGAAAACTTTCACATTTGACAAGATATATTCACGAAATTTGGTATATATTATTTTCTAAGGCAATAATGTAATATCCGAAGAAATTGTTCAGATCGGTTAACTATAGCATAAAGCTGCCATACAAACTGAACGATCGGAATCAAGTCCTTGTATGGACAACTTTAACATTTGACGAGATATATTCACGAAATTTGGTATAGATTACTTTTTAAGGTAACAATGTAATCTCCCAAGAAATTGTTCAGAACGAGTTACTATAGCATATAACTTCTATACAAACTGGACACATAGTTACTAACAGAAATGCACCTGTGAAGGGTATTTAGCTTCGGTGCAACCGAAGTTAACGTTTTTTCTTGTTTTTAGCTAAAAAGAAGCCTGCATTTAGCCTATGCATTGCTCACTTGTTTCCAGTGTCATTTCGAAATAATCATGTTTAGTGATGCCCCCGTTCTTAATCACTTGAAGATCTATATGGAATATGCACTTTATTTTGTTCTTCTTCGAAACTGTACTGTTTTGCAAATTATCTCTAAATCCAAATAATGCGCAATATCTTCAAAGTAGTGTATGGACCACCCTGTTTGTTTGTTATCAAATAAATTGCATGCTTGTTATCATTACAGGATAATATTATCGTGGATCGACTTATTCTGAAACCAAACTATTTTGCTTTGTTGCCACTGCCGGCGGGGGAATATCTGGTAAAGTTAACTGTCGGTGCTTACAATGATTGGAAATCAATTGTCAGTGTATTTTTTCAAGTTTGGGAATAAATACACCGGTCCACACGTGCCTTTTGCATGTGATATCTATAATTATAATTGTTCTTTCAGTATTCATAAAACGGATGGTGGATCGGTTTTGAGTTACAAGCATTTAATGTATAGCCTCTCAGGTCCATCAGCTTGATCAGTTTATTTTTGCTACAGTAATAACGCGACAATAAATGACCGGATTATCATAATAATCCTGTGCCTGTGCATAATTATATACAAGTATATATCTAAAAATCATCAAAAATTTGGCTGAAAGTAAACTTTTTTTTTAAAACTTCATATTCTCATTTTTTGATTTTTTTCTTCATTGCATATCATCTAGTTTACAAAGAAATTTTACAGTCAACCTAACCTTGATACTAACGGGTGATTTTTTAAGAGCTTGATAACTTTTTTAAAAAAAAAAACGCATAAAATTTGCAAAATCTCATCGGTTCTTTATTTGAAACGTTAGATTGGTTCATGACATTTACTTTTTGAAGATAATTTCATTTAAATGTTGACCGCGGCTGCGTCTTAGGTGGTCCATTCGGAAAGTCCAATTTTGGGCAACTTTTTCGAGCATTTCGGCCGGAATAGCCCGAATTTCTTCGGAAATGTTGTCTTCCAAAGCTGGAATAGTTGCTGGCTTATTTCTGTAGACTTTAGACTTGACGTAGCCCCACAAAAAATAGTCTAAAGGCGTTAAATCGCATGATCTTGGTGGCCAACTTACGGGTCCATTTCTTGAGATGAATTGTTGTCCGAAGTTTTCCCTCAAAATGGCCATAGAATCGCGAGCTGTGTGGCATGTAGCGCCATCTTGTTGAAACCACATGTCAACCAAGTTCAGTTCTTCCATTTTTGGCAACAAAAAGTTTGTTAGCATCGAACGATAGCGATCGCCATTCACCGTAACGTTGCGTCCAACAGCATCTTTGAAAAAATACGGTCCAATGATTCCACCAGCGTACAAACCACACCAAACAGTGCATTTTTCGGGATGCATGGGCAGTTCTTGAACGGCTTCTGGTTGCTCTTCACCCCAAATGCGGCAATTTTGCTTATTTACGTAGCCATTCAACCAGAAATGAGCCTCATCGCTCATCGGACACGGACGCGAAACACATTTCGAACCGAACACTGATTTTGGTAATAAAATTCAATGATTTGCAAGCGTTGCTCGTTAGTAAGTCTATTCATGATGAAATGTCAAAGCATACTGAGCATCTTTCTCTTTGACACCATGTCTGACATCCCACGTGATCTGTCAAATACTACTGCATGAAAATCCTAACCTCAAAAAAATCACCCGTTAACTAAATATTAAAATTGATCTAACGGTTGTTTGTATCACCTAAAAGTAATCGAGGTAGATAAGTTAAATACCTATGTATTTAAAAGATTAAGATGACCAGACGAGTTGAATTCCGAATGACTGTCCATCTGTCCGTAGAAGTGATAACTAAATTGAGATATCGGATGGAAATTTAGTACAGTGGAAAAAAGATGGGATAGGTTCGTAGATGGGCGTAATCGGACTACTGTCAGGCACACAAGAAGCAATCAATAGAAAACGAAACGTATAAAAAGGACTCAGAAAATGGCGGTGGTCATCATGACTCAAAGGGGACAAAGTGTGAAAAAGCGAAACCTTGTTTAGACCTTATGACATTTAGTTCTGAGTGGTCGTATCGTTTTCATCATAGAGAGCCAATAAAATATACATATTTAATTTTCGTTTTTGTAGTTACAGTGGAAAAAAAAACACAAAACGTTCGATTCGGCTGCCACAAAATATGTATCAGACTAATTATAATAACAATGCTCATTAAGTTTGTTGAACTGGTGTGGGTTGTTTTTAATTATTCGAGATCATATCTTACTTCGATATGCAATTTAAATATAAATAAGTTGTTTTGAAATTATTTTTCAGTCAAAAAATGTGTAGTTCGCGTTTGTGGTTACTTTTTACCTTAACGTCTAGCTTTTATTTGCATTCTATTCGTCTGTGTCGACCGTAAAATTTACTAATGTTAACTGTATAAATATCAATAATGCATTCGCTGATTTCGCCTACTGTACGCGCAAATAATTGTCTCGCGGTGAAGTCATTTTTCGCTGCGCCTTAAGCTCTTTCTTCTTCTTCTTTACTAGCGAAAAAGGCGCTTACGTGGTTATAGCCTAGTTAACAAAAGCGCGCCAGTCTTTTCTTCTTTTAGCAATGTGGCGCCAATTGGAGGTTCCAAGCGAAGCCAGGTCCTTCTCCACCTAGTATTTCCAATTGTGTCAATTTCGTCCTATATCTCATACAGATCAGAAAGCAGAACTAACGGCGCGGTTGTTGAGACCAATGATATCAATATCATCGGCTTACGCCAGCAGCTGAACACTCTTATAGAAGATGGTACCTTCTCTATTTAATTCTGCAGCTCGAATTATTTTCTCCTACAGTATTTGGAAGAAGTCACACGAAAGAGAGTCGCTTTGACTGGAACTTTGTTTGGTATCGAACAGCTCGGAAAGTTCCTTCCTGATCCTGACGCAGCTTTTGGTATTGTTCAACGTGGCCTTACACAACCGTATTAGTTAAGTTTGATGATGGTGGGCTTCAATCTTTCATACAATACGATCGATAGAACCTTATATGCGATGTTGAAGAAGCCTACATAAATTCCAATCGTCAGCATGCTTTCGTCCGACCATATCCTACAAAGAAGCGGAGGCATGCTCTTCTCAGTTCTTCGCCGTATTTGAATAACTATGCAGGCAATCCATCGGCCATCGGCACTTTGTCGTTATTCAGCTAGGTAATTTCTATTCGAACTTCTCCATGACCGTGCTATGGAATGCCTGTTTCATCGTCATCCAGGTGTTATGCTTTCACAACATTTTTTCTGCAAATGCGTCCCGCTTCCCTCTTCAACTCTCGGTATCTGGCAAGGTAGGCAGTCTATTTTCTCTCCACTGCGACACGACACTCCTGATAGTATTAGCTGTTCTTTTGCATTTTCCAAAAATCAATGGTTTCGTTTGCAGCTGTACGTAGAGAGCTTGCAATGCCGCCCCATAGTTGCTTTTTACCGAGTCACTGACGAGTGCTCTCAGAGAACAGGAGTTCAAGTCGAGTAGAAAATCGACGTGCGTTTTTTGCTGCATAGAGGAGGCTGTGTATCTTGGTTGCAACAAGATAGTAGTCCGAGACGTGTGATCTGTTTATCACAAAATGATCGATCTTGTGGCTTTTCTATTCTTAGACAGCCAGCTGCTTGATGAATTTTCTTATTCTGGATTCTAGTACTAGAGATAACCATATTTCAGGCTCCAGCGAAACCGATCAGCCTCAACCCTTTCGGGGATGTTTCTTAATGGAGGCTGAATTTACCGACCGTTGTGCCAAAGATACCTTTGCCCAGCGCTCGAAGAAGGCAACTATGGTCACATCGTCTTTCTCTTCCGTTAGGGGGATGTTTCGCCTTCTCACTTCAGCTTGCCTTCAAACGGAGCATAAAACTATAAAGCTATATGTACTATCCCATGACCACGGGAAAGTTTTCTGTACACACAGTGTTTTGCTGTTCAACTTCGTGTTTTGAACTTCGTAAATTTTTAGGCCTCATCTCCTGTTACCCTGTTTGGGTCCGTAATGTACGGAGCTAAAAAAAAGACAAATTGAAACAGTATTAATAGTGGTGAGTAACGCAAACAATAAAAAATCGGTAATCAGAACCATTTTAATCCGCCCCGCCTTCTCAAAATTTAGCGCAGTATGTCGATCCCATACAAGCTACCTTAAGTAATAATTAGCGCCTCATTATGACAACTTTTAGGCTCTTCATTTATGGTAGGCAGGAGAAATAGCACACATAATGAATATTGTACAATTGCCATACCCTCCAATTTTAATAAAAATTTTGGCTTGTGGTTCTACTGAAACAGATAAACTTAATTGCAGAACGTTTGAAGACTGGTTTTAAGTAAAGCTTACACAGATTTAGGACATTGTGGTGAATAGTAAAACCGGTTCTCTTTACATTTTGAGTGTTGCTCTGATTATTTCTATATTTGTTTTTCTATGTGCATCGACCTTAGGTTTCCTCTCTTCCTTCCTTCCTGCTTAGCGAAAGATAAATTTTTCGGCCAATGTGGCCACTTTTGCGCTTCACATCCGCCAGACAAGCTGATTGCTTGTTTGGCGCGCAACTGGTGTCGCTGTCCGCATGCGTAATCATTAATTCCAACGAATTCCGCCCAATTATAATCGCAAGGCGTTGACAATTGACTTGTGCACTATTAGTTAACTCATGTGACATTTCATTAAAAGAAGACACACAAATGCTTGGCGTTGCGTGCAGACTGTTTTCTATTGCATTGGCGAAACGCAGTCGACAAACAATAAAAACGAAGATTCTCCACACGCTGCGAAGCGCTGCCTGGAATACTAATTGAATAATAAAAGCTAGGGAATATGCAACAGAATAATTATATAAATGTTTGTATGTATGCATAGCGTATACACAGGGAAGCATACGCAGTTTAGCAATAGCTAATAATTTCACGGAATCCAGTGTGTGTACTTCCGGCTCATTTCCTATTTTACTGGCATTTTACCATAAGTTCCAAGAACTCTGATTGCGGTGACTTTGCGGTAATGAGTCCATTTCACATTTTAATATTAGTCATAACTTTCATTCAGAAATTACGCGTTGTTGCTACTTGTGTGGGTATTTATTTGAAATTAATGTATTACAATTAGCGCCAAGTATAAAGTTTATTTTTGTATGGAGTACAAAGGCCAATTCTGGCATTTGTAAAAATAGTAACCCACAAAATATTTTTGATTATTTTTATTTTGCTTTAAGAATCGCAATAGGTCCACACTTTCTCTTAGTACCTACATATGCGGGTCTTACTATTCCGCGCATTCACTTTACATAAAGGGTTAGAGTTAAAAAATAACAGTTTTAATAGATGTTTACCTTCTAGCCAGCGCATACTGAATTGATGTTCATACGTTTTGTTTCATACCGTAAACAACTTATTCACTTTAAGTTAAGGGGGTATTCTACTCTAGAAATCAAATTTTAGGTAGTTTTTTGAATTTTGTTAAAAAAAAACCAAACATAGTTTTACTATCCATTTTTTTATGATGTTTTTATTGATATCTTAAGAATACAGAAACAAAATTTTACAAAAAAATTTTAAAAATTAAAATAAATAGAGAGGGGGAGACAGGTGTAAAAAAATGGCGCATATTGATGACATTGATCGTGACTCTCCTGGTGGTCTGAAGAAAAAAATCAAAAGAAATTCTTAGTCAGTAAGGATGCTGTTATAGTCCCTACCTCAGGGAACACGAAAAGTTTTTTTTTTGAAAAATGGGGACTGCCTGAAAATAAAAATCATATTTTACGCTTTTTTTTGAAATTCGTAAATTTTTTTTAAATATTAAAAACAAAAATTTTGACACGATGCTGGTAGGAACGATGAAGGATTTTATAAAGAAGGTTCGCACAAAATTTCAAGTAAATCGGTTGTATAGAACTTGAGATATTTAATGCCGGTACCGTGTGGAAAAAAATAATTTCGAGAAAAACGCGTTTTAAGTTTAGGAGACAATTCTAGTGAACACAGACGGTACCTCACAAAATCAGCTGTATCTCCGAAAATAAGTCGAATTTTGAAAAATCCTTCCGACGTCATATTTTTTAAATATATGAAAAAAAAATCGAATTTTTCAAAATTCTTGATTAGAATACCCCCTTAAATTTAAGAAATCGTTAAGAATGGCACACTTATAATATACAAAAATTATCTGATTACTCTATTTAGCTCCCATTTAAGGATTTCACATATTTCCTGCCTGCATTTGACTTAGATTTGAATGTTTTGGATAACAATACCTAGAATAAATTATTATTATTTAGTATCAAAAAATCGTATAAAGAAAAAATATTCCTCGGACTTGTAGCCATATTTGAACCACATCTTTGTTTCATAAGATAAAACAATAAATGAAGAGAAGGGAAAAGATAGATATTAAATGACGAAATATTCATAAATAAAATAACTAAGATCTGATTTGGTTTTGATTATTTAATAGGTGAGTTTTATCACAGCTATATGCAATAGTGGTTCGGTCTGAACAATATTTTCGGAGATTACACCGTTGAAGATATCTGGTAAAATAAAAAAGTTTTTCATACATTTACTTCGGGACAATGGTCTAGTTCGCATATATTTCTACTTCTACTGGCACCTTTTACGCGATTATAGCCGAGTTAACACCTTCTGCATCCCCCAGTGGGTACTGCGTCGAATACTTTACCATAAACTTTTCGCAGAACCTTTCTCTCGAAAACTCGTAACGTCGTCTCATCAGTTGTTGCCATCGTCCATGCCTCTGCACCATATAGCAGGACGGGAATAATGAGTGACTTGTGCCCTCCATAATTTTAGTATGATTTTTGCACCAGTCACTAAATTACCTCTGAAGGTTCTACAAGAGTATGCTCCGGTCTTGAAACCTTCTGTTCGTCGCTGCATTTTTTCATAGAATTTTCGAGAATTAGCCCTGTCGGCCAGCTTATCAAGTTCTACAATGCGTCTCACTTCCTTTTTAAACTCTCGGTATCTATCCCATCAGGAACGTGTTGTGGTCGATCGTAACGTTGCGAGGTAGGTAGTCTGTTTTCTCTCCGTTGCAAATCTTAAAATATTCTTCTCGACCAAAAAAAAAATTAAATCGAAAACCATTTCGCATGATTATTTTTCACAAATTTCGACGTGGATTAACTCATCGAGAGTTCAACTATCTTATTTAAATTTTGACGATGAAGCTCTATCAAATTCTGGTATTTATTGGTATTATGGTGAATTTAAACCAGGTCATAAATCATGCGAACACGATTTTCGGGAGGGACGTCCAATGAAGATGATGAATAATGGTTTTAGGCGTATGATCCCGAAACTAAACAGCATTCGACTGTATGGGTGTAATTTTTGAATGAAATATAAGCATTAATTTATGAGTTTTCTTTCAAGACATTAGGAAAAACAACCATCAAAACGGATCCCTCTTCACTAGGACAATACTTCTCACACATCGACAGAAAATATTGCATTGTTGAACACTCAAAACATCGATTCGATGAGTCATCCTCCATTCTAATAATAAACTAAGTATGTGTCTGGTTGTGAGCGAGGACAATGCGAAATATCTCCTGTAGTATAACAAACAATAATCGCATTAGCCACATGGCTCACACGTCACTGTTGACAGTCATAATTTTAAAGTCATAGATATACTCGTATGGTCCTTTGCGTATTGACAGCGGCGAATACCGCAGTAGATGGAACGATGAGCTGTACAAGATATAGTTCATGGTCACGAGGTATTGGCCCGATTTTATCCATTTTTAGCATAGCTTTATGTATATTACTAACAGAAAAAGATACACCCTGAGTTTCAGTGTGGTACTTCACATACAATCACCATTATTTAAGTAGTGAGGACTAAGAGATCAATCTGATTCAAGCTATGTTTAACATACAGGCGGGCTATTATTAGAAAATAATCCTCTCCGAATTACTATATTTTGATAAAAAGTTCGCAATAATAACTTAGGTAAACATATTCGGTATTTAAGAGTTTGAAAAGTTTGGCACACCTAAACCTAACCCACTCCCAGCTTCGTGGGAGTGATAAGATATTTAAGTCTCTATGGCCCTGAAATATGTGATCTCACCTAAATGTACGACGTTCAATTTTGACACCGGCTCCTATTAAGCCATCTCATAGTATCTCGGGTGCGAAATATATTGTCTCTGGCGCATTTAGATTTTCCACAATTTGTGAAATGAAATGAGAAAGTAAAAAACAAAATATTTAAAGTATTTTTATTGACTATTGACTATCCTAGTATAAATTTAATCTCCTCTTTACATGTGCTGTGAAAACAAAACTCACGAACTCATAATTTACATATAGGACCTTGAAATTCCCTTTCTCTTTTTCCGGCATCCCTCCTCTCTCCATTGATATATGTACCATCGCTCTAGCTTGTTAGTTCGCCTGCTGCGTCAAGTTGAATAGACGTGTGTTTGTAGTGCTCGTCACGAAAATGGAAAAACGAAATCAAGAGCAACGCGTCCCGATAAAATTTTGCGTCAGATTGGGCGAAACAGATTCGAAAACGTACGCTAAAATTGTAAGAGTGTATGGTGATAGTGCTTTTAGTCGTGCCCAGGTGTTTCGATTGCACAAAGAGTTTAAGGAGGGGCGTGAAAGCGTGGAAGACGAGGCGCGGACTGACGCGAATGCGCAGCGTGTTCACGCATTAATCTGTGAAGATCAGACTGTGAATTAAATCTACTATTGCCAAGTACTCAGAAGATTGAGAAAACGAAAACGAAACGAAAACAGGATGCGCCCCGACATCGCTCGTAACTGGATCCTTCATCATGACAACGCGCCGTGCCACACCGCCCTCAGCGTGTCCCAGTATTTGGCCTCTAAAGGGATCGCCGTGTTGCAACAGTCGCCTTATTCGCCCGACATGTCACCCTGTGACTTTTTTTGTTTCCTAAAACAAAATCGGTGGTCAAAGGAACCCATTTCGAGTCGATTACGGACATCCAGGTGGCCGTGACGAGGGTACTCGCGGACATCCCAGTCGAAGCGTTCCAGAAATGTTACGAAGCATGGAAAACGCGCTGAAATCGCTATATACATAGCTGCCCAAAGGGACTACTTTGAGAGGGGATGGCAGAGTTGTAGAATAATTTTCAAGTATACGGTTTTTATGGAATCAGTCTCATTATTTAATTGTCTTACCTCGTATCATATTTCCTTTCATTATTTTAAAGCCAATACAAGCAAATAAAATTTTATAAAATTCACCTCAAATTCAATGGTTTCATCGCTTTGAGCTGCAACACAAAATCTCTTTCTGCATATTCAATCTCCTCGGCTCAACTCATATGGCACCCTTGCCTTTTCTTGTCTTTAAAAGCTGATTTCCAAAGATTATGCGAAGCCTTCTGGTACTAGACAGTTATCAGTTCCTTATCTTCGAACTTATTTGGCCCGCATATTTTTACCACCTTTCTGACAATAATATCCAAGTTATGACATCTTTTGGCAAAATCTATTGTTTCTTTTTTAACTTGATCAATGAAATTACAATTTGCGCGTTAGTTTTCCTACGGGGACGCCGTACTTATATCTTTCATTTTGACTGAAATCACGTGGGTTGCATTTAGCCAAGCGGCTGTTGTCACCAGCGAAAGGAGAACTAGCTCAAGTAGAGTAGAACAACTTTTGTCATCTGATTGCGGACCAAATAGGTCAATGGTGCGTAATGCCATGCGCTGTTCTATGCAATACGGCCGCGATTCCCTTTTACGTATTTCTTGTTACATTACAGCCTTGCACCACATTGAAATACTCAATGAATTTTTACATTTTTACCTTGTACAGTTATTCAATCAGCACGAGTAAGCTTGCAACCCGTGAGCAACAGCCAGATTTAGACTAAAGGTAAACGCCTGATAGTATGCTTCGGGTACTTGCTTATGTAAGAGTGCATCGCAGACACGCGTGAATGTTCGCGTATTGACATATATATTTATATAAATATACATAAATGCACGTGTGTACGAAAGCAAAGATCCATAAATATATTTTATATATTTATCTCTTTTTGTGTTTTGTGCGAAAATATACGCGATGATGCTGCTGCGTTTAACTTACGCCGTCTGCACATAAATAAACTTACACGCGTAGGCATACGCAAAAAAAAAGTTTTCGCCAGCGCTTGTACATATGTATGCGTGCGCGTGTTTGCGTGCTTGTAATGCTTGTGCGTACAGACGTTGAAAAGAAACCGAAATCATTCATACAGCCCACACGGTTCCAGGCAGAGTCATTGATCAAAGCGTGCGTGTCATATCCCAGTCACACAAACACACACATACTGACGGAAAGCTTTTGTTACTCACCACCTATTACGACAGGAGGCAAGCGGTGACAGCACAGAATCCTTCTTTTACGAAACACCAATCTGTATGTGGGTGGCATTGAGTTTGGGCACTTTAGAAATCTGCTGCGAAACCCAACAACAACTGCAATGTTGCGAAACTTGTAAAGAGGAAATAAGGGAAATATTGCAAAGCAATATTGTCCTTGAATTCGAAGTTCGGCAAGGGGGCGAACTTATTTAATCGACCGTATTTATATGGCGGGACTTTTTGTGTGGGCAGCACCCTTGCTGACGGCGAGTGGGAAAGGACGAGCCAATCTGTTAGAGGTTGAAATATTTTTAATAATAGAGAGAGGTGGAAGTCAAATACTGTTAAGACAATTTGCGTAATGTGGACCACTTTGCGGTTGTTTTACTTTCTGTAATTATTTTCTTAGCCAAAAATTTATCTTTTAAATCACTGCAGTCAACTCAACCAAACTTGCTGAGAAGAAGTCCTTTTAGCATTTCCTTATAAACTCTGAATATGGGAGAAATCAGAAAAAACCCAAGTCCACTCCATATAAACAAGTTAAGTTGAAAATTACTAAAAGTGCGTTAACCCACTGAATAAATGAGCTGCAAGCATTAGATTTCACAATTAGAATAGCAAGGATGGCAAGAAGGGCTTTATGGGATGCAAAAACAGTACAATGGGTGTGGCACCGTCCATATCTCAGGAACTTCTTGATCAATTCCAACCAAACTTGGTGTAAAAGGTTATCCAATGCTATGGAAATGGACGAAATCGGTTGACAATCACGCCTACTCCCACACTTCTCCCCACTTCTTGTTTCATCTGATTCTTTCACTTAACAGTATACAAATTAAACATCGATAAAAATATTAAAGCAGAATTTTGCACAAATCGTGTCTTAAGATATTTAATCTACCGACCACAAATTGCAGAAATCTTGTTATAATTAGGGGTAAAATTGGGTCAACACTTCGCTTAGCCACATATACATATATAATAGATATATTTTCGACAACCAACAACTGAATGTATTTCCCAGGCTTCGATTCTTGCATACACCCGAACTTACTACTTCCTTACTTGTCTTCACATCACTCACTCGAATTTTATCCATATTTTTAAGTACATTTACCCAATGCATACTTTTTCCTCCTTTCGAATTTTAAAACGCAATATTTGAAAAATTTAAAGTCGGTGATACATTTCGAGGTTCCTTTCTACATAGAAACTTTAAATTTAATGGATAATGTTTATTATTATTCGAAAGAACATTCTTTGGCATTCACTTTTTGAAGGTTACATATTTCAAATCTAGGTGCGGCTATATCTCAGATGATCCATCCCTTGAGTCCAATTTTTTATGATTCGTTCCAACATTTCGATTGAAAAAATTCCGATTCGAAGCGGGATTGTTCGAATAGACTTTATACTTTACATATCCTTACAGAATAAAGTTGAATGGTGTGATATCACACGATCTTGGTGGCCAATCGACTGGCCCAAAACAAGAAGTTATCTGCTCACCCAAGAGCTCTCAATAAATCCATAGACTGACGCGATATGTGGAAAGTGACGCCGTTTTTTGAAACCAAAATAACGCCGAGACCACGAATATTAATTTCAAGCACAAACAGTCGGTTATTATGGCGCGATAACGTTCGCCATTAACGGTTACGTTCTCACCGGCAAAATACACCAAACCGTTGTGTTTTTCTGGATAAAATGGTAGCCCTTTCCTAATCAGGTTGCTCTTCGTCCAAATGCGGCAATTTTGCGTATTTACATACTCTTCGAGCCTGAAATGGGTCTCTTCGCTGAACAAGATTTGGCTCGAAACGTCGGATCTCCTTTGAACTTTTCAAGATCCCATAGAGCAAGGCGATGTCGCTTGGGAAGGTCGAGTGGCTTCAGTTCTTGCACAAGCTATATTTTGTATGCTTTCAATTTAAGATCTTGAAGTGAAATGCGCCAAGTCTTTCTCAGCTACGACTCTTAGTTTTTCTTCTCTGCTTGCTGGGCGTCTATTCGCTCAAATATTATCCAATAATGAATGATAGGTCACAAGAATAGTACGCTTAGGAAGCTGATTATGTTGAACTGTGCAGTGAATTTGTGAATTTTCGTAATGGTTTTGAACAATTTTTAAACATTGTTTAAGTATAAGTCTTTCCAAGATGAAATGCCGTGATCTGTCAAAAGAAAGGCTATTGCAAAAATGATCCCTATTTGGACCATCCGTAGAACTCGAGCCAGATTAGAGCCCGTAAAAAATATTAGTGAAGGGATGTCAACAACTTCTTCTACTTCTAAGAAAAAGAGGACCGCGTAACACTCCTATTATGCTTGAGATCTCTCCTTGAAGAAATAAGTAAGGTTGATTAGACAGAATGCAAAGCTTGTGCTGTTGATGATGAAATCTTTGCGGACTCCGCTATCGTCTTATCGGTTTAAAAGAAATCCTATGCCTATCTTACACATTTTTTCAAATCCAGAATCAAACTATTTTTTCATTATATTAATTAAATAATTGAAATATGTGTACAGATTTCTTGCATGGTTCCCAAACAGCCTTAACTGTACTCTACTAGTTAAATGTGTCATATCGAGAAGCCCACTTCATAAAGATAGAGACATTTCCGCTGCCTTAGGCAAAACTCACGCAAAATATTTGTTTATGAAGGTTTGTGTGTTTTGCCATTTTACTGACTTGTTCACCTAATTTTTAAAATTCGAAAGAATTTCCACAGTTACTGCCAGCCTACAAAGTGGAAAAGTAGGTCCGCCCAAACATATTGCAATACGTATCACACTCTTTATATCAAATGAAAATATACTCTCGGCAGTTTATAATAATTTTAAGCTTGACTGCGACATCGATAGCAGGTACATATGTATGGTATGTACTTACATAAATATCAGTGAACACACAGTAAGCATGAACGATGACTACCGTATTTGCAGGCCTGAGAATGAAATCCCAGGCTACTTTTAGCTGTGGTAAATCGCAAAAGGTCTGGTAATTTCCTTTTTTTCCTCTAATTTTGAAAAAACTACCGGGGTCTCATCACTTTCTTTTTGATCTTGCCTTTGCCAAATCAAGTTTGAAACACATTTTGTCTCACATGTTCAGACATCTATGATAAAACCGTAAATGTTGATTTTCAAAGATGGAACAAATGGTTTTTTTCTTAAAACGCATTTTAAAGTAAAGATAAATATTCTTAAATATTTTCTGGATTATGTGATGAATACAACTTCATACTCTGCTTAGACGGAGCAGAGCAGAAAGAGAGAGAGAGGGGAGTGAAAGCAGTAACTCTGTAAAATTATCTTATCAGCGGTTGCAGTCGTTAATGAGATTAAATACAAGTTACTGGTAAGTGCTTCAAAGGATGCTTATGTCCTATGTCCTTATGTTTTGTAACACCCAAAATGAAGCCAAGAAGCTCAAGTATATGTATACTTATATAAATTATCAGCGGGATGAGCTGAAACGACCGCGAACTAGTCTCTCTGTTTCTCCCCAAGAATCTGTTTTTTTTTTGTCAGAACCACTACCGGCTATAGCTGACGTACAAAATGGTCGATCAAAATTAATCCCTTTTATGCGAAACTTTATTATTTGACAAAGATGTCTTGCGATTCGGAATGATGCAATTTCCGAACATATTATTCATATCGAATCACTACGGAATATAGCTTCCATAGAAACTGATCAAACAAAATCAAGTTTAAGATTTTCGTAAAATATGTTTATTCCTAATTACATGCATATATCACTTTGATTCGATTTGAGTGTTATTTAAGACATGTCAAACATTGTCACGTTGTAGACGATCTAGCAAAACGTTTTCCATTGGATTCAAACGGCTGTCTGGTTACGTTTTCAGATTAATTTCTACAAATGCTTACGCTGCTGTTGAAGTTAATGTCTTTTCTGGTTAAAAAGAGAAGTTAGTCTTATTGGAATTTACGAACCCAATTGCACAGTTGGTACTCAATTCACAACATAATCTATATTGCTTATGCCTGATATTTTCTGATTAGCGTAAATATTTGCACGAATGACAAAGTCGTATTTGAATTCGAAATATAACTACAACAAAACACTTCACCTTTTAAATTTGTTAACTGGGATATGACTTGTCTACGACGCACTTCTTCTACGTGGGATGTGCTGTTTTAGCATAAAAGGCATTTATTATGATTTGCTTAGTTGTAAAAATGTGTTTGATATGCCTAACCGATCTTGTTCTTGTTGAGTTGGCTGAGGCAGCGTTGACTGTCTGGGGACTACTTCCATGGTTAGCGCAAGACAAATGGTAGACAAATTTTCAATAAGAGATGCTATTACTAGAGATTTTTTTAGAATGCACTATGTATGTACATTGCATATTCATAAATACATTGTACTATGCATCAGAGGACTTGATACCTTACCACTTCGAAGACATTTCATTAAAAACTCCACAGGATTTTTTGAATATTTAGATTTTTTATTAAAAATTAAATAAATGCATTTTTTCTATGTAAAATATGTAATAATTAAAAAAAACTAAGGAAAACTCAACAATTCACACAGCAAAAGTGTTGATATTCCAGAAAAAAGGGAGGAAATGTATAAAAAAGATGAAAATTAAGTTGATCAAAAATACTTTCAATGTCTAGTGGGATATCCACGTAATCGAATAACTTCCTTTACTCGGTTAAGCACGGAGTGAATCATTTTTTTCTGTAATCTCATATTATGCTTTTCAACTTGAAGCAAGCTTTTTTGAAGTAATATGGTGTTTCCTTAAACGTTTTTGATCCAATAAATGTTCGATGGGATTGATATCTTCGCTCTGTGGAGGTGTTAATAACAAATGGGGCCGTTGAAGGTTGAATCCATTTGAACTACTTAGAGGGTTTAGCACTTAATATCTTTGATTTTTGCTTCACATTTGCAGTTGTATATATTTTTGTATGTGGTTTCCATCGGCTTACAATAGGTAAACTAATTCAGCAGTTTTAGAGCCCAAGGGATCATTTTCAATAAGATTGTATGGCAGTGGACGTGGTCAACTCACATATTCGTAAAAACTAATCGACCATATTCAATTAAAATGTTTTCAATAAAACTTTACCAAAAGGGGATCAAAGAATCTTTTGGATACAGATTTAAGAAGAGTTTCCGCCTGTTTGTAATTTCAAATCAAATATAATAAAGAAAAGTAATTTTTGTGAACAAAAATTTTGTTTTGAAATATTTGCATGGCAATGAATGCCCGAAGCTAAGCCAGGTTTCTTATAACTTAAGTGGGGGCCTTGAGATATAACGATTTTTGCTAATGTCATTTGGATAGTCCGTATATAATTTATTGCGCAACATTTCTCATTGTTTTTTGATGGATCGTCTTAAGTTAAAACTTCCTTTAACTTTAACAGATTTTTGCCATTATATGTTTCTACTAACTACTACCTTAAATTACTTAAATTAGTTAGTTATACTCACATCATTCTGTTATTTTCATGTTGAGTCTTTAAAAATACATACATTTGCATGTATGTATGTGTTTAAGTGTGTGAGCGCTGCCTATGTTATTTTTGCAGTTTGCGCAGACACCAACTTCTCTGCGTCTCCCTTACTTTACTGTTGACCCTATTGTTTGTGTTATTGTAGCATGGCATTACTGTTGTTTTTGTATTTGTCGAGTGCGTGGGCTTTTCATTCATGAAATTTTCTACTTATCTATATATACTACTCTCTCGTACTACGCTCGCGTGCACAGACGCCAACTTAACAACGCACAACTTAACAACGCACAACTGTGTACATATACAAATATATGTATATTCTGTATGTGGCCAGATATTTGTGTATACAGTTATTTTGTTTTGCAAAGTTTTCTATATACATACATATGTATGTATATGCCATATATAGCTATTATATAAACTACCACATCTCACTTCTCTACCAAGCAAATGCTAAAGCACAGAGAGCACCTGAACAAAACGATGTGCTGCCATTGTATGTGTAAGGGAGTGTGTGTTTGTGTGTCTGAGGTAATTTACAGAGGCAGCTTACTCGCATTGAGTCCTTAGAACGAAGGCTACAAGCCAACGCATGCGCTCCAAGCCATATGCGTGTGTGTGTACAATCCCTCATTTATGGTATATCCTTGAAATAGCACCCACACTGCCCTGCACACACCCAAGGCCCAACGTACACGCGTTGGCTTTACTTTCGCCAATATCAGGGTCATGGATATAAATTTAAACTTTTCCAAGAGTCTCCACAAAAACAAATGCCTCTGCAATAGTTTGTGTGAGTCAAAAAATTAAAACCCTCCCCCAACCTTGAGGTGTGAACGTGAGAAGGTGTGGTACAGGTGAAAAATGCAATAAATGTTGCTGACGAAAACCTATTTTCGTACTTTACGAAATTATTTTGAAGCAGCTATTTTCGAAGTTTTTCCTAAATTATCATTTCTATGTAGAAATGAAGTAGATTTTAGGTGGAATTTGGTGAGGGATAAGATACAATTCTCTGACGACGGCATTCAATTCTTAAAATACTGTTTCTGGACTTAGGAAACAAATTTGATGGACAAGAGAAGTTTAAAGTTGCTGACGCAAAGATAAGCTGAGTTTTTTTGGGTTAAAGGGTTTGGGTTACGTTCTTCGAAAAATCATATTCTTAGATGAGGCCCATTTCTGGCTTAACGGTTTAATCAACAAATAAAATTGTCACTATTGAGGTGAGTCAAATCGTCGTGTGAGTAACGAAACGCATTTCAATCACAAAAAATTGAATGCTTGATGCGGATCGTGGTACGGCGGCATCACCGCGCCTTATTTCTTTCGAAATGGGACAGGAAATGCAATTACCATCAATAGCGACCGTTATATCACGACGCTAACCGACTAGTTTTACCGCAATGTGATTGAAAATAGAGATCACCAACAAGACGATGCGCCGTCTCATATTTCACGTCTAAACACAAACACACTGCGTGCAAAGTTTGGAACCCATAATTTCCAGAAACGGTCTAGTCAAAGATGCGATTTAAAGCCTCTATTTTAGTTTCTCTGGGGTATGTTAAATCAAAAGTATACGTCATTCAGCGCACTTTAGCCGACGTTTCAGTCATAATGCTGTACCGGGTCATCGAAAGTTAACGTAAACGAGTGGATATGAGCAAACGAAGTCATGGTGGCTATTTAGTGGACCTTTTATTTGCAAATTATAAATGCCATAAAATTATCTGCATAACAAAAAAAAAAAGAAAACAGAACCCATTTGGACTAAATATGAGAGTCGCTCTTGTAGGTAGACCCTGAATATCATCATGGCTTCTTCTTATTCTTCAAACATCGATCTGCCTGTTAATCAGATGGTTGCTTATAAATAGAGGCAATTACTAAAGGAGTAAAAACTTTGGGTAGCATTAAATAAATACTGACTCCAAAATTAAAAAAAAAAGTTAAAAAATGCTTTTACTATATTTTTAGTCGTCTGGCAACTCCACTCCCACTAATGCCCCGTTGTTGACTCTGATGACTCCGACGTATGATTTCGTACCAGCATGCTCTCATGGCACTTTGCGCTCGCGTTTACAACAGTGGAGACTTTTGAATTTGTTTCTGGGACAATGCTTCGCTATCGTGTGAGATTCAGAAAGTCTGAGTGGAGTGCATTGTTTTTGCCGACACTGTTTCGTACTGCCTCAACTACATATGCAGTAACCACATAACATTTGCATACATCGATAAACACCACACTCGCTACTGTATGTATGTATGTATGGCGCGTTCGTGTATAGATAGAATTTTGCAGAAAAATTTCAATGAATCAAACTGCATTTCAAGGCGTGGAAATATCAATGAACCTTTTATGTATTCAACGTACATTCAACAACTTCCAAAACATTCTACTTATTTCGTGTGCATATATGTAATTTAAATACATACATATGTATATGTATATTTAAGTGTGTATGCAGAAAATTTATTGTGGGTGGTTGAGAGCAAAAGTAAATGTAGCTATTTGAAAATAATAGTGGTCCGTCGAATTACAATTACTATGGATTTTTTTAAATTGGAGGTGCTGATAAACGATGTATATGTGTATGTATATGTACAATGTACATACATTTACATACGTACATATGTATGTATATATACCTGAGTGGGTTTTTCTAAATTTTAATTTCTTTAGAAGACTTTGAAGAGATAAATTTGATTTTTAAGGGAAAAATTAATAATTTTATTAACATTTTAAATTTGAATGTTGGTTGTTTATTACGCTTTCAAGCCCAAACCACATAATCGATTATCATAAAACTTTTTACCCATCAGAATTACTATTTGAATTAATTTGGGTTTTATTTTGTAATCTTAATAATAAGGGTTTTAATAAAAAATTTAAAATGAGTAAAAATATTTCTCATCACGGCATTAAAAAACAGAAATCAACATACCGGATTGAAAAAAAAATTTAATCCCAAGCATTTTTATTAATAATAGAAAAGGCTACTATTTTAAATTGGATCATCTAAACCATTATCTTCAATTCTCTAGAGCACTAATCCGCAAAGTTTAGTGTGAAAACATTTAGTTAGGCAGATCACATGTGTTTTTAAAATTAATTTGATAATTAAAAAAATTATTCGGAGATTAATTGTTTGTAGAAAAGAAATCAATCGGAATTGTCCTCTTTACACAGAATAGGTAGGGGTTTTCTGGTTACACCACGAAGATATAGTATTCATGAAGAAAATATGTACGTGTTTTGGGGTTCGTTAATGATATTTGACACTCGTAAGTACATTTAAAGACCGCGGGATAAGTTAATTAAATTAAATTAATAAATTAAAAATTACGGATAATGTCAAATTACATTGAAAATTATATACGAAAATAGTGTTTGAAATTAAAAAATACGCGTTGCAGTTCTAGTTAGTTTTGAAGTTTTGATAGACATCGACTTTAAAAACGTGAACTGAGGTGAAAACGCTTTAAAATTTCATACAAAACGTTCATGTTTATGCAGGTACAAAAAAATCGTAACTTTGCCAATTTTGTTCCAATGGACTTGAACAATATTTAAACAGGAACCATGTATGTATGTAACACATTTTTGTTTGGTAAAGAAATTAATATAAACCTACATATACATATATATTATCATACTACGTATGTACATATGTGTAAGCCAGGGTTCCGGACCTTCGCATTCTCAGTGAGGTTTAAACCTCCTTACTAATATTTATCGTTTTGAGAGCGATTTTCTTCATTGTTTGTATAGTTCCCTTTGATTAGTATTTAAAATTTACTTTCCATAAGAGAATCATAAACATAGAAATGTTTATCCATCTGCTTCTCTAAAATTATATAATTAGATATTAATGTATATTTATACGGTGTATTTTGTAAGCAAATTCCATTTAATTAAATTACCCACAAATTTGTTTATCCCAAAACATGTTTACACTAAACTTATCTCACTCCTTTCGCTCAAAGTTAACTTATGAATTGAGAAGCAAAATCTACTCACTCACACGCCAACACATAAAACATTTCTCTCTCTCTCTCTCTTCGTTATTCAGACCAGCACGTACTAATTTAGCAATACAATAAGAAATAATTGCGCGATGTTGAGAATGTTCATAAGAAAGTAGATAGTTAGATTGTAATTTCGAGGCTTATTAGATGAAACTTTCAATCTTAATCGTAGCATACTAACATATTCAGTATGTGTATTAAGAACCAAAAAATTACATTTTTTTTAATTCAATAATAATCTAAAATTCTTATTTTTCAAGATTTCTTACAGACAGTTCGTTTTGCTTCTTAATTGTTATTAAGTGTAAAATAAAGCCATAATAAATATATAAATAAAATTACAGTTATTTGTTGGTTTTATGGTTCTATATTTGAAAAAAAAAAAACCCGAAAACTGTTTTACTCTGTAACTAGCGTTCCACTAGCACATCACTAGTGCACAATTAACTTCCACAATGTGTTTTCTCACTCTTTTAACGCACGCTCTCACGTTACACTCTCTGGCGCTCCCACAAGCAACTCAAAGTGATAAATAGCAAAAAAGGGCAATTTCTCCCGCTGCATGCTACTTATGTACATATGTGTTCCAATACATACGAACGTACGCAACGAGATGTATGGAGGAAGAAACAGAAAATTGCGAGAGTTTATTAATTTTTTTGTTTTTGTTGCTTATTATTCCACTGTGCAGCGTGAATCCACTTGGCGTTTCGAATGCTGTTGGCTGTGTCGTTGCTCACATTCGGAACATTTCAGCCATCGTCGCTGGTCGTGTTTTCTCGCTTAGCAAAATATTGGTGTCCGTAAGTCGCGCTCCGTAGTTGCTTTTCATCTTTAGTGTTTCTCTTCAATACAATTCGTTGGAGTTGTAATCAAATATTTATTTTATAAAAACTGAAAAGTGTACAAAATAAACGGCAAATCTGTTCAACTACATAAATAATGCAGGTGGAATGAACGACAAGCAAGTTACAAGTGCATGAGAGTCAAACATTTCTTGGATGCAATGGAGAAAAAAGTATCATAATAAAAACGCAAATCTCCAAAGCAAAGGTAAAGTAGGAGTGTAATAAATGCCAAGATGAACGACAAAGTGAAAAATGAGAAAATGTGCACTTTTTTAGGCCCTTTGCAATAAACAAATATTAAATATCTTTGCAAAAAGCCGAAACGTGAAAACAATTGAAAGAGTGATTCAAGTGAATTACTGAAATTTTTTAGTGAAAAAATAAAAATGAAAAATTTTAATTAAAATTTAACTAAAGGCTATACAAATAAAGCAAACACTGCATATTGCGTACAGTTTGAAAGGCACTGGCAGCGCTGTGTTCAGCAGTGGTTCGTTGTTCGTTATTGTATTAACCAAGTCATTACATGAGTTGCATTAGTAATTGTATGCGTTGCCAATAAGTTGTTGTTGTTGGAAGCAAAGCAGCAAAGTCTTGTGTTGACAATCGGCAGTGCGTCCAAAAGCAACAATTATTTTTACAACAGTACTTGTGAGTGATTTGTGCGAAGTTTTCAAAGCCAAATTGCAAAGTGTGTATACATTTTTGTTTAGAAATTAGAAAATGACAAATCGCTGATGAATTTCGGTGAGATAGCGAGGCTACCAAAATAAACCGCAACTTATGGGTGTATGAACAATTACATCAACAACAGCAACAAACCACATAAACGTGCAGAACATAAGTGAGGGGAGTGCAAACGTGCCTTTGCAGGCGAAATTCTTGGCATTCGGTGCAGTGCAGTGAGCAAAACGTATAGCGAGCGATCACGCGATGCGTCATTATTTTAGCGGTGCGCGGCTTTGAGTAATGCAACAGAATTAGCGCGGCGTGCAAACGGAACGCGTGTGCGCAGTGTACAAATTTAACGCTGAATATTGCAAGATAAATTTATTAACCACAAAGCATCCTTATATCTACCATACAGAGTTTATTGAGATCAAAACCAGACGAAACAAGTTAATAGTTCAGTAAAAAGTGACCAAACTCGTATTTAAAATTACAATTAATTTCCATTATACAAATAAAGTGCAAAACAATTCTTCATTATGCCGGAAACACATTATGATTGCATTACAAAGGACTGCCTGCAGGCTGAATTGCGCGCAATATCCGCTTCCTCACACCACAGCCACACCCACCACCCGCATATCACATCGTTGCTGGGGCAAAAACTAATCCTTCTAGACTGTCGCAGCTCGCACGAATTCAGCGAATCGCACATCCGTTCGGCGGTGAATTTCTTCATACCCAGCATTATGCTGCGACGTCTGGCGAATGGCAAAATTGATTTGCTATCAACAATTAAATCGACAGATCTGAAAGAGCGCATACAGAATGGTTATAAAGTGAGTCTGTTCATTTTGTACAATGATGCCGGCATGCAGGAGCAGCACCCGGCCGCAACGTCGTCCGGCGGTGGAGTTGGTGAAGTGGTGGCAGCGGATGCTCTGAATATTTTGTATCGCCGTTTGAAGCAAGATGGTTGCCGAGTGGTGGTGTTGCAAGGTAAGCAAGCAATTCGTAGACTTTTAAGTGGTCCGCAATGTGTTTAATTCGCATTTCCGGCGGGAGCAGTTTAATTATACGTTTCCGAACTAGAAAATGTGATTTTCAGCTGCTAGATTTGTATTAGGGGGCCTTCATTTACACACAAACCATTAATTGATTCATTATATTTCTTGAGTTAAATAAAATGATATTCGAACTAAATCTTTAGTGATTAAAAGAAACTGTTACTAACAAGAAACAGCATATAAATAACCAATGTAATAACCAATTACGCGCGGAGTTCAGCGCTGAGCCTCGCATGCAATCTGTGGTACCTAAAATCGATCAGCGCTAATCGAAATCGGTTTTGCGCTCGGCTCTAAATAAGCAATTTTCATAAAAAACAATTACTTTGAAATTACTTCGTTATGAAATATTTTAAGAGAAATGAGTAGCTAATCTTTAAAGTACCGTAGTTTAGTGAGTTTTAACAATAAGTAAGTAATCCACCAAAAACCCTAGTTACTGAGCATCACTTTAACGTTTCGGTATGAAATGTTGCAAGCTAAGGCGTAGCTAATCTTTAAGGTACCGAAGGAACAATATTTTAGTGATTTTTTATCAAAAAAGTATTTAGAAAAGTACGCATTTGGTACCAAATTATCTAACGTTATGGAAAAGGGTGTCTGATGTGTAGGGAGTGGGAGCGCAAAGGTGGTGTCAAGATAGTCAATTTTCACGACAATCATTCCTACATTACGGGAAGGTGGCCTGATTTTAGCCTTCCTATCTGCTTTTTAGCGATCCAACACTTTTTTAATATTTTATCGGTGAATTTTAAACTAAACCGAACCGAACCGAAGCTATTGCTCACCACTTGCTATCAGCTCGCAAAGCTCACAAGTACAATGACCGTCATAAATAATAACTTAACGATGCTGGTAATCTCAAGTGGTCATAATGCAAAATCTGAAATTAGAGATAAAGTAACTCTCTACTAATCACTGATTTATTCAACTTAACCACTTCAGATGAATGGCCTAATTTGCATTTAAGACACCTCAAAACATTACACAAGCACAAATCTCACATAGAAAAACTTTCCATGCGGCGCATTGATTTATTAATCTGCTACTCAATGAAGAGAAAAATCTTGGCTTAACCTCAATATTCCACATATTACAAGCAGAAAGTAACAATGGAATACTTGCGCATGCGCCACTGAGAAATGGTCTCGTGGAACTTGTCAAATTGCTGCGATCTCACAAATAAAAAAAAAGACATTACAAAAATAACACATGTTGGTAGTTCGTAAAAAAAATGTGAAGTGAAAGAAGAATTGACTAATATTGTCTGCACTGCTGTGTTTACATTTGCTGAATACCTGAAAAGGTTAATGACACACCGATGCACACCTTATCGCCGTCATTCCGTACCGCTCAACACGTTGCCACAGTGAGTGCGTAGCGTCGAATGGATGATGCAGTGCAGCACCAAAAACAACCAAACACAACAATTTTGGCGTGTGTGTGAGTGTGTGCATATAGGTAATCAGTGGAAAGCAGAGGGAAGGCTTTGACCGAAAACCAATATTCAATCACGAGCAAGAAACCAACAAAGCAAAGAAAAATGAAAACAACGATAGACACAGCGTAATACCAATTCGTTTTTATGCGCCAAAGTGTGGCAAGTTGGGCAGAGGTTTATTGAAGATATTATTTTCAAGCAATATATTTTTTGGTTGATAAAGCAGTGGGTATCTATTTCCTATCCAAGTCTTATCTATTGTCCAAAGCTGTATGTATATAGTATATACTCATAAGTATGTATATAGTATACGTAACCACATAACTGTTAATTAATATATGTGGTTAATATAGACTATATAGTATATTATATTACATATATATATGTATATATACTATTGCACGGTAGAACAGAAGTACACAAATGATCGGAACTAGTCGCTGCCTGGTGACGATACACGTTCGGGGCTGACAGATCGAGAACACAGCAGAAAATGTCTAGAGCAAGGCACTAGAGAAACAATGGAGCATCTCTTGTGCATTTGTCCGGCATTGGCAAGACTACATTGTAGCCATCTGAGTCTCCACGGTATGATACACTGGATGAGGTGTCGATAGTGAGGCCACAGATTCTGTTAAAATTCGCGTCAAGCGCAGGCATAGAGGATGACTACTCTTCATAGCAACTGAAGTCATCTGGTATCGCAAAGAACAAAAACTAGTCTATTCGTGGCTTATTGGCTTACCAGATTAACCTAACTTATCGCACTTTTACCAGTTTTCACCAAATCCATTATATGGGGAGAAGGACAGCCTTGTACCTTGTTGTGGAGCTTAGTTAAGCACTTGGGTTTCAATTAATGTCGTTTTGTGGGCATGGCAGTGGTCCGAAGAGTTTAATTAATCATAATTTTTTTAATTTCTGGTCTTAACTGTATTAAATACCTCTGAATTTAATTATAAGTACCAATACCTACTTGACTACATTCAGTAAAATAATATGATTATATAATACATACATTTGTGTGTCATATTGTTAGTACTTTAAATGCAGCCATAACAGAAGGCATCATTCGAGTAAATACTCAATTACTTATTACACACATATCTAACTTTTGCAAATGCAATATACTTACATATTCAACACATACATATGTATATACACATATGTTTATATAAATTTGAATTTATTTACTCTTTCAATACTTATACGTCTATAAAAGTAAGCTATATTATTGAATTATCTTTATTGACAACTTTATTGTTATTGTTGCTTTATTTTCTTTGTTTAATTACAGTTCATTACCGTTGTATAATAAAGACATTTTTTATTTAATTTTTCTTTCTGCAACTATGGGTGTCTTTATATACAGTTATTACTGAATGAATCGTGATACTTGTTAAACTGTTATCTTCCGCTCTTCGCCCACTTCTCGTCTCATTTTCAGTCCATTTTAGTTCTATCAATCAAATTGTTCATACACGTAGTTGTAAGTAAATTAACGGTGTGTATGTGTGTAGGTATGTTGTTTTTGTTCATTTTCGTCTTATCAGCCATATACCGACATTGGTTTAATTTATATTCATACACACATATACTATCTCTACATAGACACGGATGTATAGTACATATATATTAATATTTACTTACAGCAGTGTTCAAAACAAATTTATTGCATAAATCCAGCAAAAAATATTATTATTGATTTTAGAGTAAATGGAATTACTTCATAGAGACTCAACTCGTATACTCCCTTCAATAGAATTTCGTTAATTAGATGGCTCAATTAATTATCAACATTTATTAACGTGCTGTAAGCTTTTTCCGTTCTATTTCTGTTTTAGTTTAATATTCTATGTCATTCATAGCATTTGTGTGTTCTATTCGCCACTTTTCAAGTTCTTCGAGTCGCAAACAGCTGTTAAAGCCTTATAGACCTACAGTTCATTTACATATAAAAATATCCTATTATAATAATATCTCATAAAAATACTCATATGGTCAAAATAATAAGTACATTGCTTTAGGCTGCAGTCATGATTGAATTTTGAATGTTTGGTGAAGTACACGAATGCAACTGCGGCTTGATTTTATTAAATTCGATATGGTAGTACCTTTTATAGTGAAGAGAAAATGCTGAATCCCCTCTTTGAAGTGGGCGTGGCCGATATTGGTAGCATAATATCTTCACGAATGAGCCGACGAAGGCTACATCGAGCTAATATATCTGGCAGGATAGCCAAAAGAATACCAAAATTGCAAAAAAAAAATAAGATAATATTACATTTCGCGAAAAATCATGCAAATTGGTAAGGCCCAAGTGAGGAGAAAAAGTGGGCGCAATATCTTGTGGAGCGACGAAACAAAAATTAATTTGTTCGGAAATGATGCCTGACGGAACGTTTGTCGTCCGAAAGCAAAGAATTACATTCACAGTCTACAAAAAAGACCGTTAAATACGGTGGCGGCAATCTGGGGCTGCTTTTCGAGGTATGGCGTAGGACCGATACATCGTATTTCAGGCACCAATATAAAAATGCCATTAATACGGAAATTTCTGCAAGATATTGATCCTAAGCTACTTCGAGGCTGGTAGAAGATTGCATCCAGGACAATGATGTGAGTTCTCTTAAATAGCCATGTCAATCTCCCGACTTGAATGCAATTGAAAACCGCTTGGGAGAGCTAAAGCTACGGATTAGGAAGCAATCGTTCCAAAATAAGGACCAGTTAGGGAATTTTGTTGAAAAAACGTGGTATGAGATTTTTTCAATTGATACGTGCCGCAAATTTATCTGCAGTATGCCAAAACGAATCTCAAAAGGAATTAAAAATAATGGTGGATGTACTAGATACAGATGAAAGAAGTAAATAAAAATCAAATAGGAGACAGAAAACTCAAACTAATACTCATTCGCAGATACCTGATGTACTTATTATTTTGTCCAGCAATTTTTTTAGTCTTTTTATTAATTGCCACAAATTTAAGGTCCTATTTTAACTATTATTACAAATATATTTATTTATCTTTTGTTATTTAAGTCATATATGAAATAAAATATGATATTAAACATGAATAAAAGCGAATTTATTAGTCATTGAATGCTACACGGGCGTATGTACTTATTATTTTGTCCAGGTGTGTAAATCAATTATTATTTTATTATTTCATTATTTAGACAATTTACTGGTGGTTTTAAGCATATGTGAGCTTTTTGAAAGAATCTGAAGCATTTTATTTTCTCAACAGTGTTTATGTAATATATATTCATTTGCTTGCATATATTATATTAGTTTATAATTAATACTCCACCACTGGCTAGATTTACATAAAAGGGTCTGATAAGGACTGTTTCAATAAAAATATATTAATATGTATAATAATTTCGCTATAAATATGTGTCTTATATCTCTATATTAAATACTGATTTATTGCAAATAGTTTCTATATCTATATTTCTATATTTTAGGTAAGTTTTAGGTACACAACATATGTAAAAGCAACTAGGCAAATAACTGAACTCAAAGAGCATGACAACAAATCCACTCGCATAAGTCAATATGTTTGAGTAGAAATGCCAAATGGCGATAAGATAAACGACAGTGAACGAGTAAACAGTCGTACCTCAACTCTTAACGGTCATATTATATTTAATTTATTTTTACTTTTGTTTTACGATATGATAATTAAAGCGTTTATGAATTAACTTTCCCGTCGAATGTTAATGGTTTTCCAGACATTTTGGCCGAGTTTACGATGCCTGCCAACAACCAACTGGTTTGCAATAGCGCTTATACCCGATTGTGTACGAGAGTCTCGAGTAATAACTGGGAACACGACTGCATTAAGTCAATTAGGAACCGGGAAAATCCAGCCTGAAAGCCAAAACACTCAACTTGGCAATGTAATTAAAAACTCCTGATTTGGTTTCATTCATTTCGATTTGACTTGGTTCAATATAGGGTGTAATAAAAAACCAGTTTATTTCGAAAATCGGTTAAATGCGGTATTTTTCGAAATAAACAAACACTTCTACATTAATTTATGATTCAGTCGTAACCGAGTACTCCCCCTGTGCCGCGCTTGCTAGCTGCTTCGATGAGTAAGCTATATACAAATATTAGTAGATAAGTGAAAAGTACTAGGTGTTAGCAGGCGTTCTGTGTACGCATATGTTCATATGTACATACATATATGATCACACCTACTTACATACAAAGTGAATGGTTTATTGGGTGCACTCAAGGCCACTTAAATGAATGATAACGGCATTCATGCACACCAGCAGACAGAGGAAGTTTATTGTTGATATGTAAATAGTACTTTATTATCGCAAAGTTAAACTTCCGGAGAAGCTTTAGATTACGCGTGAAAAAGTAGAATTCATTCAATGTTGCATACGCTATGGTATGTAGGACATGAAGACATCTTCCTTTTTCGAGATATTATCTCGGTCTCTTATTTTCTACAGCTCTTCATAGTCTTAGTTTTTGAATGAGCGGAGACATACCTGAAACTGGGGATGGTAAACTCGATTCCGATTCTACCCGAGAATCGAGTTTTCACGTAAAATAATCGATTTTTCGGAATCAATCTTCAGTAGTCGAAGTCGATTAAGAATCGATTCTTGACATTCAACTTTACTGTTAGTTAAGTGACTAGTTTCAAGTTATACATACTACAAACGAGCACAAGGAAAATCGCGATAAAAAGTCATATAAAATCATTAATTTATTTATTGCTTGATATTTATTAGGACATATTAATTCTTGTCGATAAATTTATTAAAATGGCGCCCAGCGCTGTATGGATTTACTTTAAAAAAATAAACAACGGGTCGAATGTCCAGTGTCACCAAAGTGGAAAGCAATTAAAATATAATAATAGTACGTCTAGCTTAATTAAACATCTCGAAAAATCACATAAACTTTCCTTAACTGTTAGTTCCATTCAGCAGTACATCAAATTTAAATTTATGAAATTTAATGTTCTTGGTACATTACTTATAGACAAAAAACTATAATTGTTTTTAATACTATTTTTGTGTTTTATTTAATCGATTTGAATTATTCATTCAATTTTCGCCGTGTGATTTAATAAATAAATTTTTGTGCTTTTAATTTAAAATCGATTAAAATCGAAAGAATCGATTCTTGCGCTCGATTAATCGATTCTTAGAATCGAAAAATATAAAAAAAATAATCGGAATCGAGAATCGATTCTGTAAGCAATCTTTCCATCCCTACCTGAAACGGACCCGTATTTTTATTCGTGTAAGACCTGATCACTCGGCAGCACTTCTTACCATTAATTCAAGAGTGTTTTCACCTATTACAACAACAACAACAAAAATGATCACCTTTTTAAAAATTAAACAGTTATACTTGTAATATTAAGCATATAAATATCCAAAGACTCAATTACCATAAGTTGATTATGTATACCGATAAGGCAATGTCTCGATAGGATTCTTCGAGTTATCTAATTTTGCTGTTTTTGAGGTTGATGTAAGCCTCAGACTTTTTGTGTAGAATTGCAATATTTCTATAAATCTAGACACTTTCTAAGACGAGAGTTACTGTGACTTTCCTCATCTTTCTTTTCACTCAACAGTAGTAATTCGTCGACCACGGAAAGTACATTCTCAACGCTCAAAACACTCTCAGTTATATGAGAGTTGGTGAAAAGTTAGCAAAAAATTTACTTTTGTTTCTACTTTTATTATTGTAAATTGTGGATATATACATAGCTGCATATTCAATAAAATTACTTTGTGTATTCTGTAAAAGTCAAAGAGCACAAAAGTTGCTTCTAAAAATAAGAACAATAAACTATTCATTGAAAACTGCATGTCTGTCAACTGTGTCACTTCCACTTGACAATGAGTCCGTATATGGGCGCAACACGCGGTTATGAAATAAGTTTATGCATATTCCATGGATGTGGATAGAGAAAATAGTGTCAACAACACTTTTAAGTGATGATACACATAAACACTTGTCCATACATGAACACATACATACATGCACATGCTCGATAAAGCATTGAAATTCGTGTTAAAATACACTTACACAATATCCAAGAATTGATGGGGACACATCTTTTATATTTACACATACATATGCATGTGAACAAAGTTACACTTGTCACTTACACTTATCTGTGTGTGTGTGTGATTTCCTTAACCCAGTTGGAAAAACTTAATTATGAAGTAAAAACTCTTGCGAGTGCACTACATGGGCGTAAGATTTTTAATTTTATTGCAGCAAACTGAATATTCCACAAGTTCAATGAATTGTATGTATTGCCTTTTACCTGGAGTCGCCTTATCGAACTCCGGTGGCTCCTTCTCTGTACATATACCGACGAGGGAGGTTTGGCAGGGAAGAAGTCGTTGGAGGAGGGGGGCAGTAAGCTTCTTTACGGATGGGTCGAAGCTTGGGGGGAAGGTTGGTGGAGGGGTCTACTGTCGGGAGCTCTCCATAAAATCCAGCTTCAGACTTCCCGACTATTGCAGTGTTTTCCAGGCCGAGGTTGCAGCCATCAAGGTAGCAGCAGATATGCTGCTCAAAAGAGTGTCTACCTTCAGGGAAGTGACCATTCACTCAGACAGCAGAGCGGCGATACTAGCCCTGAACTCATTCACGGTGCGTTCAGGGTTGGTCGAAGAGTGTCTGGCGTCACTGTCTCTGGCGTCGGGAGCTTTTATTATAAGACTTGTGTGGGTGCCGGGCCACAGCGGAATCCCAGGTAACTGCAAGGCTGATGAGCTAGCAAGAAAAGGTACCCTGGAATCGCTGTCGGTAGAATGGGAACGGGTAGGTGCTCCTGCATCCTCTTGTTCTCTACTACTGGATAGCTGGGCCTCGCGGCTGCTTGGTCGGCGATGGTCCAGCATTGGCACCTGCGCGGTTGCAAGGGCCTTTTGGCCCAAGATAGATCGTAGAAGATCTAGTGATCTCTTTGCCCTCAGTAAGGCTAGCCTCTCATTAATGATGGGGCTCTTGACGGGCCACTGCCCTATTGGCATACATGCGGTAAGACTGGGAATCTTACCGGACGCCGCATGCAGAAGCTGCTTAGAAGAAGATGCAGTAGAAACTAGCTAGCACTTCCTTCTTGACTGCCCTGCTTTTGGGAGATCAAGGCTTAGACACCTGGGTGCACATAGCTTCAGACTACCCGCCGACCTGGCGGGCATGGAAATTAAGCGCCTCTGCAAATTTGTATTGGATACTAAACGGTTTGCCGAGATTTGAGTCCGAACACGGGAGTTCGATTTTCAATGGCTTCACAAAGGACTACTTATCAGTCCATGTGCGATCTCTGATCAGCCATCTAACCTAACCTAACCTAACCTACCTTGATGAGCAAGCAATTAATCAGTTGATCTATCACTAAAGAGTCCAAAATTATATTGAAAAGCTCAAAAAAAATATACAACCGATTGATCATCCTAAAATAATGAAAAGGCGTATGATATCTTATTTAGTTTGATGAGAAAGGTCACTGATTTTCATATTGTTGTTGCTTAAAATTTTACCAAAGAATTTTGTGAAACATTTTCAAAAAAAAAAAAATATTTATCGTTCAAGCATGTACTATGTATGAAGCAATAAAATTAAGATTTTATTAAAAACTATCAATGCTTCATAACTTCAAAATTTAAAATTTAAATTTTCTTTTTTGATAGATGGAAAATCTTTTTAGAAATAATGACTTGGATTATAATTAAAATTTTTATTGATACTGGCTTTAGAACTAAAATTTGCGCTTCACGAAAATAATTTTCAAGTTTTTTATTTGATTATTTTTTGTCTTCAGAGATTTTTTAAAATTCATTTTTAATTTTTCCTACAGGGCAAGTGGCTACTAGAACACATTGTGGTCTGTTTGTGCCCTTTATACATATAAGTCAGCTGTTACACTTACGTATTGTTAGCAATAAAAACCGTTACATTTTATTGTTTTTGTTTTTTATTCTTTCAAAGTAACTACTGATAGCAAAGAGAAAGAAAAAATTTAAGTAATCTAAGATTAGAAATTTTAAAGCCAATAAATGTGCAAAGAAAAATGACGCGGAAATCTTAAAGCACCAATGTGGTGAAATTCTGCAATTATGTACATATGTATATACACAATAACAAAATTATATGTGCGTGTGTGTTTAATTACAAGCATTTCCGTTGACAAATTAATGAAGTGACACTTTAATTATTGCGTGCGACTCGCTTTATTGGTTATTTCCATAAGCAATTTAACCACAACCCTTTGACCCGATTAATTGTACTTGTTAAAGCTAATCAAGCATGCTTGCTTACAGGCAAACTTGTAGGTGTATGCATGTGCATAGTTTTTATTATATTCCAAACTGCGAATAAAGTGACGAAGTGTCTTAAAAATAAGCTGGCATATCAGCTCTGTGATGAAATATCAGAACTGCAAAATTCGACTGGGAAATTTTAAAGATGATTTTTACTTTTTTCCGCATTTGTTACAAATAATAATAAGGCAAGTTTTATTTCTGATATACAACCGAAACAACCGATCAATCGAGCGAATATCGTGCCTGAAGAGAGCCGAGACCAAAAAAATCGCGCCAAAGTCGCTCAAACATCAAGGTCATGTTGACTTTTCCTTCAATTATCGTGGTGTTGTGCATTATGAATTCCTTCCAACCGGTCAAACAGTCAACAAGGAATATTATTTGAACGTTGTGCGTCGTTTGCGTAACGCTACCCGCCTAAAAAGGTCGGAATTGTGGAAAGACAATTCTTGGTTTTTACACCACGATAATCATTTCGCCAAAAACTCAACACATATCGTTCCGCAACCACCGTATTCACCTGATCTGGCGCTGTGTGACTTCTGGCTGTTCACCAAGCTCAAAAGACCGCTCCGGGGACACCGTTTTTATACGATAGAGGAGATTCAAGCCGCAGCGAAGACGGAACTGATGGCCATTGCTGAAAGTGACTACAACCAGTGTTTCGAAGACTGTAAAATCTGTTGGCATAAGTGCATTGCATCAGGAGGGGTTTACTTTGAAGGGGATGAAATTGATTTGGAAGAATAAATACAGAATTTTCAAAATAAATACAATTTCCCCTTATTGGGCACAGTAGTATATCTTCTCCCAACAATTCAACATACATGTAGTAACTCTGATGAAAATATTTGAGGTGTTCTTAAATATAATTTTCAATACTTTTTTTAAATGCTTATTTTTATAAAGTATGTTGAAAGTACATTCGCAACAACTCCACATTCCTAAAATTTTCATAGAAAAAGTTTTGATAGCAGCAAAACGCTCTCAGAGGTTTCGAAAGCATACTTATTTTTATAATAAAAATATATAAAAGTATATGCGTTAGTATAAATTAACTTTAGCTTACGGTATTTGCTTTTATTGTTATAAATATTACCGATTTTTGTAAACCAATGGATTCTTTTGAGGCCGTTTGAATCGATCGTCATTAGACAGTCATTAAAAAAAATTATAATTTTTTTGCTTTAAACATTTTGTTTCCATCAGCTACATGTAAATATTTACAATTTTTTTATTAATATTAATATTTTCAACGTATTACAGAAAATATATAGTTTTACTTAGTGAAAACAATAAATAAATAAAATTAAACAATTTCTAACTTATCAATACAAAATAAAAGCAAATACAGCGATAATATAAACAGCAACAACGGAATGTCATAGATGACAGCCCACATGACAGCATGCCGGATTTCTTTATAGACAACAAATGTCGGCGCTTTTTTAGTTTTGAACACATAAAACAGGAAATTGGAATTGATAAAAATAAATATGAACTAACTTATTAACACAAATAAAAATAAATATATAATAAATATTTATATCAATCGGAAAGCGTTCGGTAGTAAAATGCTAAGCACAAAATTAAATCATATTATCAAGTGGCCGCTTTCGTTGACATGACAGCAAATACAAAACAGGTTTTGCTTTAGATTTGCGAGAGACACAAAAAAAATCAAAAAAATCAAAAAAAAAAAAAAAATCCACAAAATAAAAAGAAAAGTTCAGGTCAGAATGGAGCCGAAGCGCGAAGTGTTTAAAAAAGAATACAAAAGACCGGCGAACAGTAGCAAAATCGCGACGATTGTGCATTGGAAGTGCAGATCACAATCTGAAAGGCAGACAAAATCAGCAAATGACCTTTGTGGCTCCATATTCTGTATATTTGTGCACATGATTTTGTATATGCCATTTTTAAGTTGGTGAGTGTAGTATATAGTTTGTTGCAGAGATTCTTATCGTGCGCTCGTAACAGGTTCCGAGGTAGCTTTAGTGGGGTTTGCTTCATTTTTATCAAAATTATTGTTAGTTGGAGGGGCGAAATTATTTTTTTAAATGAAAGCTGTTTTTATATATACAATATTCTACACAAAAAAGAAATAGAAATTGAGTTCAATATTTATTGTAAAAGTTTATGTTGTCTTAATATTTCTGAGTTCCCAAAAACAAATAGGTTGTCATCGAATTGCAAAAAATCAGAGTGTGGCGAATCGAACAAGCGGCTAGCATGAATAAATCTATTGGACCATTATAAACAATCAGACAGAGACATAAAATAACAGTTTATACCAAGAGTAATGGAAGTAAAGATTTCTGTAATTTAGTTTTGGTCCTTTTTGGAATTGCGTTTGAAAGAAAAATGCTTTCTATACCATTGTTGTATTGAACTTAAGAAATATAGAGTACATTAGAAGAAGAGACAACATAATAAAACTGTAAACATTTCGAAGGGTTATTTACTAAAAAACAAAGAAAAAAGAATTTCAATGACTATAATGTGATATTGACTAGTTTTAAAAACCAATAGTTTTATTTTGGCTTAAGTAAGGTTCAGTGAAATTAACATAAATCTTATGCCTCTTCTTCTTAAGTAATAAATAGAAGTGTTCATAAACATAAAATCAGAGCTAATACGGTCTGTAAAAATAAGTTAAAATTGAAACTACTTATATATCTAAATTCTATTACATTACACAAGTAAATAACGGAACTGTGAAGTTCCCATTCTGTCACCAAAACTATCTACATACTTACATACCTCCATTGGAAATGCCATGAGTTATGCTTTAGCAAATGCCACTAAAGTATTTTGCATAAGACCCGGTTTATGCCTCGTGATTTGTATTAATTACAGTTACGTAGTGATTTGCTTTACATACAATTTGCATTAGTTAATGATCGTGAAGTGGCAAAAGAAACGAGCTGACTTTACTCCCACGCTAAGCAATTGCCTAAGCAGCGAGCAACTAGCTAACAAGACAACCTCCACAGTTATGCGCGCAAAAACCGGTACGAAAATGACAGAATGAAATGATTTCGCGTTAAAATCTGAGTAACCAAAATATAACCAACGACCAAAAACAAAAATAGTGAAAAGTGTAGGCATTAAAAATAAAAAATTTCGAAATTTAATATATGTATACATATATGTACACACATACATATGCATATATGTTGTTTAGATTTTGTGCTTTGCACGTGGGTTTGTGTGGGTGGTTGAGTCACAATGGCAGAAATTCTTATATAGACTTTGCTAGTTTTCAACAAGTGTTTATTTTATATGGCCTGCATAGCATGCTTATATAAACTTCTATTTATATGTATGTAAAATATATTTATTGAACATCATATATTTTCCTTTTTTCTCTACTGTAAATTCAATACCACATTAAAGTTTAGGAAAAACGTAAACAAACTAGATTTTATTACAATCAAATGTTGCCAGATGCTTGCTATGAAAATTGGCATGAGAGGAATGTGTTCCACAATTCACCTGTTAATTTATTAGAATTTTATCTCATGGTATTAAATACCGTCGGAAAATTTTTATCTGTGCAGAACATTCTTTTGCCTCTCTCTCTCTGCGAAAAACGCAGAAAGAAAAAAAGAAAAAGGTTTAAATTCGACTGCAGCGAAAGAAGTTAAAAAGTTTTCGGATAAGAGCTTAATTGTGGTCGGCCATTCGTATAGCTGCTCTACTCGTACGAGGGCTGCTATATATATTTCTGGCCTAATAATGAAAATAGGCATATTTATCAACGAAATTTTTTTTTTTCGTTGGATTTGGCTCGTCTTGGAAGACCCACACGGTCGAGGTCGATTGCTGTTTTGTTTCGGGCTCGACTCGTCACCTGTCACGATCTTATAAACGTATTTTGAAGCACCGCGATCGTATTTTTTCAGCATTTCTTTACATCAATCCACACGAGCCTTTTTTTTTGAGCGATTGTCAAATTGTGCGGGATCCAACGAGAACAAACCTTTTTTACGACTAGGTGTTCATGCAATATCGAATGTATGCTGGTGGGAGAAATGCATAGGCATGCCTCTATCTGAAGGTATGTTACATGACGGTCTTGCATTATCAGTTCACGTACGGCATCGATGTTTTCTTGCGCAACGGCTGTTTTTGGACGACCTTCACGGAATTCGTCTTTGTGCGAGCGTCGGTCACGATTGAATTCGTTGTAACAGTTTTTCACAGTGCTATAGGATGGTGCTTCATAGCCATACAAAGATTTTAGTTCATCGATGCACTCTAGTCGTGATAATCCACGTCGAAAGTTGTGGAAAATGATCGCACGAAAATGTTCACGAGTTAATTCCATTTTTTGGCCGAGATGAATTTTTTAATTCCCTGTTAATAAAAAAATTCACGATTAAATGACAAAACGTTCTGAGTGATGTTATGCTAAAAAATGTCAAACTTTCCAATGGAAATGTCAGATTGCAGCTGGCAACACTTAGTGTTGCCTAGTCCAGAAATATATATAGCAACCTATGTATATTGCAGCCTTACGATCTGAACAATTTCTACCCAGATTACAGCGTTGTTTTCTACGATAATTTATGCCTAATTTTGTGAAGGCATCTTGTCAAATAAAAAAGCTTTCCTTATAGGGACTTTACTATAGTGGTCCGAAAGTGCCGGTTTCGATAAAGGAGAAGCTTCTTAAGAAAAAAAGAACGTGTGCAAAATTTCAAACTAAGTATATACCATCCATATGTACACATATATGTATCTAAATAAGTACATTTTTATAAGGTCTCCGATCTGGCTGTTACAAGCCTTGTGACAATCATCTACTAATGTACATATATAGGCCTTAAATAAACATAGTTTAACAAGCTCAGGGTGCTCTGGACCATGCCTACCGAAGTCTCACCTTTAAAATTAGCATAGAAATCGATAATTTTATCTATTTTTCGGCTTGTGTAATGGCTTTATAGGGTAAAAAGTTCTAACCTAACCGTAAATATAATCATATACATATGTATGTATAAATGAATATGCATAGTCACCACACCCAAGCGCTTCTAAACCCTCGCAGATATACAGTTCGGTACTTAATGCTGCCAGATGTTAATAATTTCAACACTTTTGCACACATTTTTTCATTAAATTCCACTTTATATTCGTGCCATGCTGTTCTCAACAATCAACAACAATTAAATATCTCATACAACTGTAAATATGAATGCACAAAATGCAAGAAAATATAATACGCACACATCTACATGCACATCTGTGCACACATATGGTATATACCCCGTAGGAAAATTTTAGGGATTTTTGTAAATTTTCTTTTTCTTTTTGCTCCAAGCATTGCAATGTGGAGGCCTAACTTTGAGCAAAATATCTAACTTCGAGTTTCGAAATTTCTAGAGACATACATATGTACATCTTACTACGAGAATTATTAGCTCCAACTTTTTAACATTTATAGAATTTATAGAATTTTTGGCTAAAATATAATGAAATTCTCATGAATTTCCAAAAAAATTCACAATTCCCAAAAATATTCTCGCGGGAAAGGCGAAATGATTAGAGAAAACAACAAAACAATTTGGGAGTGAAGTTGGATTTGAAGTTGGACTCAATGCTAAAATTTAAGTTAGCGCTTAAAAAAATAAAAGCGAATGTGTCGCGTCGATGTTGCAATTGCAATTACGCATTTCAAAATGCCCACTCACAATTCGCGTTATTTTTAAGTGTATTTAATATATGATTATGCAAATAAATTCGTTGAAACATATACAAAAAGACGTGCATGTGTTTGTGGCACCATATATAGCCAAGCACACCACATGGCTGTTGGCGGTTAAATAAATGATTTCCGTTGCAAATGATAAATTAAATTGTGGCTAGTGGCTCAATGAGCGCTTGATTGGCTTAATGCACTGCCATGTGTGTGTGTGTGTGTGTGTGTGTGCGTGTGTGTGGGTTAAAGCGAATGTAGGTCTATACTTGGAGTGAATATATTTATGAAATAAATAATGCTGCTTTTACAACAACACCAACAATAAGTGCATTTTAAATAATAGAACCACGCCCACCTACTGGAAACAAGGGGATTATTTTTAATTGATCGCACATTATGTTTTGTTTTATTGGCGGTTATTAATATTGCGCGAAAGCAAAATAACAAAATAAATATAAATAAATTACAAACATTTGCTGAAAAAATCTTTATGGAAAATACAACAGCGAAATTTATAAATTATTTATTATGAAGATTTAATTGTTATCAAAATATTTTTATTACAAAAATTTTTATTGCTCAATTAAAAACATTTACATATTTTTTCTAAATATTTTAATATATATATATATATATATATACATATATATTTAAGTTTTTATTATTTAAAATAAATTTTCATTTCTTTTATTAGATCGAAAAAAAAAAACAAAAACCGCAGTAGTAAAAATGTCGACAGAAATGAAGCAAATTGTGAAATATGCTTACCACTAATCACATGTGAAATTTCCAAAACAACTACATACATGCATAAATATATATCTATGATACATTAAAATAGCCATGTCTCCTTACATTTAATTTTTTTTCGCATTCATCGAGAAACCCCACAATAAAGCCGGGTATTTTGTAGTTTTAAAAAATTGTTCGGCTACCAACAGTGAATTAGCAACATTTTTCAGAACCCACAAACTACTGCACCCCTTTCTGGTATTTCATAGCGTCGATGAAGTGGCTGCTTGCCGTTGGTTTCATCACACACTGCAGAAAAGTCAACAACCGACACAGTAGCCCTTCCTTGTGCTTCGCGTGCACTGGCGCCCCACCCCGCTACGCATAACTAACGCGCGTGACAAAGCAGCGCAGCACAGAACAGTGTTGCCAATGAAGTATTGTGCATAAATATTTGTCTGATATGTATGTAAATATTCGGTAATAGTAATTATTCGATAAAGTAACAAAATCAAAAAGGTAATGACTGTAAATTAAACGGCCCTCTTTAGAACTACGAAATAGTCACATTTCCTGTGAGGAGCTTCACAACGTGTCCGACTTAAATTAAGTTCCAAAAATGTACCTTAAACCTCTCAGCGTGATCAAATCAGGTCACACAGTAAATATTTCTACGAGGTAAATGATGCGGGTAAATAATTTTCTAGAAATCCTAAGTTAGAAATGAAGCATACGCCAGTATCTTTGCTATGCCAAATCCTTATAAAACTTGACTTGATTATATTATGTAACTCTCAACAAACAAAGGCGAAAATCTTTGGATCATTATAAGCCCAAAATATAGGGTCAATCAATATCTTAATAATAAATTTTAAGAACTGAAATGCCAGTGAGTGTTAATGTTTTCTCTTTATGGTAAGAAATTGTTCCAGAGAGGATAAATCCGATACCATAAAAGCGAATCTTCTAAAAGATCAGGTGAAAAGTTCGTATTTCTTTAAAGAAAAGGCTTGCTTTGTCATAATTTGATTTTTATATTGGATATATAGCATTGTTAGAGAGGATTAATTTTTTATACGATACAAGAAATTAGACGGAATTGTAAAAAGTCAGCGATAAATATTGGCGATTATTTTAAGAAAAGAAAAATTTGCCAGTTACGGAGAATTGGTGGCGAATCGAGCGATTATATCACAAGTTCGCGCAGGATCCATTTTATACAGCACACACAACTCCAATCCTTACTTAAGGTTTATAAGCGTCGGAAGTCACGTCTTGGTAATTTAATGTACATTTTAGATATTTTCAAGACCCTTAGAATAACTTCACTGACACTGATTATCGAAATTATGCCAAATGATTATTTAAAATTGCTCCACAACGGCAACACTGTACACGAGGCATTACGCTGCAGTGCGTGGACTGCATTTCAACGCCGCACCGCTACATCGCTGGCCCCGCGCAAGTCGCTAAATAAGAATTTCCTTTCGTATACTCTCTCCACTCTCTGCTTTATGTTGCATTTTTACTGCACTTTTGTTTTGTCGGCATTTGTCAGCCGTCATTGTTGTTGTTGTTGTAACACACGCACATAAACTCGCTGCATAGTTTACGGATATCAAGTTGACGTTTACGCATCAACAGCTCAAGTTTTTGAAGCGCGGCCGCTTGGTAGGTCGTTGGGCTGAATGCTGTTCGTGGGCTCAGTTGTGTGACGGTGAGTTGCGCGTGCAACGACGCTTTCCTTTTGTTCAAGCTTTATTGCTTTGCTGACTTCTTTCACAGCTGCTGCAGTACTTACATATCTATGTAAGTATGTATGTGTGTTATATCAGCAGATGTGTGTATGAGTGTTGGTTGGCGCTCGTCTTCGGTGTCTCAAACGGTGCATCCATAAATGTCGTTGGCTGGTGCTGCTGTTGTTGTTTTTGTTGTCAACGTCCTCCCATTTACAGAAATTGAACCCAACATGCTCCGTCAAAGGCCATTGGAATTTCAATGCTACTTCTTGACTTCTTCTGCTTCTCATTCCGGTTCTTCCCTTCTCACTTTTTTATTAACTAGCTGTGCTTTGTTGTTTGTTGTTTTTTTTCTCCACTCGTTTCATTTTTGTTACTGTTAGTTTTAGTCATTGCCGCCGCGGCTGCTTCATTTAACTCTTTCTTGTAGTTTGTTTTTTTTTGTTTTCTTTGCTCGCCTCTTTCTTATCTTCCTGCAGCTCGTGTTCGTTGGAAGTTTTATGCGTCTTCGCGGCCTTTGGCTCACGCGATTTTTCAAGGCAACACGTACAAACAGACCCACATACATATGTGCTCCCCATACATATTTATGCTTACATGTATATATGTATGCATATATGTGAATTTGTTTGTGTGCCGCTTTCATCAGTTTTATTTCACTGATTGCTGTTGTTAGTGCATTTTCATTAGGCTTACCTTATCGGCGCACAGCCGAACACCTTTTACGCCGAGTCGTTGATACTATTGGCGATAAGTTGGTCGCTGCTTAGCTGCCATTTCGGGCTGCTCCACTAAGCGCTCGAGTATTTGGTTGTTTACGGCCAAACCTCCATCCGGTAGCCACATTTCATTGACTACATTTCTCCAACTTGCTTTCTTTACACCTTGCAGATTTCTATTTCTGCCAAATTTAGTTCTTTGTAGCATTCCCCTTTTGAATGCCATTTGCTCACTTGTGTTACCATAGTGCCGATATTTTTTGTAGTGTGCCAAAAACAGAAAGTACTTTTCGGGCTTTAAGCAAACATTTTTAATTTGGCGCGATATTGAGGAAGTGCTTTTACGGCGTCTTAATGTCTTTTCTGAGCTTAAAGACACCTTCGTCGCGGCGTGCGGCGTCTTTTCAAGTAGAAACCTCATTGAAGAAGCACAATTTTGAATGTTTTGAAATTAATTGCTTGTGTAATTCAATTTACACCGTAAAAAATGCTTGACACTTAAATTCTTCCAATTTTATTGTTTTTACTTACTACACGTATGTAAGCGTATATGTAGTGTTTTGTACAAAACTTTTATAAATTTTTTTGTTGCTACAACGCAAGTCGAGCTAAGCAGCAATAACAAAGTCCTTTAAGTTTTGTAGATTTCATTTTGTGTACTGCCGTTATATTCGTACGATTACATGATCTAGCAAACTAGGCTGTAATTCAGGCGGAAACATATTATATTCCAATTTCACATGTTTTCTATAGCCAATACGAATACTGTAAAATTTAAAAACAGCAACAAATAAGGAACGAATCTTATGCTAGAAAATGTACGACATTTTTGAGATAAGACTCGTCCCCAGAACAAGGCAGTGAAATAGCAGAATATGGAAAACGTCACACATATTTCCTTAATGAACATATTTTAATAATTCTTTTAACATAAATTTTACTGAGAAATAATTCCTCATAACAATCGGAAAGTAGTGCAAAGCAATCATTAAATGTTTTCTCAAAATGCTTGCAGATATCAGAAAAGGGGTATATTACCATATTTCATACTCACTTTTATAACATTTCACTGCAGAGAAAAATTTTTGACGCAAGCCTTCAGGTATTCTATGTCACAGTTCCTCCTAAACTCTCACTCCCAAGCACGCTCTAAGTAGATAGTAAAATTTAAAAACAAAAATGGAACAATTTTCAGAAAATGGAAAATAAAAGTCCCCAAAAAAAGTGAAATGAAATTGCGCCCTATTTCCCTTTGAACTATTTTAAATTATTTTAAGGATTTAAAATTTCTGGTTTCCTCGGGAAAAAGATGAAAGCAACATTTTTTTTTGACCCAAGCCTTCAGATATTCTGTCATAGTTCATCCTAACTTCTCTGTTAACTCCTAAGCACTCTCTAGTGCAGGGGAAAAATAATTTCAACCCTATTTCAATTTCAGAAACTGAAAAATATGGAGTTACATGGGTTTCTTTGGTTTCCTCGGGAAAAAGATGATTTCGAAAATTTTTTTGTTATGTAAGAAATTAAATATTTTATTAGAATTTTATTAATACAAACTTACACTAATAACAAAAAAATTTTTTTTTCTAAAAATTCTTCGTTTCAGTCTTTAAGTATTGTATCTCAAAGAGCTGCGAAAAATTTCATGAAGATCGGTTGAGTACTTCTCGAGAAATCTTGCCAATAACATTTTATCTCGTATGAGATCATCCCTAAATATTAACTAAGAATGCGTGCAAATCAAAAAATTCCAATAAAATAAATATTGTTTATATTTCGAAGTCTTTTTAAATCTTGTGTTCATACACCAACTGCTAGATTCTAGTGCCAATATCTTTAATAATCTTTACATTTGAAAACTTTCAATGGTTCTACTACTGCTACTTTTTTATTTCAGTCGACCGGTTTTCTATATGATAGAGTTCAACCCAATCTCTTTGCTGTCTCCAAATCATTCAACACAATTTTACTTCTGATCACTTTGTCATTTTTAGTTACATTTTTTGTCTTTATTTTTAAGTGAAAACCATATAAGAAAGAGATTTAATTATTTGCCACAAAAAGTGAGCTGAACAGTATCTTTTATTTTCGACCAAATCTGACTAAGCATTTATGGCATGGAAAACGAAACAATTTTTTTTATTTTTTTCTACTCTCTTAAATCATACTTATATTGTATATTCCTATACATTTTTTATTGCTGTCTATCACAAGTTTTAAAATCTTTTTGCTGTGCTTGGCACGTGTTGGTCGAGTCAGCCACAGGTGCTGCTATAAGCTATACTTTTTATGAGCGTGGCTCTACAATTCGGCGCTGATTTTTTACTTGGTGTTCATACTCACATTCATATCTGTATATGCGCTATACAAGTACGAGTATGTAAGTATGTTATTTGATAACGAAGCTGGGGTTTTATCAAACTCATGCGCTACAAAAATATTTATATTAATGTATTTGTGTTTCTTTTTTTGAAAAAGTAAATTATTGCGCAAAATAATGCCGAATAAAAGAGTTCTGCTTGACTCAAAGCACGTGCTAAATAAACTTGTACTGATAAGAAATTATAATATGTTCTTAACTACATTTTTAAAATGAAATTAATTAATGAAACTATAAACTTGATTTTTATTGACCGCAAACGATGAATTGAAGAAAACACGCGATATTACAATGATTCTCGGAAAAATGCGAATATAATTATTTTTGTTATCGCAAGCAGTAAATAGAATATCAGAATCGAATAAAAGTCGGACGTCGCCGAGAGGAGAAAAGATTCTCTTTTATGATAAAACAAAACGCCATTTTTAACATATTGTAAAAACTAAGGCCCCACGATTCGCGAGTGTTCAGAATTACTATATTTTGCGAGCTCGCAAGTACGTGAGGATCAGTTTTTTTGAGGTAAACAGCTTCAAGGGAAGACAAATATAACAATGAAGTTGAAAAACGCCCTCAGCACAAAATTGCATTGTTGCAGGAAGACCGGTCACTTTGGTCTAGTTAATTTTCAGTTTAGTATTCCTAGTTGAAAACTACTGTTTTTCAGGCTAGTTCGATTCTAGTACAGGACTAGTGAAAACTTGTCTAAAATTGCGAATAAATTCTTCAACTTGTACCAGCGTGTAATATGAGCGTTTTCGTAAAGCGAAACTTTTCTATGAGCTCAACCGATATGGTTGAAAAATGTCAGCTTGTTTGACTGTTAATGGGCCAACACTGAATGAATGCGTCCATATTTGGAACCTCGTAGCACAACAAGTCGTAATAGTGTACATTTCAATAGGTTAACGAGTTGAAAAATTGCGTTTCTCTCGGTATAACACACCTTAGAATGTTGTTTCATGCAATTATCAGCGTTGATATGTCAAATGAAAATCAGTATTTCAAATATTCAGTATTCACTGCGTTCCCTAAAGTTTTCTGTTGAAAAAATACAAGTTCTATTTCAAAGAATTCAGAAACATTATTTTGAACACATTTTTTGTATATTATTTTTATTTAAACTTTTACTATTGTATTGTACAATATACACTTAAACAACAAGTTTACTCAATGAACTGGGTATGGTTTTTATGATGCAATTAGTAATCAAGTCATACTAAGTTAGCCCATATTTGGAATACAGAAACAATTTGTGTTCAACTTGTGTGAGTCTGAGTGCCTATCACTTTGGCACTTGCATAAATGAGTAGCATTAATTGCGAATAATGTTTACTATTATTCTTTGTTAAAACGTTTGCTACTTTTAAAATAGCAAATAGTACATAGATGCCCTGTAGGAAGGCGGTCAGGTACATTAGAGATGACAGTATGTTGTTGTAGTGCATAGTGGAAGTTGGACTTTAATGAAACCGAAAAATAATAAATATGGTGAGGACAAATGATTCGTTTTTAACTAAATTGGTTTCCAAGTTTGAACCTTTAGTTTAACAAGTAGGTTATGTGTCTTCAATTGACTACCATATATCAGCGCTTTTCAACAAAGTTAATTACGAAATATTCCCAGAATGAATTGTCAACCGACCCAATCACTTAAACTTAATTTTAATTCTGAATTCTAGAGCAACATTTCAAACTTGCAATTAATTGATTGAGAGTTTAACAACAAGTGCGGCAGTCGTTCTTCCTTTTCGCTGTTCTCTCTCTCTTAATTCGCTGAACTTTGTCAATGTCGTCGTATATCTCGTACCATCGACTGTGGTATTCTCTCTTGCCAATGCGCAATGGACTGTTAATCTTTCGCAGAACCACCTATCTTGAAAAGTCGTAACGCCGACTCATCAGATGTTGTTATTGTCCTTGCCTCAGCACGTTATTACAGGGCGGGGGTGATGAGTTACTTGTAGAACTTGGGCTTTGTTCGTCGAGAGAGGACTTTACTTCTCAATTGCCTACTCAGTTCGAAGTAGCACCCGTTGGCAAGAGTTATTTTGGGTTGGATTTCGATGCTGATGTTGTTGTGGGTGTTAATACTGCTTCCAAGATAGACGAAATTTTCTGGACTTCGAAGCTATGATTTTCAAAAATCTTGTAGAATATTGCATCTACTCTATTCAGATCTGCAGCTCAAATATTTTCGCCAGGAGTAGATTGAAGAAGTCGCACAATAAAGAGTCGTTTTGTATGAAATCTCGTTTGGTATCGAACGGCTTGGAGATAGAGCTTTTGGTACTGCTCAATGTCAGTTTTCACAACAGTATTAGTTTTCTGGGGTTACCAAATTCAAATATAGCGACATAAAGATAGCACTTTTTTATGGTGTCAAAAGCAGTTATGAAATTGGTCTTTTCCAAGATATGGCGCATGGTGAATATCTGGTCAGTTGTTGATTTTTCAGTCCTAAAGCCGCAGGAGGATGGAGTCATGTGTAGAAGTTCACGCAAGTGAGGAAAGTTCTCTGATCGCCATTCACTTGGGAGTGGCCAGAAACGATTCTTTTACATATGACTCAAGCAGCTCACGACTTCCGGTCTTTGACCAAGTATCCTCTGGGTAGCCTAAGAACATCCGTTTGAAGGCGAGCTAAAGTGAGAAGGCGAAACACCCCTGCAGGGTTGTGCGCTGGGTTTGGGACCCGCCACGTAAAAAAACACCCCCAATGAAAGACAACAACAAGCCTCGGATGAGTGACCCCCCTTTTGATGACGACCATGGCAAACGAAATAAGGACTATGATTTGAGGGCATGCACCTGGAATGTCCGGTCCCTTAATTGGGAAGGTGCCGCTGCCCAGCTGGTAGATGTCCTCGTAAAGATAAAGGCTGACATCACCGCCGTCCAAGAAATGCGATGGACGGGACAAGGACAGAGACGAGTAGGTCCTTGTGACATTTACTACAGTGGCCATATAAAGGAGCGCAAGTTTGGTGTTGGATTCGTGGTGGGAGAGAGACTCCGTCGCCGAGTACTATCATTCACTCCGGAGAATGAACGTCTAGCCACAATCCGCATCAAAGCGAGGTTCTTCAACATATCGCTGATTTGCGCCCACGCCCCGACGGAAGAGAAGGACGATGTGACCAAAGATGCCTTTTATGTGTGCTTGGAGCGCACTTATGAGAGATGCCCCCGCCACGATGTCAAAATCGTGCTTGGCGACTTCAATGCCAGGGTGGGCAAAGAAGGTATCTTTGGCACTACGGTCGGTAAATTCAGCCTCCACGCGGAAACATCCCCAAATGGGCTGAGGCTGATCGACTTCGCCGGGGCCCGAAATATGGTTATCTGTAGCACTAGATTCCAGCATAAGAAGATACATCAAGCTACCTGGCTGTCTCCAGATCGAAAAACCACCAACCAGATCGATCATGTTGTGATAGACGGAAGACACGTCTCCAGTGTTTTAGATGTGCGTGCGCTCCGAGGTCCTAACATCGACTCGGACCACTATATTGTTGCAGCCAAAATACGCACCCGCCTCTGTGCAGCAAAAAACGCACGCCAACAAACACAAGGATGGTTCGACGTCGAGAAGCTGCAATCACAACAGACAGCCGAACGTTTTTCTACTCGGCTTGCACTCCTGCTCTCTGAGAGCACTCGTCAACAACTCGGTATAAGGGAACTGTGGGACGGCATTTCAAACTCCTTACGTACAGCTGCAACCGAAACCATTGGTTTTCGGAAAGTGCAGAAGAACAGCTGGTACGACGAGGAGTGCCGTGTCGCAGCGGAGAGAAAACAGGCTGCCTACCTCGCAACGTTACGATCGACCACAACACGTGCGGGATGGGATAGATACCGAGAGTTGAAGAGGGAAGCGAGACGCATTTGTAGACAGAAAAAGAAAGAGGCCGAAATGCGTGAGTACGAAGAGCTTGATAAGCTGGCCGACAGGGGTAATGCTCGAAAATTCTATGAAAAGATGCGGCGGCTTACAGAAGGTTTCAAGACCGGAGCATACTCTTGTAGAACCCCCAAAGGTGATCTAGTTACCGATGCCCAGAGCATACTTAAATTATGGAGGGAACACTTCTCCAGCCTGCTGAATGGCAGTGAACGCACAACACCAGGAGAAAGCGAACCCGATACCCCAATCGATGACGATGGAGCAGACGTTCCATTGCCCGACCATGAAGAAGTTCGAATAGCAATTGCCCGCCTGAAAAACAACAAAGCGGCAGGGGCCGATGGATTGCCGGCCGAGCTATTCAAACACGGCGGCGAAGAGCTGATAAGGTGCATGCATCAGCTTCTTTGCAAAATATGGTCGGACGAAAGTATGCCCAACGATTGGAATTTAAGTGTGCTATGCCCAATCCACAAAAAAGGAGACCCCACAATCTGCGCCAACTACCGTGGGATTAGCCTCCTCAATATCGCATATAAGGTTCTGTCGAGCGTATTGTGTGAAAGATTAAAGCCCACCGTCAACAAACTGATTGGACCTTATCAGTGTGGCTTTAGACCTGGTAAATCAACAACCGACCAGATATTCACGATGCGCCAAATCTTGGAAAAGACCCGTGAAAGGAGAATCGACACACACCACCTCTTCGTCGATTTGAAAGCTGCTTTCGACAGCACGAAAAGGAGCTGCCTTTATGCCGCGATGTCTGAATTTGGTATCCCCGCAAAACTAATACGGCTGTGTAAACTGACGTTGAGCAACACAAAAAGCTCCGTCAGAATCGGGAAGGACCTCTCCGAGCCGTTCGATACCAAACGAGGTTTCAGACAAGGCGATTCCCTATCGTGCGACTTTTTCAACCTGCTTCTGGAGAAAATAGTTCGAGCTGCAGAACTTAACAGAGAGGGTACTATCTTTTATAAGAGTGTACAACTGCTGGCGTATGCCGATGATATTGATATCATCGGCCTCAATACCCGCGCCGTTAGTTCTGCTTTCTCCAGACTGGACAAGGAAGCAAAAGAAATGGGTCTGGCAGTGAACGAGGGCAAGACGAAATATCTCCTGTCATCAAACAAACAGTCGTCGCACTCGCGACTTGGCACTCACGTCACTGTTGACAGTCATAACTTTGAAGTTGTAGATAATTTCGTCTATCTTGGAACCAGCGTAAACACCACCAACAATGTCAGCCTAGAAATCCAACGCAGGATAACTCTTGCCAACAGGTGCTACTTCGGACTAAGTAGGCAATTGAGAAGCAAAGTCCTCTCTCGACAAACAAAAACCAAACTCTATAAGTCTCTCATAATTCCCGTCCTCCTATATGGTGCAGAGGCTTGGACGATGACAACAACCGATGAGTTGACGTTGCGAGTTTTCGAGAGAAAGGTTCTGCGAAAGATTTATGGTCCTTTGCGCGTTGGCCACGGCGAATATCGCATTCGATGGAACGATGAGCTGTACGAGATATACGACGACATTGACATAGTTCAGCGAATTAAAAGACAGCGGCTACGCTGGCTAGGTCATGTTGTCCGGATGGATGAAAACACTCCAGCTCTGAAAGTATTCGACGCAGTACCCGCCGCGGGAAGCAGAGGAAGAGGAAGACCTCCACTCCGTTGGAAGGACCAAGTAGAGAAGGACCTGGCCTCGCTTGGAATATCCAATTGGCGCCACGTAGCGAAGAGAAGAAACGACTGGCGCGCTGTTGTTGACTCGGCTATAATCGCGTAAGCGGTGTCTACGCCAGTAAAGAAGAAGAAGAAAGCCGCACTGATAAGGTTCAATCAATTTGTTGGCAATCTTTCATGAAATACCCTCGATAGAACCTTATATGAGATGTCTAATCGTCGCGCATGCTTTTGTCCGACCATATTCTACAAAGAAGCTAATTCATACTCCTTATCAGTTCTTCGCCGCTTCGTATTTGAATAGCTCGGCCGGCAATCCATCGGCTACTGCCGCTTTGTTGTTCTTTAGACGGGTAATTTCTATTGGAACTTCTTCATTGTCGGGTAATGGAACGTCTGCACCATCGCCATCGATTGGGGAATCGGGTTCATCATCTCCATAAAAAAGGAAATTTATTTATAATTTTCACAAAATAGCATTAATTAAAATGTTTCGTTGAATGATGCTTTTGTTCAAGACCAAATAAAGATATCCTCGAAAGGTTTAACAAATGTGTATTCCATTAAATGCATATCTAAATTTGTTGTATTTTAGTATTCGTCTCTACTGTATGGACGTAGGCGTATGTTTGTGCTTACAGCTGTCCGTCAGTATTAAAAATTCCAATTCGGAATATTGACATGTTTAAACTTGTTTCGCACACATAGTGTTTAGCATAATTTGTGCCACAAATACGACAGGAAATTCGCAACAATCGACGACTTTGTTGGCGATTTCCGGTGTCGAGGTCGCCGCATTGTGGTCGCGTCACGCATTCTTACGCGACACAACATCATTGCTGCATACACACACATACCTAAGTGTGTGCATATATATGGAAATGTATGCTTTCATTGATAGCGTCGCCTTTAATGTGGCGTCGCAACTATCCTATGCCTCGGCGGTCGCTCAAACGAAGCGCGCGCACAATTGTTGCCTCTGTTTTCGAACGCAAATTCGAGAATTTCACATTTACTCATTTCGCGGCGCTGCGTACAACTTCTATCATAAAAGCAAGTCGCACTAAAAGAGGAAAAAGTTATACCCACAACTCAGATGCGGTATGGTTAGGGCGCGCGGTTTGTTGCAGCAAAGGGCGACTGCATTGATTAGCAGGCACATTTCGCGCTTCCTGTGGTGCGCGCACCGACGCCATCTAGAGTTGTACGTTTGTGTGTGTGTCTTCCGCCTGTCTTCTAGTTGTCGATGTTTTGTTTTTCACCAGCAGTTCCCCAGTAGTCCCTTTAAGTGTTCATACTTTGCTTTTCAACTCGGCGTTGGTTTAGTTGTTATTGTTGCATGGTGTTGTTTTTCTCGGAATCAGCAATAAAGTATAAAATGCCAGTGTGCATACATAAATTTACAACAACAACAGCGATGCATTCATTGGCCGAACGCGGTTGTCTTGTGTTCCTGCTGCCCATTAAACGCTGCATAGTTGTACCTACGAGAAAGGCCGAGACAGTGCACTTCGCCCGCTGAATATGCTACGAAGAAGACGAAGACTGTCTTAACGGTCGGAAAGGTGATGCGCACCATTTTCTGAGATTTACAAGAAGTGATCTACATCAACTACCAGGAAAGGGCCACCTAGTCACAAAGGCTGTACTATGTCGAAACTTCGGTCCATTCGATGGTAACTTGAAAAAAAAACGGCGCGAAGATGTTGGGTCTCCTACCAAGACAATACACTTGTTCAAACCTGCAATTGGTCGAATGGGTACTTCTATTCCATCCACAGTATTCTGCAGATTTAGCCAGCGACTTGATAGAAATAAGAGTGAAATGAGTAGGTTGTCGTCAGCTGTGAGGCCCAGTCCGCAGACGTCTGGAAAATATATCTTCGAGACGGATTGCAGAAATTAGAATATGGCTACGTTAATCGAGCTAATTGGAAATTATATTGGGTAATAAATCGTAATTTTTCCAAAATTTTCTTCTTTATTTTGTAGCCTAAATATTTACCGGACCGCCCTCGTATTTGTGTATAAATATGTATACCGCACGCAGTAAGTGCAAATTAAAGTGAAGTCCACACTCCGTCGTTTGATACTTTGCAATTCTCCGTCTGCATCTACTCAATTCTTCACACACTACCATGTATTCTATACACGCTTATGAGGCCAACTCCTTTTCCCCTACTTTACGCAGGTCGCGTTGCCCAGCCGCGTTCCTTGCTTGCCGCCACCAACCGTTCGTAGTATCACGCAAGAGTCATGAATTTAAAGATTTCCTGTAGTTTCTACAATATCGCCGGAGTTGCTCTTTGTGTGTTTGTTTTATGTTTGTCCTTCTTGCCTCTTCTTACGCTTACCTTCGCAGTGTTACAAGTTTACGAGCAATTTAACTTTTGCTCTTTCCTCGCTGGACATAATCTTGTTGATTGTTGACTTGGCAACGTCGCATCTCTACAGCAATCTTGGCGAACTTTTGTTTTTCTTAATCCAGCTATGTTGTTGTTGGTCTGTATATGCTGGCAAGTCACTTTTGTTTTTATATCGGTTGTTCTCTAACATTACACATTTTATCTCTTTCGAGTTTTAGTTTTTGCTGTTCACTTGTTCACTTTCAATTTCGCGTAGTTTATCTGTGTGCTTTTCGCTTTAAAATAACGTAAAAAAATATCGACAGGATAGACAGGTGTTTCCTTCCCTCCAGATCTGCACAGCACCCAAGCGTCTGCTACCTAATTAGGGGAATAAGAAATGATCAGATTGAGTTAAACATTAGCTAAGAAGAGAATATCTTGTGAATATGATGTCAGAGGACCAAAGCCCGACTGCGTTTAATATTATATTATCGAGGCAACGGTCCCTTATACTATTTAGGCAACAAAATATTTAGGTGTTAGGATGGTAAGGGTTATCCAGGTTGTCGTCGAGAGGAGGCCCAGAAAACGTGCTGCTTCGACGGGGTCGGACTAAAAGGAAAGGGGTGTTAGATGAGTAGGGTTGGCAGGGCATGCAAAGAGGTGGCCAGTGTCATGCGGAGACTCATTGCATGCAGGACATATATTGGATATGTCGGGGTCTATTCTGGATAAGTAGGAGTTAAACCTACAATATCCAGAACGAAGCTGCCACGTCAGCCGGTTCTACGCACCGGAATTGACCCGGATTTTATCCGGCCAAGAGCTGTTTTTTCGGCGATCTAACCCCGTTTGGATCGGTAAGTGTTAATTTCAGCTGGATCTTGCTGCGTTGAATGTTATCTTCGAGATCCCAGAGCGTTGCTGGATTATTGGTGTCAACCTTTTATTTAACAAGCTCTCAGAGAAACTAATCTAGAGACGTTACGTCGCATGATCTTTAACCAGGCTATTTCTCGAAATTACGGAGTCGCCAATCTTTGCATGACACGGCGCATTGTCTTGTTGGAAATATAACACAATCCGCACCAAATGTGAGTTTTTGGGGATGCGATTTTGTTTTCTGAACCCCACGGCTGTTTAACTCATCCTAATTTTGTTTGTTGACGAAGCCATTAAGACAGAAATTGGCCTCATTCGAGAAGACGATTGTTCGATGAATGTGAATTTGTGAATTTTTCCTGAATAATAATCTCGGAAAATTTCCAAGAGCTGATTTTACACAAATTCGTAAATCAATATGGGCGCAAGGAGCTGTCAAAATCACGCCCTTTCTATTGGTAGACGCTGTACTTTAAACCTTTGAGGGTTTAGAGGTATCAGATTGACATGATCCGTATGCCCAATGCTATTTAGATCCGTTTATATTAAACTTAAACATACTCCAACTTTTATATTCGTACATATGTATGTATGTATGCATAAAACTTCCTAATCTGGTGTCTGAATCTTTGCTTACTTCATTTTCTAGTGATACTACGCCTCCATTCAGTGGCCATGACTTTCGATGCTCAGCTCATTGACATTGACATTTGTTTATTTGCAATTCAATTCTATTTCGCTATGTTTTCGCTTTAAAATACAAATTCGCGCATGCGAAAATGCAAAAAATTATATAATACCTATACTCGTAAACACACATACATGTACATATGTACATATGTAGATGCTTGCGATAAATCTATGGGTATCTAATAAACATCCCAATACATAAATGCACTATTACGAGCGTGTTTGTTTAGATGCGTTATGTAAATTTGTATAAGATATTTGCAACTTTTGTCGCGGAATCGCATTTGATAGCACGTGACTTACATAACAATGAACGAAATTTGCGTTTATATTTTGCGATCTAACGCGACGAATTAATTTTTACAATGGTTTCTGTTTTTGGTTCCAGCATTTTTGTATTTTCCCGTTTTTTATATTATGTGCCGTTACAGTGCATTTCTAAATAAATGTCTTATTTATTGGAGAATCAACTAGTGAAAGCATTTTTAATTTACAACTAGGAAGAACCGTAAAATACATAATTGTCTGGTTAAGTTCATTCAAACATCCCTTCAGAAGAAATTTTTTAAAGAATATTTATAAAAATACCGCACATAATCAAAAAAAGTCTGGTATTTTTCTGACTAGCTTGGGTTAGATATTTTTAATTTTAAACAGAAATATTTCCCGTCTGATTAGTTCGTTCACTACAGCGAAGATAAGGATATGCATATACAGAGAGCCCTTCCGTTATCAAAATATAAATGATTGTTGAATAATTAATCACAGATAAACAGATTACGGATGTAAACTAATGCATGGTAAATTATGAAAAAGTATTAAGAAGTTAAACTTTCGCTTATCTCGACAATATGTTATTTTTTATTATCAAGAGAAGCACCTTTTTTTTGTGACTTTCTCTACTTCTACTCCCCTTGCCGGAACATAATTACTTCACCGTCAACACTAATGATCAGTTGATTAATTACCTAACAGCCATCTGATCTCTTTTTAGACTTGCAGTGAGAGAGATAGAGAGCATGTCACTATTGCATTTACTTGTGATATTGCTGAAAGATAAAAGAAGTTCCAGTTTCCTTGTGCGTTGTAGTTACATTATTAGCGGGATTCTGTAACCAGTCGCTAGTCTCTATTTGAGACATTTTGAGGTAAAGTCTCAATTTGTGACTGTTACTATTCACTAAACAATCTCTAGCGTTAGTCTCAAAATATTGACTCAAATTTGAGACCTGATAGTTGGCAGGTCACAAATTAAAAATAACTCTTGCTGCCATTTTGAATATACTGAATAGAGATCATAGTAGATATTAATCGATTATAATCTTTTATATTTTGTAAGCAATTCAAACACGAAAAGGTTAAAAATAAATAAATTTCGTAAATATTATGAAACAAAGTCAACATATATTTTTAATTTTATGGAGAATTATGTTTTTTGACTATGTTATATAAATTTTAATATTTGTTATCGACATGTTTATTTTCATTCAAGTGTAAAAACATCTCTGAATGATGAAAGGTAATAGATTTTGTGAATGTCACTTACAGAATAGCAAAATCGTCTCAAGTCTCAAAAATTGTCTCTAACTTAAAATCTCAAATTTAGAGACTTCAGACTGTATCACAATACAGAATCGCACGGTATGATCAACAGTTGATAGGATAGATAGATATCTCTGATATACAAAACTCACTAGATAATGAATAGCATATGAGTCCGTCAGATGGTAAAAAACAAAGCTTACAGTTGACAAATTTGCTTAACATATTTCCAAATCAACAGTTTATAATGGAAAATCAAAATTGTGTCGAGATTGAGAAACAACAATAATCTCGACTGGAATTTTGACAGTTTGCCTTCCGTTGAGATCTAAAAGCAGGAGAAAGCCAATGGAGACCAGATCCGGATAATACAGCGGGTGTTAATGAAACTGATAAAAGTAGGCTATAGTTTTCATTTCTTTGTGGTAGGGTGAGTCAGCCGATTCTCTGTGCATTAACTACCCAAATTTTCATTTACGATATTCCAAACGATTTTTGAAATCTTTAGAGTGTCTGCTCTCTGGATCGATCTCATTTTACGGTCTTACAAAATCATTTCGTGGAATTTTTTGATGTTTCGTTTGATGTCCACTGCGTTAATCGCCTGAGGTCCTAAAGCTTAGGTTTTCATGCTGGAAAAATGATTGCCTCCCTTGGTATTGATCCCGAATAACATCCAGCCCCCTTTTTTTTTACCAAAAAGTAGTGTATAATTAAGGCAAACTTGATTATCCCACAAGCCTTAGAGCTCTGAAATTGTGCTTTGTAAGTTAGGTCTACTGCTAGAAATAAATCAATTCAGAGCAGAACGGGCTTAGATTGAATCGCAAACGTGCATATGTAGAACATGCGACACAATAATATCAGAGTTGCTTTTAGTCGATAAATTAACAATCGAAAACACAATCTTCTTGTAATAACAAAAATCTAGGTGTTTTTAAAGTTTTTAAAAAAGCTGCATTCAAATATTGCAATAAATATTTAAGATTATTTTAACATTTGACCCTATTATGTAATATATTATACACGGTGTTAACGCACTACTAGTAAACATGCAGCGATTATTTGGCAACGCGCGGTGTGAACAGGAAATGGCTATTAAACTTGACCTCATTCAATTTAAATTCTGCGCGACACTTTTTCCACAAAAAATAAACAAAAACACACGCAGAGAAATGTTTGCAGACATTCGCATACATTTTTATATAACACATACATATGTGCATGCATATATGTACATATGTACACACGAAAACTATGTACAAAGTATGTATGAATGATGAAAATGTTTTGCAATTGTAAAGCTCGTGGCGGCTGCAAAAGCGCAACTGTGTGCTTAAAACGACAAAATGATTATTTCAATTTTTAAAATATTCACCCAAATGCAAATCAATTACTTTTAATATACTCAAAAAACAACTACAAAAACAAATACAAAAACGACATACAAAACACGTAGAGTTTAGTACACTTGTAGAACTTTCGCATTACATAAACGAATTTCAATGAACTTCGCTTTGATGGCCAATAATGGGTTGCTCATTCCGAACAGCTTCACCACATTTCACAATGCGCGAGGTAGAAGCGCTCTCACTTGGCCTTAAGCATAGAAAATTTTCGAGCATGCGCAGTAAATTTTATTTTATATAGATGTTATGTGCATACGCACATACATATACAATTATACAATTTGTAACCTGCCTATGCTAACAAGTTGAGTATTCGACTATAACCAAAAAATCTGTGCACTCTTGCCCCCTCTCGCTATCTTTCTGTATTGCCAGTTACATCCTTGAATTCTCTGTGATTTTCGGTATAAGTTGGCATGTGTACGTGTGTATGTATGTAAGCATTTGTGTAGCCATCGAATCAAAATAAAACGACTATTCATTCACGAATGCTCCACATGCCCGCAGCGAGCGAAGCGTTGCTTTTATCCTTTGTTAGTATAACGATCGTTGTTGTTCTTGCACATTTGGAGTTCGGCATAACGTTCGTTAGCTTTTTTCTGTTACTGCGCCAGCTAGCAGTTACCAATAAATCCGGTTGGCTGTTGTATAAATGAATGAGCGGATTAACGAATGTATATCTGGCAGCCGGCGTCTTTTTGGTGTGTATCCAACATAAGTATCTTTCCTTCTTCCTCCATTCCTTCTGGTGCGCACACCATGACATTCATGTCAACAACATCACTTTCGTTCTTTTCTGTGCCGTGCTGCTGCTGCAATTGTGTTGTTATGAAATAAGTGAGGTTCAAAATCACACTGCATGTAATTGGCATCCTTTGGCCGATGATACTGTTGGAGAAAAATAATATTTAAAGTACTAATCAATTGTCTAATCACTAAAACTCTAACTTTATTACTAACTCACTTTTATGGATAAATGGTCGAGTTTTTTCTGCATTGCTGAATAGGAAAACACTATTTTAAGTATTCAAAATGGGTTGACAAGTATTTAAGAAACATTGAAACCCTTGATATTTTTAACACAAACACCACAAACAAAATTACCATGGCAACTCTATGATCTCTCGAGTCACACACTTTTTAAAATTACGTAAAATAATTTCCATTTCCAAGACAAAGCCTAACACCAACTCAACTCTTTAAAATATGAGCTTTAATCTAAAAGGGCATTTATAAATATAATTGTTTTTACGTGGGTTCCGCTGTTTGGTCCATTTATTTGCTCAAAAAATTAAATATCTTATCAAAATAAACAGGTTCTATATTCCCTAAAAGATATTCGTAAGAAGGTTAGGTTAGGTCGATGGAGCTCACTTGGACAGAAATTCCTCCATTGAGTTATAAACTCTTAAAAGTGGCGATATTTAAATTTTCAACTGGCACAAGCCGGGTAATAGAGGAGAAAGTGACAAGAAAGTTCTACCTCGCCTTCCTTCCTACAGTTTTAGCGAAGGTCGTGCAACAAAATATTTAGCTGCACTGCGTGTAAACTATTAGACAATGTCCAGTCAGAAAACCTAACATTACGGCGAGATTGACTTAGTAAAAGCCAGCAGCTCGAAGCACTTCTTACGGTTCACTGTTCAATGCCAGAACGCAAGAAGACATCGGAAAGTCATTCGTTTCCAATTGGATGGAATTGGAAAAAAGCATGCTCATCGGCTTCGGAGTTTCCGGCGACCTATGCAAATCTAATATGAAAGAAGCTAGAAGCTGTTACTAATGAGATCAGGTGCTCTTTGACTAGTTTTGAGCTCACAACCGAAGGGTTTTGAGACGCTTTTTAAGAATAGCTGGCACATTTCTTAAAAACATATTTCGGATAAACTGATTAAAATATTTTAATACAATAACTTATTGACATAAAATGTTACGCGCGAAATATTTTGTTGAAATCGATTTCCCGAAAAAAACTATTTATCGTCACTAAAACAATCATAGAATATGGGTTTTCTTGCATATAAAGAAGGAGCCCGCACGAAGGCTGCTGCTCGAAAATTATAGAGAATACGCTTAATCACATGCATAGAATTAAATTCTGACAATTTTTGTTTTTTTTTTTTCAAATGGTTCCGAATCCCCCGACAGAAGGTTAAAATTATGCTTATGAAAAAAGTGCACATTCTCCTCCTGATGCTGATATGCATGTTCCATGTATTTCCTCGAAAATGTATTATTCAGCTTTGCAAAAATTTTCATCGCTTCATAATTTCAATGCTGCAAATTTTTTTACTTAAAAACAAAAAAAAAAAAAACAAAAAAAAAAAAAAAAAAAAAAAAAAAAACATATATAAAAAAGTGAAAGAAGAAAAAATCTTCGCACTTGGCATTGAAAATAAAATTGGCGTCCTGACTATATAGTTTAATTTAACTGGAAATATGCTTTGATTCTATTCTTATGAAAATAAATTGATAAACGCCCACAAACGCTGTCACCGCAAAGCGCACGGCATTCGCACATAAACGCTGGCAAACACCTACGGCACAGCGTTTGGCGTTAGTACTTTCAAGTTTCATATTTATGTTTAAGAGTGTTGGAAGTTTTTGCATTCCAAAACACAGCGCTGGATAAATACAATCAGAAGTCGAAAAAAAAAACAAAACAAAAAATCCAAGTCGAAACAAAAAGCTTGCAGCCGCCAGCAGCAGCTACCAAATATTTACACACACACAACAACGTATTGCTTAATTCAGCAACACCCCCTCACCTTGACATTGTTTAGGCGCACATTTACTATTCGCAATTTCTTTTTTTTGTTTTTGTTGTTTACCACTGCGTTAGCTGGCAAATTCTGTGCGGCGCCTACACACGGCCGCTTGCCGTGGGGCTGCAAAACGCTCAGATTATTTGAAACAGTTCGTTTGAAACGTTTTTTTTTTTTAATGTGAAAAAGAGCAGCGAAATTCTTGTTTTGTTAGCGAAACCATTATTTAAAAAAATTAAAAAATGTAAAAGTAAAAAAAAAAAAAAAATTGAAAATCACACTTTGAATCATAAACTTTTTGCTATTTTTACATTTAAACACGAATTTAAATATTAAACTTTTCATTAAACTTTGTTTTTGCTTTTTTGCGCTGCAACCTGCTCCGACTTAAATGAAAATATGCGCGTACACTCGGTGACGAATCACCTGCTTCTTAAAATTTAATCAAATATCTTTTCTCTAATAACTTTTGCTTATTTATGTGTACGTGTGTGTGTGTGTATGGTAAATACCTCAAGTACATAGCAGAACTTGGCACTCAATTTTAATTAAATACGCATTACTTTGGTATCTAAGCTGAATATTTAATTTTTTCGCCTCAAAGCTATGATGTTTCGGATGAAATTGTATCCTCTGGACTGTGAGCTCCAGCGAGTCGCAACGCACCACTATTACATGGTAGAAGGCGCACAGTTTTTAATTAGACTAATTTAAACTAGCTCAATGTGTGTATGGTTGTATATACAAATATTAAAAATTGGGTTTGAGCTAACAAGCCTTTTCTAATTACGAAAACATTCCCAAATTGTATGTATATACCATACTTTCATATGTATATTTGAGCATGTAAATGTGTCCAACAACAATAAATAAAAATGTAACTAAAAACCTTTGAGGAAGTTTACTGTCTAAAACACTTTTTAGCGAACTTGCCACTTTTTGGTAATTTTTATAACGGTTAAAATAAATAAACCATTAGAATATAACCATTAATTCAAGTTTCAAGAAGAAGAGCAAAAATTAGTAAGACTTTGTTAAAAATTTTAAATTTATTCTTCAAAATCTATGTCGCCCCACTCAAGGGAATCACGCTTGGTCCAATAAACTTGTGCCAAGGCTTTTCACAATCCTCGAAACAGTTCTTAAAATCAATTCCCGGAATAGTCTTAAATGCAAGTAATGTCGCCATTTGACTCAAAACGGTTTCTCCGGAGCGGTCGTTTGAGAGTGCACTACAGCTCGATAATCGAAAAAAACTGTCAACATAGCCTGAATTGATCTGCTTCGACGTGGTTTTTTCGGCTTCGAAAGGTGCTGCCACGATACTCGGCCGATTGACCATCTGTTTTCAGGTCGTAAGCATAAATACAAGACGCATAGCTATTATTTCACGGACTTTAAGGTGACGATGTTTTTCGAAAAAAATTAGTGATTTTAGAACCAATCGTGCTTTGACTTTTCTTAAGCCCAAATGATCTTTCAAAATGGTTTGCACTGATCCTTCGGATATTCAAGCACCTATACCTTTATTTTATTGACGTGTTGAACGTTTCGGCACTAGAAATATGATTCTGCACACAAAATTTCATGGAACTTCTTTGTTGAGTAATTTTACTCATCGTAAAAATTGCCAAAAGCACTTTATGTACTTCAGAAAGAGAGGCGTCTACTAAGCATTAATGATTATTTTGATGAGACGCTCGGCACAAAAGTCACTGACAGCAAAACCCACCTAAAAATAAAAATATTTCGATGACTGGGTTTTCGTGCGAAATTTAAATACAAGAAATCTTCCTATTTTATGCTCACAGTTTATTTTGATGAGACGCTCGGCACAAAAGTCACTGACAGCAAAACCCACCTAAAAATAAAAATATTTCGATGACTGGGTTTTCGTGCGAAATTTAAATACAAGAAATCTTCCTATTTTATGCTCACAGTTTATTTGGATAACTAACTTGTCGAGCCTACCTGTCACTACAAAGGAAAATTTTTTACTGAATTTTAAAGAGTGTCGGTTCCCATAAAGGTAACACGTAAAAATCTGTTTTCATTAAAAATAGCATAACTTTTGAACGGCTTTGTGCAATAATTTTTAAATAGCGGATTCTTGTAGAAATTAAAAATTCTAAAAAACCTCATTAAGATTTGAAAAATTAAAAATTTAATACTTTGTATTTTTGGATTAAAAATGTTCACATATAACCTATATTCAAATAAAGTAAAAGAGTTTAAAAAGGGATATTTTTTACTGTATATTAAGTTAGTTTTAACCCTTGAATTCGATGGGTTAGTTTTTGGCTCACCATAATGTATATGTACCCGCTTAAATGTTTGCTTTTATTGTTGGTGATATGACGAAGAAACATCAATCATTAAGCCATCAATCAAATTGGGATGGTTTACGGGCCTAACATTTTCACTGAAACAAAAACGCATACATTATATGTATACATAGGGCTACGCCTGGCATCCTTACGCGGAAACAAGACTGAGTTGCTTTCTCTGTTTGATTAGTGCGTTACGCCAACATTTTCACTCTATCAATACTTTGGCGAATTTTCTCCGAAGTCGATATAAACATTCCAATTCGTGGAAATCAGGTGCATCAAACGTGAAAAACTTTAGAAATAATTATTCCGCTGACGACATTCCTTTGTGGGTGGTCGCGGAAATATATACTTTAGCGGTGAATTGGAATTCTGTTATGACTAAATTTAGGAGAATAGTTCGAATAACATTAGATTAATGCTATTGTATATGTATATGTCTAAAAATGAAGAATGAGATAATTCATCAGTCATTATAATTTCATGTTATTAATCGAATAATCTTTTATTGTTTTTCAGGTAAGCATCCATATGTATTCGTTAACTGGTTAATTGGTTTGAACGTTTGGTGAGTTTTTTCTGCATACAATGAAATATAAATATTTAAACTCATTTTCATTCATTGTGATAACCTAGTAACAGCGGCTTTTAAAGAAAAACTGCCATCAAAAAAGCTGAAAACTTTTCCAATTCGTACTGTCTGTACAGCTCAGTCTCCAAATATACCTCCAAAAACAAAGTGAGGCAATAACAAATAATAAGAATACACAAAGGAGATAGGAACCAATTCCAAGTCACCCAGGCTTTGATATCGGTAACACTGCCTTGGCTGATCCTGAATATGGAGCGGGATCGCCCATTTACTACCATGTTCATTCCTGTGTGAAGCAAGAAAACGGATGCCTACAATTAGATCTTAATTGTCGAGAAAACACCTTGGCATAACGATATAAGATCTGACGTATTTTAGCCTTGATCTTGCAAATGTAGAACAGACAAAAATAAAGTTTTGAGATGTTTTTGATGCCATCGCGCCTTCTTGTATACAGCTTCTACAGCTGTCATTCGGTATGAATTTCTAACCTTACTACTTAGACGAGATCCTAACCTAACATTTTTGAGTATTAAAAGCCTGCTAGCACCAGCAATTTCCATACACAAAGCTCAGTGGATTTTGCGATCTCGCAAGCACCCAGCGTTCAGCAAATTTTCGCAATATCCAACCTTCCAATAGTGATTCGTAAAAGAAGAGCGGAGTTCCGACCCATTCCCACTCTATCATCTGCGATGCTGAAGGGTCTTATAGTTGCCTGCTATTCAGCTATGACCTAGTAATGCCATTTGTATTATTCAGAAATGACTTGATGCCGTTGATAATAAGATTAGGCACTTCTGGTGAGGTTTTGAAGGTTTATAAATGAACTCTCAAACCAAAAGGCATTTTGATACATTTATTTCGCTTTGAACAATTCTTGTTGAAAATAGATGTAGCTCACCCTCCGATTTGTCACATTTTTGTTGCACAGTGTAGTGCATCACATCGGAGTCGACAAGTTGCTTCGCCAATTCTACGAAAGTGTCAATAGAACTAGCAAAAGTTCAATGAAATATCAATGAAAAATTATTATACTGCATTTATGTATGTATATGTGTGTATATAATACGAGTATCTACACACATATGTACATAGTTTGTTGCTCAATTAAAAAATTCATTCAAAAGCATGCAAAATACACCGGCCAGAGCAGCAGCCAGCTGACAAAACATAAAACACAACAAGAAAAAACGTTAACTTCGGTTGCACCGAAGCTAAATACCCTTCACAGGTGCATTTCTGTTAGTAACTATGTGTACAGTTTGTATAGAAGTTATATGCTATAGTAACTCGTTCTGAACAATTTCTTCGGAGATTACATTGTTACCTTAAAAAATAATCTATACCAACTTTCGTGAATATATCTTGTCAAATGTTAAAGTTGTCCATACAAGGACTTGATTCCGATCGTTCAGTTTGTATGGCAGCTATATGCTATAGTTAACCGATCTGAACAATTTCTTCGGATATTACATTGTTGCCTTAGAAAATAATATATACCAAATTTCGTGAATATATCTTGTCAAATGTGAAAGTTTTCCATACAAGAACTTGATTCCGATCGTTCAGTTTGTATGGCAGCTATATGCTATAGTTAACCGATCTGAACAATTTCTTCGGAGATTACATTGTTGCCTTAGACAATATTATATACCAAATTTCGTGAATATATCTTGTCAAATGTGAAAGTTTTCCATACAAGAACTGGATTCCGATCGTTCAGTTTGTATGGCAGCTATATGTTATAGTTAACCGATCTGAACAATTTTCTCGGATATTACATTTTTTCCCTAGAAAATAATCCATACCAAATTTGGTGATGATACATTGTCAAATGCGAAAGTTTTCCATACAAGAACTTGATTCCGATTGTTCAGTTTATATGGCAGCTATATGCTATAGTGGTCCGATATCGGCCGTTCCGACAAATGAGCAGCTTCTTGAAGAGAAAATGACGTTTGCAAAATTTCAAAAGGATATCTTAAAAACTGAGGGACTAGTTCGTATATATACAGACAGACGGACAGACGGACAGACGGACAGACAGACGGACATGGCTAAATCGACTCAGCTCAACATCCTGATCATTTATATATATACTTTATAGGGTCTCCGACGCTTCCTTCTGGGTGTTACAAACGTCGTGACAAAGTTAATATACCCTGTTCAGGGTATAAAACTCTGAGCTGGCGCAGCGGCAGCACAGCAGCGTGACAGAGCATACAAAGTATTAATGATTGAAAATATTTAGAAGCGAGACGAGGCCATCTCGTCACAAAAAAGCAAACAAGCGGACTTGTGTAAAACAATGCACAATGCCTGCGAAGCTGAGTGGGAAAAAGTGCAAAGCAAAACGGTGCATAGAACAATGAATGCGCTGCAGCGAAGCAGGGGAAAACAACTGTAATATTTGTGTGAATGTGGGAGTGTTTGTAAGTGTGTGTATACATATATGAATGTATAGAAGTATATAAGTAAGTACCTATGTATAGCACATATGTATGTAGTTTTCTTTGTAAACTTTCCGAAATGCGTTTGTTGTTGCATAAATTTCTTTGTATACCTTGCAGTTGCATATGATATGTTTTAATACATATATTGTACATATGTATGTATGTGTTTATGTATAGCACTATCTAGTATGTGCACAAGGTATTCTGTCATTCAGTAAAATGAAAATGGAAGCGGCAACAGCAGCGGAACTGCGCAAGGTATGCACATCTCCACACTCATAATTACACGGTTGTACAAGTAAACTCGGGCACACACATAGCATGTAGTATATACATATGTATGTACGTAGTATATGGGAAAATGTGTCTGAGCAAGCAGAGGAAAAAATTAAAACAAACAACAATTTCCATGAAAAAGTTAAACAATATGGCATTTCGCTGCTTTCCAATTACTTTTCGAGGCTGACTCATAATAGACGTGCTGAAACGCACAGACAGACAGTCGAGCAATACATACAAACACATGCACCCACTCATATACATATGTATGTTTCGATAGTCACATACCACCGAGGCATATTTCCATCTGTTCGTATGTTTACTGTAATTGTGCGCCCGCTATGTCGATGGCTGGGTGTGGCGTTCATCTTCATCTTCACCGCCCACCACCCACCGCCGACGGCCAATCCACACGTCATTAGCCATTCACTAGAATCGGCAGCCAAAAGTTACCATGGCAAATACCGCAGATCTGCAGCTAACCTAAAAAACGGCGGCGTAAGATACTGTTTATTTTGATATTCCGCTTTTGTTGTTGTTGTTGTTTCGAAATTAAACAACAGTGCTTCTGGTTATGGCTGCTTTATGACAGCAGATGAATTTTCGCTTAAAACAAAGCTATTCAAAAGCGCGCACCGACTCATTCGTAGATGTGTTTATTTGTGCGGTCTGAAAACAACAACAAAACGCGCAGGAATGAACAGCAAAACAATCAGCGGCGAGAAAGCGGCGATTGCAACAACACAGCCACAAGAAAACAGCGGAAAAAGTGAAAATTTCGTTTAAAAAACAAGTCAAAACACATGTGCTTTCCCTACGGATATGCGCTGGAAATAATTAAAACAATAACAATAACAATAACAGAAAAAACATCAGCAAAAGTTGAGCTAACAAAGAGTATTATCATAGCATTTTTGTTTATATTTCGTAATTTAAGCAAATCAAAGCAGCAGTAAAATTTTACTACTACAACATCTGAATACAACGGCGAAATTGTGGGGGATAACAACAACAACAACAACAACAACATATTAGAATGAATTGTATTGAGGAAAAACGTATAAATTATTAGCACCCTTGCCGGAAAGAGCTGCACACTTAATTTATACAGGCAACCTTACAAGCATGCACCCATCGGCATACATGCATAGATACATGCACACATACTCGCATGCACATATTTATACATTTGTGCTAGATATTTTCGTCTGGTCGTGTGTATGGCATTGCGCCAATACGGCTCTGCAACACCTTTTCAGCCGGCGCACAATATTGGATAATTCTTAATCTCGAAATGCTCGATATATTACACACGTACACTCACATATGCATCTATAACCTACTATACATTCATCAGTGTGCGCACAACGTTAATGACTTGCCGCTTCCTCCACATTATTTGCCGATACTGTGCGATATTAAAATTTTATTGCAACATCTTGCAACACAACTTAGATAATGACTAACAAACGCATAGATACTTTCTAACACAGTCCAGGTCTTAATAACATTCTAGTATGTACATATATACCCAAATGTGTTTAGTCCAGTTGGAAGAGAGATTGAGAGCCACGCTAACTCCTTCATGCCAAGATTTTAATGCATATTTTATCGCATAATGGTTTTTGCCATAGTTAGCTGAGATAGAAGAAACTCCCTTTCATAATGAACTGAACTCACTACAAGATACCCGAAAAAAATTGTGTGAGTAATCCCTAATGAGAATAGGCACGGATTATTTTCAATAGATTTCAAACGGGAATGAATCGGTCTCCGACATACAATTAAATCAGGCTATAATTATGTATGCCTTTTCGCACTGGTTAATTGATCAATTAACCGGCCAATGCTCCATTAAAGCGCTAATTTAGATCGATTTACCATACAAAATAAAAATCTCATTTTACTGCATTAATTCTTAATCGAATTCAAATCGAGTTGAAACCGGAATGCAACTCCGCCGGTTTTTGTCCAGGCTTTTATTATATTTTGGTTGTAAGCATTGATAAAATAGCAATCAGCTGATGAATTTTAAACATCAGATAAATACAAAATGAATAAATTAAAAGTATAACAGATGATCGTGAACCGAGCATATCGTTGATCGAGTAGCCGACTGTGCAAAGGGCAAAAACTAGTTTCTCAATTATAATCTAAATGTACTAAATTGATTTGGCTATGCGAAAAGGCTATTAGACTTAATCAGAAACTAATTTGCCAATATCAGCCGGAACAAAAATCATTTCATTAAATTTTTTACCTGCGACGTCTGAATGAAATGTTGAAAATATTCATCAACTTAAATAATCAAACTTAATGTGGTTTATAGCAGCGATTGAGAAAACCGGGTAGACATTTTATTTCTTTTTATTGGCAGAGCTTATTCAGAAATAATGTTATGGCGACTACTGATGATATGAATAAAATGTATAGTAATTGCAGTTATACGATTTCAATGACGCATCGACTTAGTCTCGAATAGTGAACTCAACTTTGACCACAGTTTCTTTTTTGACAAGGCCATTTCGAGTATAGGCTTAAAAGAGGTTTTTGGAATTATTTATATAAATATTTTATCAAGACTCTCAAACTTGAAACAGTTGATTTCATTGCACAGCTTCGAATAATACCAACTTAAAAATATTTAAATAAAATTTTGTTTAACTTTATTTTTTTATATAGAATTTTTTTTTACTTAAAACAATATTAAGTAAAGAATTGATTTGAAGAGATTGTGGTTGATATGTATACTTGCTGGTTTGGTTTAGTCTAAATTACCGAAGAAGTTTTGCATCCTAAGCCTGGGGTGCCGTATATCACTTATAATATACATTATTTATTTTATTCTTATTATTTGTTTTAACATTTAATACTTCTCTCCTACTATATAGAAAATCAGCGCTCTCATTTTTACTATTTTTTATAGTAATGTAACGTTAACTTTAATTAACGTAAATCTGAATTGACTGTATTTTATGTTTACGTATACTTCCTTTAAGGCAAATTAATCAATTAAAATCTCATCATACTTTGCTCCACTCAAAGAAGAATTGGAGAAATCTAACGAGATGAGATGAAAAATGATAAAATTTATGAAACATTTAATGTTCTAGCAAAAAGTAAAGTTAGCGTAAGTGGCGTTAGGTTAAAACACCAAAGGGGTTCAGAGAAAAGGCTAATAGCTTAGATGACAAACGAAAATGATTAATAACGCTTTTGCATACAATTTCGCTCAGTGCGATCTCATTAATTTTGCATATCAACTTTCAACTAGCCAAATTATAGCCCGGCTCCATATGTGGGTTACATAGAGCCACTTATGAATAAGCGTATGTTGATATGCATGTGTGTGCGATGTTTACGCGAACGTATCATTAGATTCCGCCACAGCGCAGCGGCACACGCAGAAATCGTTCCTAATTAGTTAATATGTTGATGTAGATGTTGTCGTCGTTAGAGCAAAAGTTTGCTTGCCATAATTTCTTTTTGCATTGTTGTTGTAAAATTTGTAATTTGTTAGCATCACTTAAGTTGTTGATACGCGGTTGGAAACTTTGAAAACAGCCAACAGTAAGACCAACAACAAGCACACCAGCGCAGAGGCAATCGGCACGATGAACTTATCGATGTTACGTATACGCACACGCATCTCGCAGTGCTAGTGCTAAGGCAAGACCGAATTCGCTCAGGTTCTGAAAATCGAATTTATTATTTATTTGAATTTTTTACCTTTAGGAAACCAATATTTTCAACTTTTTTTAGATATTAAAACTTAAAGCCTGAACTGTATACTTGTACATACATTTTCCAGGTTGGCTCCGTTGGGCTTTCAAACTTCGACCTGCATTTTTGAGCACTCAAAATATCGATTTGATGAGTTATACTCCGTATTGTCCTGATTTGGCACCAAATGATTTCTTTTTATTCCGGTTCATAAAAAATAAACTAGGAGATCAACATTATCTCGCCATCTGAAGAGGCTGTTGATTCGTTCAAGAGGCATGTTTTGAAGATACCTCAAACAGAGTGGCTAAATTGCTTCAAAAAAAAGGCACGCAAAAGGGTATAGGTTTTAATGGAGAGTATTTTGAAAAACAAGAAAACGATTTTTAGTTTTTTATTTGTTTTCTAATCCCGAGATATAAAGTGACACCCACATACAAGGCCATTAGACGGTATAAATGATCTAGGAAATAATTTCAGTTATCTTTTATAAATTTTATTGGAGATTGGCTCCTAAAAATTAGGTAGTCAATCTTATCGCTAATTGATCGAATACATCGGACAGAAAATATTGTGCTTAAAAGTATTTCGATGAAAGCATCGGGAGATGACAGCATTTATAGGGGAGATTTTTTATTTCAATGGCTTATTTCTTGCATTGGTGCTTAAAAAGGATATTTCCATTAATGAAAAGCTATGTCTAATTATTTACTCAGAGCTCCAGTATAACCAATCGACCAATTTACCGCCTTTCTTGTATACTATACATGCCAAACTTTAAATTTCCTTAGATTTGTTAAAAATCATTTCAGCAATGTCGCATAAATTTTTGCTAAAATAATTTAGACGACTACAAAAACGTTATGCTATAACTTGATAAACAAAAAATTCCAAAAAATGTATGTACATATGTACACATATCCAACTACATGCCTTATCTGCGGATATTCGCAGAAAATCATGTAACCGATATCAGAAATGAAACATGCGGCTCACGCACCGCACAGCAACCGAAACCACATTATTCAGCCGAATTCTACAGCACAATCAAACTTTTATTTTTACATAACACTCTTACTAACTCCTAACTCATAGCACATTAGAAGCTATTTTGTATTTATACATATGAATACACGTATGTACTTATGTGTTATGTTTATTTCTATGGCAACAAATTAATTTTTAATGAAATCTTAACATCTTTAGAATTATTGATATATAGCGGTTAGGCATATAGCAGAGTAGTCGAGAGTGTTGTTGAATATTGAGTGACTGCCAGGGTGACGTGAATATATACGCACTTTTGTAGTTTGTATTTCAGCGAGTGGTAGCTGTCTGGTGTGAGCCGCCGCTGTTGAGCATATTGAGCCCTTGATGAAGGTCGATGTCAGCTTTTTGTTGTTTTAAACTTTGCATTTAAGTTGAAGCCATGCTTCCATTAAAATAAACAATTTTCTGTGCTAAAAATAAATAGCTGCCACAAAGGAAGCAAGAAGTAAGCATACAAATCGGCTGCTGTTGGCACTTAGCCTTACAAGCAATTTCGTCAAATGGTCATATTTTTTTACTTGTGTTTTGCGGTAACTATGTGTATAGTATTTAAGCGCTATGTTGACAATGTTTATTAATTCAAAAGTGGCGAGCCATTCAAGCAACTGGTATAAATCGAGTAGGCTCGCACAATCAAATCGAAGCTTGGTTGTGGAAAATCTGAATCTAGAAAATAATTGGTGTAAATAAAATAAAGTGACGTAATCAAAAAAGTTAATGGTGGACCGATTTCTCATCTGGTATAAATGGGTTAGACTGGCATAATGAGAGAGTAACTTGGTACGCGACAAATCAAAGAAATTATCATGAATACAGAGACTGTCATATACAATTATAGAGTGGTGTAAACTGGTAGAAATCACAAAGACTGGCATAATCAAACGGAGAGAGACGAATCTGAAGAAATTGAAGGGTCGTGAAACGAGCAAACGTCAGGTACATAAATATTTCCATTTTAAATGGCCATTTGACAAACTACTGTAAAACACAGAAATTTCTAACTTAAGAATTGAAATAAAATTTAATTGGTTATTGAAAATGTGTGCCATAGACACTGCTCGAAACCAAGGAGTTACTGAAACGCATTTGTTTTCGCATGCTTCAAAATACCAATTAATGCAAAGTCGCATTGAAAGACTAAATGTTTGAAAAACTGATACAATTCGCTCGTTTCGCCGCTCTCCAACTTTTGATCAATCAAAGAGAGCTAGTGAGTATATTATTCTTCTGTTGAACTACCTAGAGCACTTTTAACAAAAATACGCTGACTATAAAATCTCAAATCCATGTCACATACCATTGCAAATACATACACATACCTTATATAAAATCGCTTTTCACAAAACACATAGGCGGTGATCTAATGCCAATTCGCCGTATTAATACCGAAATATAACGCTTAATACATAAGTGATATCGCACGGAAATAGTTTCATTCAATCTGGTACTAATTTCCCCATTTCCTCTCCCTTTGCAATGCATGACACCTAAGCTCCGTTACAATTGAGAAAAGGTCCACAGCGGAAGTGCACAATTTCCTCAACAAGGCAAAACTAAAATAATAGTAATGGATATGAGCGGCGATAAAAATAGCAGAGGAAATGTGCAAAAAAATATGCATGCACATCGGTGGATTAGCGCATTGCCGGGAAAGTGTTAAGCTGATAGGCGTAAAGTGTAACCGCATTCACTGCTTCGACAAGCATTATTTATTTTTAGCTGCATTAAGTACAGCCTTCAAAAGGCTGATAATGTCTAAAAATATGAAAGTGCATATTAACGGAAATGCCCTTTGAAGTAGCTTGGAAAAATTTGCCACAATACTAAAGATAAATTAATCATTGGAGTTAAGCGACAATAGAAATAAAAATATTAGTAGCACTTACGGCTTTCATATACAATTGGGCGGCATTTCTATTTATACATAAGACAAATGGGGGTCTTACAAGATCGATATATGTAGTATTTTTTGTTTTTTAAGAAGGTTTCTTATGCTTTGTGTTATTATATTTTTTGGTGTTAGTCGCGCCAGTTATCGAGACTGATTCTGCATTGTGGTAAGAGACGCTTTTATAAACTAATATACTTTAGGACTTACCTCATAAAAAAAAACAAAAATAACGGCTCTTCGAGTGATCTTTATTACAAAAATACTCGTAAAATATGCGTTTGGATCCGATTTTCCAATATTTGGTATAAGTGAAGAAACTGCAGTGGTAAATTGGTATGTTTCCTAATTTGTTGTTATTTTTTCACAGCAGTGTAAATAGATGTTTGTACCAATATACCGCATGTACTCGTATATTTACATATAGAATTGACTTCCGTAAGCGTTGCCCGAGGTTTGACATGATTTTCGCTTGCATGCTTGGCCAGTGAGCACTCAAAAGTACCCAGTAGACATTTCATTCCTTCCTTCCGTTAGCATTTTTTATAACACCGGACATACGTGCACATATATGTACATACATATGTACACATTTGGCAGAATTACGTATCACTCGTGTTTCGGTCATTTTATTACATTTCCTATTTGTACTTGTGTGTGTGTGTGTGCATCTGCTTGCCAACTGTTTTATTGTCTCACTGGTTCGCAAACCTACAAATGTACACTTAAGTACATACATATGATAAGTGTTACATACATATACATATTAATACATTTCATCATTCGTGCATTCATTTATTTTTCGCTGTCCATTCATTTCACTTCCAGTGCTTTGTGTGCTGAAAACAAACGAATCGAATTTAGTGCGCGTCGCGTCGCGCATTCATTCATTCATTCACAAATAACACTGTTGTTGTTGTAAACACACATGTATACATGTATTATATATGCATAGCAATTTACATTTGCCTTATGTATGAATGTGTGGAGTAGAAGCGATCGCACAACCAACAAAGCGATCAGCTTTATCGTTAGTGCACTTAGCGGTGATCTAACGGAAGTGGTAGGTTTTCCTAAGTAGCTCTTATATCCATACTTAGTTACTAATTTTGTGTAGAAGACATATACATACATATATGTATTTCTCCATACTTACAATTTTTAGAAAAGGAAGTTCTCTATTATTTAACTTTGTAATTTGAATGAAATATAAAATTTCTTTTGACTGCGAACTTTTTAAACAAATAAATATTATCTGAGGAGAGTGATCAAGGATATATATAGTGTTCCTAAAAGATAATGTGTTTTTCAATATGGACGCTATAAAAGTAGACTGATAGGGACAGCAAACGATGCCATATTTTCCCCCGCTCTTTTGACATATTTCTTCTGTAAGCTTTGTCATTTCATTACGGAGGGATATACGATCCAAAAACGAGTAAAATTATAAATATTTACTACCAAAATTCGGAGTCAGTGGCCTCAACTTTAACAGCTATATTAAAGGGGTTGATGCTTTTGCTTTTGCCACCAACTAAGATATGCCACAGAATCTATTTCCAAATTTATTTATTATTATAACTCACGTATTGAGCGATATATTCGACATAGATTCAACTGCACCAACTGAAATCAATCCACATAATTGCGCCTGGTGATTTCAGATTAGCATGCATGAATTTCACCCGGTTTGTTCGAGAAACTACGCCATATCCGAAATAATATGCTCTCGTAAATTAGTTAAAATATCTTACTTGAATATGCAAGGTCTGTCGTAAAAGAAACAGGTCTGTTAAAAAAAACAACGAAAAATTAATATTTTTCAAAAGTTATATTTTTTTATTCAAAGTAGTACATAGGTAAAAATCACAGGGCGCAAGATCAGGTGAGTAGGGTGAGTGATTAATATGGAGTTTTTTGTCAAAAAATCAGTGACAAGCGTCGACCGATGACACGGTGCATTATCGTGCAACAGACGCCAGGACCATGCCTCACGGTATTGTGGTCGAGCACGTCGAATGCGGGACAAAAGACGCTTCATAACACCAAGGTAAAACACAGCATTTGGCCAGGTGGAACGATCTCTCGGTGTAAAATACCCTCGGAATCATAAAAACAAATCAGCATTGTCTTTATTCTTGACTTTTGAAGACGACTTTTTTTCGGTGACTTCTCCTCACGACCTCCTTGGAATCGCTTAAACCACTCATGCACATTACTACGGGATAGACAATGATCACTATAAGCTTTTTTCATCATTTTAAATGTTTCAGTAAACGCTTTCCCAAGTTTAAAACAAAATTTAATATTTGTACTTTGTTCAAAATACATTTTGCGACAGATGACCAAAAAATTGTCTTAAAAATTTTACGAAATGTCAACAAGAAATCAAACTTTTTATTTCGTATACCCACCAAGAGGTAACGCCACCAGAAACAGTTATATTTAAAAAGTTCTGTTTCTTTTGCGACAGACCATGTATATAGCAAATTTTTATAATTTTTAAAGCATTACTTATGGCAAGTTCTATATTTTCATTGTAGATTAAAATATGTATTTAATGGAAAATAATCTTTAAAATAGTTTCACATGAAAAGTTGGTCTTGCTGGTCTTCGTTTATTTTCAAACATTAACAATAAAATGACAACAAATGCCAAATTCTGTTTAATCTATGTAGTTTTGGAAATATATTACATCTAAAAATGAGCGCAGTCCAACTTTTATATTGATTCAAATGTAAACTTGCTGTAAATCGGACGTTTTCCTTTGTCGAATTAAAGCTCCTTCAGTAGTTCGAAAAGTTTATTTGAGAAATGGGTGTGGTTATCCGATTTCATTCATATTTACGCTGTATGAAAAGATGGAAGAGAAAAATTTTGTACGTTTGGATATAAGATAAAGCCGCTTTCTACTCAGATCTTCTGGATCTAATTTGTAACGTAGTTATATCAATTTATATTTGTATGCCCTTAATAGGATGGTCTTATTAAATTTGGCTTTCTAAGTAAGACTGTATTGAAGATTCATAGATTTTTTAGCTAAATTGTTTATACTAACTTCTTATGTTACTTAAAAAATCGAATATTTTTGTAGCAAATAAAATTTCTTAGAAGTTTGTCATTTACATTTTTTGTGTAGCTCTTGTCAATTACGAGATAAATACAAAAAAACGTAAATTTCATGGAAAAATTAGCTTTAGAGACCGGTGTTAGTTACGACTTTGTCGCAGTGACCACTTTTGTAGAGTATTCAATTCAAGAATCACGATTTTGTATATTTCCATTGGAAAATCTTTACATGCCTTGGTTGAGTACTTAATGTTAATATTAAGGGCTAAAATTTTCAGTGAATATTTTTACGGTTTTTGTCAAGGGAATTTCATGAGTGGATTGGAAAAAAAAAATTAAAAAACAGCCTAATAGCTACCATACAAACTACACGATCAAAATCAAGTTCTAGTTTTGTGGGAAAATTTTTTTTGACAAGATATCTTCGTGAAATTCGGCATATTCGACTTCAAAATCGTTGGCCAGTTACGTTTTCAGATTTTGTTGCACATATAGTTGCTATATATAACAAGTGCGGCTATGAGGGAGTAAAAACAAACATTCATCATTTAACAATCTCTTCAGAAGAAATATCTTATGAGAATTGCTTGCACTCGAAGTAATGAGAAACTAAAATTATGTAATTGTAGTGCAGGGAGCCCACGTTGCAACTACAGGTACGTACGTACATATGTGTGTATGTAAGTAAAATCAAAACAGGAAAAATTAAATAAAAATCGCACACAATACCTCTTTGTAATACAAAAACAATTTCGTATGGCAGTAGTGCATAATTCCGCTGTTGTGTGCTTTTTTTGTTTTATTTTTACTTGTGATACTGTTGTCTCCCAAGCAGATGTGTATTGTATTACGGTTTTACACACCCACACACAGCCACACATAAATAGAAAATGTCACGCAACGAAATAGCTAGCAAGCATTCGCTTCCCACTTCCTCCCAATTGTTGCATTTACCTCAGCGGATAACTTATACGCCGCTGCGAACGTAGAGTTTTGTGTACATTTGTGTGTGTGTATGTGTGCCATGTAGCTCATTGAAGAAGTTGTGCTGAAAATTACACGGAGAAACCCAGTTTGGAATTTGTAACGGGAAAGTGGCGACAGTATATACATATGTATTATATGTAAATATATAATATTGAGGAAAACAAATTGAATTTGCCAGCGCTTGAAAATATGTGAACGATACAATAACAGCTCAGCTGCCCAACTAACAGTTTGGGCGGGTCATAATGGTCGTCTGGGGGGCGAAAGGCACTCGCTCGACTTAAAAAAAGCACAAAAGTGAAAAAATTAACTTGTAATATGCAAGTGAGCAATGATAAAGCTAACAGTACCCCCACGCGCTGTCATGAGCAATCACCGATGTGATAATGTCAATATATATGTACAGATATACACACATAAATAGTTGGACTTTTATCAAGTCAAGCGTGCACTGCAATAGTTAATGTATTTATTTTGCTTTTGTTTTGTTTTTATTTTATTTTTCAACTTTTTATTTAGTGTGGGTTTCAATATTGTCTGTTTTCTGTGCTTCGTTAGTTTATTTCTGCGACCCTACATTTCTCGAGTCAAAGTTTCGTTGGTTCTGTAGGTGTTGCTGTTTCTCGTTTATGGCACACATTTCTGTTTTTATTCGCTTTTATGTTGTTTAGAGCGTAATTTTGTTGGCGTTGAACTGGAAATCCGGTTTGGTGACTGCGTGTCTCCGAAGCAGCGCGTACTTTGCCGCTGCGCGACTCGCAGACGCGCGTCTTTTTGACATTGTGCGAATGTTATCGATCTAAGTGAATATGTTTTGGTTATTTTTTGAGGTTGCTATTTTGTTCTTTTGGCTCAAGAAGCTGTATGAATGAATAACTGCTCATGAATCTCATTGAAGCTCAATACCTTCGACATATTAGTCACATATATATGTATATATCTTTATTTTAGTTACTTCACTTCATTCTTTTTCTTTTATTGATTTTGTTAATTGAGATTTTGTATTTACGATTTGATTGCTGTTTTCTATGATAGCGCTACTTGACATGCTGTTTTATGAACTCATCAACTGAAGGCTAACAAGCTGTAATCACAACTTAAAATTTCGATTATATTTATATTTCTTTTACTTTCTTCAGAAACACATTATACAAATATATAAGTATGTGTGTACTCGTTCTGTTTAGGCGACTATTAAATAACGATGCCATGTACACTAATTGTATTCGATTCGCCATGCGTTGGAGACTTGTATAGCGAAGAAACTCTACCTCTTGTCTGGAACCTTTTGGTTTCTGTAAATAGCCATTGTTTATAAAATTTTTAAATAAAAAAAAATAATTATTACTTTAATTAAAAAAAAAAAAATATTATTTTAATTTAAATAACTTTTTTTTTTCATTTCTGAGAGTAATTTGTTATGTGAGCCATTCACAATGGTCCAACTGGTTTTTCTTGAAAAGAAACTGCTGGCATTGTAGGCATGGTTTATTAAACTTTAATAGAAATTAATGTGAACTTCGAATTGTAGCCTTTGAATATTTAAGAACTTTCAAATGACATTGGTATGTATTACTAAGGTCTGAACAGTAGGAAATTCAAGCAATAATATCTCTAGTTATTTGTCAAGAATTTCATATTCCCGCTAAAGAATTGCACTTGTCCAAACTTTAGAAGATTAAATACATATATGCTGAACTTTGAGAATTTGAGTTTAAGAAAAACTTAAAAATTTGCATTAGTCTCATAAGAAAATTGGTTTGGTCCTCAAAATTGTAGAAATTGATGACCGATGAAAACCAAAACCAATCCTCACAACCATAAAAAGTCAGTTATGTCTACATTCCATACCTTTTGAGGGAAAAAATAGTATGTAAGAAACATCTTCAGAAACTAACCTAAAATTGATTTTCTTCTTCTGCATTATCCCTATTATTTTTTGTACTTTGGAGAGTTAAAGAAAAAAGAAACAACAAATCTTTTAGAAACTCAAAGACGAGAACTCTAAAATTCAAACTTTCCATAAACAGTAATATTAATAGATAAGATTTTGACACCAATTTTAATGGTCACACTAGCTTATGAAATAGCGAATATTTCGCTTCTAAATCTCATGTTACTGAAAAAATAAAAATAAAGAAATAAAATTAAAAAAATAAAATAAAAATTAGTTATTATTATTGGCAAATCAAAATTATGGAAAACGTTGTTTTAATGGCAGTGTCATACCTTTAGGCTTCTCTTAAACCATCCACCATTAATTTCTTCAAAATCGAGACACTACCGACAAAAACAGAAAGAATGGAACTTCCAACCAATCAAGGTGTAAGCGCCAATTAAAAATAAACATACATACATACATATGTACGGTTATTGATATATAATTATGTTCGGCTATGATGATGACGAGCAACATTTGTGCAAAAGTGTCTACGCACCGTCTCTCAGATGTGTTTAAATTTCTATTTTGCCGCTTTTTGAGTGACAGCACAGTAAATAAATAAACACGCCGCTCAACTTTGCCGCCACTGCAAAAATATATTTACTGGCGTATAAAAAAATTCCATTCGCATACCAAAGAAATATTTCGAAATACGAACGCATAACAAACGTACATACATATGTACATGTTTAGAGATATGCGCGGATTGTATTTATGTGCTCAAAAATCTATGTCTTAACATACTTACATACATACCTGTTTATTTAGAAATGTGTTTAAAAACATTGCAAAAATAGCAAATGTCACTCAAATTTGAACTTTTCAAATTTCTAAATATAGATTAGAAGCGCTTTCAAAGTGTTTTAAAGTAAATATAAAAACAGCATTAGACTTGATTTTCATTACACCTAAGAAATAGCCGAATTTATGTTTAATTTTTTCCATTAGGAGGAGCAGTTTTACGACTAGAAATTATTACTACCCGAGATCCGGTAAATTATGAAAAACAAACTGGACAAATATTATTGAAATGATCACAAACACTTACGTACTTCCAACAAATCACTCTAATCTTTCTACTATTTCTCCTAACTTTACTTATTGTGGACAAATAAGATACACGAAAAAAAGCAATTATATTAATTTGTAAATGCGAGCATCCCAATATCTGGTTCAGAAAATCTATACATCAATAGAATAACAACATAACTGCAACTTCGTGCCTCACACATGAAATAAGAGAGTGGCCATTAAAGCACTATATGCATAAAGGGTTGCTTTTAGAGGTCTAGAAATTTAATTATATATTAAAGAGAAAAATATGAATGAAATTTATAAGGGGTTTTCTCGGGTAAAAATACCAATTTTTTAACAATTTTTCTTATACAGAAATTTAAATATTTTATTCGAATTATTTAAAGAAAGAAAGAAACTCCGAAATTTGTGGAAAAAAATACTTTAAACTCGGCCATTGCGACGCTCTTTCTGGTGACCCCTGGGGAAAAAGATGCACCCATGTTGGCAGGATAACTCCTTACAGGATCATTTAAAGTGAAAAATACGTGTTTTAGTTAAAACCTTAACTTAGAACTTGGACGAAGGAAAAAACTTAAAACTGCTTTTGGCAGACATTTTGCCAAAAAACAAAAAAAACAAAAAAAATAAAATTTCAGTACAAAATTTCGCCTCGAGCGCACAAGTTGAAAATGAAAATAATCCGTAAATAAGATAAATTTAATATAATTGATAGCCTTCCATACCATCTTATCGGTACTATTTTTCAGCACCATTGCTAGTATTATATATTCAGTCTTTTTTGTTCTAGCAGAATTTTGGTTCTAGCTGGCTTTTCAACCAGGTTAGGTTAATTTGTCGTAACCCCCCCAAAATGTGGTGGTCTAACAGAATCAAATAACATACCTTATGTGGCATTTCATAGTCCCATTCTTGACACGGTATCGGCGTCGGTATCGTACGCCTTGTCCAGGTGGAGCCATTTATTTTAGAGACCTACCGCATCTTTGATATTCAAACCACTCTAAGAAGTAACTTTTTTCTGGATGCAAAGGAGTCTGGTGGTACTCTTCAATATAACTCGCATTTCAAATACGGCAATTCGGATTATTTATCTTATCTTAACAACAAATATCAAAAACATAACAAAACTTTGGCAGCTGGTTTGATCTAACTGCATAAGAAATTAAATAGCTCTAAAAAGTAAGTCTCTACTTATACATACATACATATGTATGTAGTCCACGTTTAGTAAGCAGAAACCTTATTCTACTTAATTGTTCTGTGGGAGCCTGTACTGGCTTTTGTGGAAAACATAAATGTGCAAATGGCCGCTTTGCAAACAGAAATTCAATTATGAAAATGCCCTACGCACCAATATAGAAGTACCAAGTATAAATGAATTTAATTATATGTAAATGCTCACATACACACATATCCAAATACATATACATACATACATATGTATGTGTGTACTTTATTTGCATTTAAACAATTAGTCACAATGCTGGGAAAGTGCTTGCGACGGGAGTGTGCAAACGCTTACCATAAAGAGCCACCTAAACCCCGAATGAATATATATGTATATATATATATATATATATATATATGTATATATATATTGTTGTTATTTCCGGCAAATGAATGTTGTTCACATTAATTTGTTGTTATTATGCATACATACACTTTAATGTATAGTACATCCGCTGTATGCACAACAAACCACCTATCTTTTTTGTATACAGGGTGCTGGGCACCTTTTAATGCAAATAAGATAATTGTGTGGCGTTATCTTAAAGGTTCGTTAAACAAATTGTGGAATATTAATTTTTTTCTTATTCTAAGGTGGCACAAAGGTTTTCCGAATGACACCACTCATTTATTACTTAAGCGATTCAAACTTCCAACTCCTCTTTTGGTGAATTTGGGTGAAAAGATATTTTAGTTTCATAGTCAACTATGCTTTCTCAATTTATGTTGTTGTACTAAAAATACTTCATTTTGGACTCAATATAATTCTTTTCTTAATTTGAAACTTTGCCAAACTAATTTTCTTCAAAGTGTATTGACTAGCCAGGGATGGGAATACCACCAATATTGAGTTCCTCGAAGAATTGAGGTATTTTGTTAGATTAGAAAGGCTTCTAATTGTTATCAAATCCAATGAGTTGTGAAATTATTCTTAATGGGTCAGTCTAACTTGGGTGCAGTCACTGGCGATTAGCAGGCATCCTTCTGAAAAGAAGATCATTTTTGATCGAAATTTTTATGTTATGAAACTAGTGATGCGAGTTTTTTTGCTATAAATCTAATAATATTAATAGAACTGATTTTTGGATATATTCTTCCCAGAAAAATGAGAAGATTTATTTTGGCGACAAAACCGAAAAAGCTGTAGAGCTAAGGAGCTTTGAGAGCTGCTAGATCAAGCATATATTATTACTGCTTGAATCAAATGTTCTACATTCATGACTTGCAGATTCTACAAAAAAGAAATCGACGTCTGACAACATTTTTCTTGCGATAAGAAAATCTTTGAAAGAAGTTCTAGGACAGAATATGTAAAACGCTAGCAAGACCTACTCTTCCCTTTGGAGGTACTTTTTTCCGATAGCCTTTTATGACAGAACACGCATGAGTCGTGCCAAACTTTCATGTTATTTTTGTTTAGTATTGTTTGGCATTGGCATATGGAAAGAATAAGGCCCGAACAACGTTTATAAATCGTCATCTTTATTGCGAAAATTCGCGATCTGTAAATCTGTCTGTAATATATGTTCTATTTGCAACACCAACACCCATTTAGAGACTCAGCTTGCATTATTGGATAATACTCGACCGAATAGAAGGAGTATCCGGAGCAAAGTCTTCTGTTAAGCTAAAGGCTTCCGAAATAAATTCTGACGATTCAGCTAGTAGTAGTAAATCTTGTGAATCAGAAGATGAAGAGGACGCTATAAGAGAGCCAGTATATATTAGCACTCGAGAGGAATTAAACAAGATGCGACTGTCAAGATTAAGCTTCCTATGTTTGGCTGAAATAGTTGGTGAAGTGGAAATTTGCTAAACTTTATAGCCTTGGATAAACTAGGACTAATCGAGGCTTAAAACTTAAACACGGCACTCAGGAACGTGTATTTCGTTTAGAGTTTATTTCCAATCAAGAGTTTATCGAAACTGAGTATGCTAAATGGCGTGACATATGTATGTGCACAAAAAAATGTTCCGATGCCAACATATGATTGAGCGAAAACAAAAAGATATCAAGAAAGCTCTTAATTATGAGTTTAAGGACGAAGACGTCGAAACAATCATTGAGGAAAATCATCGGTTTAGAAATAGATCCACTAATTATGGAATGAGAAAAACCTGCCTAGTAAAGGAAAAGAAAGCTGCAATGTTACGTGGAGATTATGATGTAGCTCAAAATTTAGGTCAACAAATTGATGAGCTAGAAAGTCGAGCATCAGAACTCGATAGAAAGCGATCAAGTAGCATTAGCTTAATATCATATATGTATTATATATATGTATATGTATTTATATGTATAAATGATCGAAATCGACAACGAAATGTTTAAGATGCTGAGAAAGCAATTTTGGAAGAAGCGCGTGCTAATAAAGGTTTAAAGATTTCTGAACCATTCATGCGACGTATTGCTCAACCACGCATGGGGTTCAAATCAATTGACAAAAAAAGCGAACCAACCATTCAACCGACACAGGCAATACTACTGGCTAAACGAAAGGTTGAGGAGAGTACTACCGGCGGTTCAAAACCAACTGAACCTAAAACAGATTACAGCTATGCACTACATGATTTTGACATTGAATTGGACGTATACTTTTTGAATGCTGTCCCAACATGACGATAATATTCAAATTAAATTGTATTCAAGTAGAATCTTGTTCGAATAAAGACTTTGAGTTAAAATAGACATCAATTGTAGACACCATTAGACCACGTTCACTACGCAATGAAGAAATTAAGCAGCCGTAGCTGAGAGTGTACACGAAGACGGCGGAGAATCGATTCGGCGCCGTCCGCAGCAACTCGGGCTGACGCATGAAACAACTTGGGGCATTTTACGTGGAGATCTGAGACAATATTTGAAAGAGATAATCTTCAAAAAATAACTGACAAAGAATGTTCTTTCGAATGATAATAAACAATCCATAATAAATTTGAAGTTTATATGTTGTTTCCTTAAAAAAGAAGGGAACTTCGGAATGGTTCACCCTTTATATATAAATAAAATCAATTAATTCAGCTGTCAGCAACAAAGTAGTGTTCGAATAAATTTGCTTGAAGAGCGCCACCTTTGAAGCTATAAAAGTATGGACTTGTTTGTTTGTACCTGTATATGTCCATATGTACATTTCCTTGAATAGATAAACAAATGAGTTTCTGACCCACAACAAAACACGTGTGCTTTCAATGTGTATTCCCAATGGGCACATTTGTGCGGGTGGCGCACACTTCCGGCCCGAGCGGAAGTGCAAGCAAAACTATATTTTCGCCCTACACCGATATGCCACAGACATAAATATGATTGTATAAACGTAAATAGACGGTTGACGAAAGCGCTTGAAAAAATGGTGGAATAAAGAGCGTTTCTTCAATGAAACCCGCTTATGACGCATTATCAACGCGAAATGATACAATGTACAAATAAAGCTGAGAAATAATGAATGCAAAGTGTAAACGGCAAAACAGCAGAACAACTGTGAATTTCACGCTACAACGTGATCTGTAATATGTGATTTGTGAATGACTGCTGGACGCAGTGAGCTGGGTGGCAGGTGGCTAAGCAGATAGCCAAGTGATCCACCGACTAACTGCTTGTATATACAAGGGCGGTCCGATAATGCCGATTAATTCACGGTATATTCTCCATTTAGCTCGATACACTTAATCTAGTGAAACTCCTTTTATTCGTCCGCAAAGCAATTTCGTGACTGCAAGTTTACCAAATTTGGAAATGGACGATAAAGCAGTCTTCGTCTTCTTTTTGAAAGTACATAGAAATGAATGACCATGTAGTGCAAATGTCTCAATATTAAATATTTCATGGAAAATATGACCCACGCATACATTTCAGATGCATAAATGCTTGCTCGCGTATTTTCATTTGGCGTTCTGTCAAAACGAAGTCGTGAACTTTTGTCACACTATCGTCCGTGTTATTCACAATAAAACCCGTTAAATTAAGTTTTGATGTTACCATCGAATATGCAAAGTCACGATATACAGCATCCAAGCAGTCTTCAATTTCATTGCGCGCTTTCCCTCCCAAAATCAAGAATAATATGACCGACCCGTATTTTCTAAAATTCGCCAACATGAACCTTTCCAAATGCGGTCCAAACAAAAAACGATTTCAATACGGCTGATGAACTGCAGAATAATGCTTTTCTCTTGGCTTAGTGGCGCCAAGGCACGGTGAAGCTAAGCACTTATCGGGCCGCCCTCGCGCTTTATGTATGTTCCCATATGTGTTTCGGAGCACAATGTGCCGGTCAGTCATCGGTTTGTGGCTAAAATTACTTTGAATGTGCCAATGAATGAATAAGCATTTGTCTGGAACACACACACACACACATGTACGCATGCTCACCGACATCTGGTACATGTTCTAGCGCACTTGCGCACGAGCTTGAATGAATGCGCGCGTTCATGGCTCACAGCAAACGCGTTATTTGCACGCTTTATTCTCAAAAACAATACTCGTCATACAATTAAATAAATAAGCAGCAACAACAAGCCAATTGTTCGCAATTTTATTTACGCTAATTTAGCATCGCATTTCAATTGCTGTCTGCATGTTTGCTTATGTATGCGTCTAAGTTTGTGGATTTGACGTGATTTTATTCGAATTTGGTTTTGAAGTCAGCGAAACTGCGGCGGCACACAAGCGCATCCGAGTCGCGAAAAAGCGCGGAAATGCTAAAATGTGTATGTATGTATGTATATATGCCCATTCGTTTATGTGCATGTTTGAAGCACGAAACTGGCGTGCAGTTTGTCGCTGCTGCCTGTTCCACTTAAAAACATGCAAATGATGTCAGCGCAGCCGTCTCAATGGCGAGCGCTTGCCAGCAGTTTCCCGCTCCAAATTTATTATATATATATAGTATGTATGTATGTAAGAAATCGTGTAATATATTTAATGAAAACATGCCTGGCAATTTTTATTTGAAGATAATATTTACAATTTCATATATCAAGCATTTGTGGCGGTTTGAGTTACATAGAGATTAATTGAAACGAAATGCGACTTTTATGTTGTCACAGAGTTGCAATTTAAGCCACAGTATACTCTTGATATATGTATGCGCTTTCAAAAATGCAGGCAAGAAAGTTCAAGTTACTGGCAATTGTTATTCCATAATTTTATTGCTAATATACATTATTATAATTTTCTAACAATTTCGCAAGCTACAGTCTCAAGTTTCAAAACAATAACTATTTATAGAGTAAAATATGCATATAACATCGAAATTTGGCACGATACAGTGTGCGATAAAACTAAAGCACAAAATAGTTTTATGATTGAAAAATTTTGTATTTTAATATTTGGTTGCGTATCGATTAATTTTCAATACAGCTGCACTTTGGCGAGGCATGGACTCAATTAATTTATTTACTATGTCGCACCAAATGCTTTTCCATGCTTCCTTTACTTGTATGAATAAAGCGTCCTTATTTTTTACCACTCACGTCTGATTTTTCAATCTACAATTTCCCATAGCTTATCTATGAATTTGAGATCTGGTCACTTCAAAACCTCAATCCTGTTATCAACAAATCACTGCTTTACACAAATAGCAGTGTGTTTCGGGTCGTTGTAATGTTGATAACTCCATTTTAAAGGTATTTCTTCTTCAGCGTGCGGCAGTATAATATTCTGAAGTATATTTTTAAACATAAATTTGCTCATTATACCATAGATATGATGGGTTAGCCCTATTCCATGCCCCGAAAAACGACCCCACACTAAAATAAATTTAGAATTTGGTAAGAAAAAGTAGACATAATCGTTCGAAAAATATTTGAAATCGAATCAGTAATAACTGAGAGAATAGTCTTTCTTGAGACTATTCATTTCGAATTAAATATTTGTCATCTCGCATTATAAGGAGGAATCGAATCGAGAGAGAACAAAGGAAGTTAGGCAAGTCGAACAAAATTTTGTTTCTTTTCATTCTAACCTGATAATAGGACGCCTAAACAAATATATCCGTATATAGTGGACTCCATAAATACTCCATCTGAGTCTATATCAATATAATATTCCTTTAACAAAAATGTTTTAAGATACTTTCTTTAAGTTAAGGCTAGTGCTTCAATAACTGGGCTCTAATACAAATAATATCAATTAGTTATACTACCGAAAAAGGCTAAATGTAAATGGAAGACTGCAAGTTTTAATGCATCATCTTCTACCTTAATTTGTTCAAACTAGATTTCGCGCAAAAGTGCTTGCTGGGTAAACAATCATCAATTTACTTACGGTCATACCTATACATATACTAGCATACAAACAGATGGACGGCTGCAAAGCGACGATATTCGCAGCAAGTGGGCATTGTTTTCGCTCGTGGGTGTATTATAAGTGAGTTTTCACGTTGGCGGAAATGCAAATATAAAAACTCAAAAGGTCAGTGGGTTGAACAAAACACACACAAAACAACAATGACGTCAACTGCAGTTATTCCCTTAATTAATTGTAAAGCACTATACATATTTTTCGGAACTCGCGAATTACAGTCGCAATGACGACTTATTATTCTTATAAAGCGTTATTTAGTAAAAATGAAATGTTTCTGTGCAATCGATTTCGCCTCGGGTCCCTGAAATAACTGTAATATCAATCGCAATTTATTAACTCAAATGTATTGTTTATTTTTCCTCCTAAAATTCATTAATTAGAGTTATGTTCTTTTTTCTTATAATCCATTACAGATGGTTTTTCAAGCTTCCGTCAGGCATTTCCCGAGTGGTGTGAGGATGACAGCGCACAAAACAAAGAAATGGAATCTAGTCAAAGCACACAGGCCGATCAATTAATGGGACTGAGGTATGTTTTGCCAGTTCGATGCAGAAGTTGCGCAATGTTTTCAAGTGAAAGTCAATAATATGCCTTCTGTTTTGCTCCTCCACAGATCTTTGCGAATATCAACACCGCATTCAGACTCCACCTGCAGTAGTTCCACGGAATCTTCCGATTGTGAGAGCACCACACATCACAATATCAATGAGGCACCTGTGGAGATCATTCCAGGCCTATTTCTTGGCAATGAGTCGCATAGTTGTGATTCTCGTGCATTACAAAAGTACAATATTAAGGTGAGTTCAGATGAAAGAGTGATGTGAGTAAGGAAACTCTCAGGCAGAGATACCAACCATCTAAATTTTAAATATAATACAATAGAGAAGATGGATATAATTAAGGAAAACTTTCCGAAGCTTTAAAACCGGATATTTTATAGTATATAAAAAAGTTTGCGTTGAAGATTTCATATATTGCATGATAAATGTGATGTATGGTTTCTTCAGCTTATTTCGAATTTCTGCAAATTTTCCAATTAAACTCTTTCCTATCACCTGTTCTGTGAAATTTACTGCTTATGGCGCATTTCTTCAGTGATTTATTGCACTTTTATTAGTTTTCAACATAACTGTTATCTGCCGAGTGGGCGTTGTTACCATTTTCACAGGAAGAGGTACTGAAAAGTCTTTTTCTCAGCAAGCTTGACCGATTGTGCTTCAGCAGGTTGGAAGACATGAACATTAAACAATTTAGGGGGGACCCGTCCACTTTAAAAAAGTTTTTGTCCGAAGGTGTCCCTGGCTAATACGATCTCCTGCATCCAATTACACTTTTGTATATCAATAAACAATCCATCAGTTCCAAGAATAATCCTCATGCTCCTATTCCGCAATCAAGGTTTGCGTATGAATATCCTCAACTCATGAGGAAGATATCAGTTAGATTTTAAATTATTCAAACTATGTCATGATTTGACAACATCGGTATGATTTGCGAGGCCTTTTCTATCGTATCTGATATATTCTTAATAAAAATACGTATGTGTATACATATAATCGATGTTCGACCACTTTGTTGTAATTTTGTTAATAATTAACTGTGCTTTCTTTCCAGTATGTCTTAAACGTCACACCGGATCTTCCAAACGTCTTCGAGTCCTCCGGCGACATTCAGTATTTACAAATTCCAATAACTGACCACTATTCCCAAGATCTGGCCATGCATTTTCCAGCTGCCATCCGATTTATAGGTAAGTATACGCGACCCATTCCTCATAAATATGTTTTGACAACTAATATAACTTCCCTTGCAGAAGAAGCACGCTCCAATAATGCCGCCGTGCTTGTTCACTGCCTAGCCGGTGTCTCCCGCTCGGTCACTGTGACGCTCGCCTATCTGATGAAGACGCGCACACTCAGCCTGAACGACGCATTCACGCTGGTGCGCGACCGCAAACCAGACGTCGCACCCAACTTCCATTTCATGGAGCAGTTGCATTCATTCGAACGTAAACTGCGTCCAGCTGGCGACGGTAGCGGCGGCAATGGTGACAACGAGTGCACTGCCATGGATGAGAGTGGCGGTGGCGGTAGCGGCGTTAGTGTGCCCTCATGCACCGCCCAGGCGAGTTTAGGCAGCACTTTGATGGCCGGCCGCTGTGCTGGCGATATGGGTTCGAAATTCACATGCAATTGCATAGCAACGGACTGCAAGTGTATGCAGACGGGCGGCTATATGGCGCAACTGGCTAAGGCGGCGACTGGTGTGTCACCCGATTCGGGTATTGAATTCGATCGGTGGACGCCGACTAGCGATACGGGCCTGAAATGAGATCAACTTGTGGGAAAAAGTTTCGTGTTGCCGCCGAGTATTGTGGAGCCGCCAGTGGCGCACAACGCCGACAATGTGTCACCAGCTTCGACTACCTCCTCCTCCACATCGACAACAACCACAGCGGAGGCGGTGTCGGTGGTCGAAGTGGTGCCGAGCGTCGACGAACGATAAAAGGCAGCGACGAGGCGTGCAGAATGGGACACAGAGGCAGACACACTGCTATTGATCGTTGAGATGGTGTGTCGCAAGCA